>JARWLC010000015.1:62739511-63339511 GCA_033318265.1 Phyllotis vaccarum | reverse complement strand
GGAAAGTTGAGGATCAGAAAACCCGCATTGTACCCTGTACCCTCCAGAGTAGATACCTTAGATGGCAGTTATTCGGAGGGGACAAAGGGAGACAAATGTGCCATAGTGCAGAGGGAGAGGGGATGATGAAGAAACCTACTCACTCTCTTATCAGCCCGCCTACCCTTCCTAAGTGTTGAGACTGAACACAGGAGGACCAGGGTTAAACTAGGGACACTGTCAATTGATCTATATTCCCAGTTCAAGCAGCCATTTACATCTTTACTTACTTGATGTTTATGAGTGTTTTGCCTGTGTGTATATAACATGTATGTGCCTGGTGTGCACAGAGGCCAGAAGAGGATGTTGTGTCTTGGAACTGGAGTTACAGAAGGTTGTGAGTCACCATGTGGGTACTGGGAACCAAATCCTGAGGCAAGAGCATCTTGTGATCTTAAGGGCTGAGCCATCTCTTCAGGTATCCTGGAAGCCATTAAAAAAAAAAAAAAAAAGGTATTGCTAGATGTATTCACAGCTCCTGGCTCCAGATCTCCCATGATCCACTCTGCAGCAGCAACTCAGAGCAATTATCATGAACTATATGCTAAAGTCTGGCCGACAGAATTCCTCTAAAGTGTGGAAAAGAAAAAAGAAATTTTGTAGCAAAACTGCATGAAGTGGTCTGTGAGGGGAAACCGTCTCTGGGAATGTGGATTCAGTTTCCAAGAGTGTGCACTGGACATGGGGAAGGGGTAGGGCCAGCATTTCAGCCTGCACCGTGAGGACAGGACAAACATCTGTGCTGAGACCCAAGAAAATGTGCCCATTGACAGGATCAGCACCTGTGACACAGCCTCAAAAGACCCCCTGGGTTGTCCTGGTATCTAGAATCCTGGGAAGGAACTGAGTATCAGAGCTGGAGCAGCAGGGACGTTCAGATTGCATCTCTCAGCTCGCCCATGATCAGTTTTCCTTCACTCCCCAAGCGCCAGCATTCCAGGCCAGACCTGCCCCATGCCGCCTGGGGCCTCCCCCTTCCGTCTCCTGTCATTTCCTTTAACATTTTCCATTTATAGACTTCCCCAGAGCATATTCTCTGACTGGGGCTGCTAAGAGCTGGCGTGCTTTAGGTTATCTGAGTTCCTGCTCTTGCTCTCTGTTTCATTTTCTTATCCAGAACTGCCGTGTCTCCCTCTCCTGGTCTCTATTGTTTGCCTCTATCCGTGCAATGCTCATCAGAGTTCTTAGTTCTCGCCTTCTCCCTTCCATGTATTAATCGCAGAATAACTAAAATGTGAATACAGTGTTATCAGTCTCTTACTTTAAGTGACTGGAAGGCAAAGACTGGTTTTTGTATTTCACTATTATATTTTCATACTGTGTGTACTCTTTCAATATTAGTGTTATAGATTCCTCCAATAAAAAGGCACAAGCTAGCAGATTAGATCAAAAAGCAGAACCATCCAGGTATGGTAATATACACCCTTAATCCCAGCAAAGGGAGGCAGAGCTCTGTGAGTTTAAGGCAGCCTGGCTTACATAGCAAGTTCCAGGCTGACCAGGGCTACACAGTGAGACCCTGCCTGAAAAGGGCCATAGATCCTGTTGTTTTAATCTTTATCCTTATCACCAAAGTACCTCATGCCAAAGACAGACACAGTCTAGGGTGGGAGCAAGAAAGAGAAACCCAACTGAGTAGAATAAGGAAACAAGCAGGACTCATAAGAACTAAAACTTTGAACCAAAATAAGTCAGACTACAGAGAGTCACCTCAAACTGAATACGGGTGCAGTCCATTAAGACGACATTATGACTCAACAGACATGCAGAGGTATGCCCAATTTCACTAAACTGTTAGCTACGGCAGCATAAGTTAACCTCAAAACAGTAAGAATGGATGGCTTCAGTACACAGGTCATCCTGATAAGAAAGAAAAACATCTGAGCGAATATGGTATCATAGATCAAATGAGTTTAGACTGCTCAGAAATTCCAAACACTGCAGAATACAGTCTTCTCAGCACCCACGAAAGGTTATATAAAATAAACCCTACAATAGGAGACAAGCAGGCCCTATACAAACGAATAGTTTTTTGTATTCTATATGTCCACAGTGAAATAAAAATAGAAATAAAAGAGAAAAAATGTGCAGCATGCACACAAATTCATGAGGATTGCAAGACACTGAATGGGGTTAATAGTAAAAAAAATTAAAATATTCTTAGAATCTAACGAAAGTGAAAACATACACATGCCTGTTGATAAGAGTCATGAGAAATGTATAGCTACACACATTTACATTAAAAATCAGGCCAAGTGATGGGGCACACCTTTAACCTCAGCACTCAAGAAGCAGAGGCAGGCAGATCTCCATGGGTTTAAGGCCAGCCTGGTCTACAGAGTGATTTCCAGGTTAGCCAGGCCTACACAGTGAAACTCTGTCTGGAGAGGGAAAAAAAAGAGGGGAAAAAAATCATAGCAATCTTAAATAACCAAATGATGAACCCCAGGTCTTGGAAAAACAAGACCATTCTAGGCAATGGAAAATAGAGGGTTACAACAGAAAACAATAAAATTTAGAAAGTAAGATAAAGTGAAAATTGTAAAGAAGTGGATGAATTTGTAGAAAATTAGGACTTATCTAGAAAAATCTGAAATACATATCTTAAGCAGATTTATTACAAACAATGAGGTTGAAGCAGTAATATGAAATCTCCCAGACAAGTTTGCTGCAGCATTCCAGCAGACCACTGACAAACTCGCACCCTTATTTTCCCAAGGATTCTGGAAATCCAGAAGGAAAGAATGTGCTCTGATTCTTTACACACCAGTATTATAGTAATAACAAAAGCTAAACAAGACAAAATAAACCAAAAGAAACTACAGGCCAAGCTCCCTCATACACACAGGTGCAGAACTTCTCAATAAATGCATGTGAACAAGTTCTTGAGTACATCAAAAGGAGCTGGCAAGCCAGCTCAGTGGTGAAGAACAGTCACTGCTTGAGAAGGGTCCAAGTACAATCCCCATCACCTGCATGGCAGCTCACAATCATTTGGAACTCTAGTTCCAGAGATTCCTACACTCTTTTAGTTCTCCACCTATGTACTTATACACATGCATGTAAAATACTTGTACACATAAAGTTGTTTTTTTTTTTTTAAAAAAAAGAATATACACCAGAATGATAATTGGGGATGCCACTTGGTTGGTAGTATTTATTTACTTAGCATGCATGCAAACCTAGGCTTGATCCCCAGCGCTGCATATACTGGCTATGGAAAGTACCAACAGGAGGGTCAGAAGGTCAAGGTCACCCTCAACTGTACTGTGAGTTTGGGCTCTGGGAAACTTTGTCATCAAGAAGTGTGAATGGGGAAAGGCACTTTCTGTAAAGCCTGATATGGAAGATTGATCCAGTGAGCCCACATGGAGGAAGGAGAGAATCGACTCCCTAAGTTGTTCTCTGACCTCCTCATGAACAGTGTGGCATATTCACACCATACATAAATAATTTGAGACCATTCATTACAAATTAGCTTCATTCCAGTATTCCAATGATGGTCCAACATACATATCAGTAGACATACTACATCACATCAACAGACTCAAGGACAGAATGAAGTCATTTTATCTCAAAAGATATGGAAAAGACTTAACAAAATTCTAACTCCTTTCATGAAAAATCAGTTGAAGCAACAAGAATAAAAGAGACAGACCTTAGTTAGCATCCAGACTCCATCCCACAAAGACGGTCAACATTGCACTTAATGGGGAACCTGAGAGCCTTTCCACTGGCATCACGAACAATACAAAAGCAACTGAAGCAAAGGTTCCTTTGGTTGACAGTTCCCAGTCACAGTCCACTGTTGTGGGAAAGTCAAGGCAAGGACTTGAAGCAACTGGTCACATCCAGTCACTAGCAGAGAGAATGTGAGGATGCTTTCTGGCCATTTTATAATCTCTACTCAAAGTTCTGGTTAAAATCAGGGAATGGTGTCACCCACATCATCAACATAATCAAGACAGTCCCCAGAGATCTGCCCACAAGCCAGAAAAGGATGGAGAAATCCGGCATTTGAGACTCTGTAACTAGGTGATTATAGGTGTCAAGTTGCCAATGAAAACAAGCCGGCACATCTGGCTTTTTCTGGGAGTCCCAGCATGCCATCAAGAAAGCCTGAGCAAACAACTTAATAAGAAGCTTCCAGATGAAAGCAGTTACATTTAAATGAGTTTCTTTTTTTCTTTTCTTTTTTTAGGTCGGCTGTTGTGTGAATTGACTACACTTTTGTGAGACATTTATACTTTAATACTTTTTTTTTTTGAGACAGGATCTCTGGCTACCACGGAACTCACAGAGGTTCACTGGCCTCTGGGATTAAAGGTGTGCTCTAACCATGCCCAGCTATTTTTATGTTTTATGTGTCTGGATGTTTTACCTGAATGTATGTCTGTGTATCATGTGCAGTGCCTGTAGGAGCCTAAATGGCAAACTGCCCTGTGGGTGCTAGGAATCAAACCCAGGTCCTCTGGCAGAGCAGCCAGTGCTGCAGAGCATCTTTCCAGCCCCAAGACTTTTCTACTTTTAATGATAATATTCAAATAGCGATTTTTCTGATCTGGCTGAGACTTTAGTCTTATATGCCATTATTCAAATTACTAGTTTTTCATAATTATGACTTGGCCAGTAAAACATAGTTCCCTGAGTGGAAGCACAGTTTAGGAGGAAGCAGTGTGGGTGAGAAACAGTGCGTGATGGTGCTGAGACTAGTGGAGATGATCCTTCATTCTGGTGCTTACCTAGACTAGTCAGAACTGAACCAATTCAGCTTCTCTAGTTGCCTCAGAAGATTTATCCACCCTGATATTTACACTCATAAATTCAGTTTATTGCTGGTCAATTTATTTCCATTTATTATATATGAAATCTAAGAAATTTCTAATGAAATGCTATCTAATTAAAGGTTAAATTGGGCCTCGTTGGTTTTTATTCATTCATATCCATGCAAGTTTCCTTAAAGTTGGAACAAATAAAAATACCCATTTATTCAGGATCCGCTGTGTCTGGAAACAATATAACTGAGAGGAATGGCAGTATTTACAAAACAAAGAAATTGTCAACAGAGTGTCTGCCAGTGGACTTCCCGGGGAGGGGGATCACAGCCTATAATTCATGAAGATTGGCTCCAAACAAACTGTCCTTGCCAACAGCAAACCTGACAATTCCGCCGTTGTCTAATTTGGCTCAGCCTAAGGTGACCTTGTCTGCTCGTCTCGGTCTTAATTCCCGCTAACTTGGCATGAAAGGGGAGCATATGGCCTGTGTCTACAAGGTCCATTTTTGAATCTTAAACCAAAATAAATGTATAATATGCTGAGAATTCTTGTAACTGAGCTCCTAAGTATATTAGACAGACCTGGTTACATTAGTCATCTGCCTACTAGCTACTTTATAGGTGCTGCCTATAAAACTAGAAATTCTTAGGAGATACATATTTGTCTAAGTTTGGTATATGACTAAAGCTAGCCAATTTTAAACATAGTCCCCAAAATATAGCCAATCATAAGTATAAACATAAAAACTTTAAAACATAAAAATGAAAATATATCAGTTTATTGCAACCAAAAGATATTTATAGATTTTGATTGAATCTAAGGCAGTGATTTTTAAAGCTGTACAAGATATTGTGAAAATCTCAGTATGGTGATGGCACCTGTAAGCTGGAAGGCAGAGGCATGAGGATGATGGCACCAGGTGTAGCAGCCTGATTCAGTCCCTTGGACCCAGGAGCTGGGCAGAGGGAACACAGAGTTGCCCCTGACTTTCCCCATACATACTTGGGCATGCATGTCCAAACACACATGCCCAAACACGCATGTCCAAACACACATACACACAAACGAATGTACTTAATCATTTTTAAGTAAAAAACAATGTAAGAAAGATAGCAGAAATTCGAGAACAAAACTAAGACTATTTCTGTTTCCCCTCCCAGCCTAATCCGGTATATTTTTAAAGTCCTTTTCTGACCCACTAAAGTTTATTGTGAATGGGAAGTTATTCTTTGTGGCTTTTCTATCTCTCAGGAAGCACTGAGGAAAGTCACCTTTTCAGTCCCATCATGGCTTAAGAAATTTGACTTCTGGGGATAGACATAGAAAGTTAAAAACTACCTCAGGAAGAAAGTTCTGTTTGTATCATACATAAAAGTTTAAAGTAGAGTGTGTGGTTTTGCTTTATCATGTGCAGCTAACAATGAACGGGAGTACTGACGTAGCACACATATGTATGTGTTATGTGGATTTTGTATGTATATATTCCCTAAACTCCCTAAATGCAACCAGAGACAGAGACAGCCTGTCACTGACATGTAATACTATTTCTTACAGGCCTTACCCCTTATCTGTTGGCCTGTGGTCAACAAGCATTGTGTGCTTCTTATCAGACACACTGTACATATGAGACAAGGAGAGAATGCTTCCTATCCACAAAGCTCACATCAGCCAGTGGTCTGTGCCTGGCCTAAGATGACCCTGGGCTTTCTGCTTTATAAAGTTCCCCATTCAGCTTCTTTTAACTTCATGCTTTAAATCAGTGGTCAACTATACTTAGATATAATTTTGTCAGAGATTGTGAGATGGTGACTTTATAATTGTCATCCCACTTACAGCTATTCTGCATGAAGAGGAAGATTCCTTATCAAGCTACAGTCACCCCAGAGGCAGGGCCACTGTTCTTTGGCTCCTTTTGGTTCATCAGTTTCAAGGGGGACATATCAGGTTTCAGCTCTTCAGCTGTGACTACTGCTGGTAGATACATGAGGATTTCAGTTATACCCTTCAGGGCTAGTGGTCAACTTTTGAAAATCAGTGTAACATTTTGAAATGGTAATTTTAGTAGCATTATCAAAAGCCTAAAAATATGATGGATTTACATTTTATTTTTATAATGTCTAGGTAAAAATGTCCATCACATCATTAGCATAAAAGTGAACAGCCAACATATCTCCTCGGAGTGCCCCAGAATAAATTATGATAAATCCAAATACTAGATACTATATGGCTATTTAAAATCAGGATCATTTAGCTTGTGGTTCCAGGTGAAATAGGGTAAGTGTACTCCATGCTGGATCTCTGTGAAAGTATATGAAAATTCCAGACAGGATCCATTGAAACAGTCATATAAGAATTTCAAAATGTGAAATAGTGGCAGGCAGACAATATTTAATATTTAAATATTTCTAAACTTGTGTGAGTTTACATAATAAGTTGTTTGATCTACCAGCAGAATATGTATTGCTTTTAAATTCACATAAACATTCAATAAGGTAGACCATATCCAATGTCATAGGAAAACTGAAAAAATATACATTATGTTTCCTGATTGTAGTGGAATTAAAATGGAAATAAATAAGAGAAAGAAATAGAAACTCCAAACCTTTACATTTTAAAAACATACTTTTAGATAACCTATAAGTCAGAAGCACACTATACAGAGTTGTAGGGGATATCCCTTAAATACAGCATTGTAGAAACTTTTATTCTGTTTAATGCACATATTAAAAATGTCTTCATCAACAAACTGTGTTGATTAAAACAGTTAAAAAACACAGACAGTAAAGGAAATTAAACTAGAGGCAAATACAAGTAAGGAAATGATGATAATAAAAATATGCATCAAGCTAACTGGTTAATATCCTTCTGAAATCCCAGCACTATGGGAGGCTGAGACAGGAGGACAGCCAGTCCAAACTATACAGTATAAGAATCTGTCTGGAAACAAAACAAACAACAAAATAGAAAACTTTAAAAAAAAAAGATATGTCCAGATGCAGATAGTATCATTTGTGGATTCTACCTAGCATTCAGGAAAAAAAAAAAAACAAACCATCATTTATATATACAATCTCCTTTGAAAAATATAAGACAAAGAAACCTACCCTAACTTACCTGATGGGGTTGCCATTGCTAAAACAAAGAGTGTGGAAATGAGACACTGTAGAACAGTCTCTCATAACTCTATAGGCAAAAATCAGCAGCAGCAGATTAACAATAAAGATGACACATTACTAACTCAAGAACTCAAACTCTAAAATTTTTCTAAATCTGAAAAATTTTAGTGCCAACATTAGCAGATTTCATGGCTGACCTTATCTGACAGCTCACAGTCAAAGCACACAGCACAGATGTGCCCTCTACAGAGCCCCATCCAACCACCACACTGGGAGAGGCCCATTGTCTCTCTAGGCTCCTCCTAGACCTGCCCCCTCAACTCCCCTGCCAGCCCATCTCCATACCCTTGGGACCAGCTGCCACCTGTGCAGACACACATCACCCAGATCTACTCCACCCACCTCAGCCTTCCCTACTAGCCTGTCTGCATTCATTTGGAATTCTCTGCCAGTCACTCCCTATCAGGGACCTCATACCCACCACACAATGCAGGGACCCAGGATCCCTCAAGTTCTGAAGAAGTCAAAGCAGCTCCTCCCAGCTTGTTCTTATTTTTGAGAAATTAGCCTTTGACCCCAGACCAGATTTCTCCCACCTTGGTCTAGTCTAAGGCAACATAGATTCTTACATTAGACAGATAACCAAGAAAGAAGTCTGCATGCCACGGTCTCATCGTAAAGACATAAACAATATGAAGACAGTCTACTCTGGCCCTCAAAGCCACCAGTTCTATATAAATTTTCTCCTGTGAGAACTACCTCCATGAACCCTAGAACACAGAACTCCAAAAAAACAATTATAAATTTCTGTAGAAGGCTTTCTTTTGAGCCACCAACCAGCTCCCAAATAGAGGCACAGAGATTTACTAATATTAGTTATGAATGCTCAGCCTCAGCTTAGGCTCATTTCTCGCTAGCTCTTATAACTTATTTTAACCTTTTTTCTTCATCTAGGTTTTGCCTCAGAGCTTTTACTTTTCGTTCTGTGTCCTGCTTTCCTGCTTCCTCCATGTCTGGCAAGGCATCTCCTCTCCTTCGTTCTGTCTTCTCTCTGCTCCTCTTGAGCCTAGGTTTCTCCTCCTATTTATTCTCTCTGTCCTCCAGCCCCACCTATCTGTCTTGGGCCTAACTATTGGCCATTCAGCTTTTTATTAGACCAATCAGGTGCCTTAGGAAGGCAAGGGAAACAGCCGCACATCTTTACATAATTAAACAAATGCAGAATAAACAAATGTAACACATCTTTACATAGTTAAAGTAATATTTCACAACAAATTTTATCACAGAATTTAAGAAATGTGAAGGAGATAAAATCAAACTATTCCATTAATTTAAAAAGAACAGTAGTTTTCTTTTTCTTGAGTAGTACCTGGAAAAACACAGATCTACAGCTCAGTTTTATTCATTTAGTGACTATGAAAATCAAAAAAATTAAAACCAGATTAATAAAGAGATATAAATCTATTGGAAGTAGTTAACGTAGAACTGTAAAACACAGTGATGCAATTGAAAACCTCCAGAGAAGCCGTACAAGTACTGAATCAAGGAGATGACAGTATCTGGACTTGAAGATAAAGTAGAGGATTAGACTGCACATGCAGAGAATATGAACAATTTTAAAGACATAAAAAAACATGCAGAAATGTAAAAACAGCATGAAAACTTTGAATATTAGCATAGATGAGGGTTATATGAAACTTTGTTTATGCTCTAACAAATAAAGCTTGCCTGAAGATCAGAGGACAAAGCTACCCACTAGTTAATGATAGAGGCCAGGCCTTGGTGACACACACCTTTAATCCCAGCACTTGGGGGAGGAAGCAAGAAGTCAGGAGTTCAAGGCCACCCTAGACTACAGAAAACTGAATCATTCTAAAGAGAAACAGAGCTGGGGGTAGGGTACAAACCTCTAATCCCAGCACTAGGGAGGTGGAGACAGGATCTCACAACCTCCATTCAGTCTAAAAATTCCTGGCAGTAAGAAGTTTCTCATGGTGGCTGCTCTGCTCTCTGATCATTCAGCTTTCACTCTAATATCTGACTCTGTTTTTTCCTTGATTGAGACTAGTTAGGATCATGTTTCATATGAGGGAGAAGTATCCCAGACCAAAGATATGGATGAGATCTTCCGTAATATCACAGAAGAAAATGTCCCGAAACTGAAGCAGAACACACCCATAAAAGCACACAGAACACCAAAGAGGCAAAACAAGAAAAGGAATTCCCCGTAGCATAGAACACTAAACAGACAGAACAAATAAAGAGGATTGAAAGCTACAAGTCACATATAAAAGGAAACTTAAACACTGATTTCTCAACGGAAACTTTGGAAGCCAGAAGGTGAAGTGATAGACTCCAAGTTGTACAAGACCACAGCTGCCAACTAGTTGATGGAGAAAAACTTTCAATGACACAGTTTAAAATTACTTCCCACCAAACAAGACATACAGAGAATCCTAGAAGCAATACTTCAGGCTGGAGAGAGGAAATGAGCATAGCCAAGAACTCTAGAAAGAAAAAATAAGGCTATAATTCTTCAACACAACAAAACAAACAAAGTGGCTATAATCAACACTTCTCAATAGGAATTCTACGTATTAATGGCTTCAGCTCTCCCATCAAAAGACACAGGCTAGCACAATGGATTAAGAAATAAAATCCATCTTTATATTGCTGACAAGAAACTCCCCTTAGCTTTAAAATAGACAGCACATATAGGACCGGCCTAGGCACTCTGCACATGTGTGACAGTTGTGTGGTGTGGTCATCTTGTGGATCACCTAACAGTGGGAGCAGGGCTGCTCTGTAGACATCACCTCAAAGTGAAAGGATGGGAAAAACAAACAAACAAACAAACAAAAACACCAAACACCAATAAAGTGAGACCAGAAAGCAAACAAATATTTCTATCCTAATAATCTAACAGCAACAACAACAAAAAACTTCAAACAAAAACTAATCAAAAGAAATAAAGGACACTCCATCCTGATCAAGGGAATGTGGGATTATGAAAACCGTAAAGTCCTAAGCATGCATGCACAAAACTGCTACATCCAATTTTACTTGAGGGTACAACTGGCATTAAAGACATATATTAACACCAACTCAATGATAGTAAGTGATCTCAATACACTATTTCCTCCAGCAGACAGGTCATCTAGAAGAAAAACCAGAAATATCAGAATTAACTGGCATCAGACATCAAAAGGACTTAGCAAATACCTACAGAATACAAAATACCAAAAGACTTTAAATTCTCTTCAGGAGACTGTGGAACCATCTGTGAAAGAGACCACATCCTAGTACACAAAAAATCTTAACTGAGAACTAGAAATAACTTTGTGTATTTTATTTGACCATAATGCAATAAAACTTAAAATCAATAACAAATAAATCTCTAGTAGGTACACAAAATTATGGGGATTGAACAACTCATTGTATAATGAATGGGTCAAAAAGAAATCAAAGAGTTTTGAAATGCTGAAAATAAAAATAATTAAATGAAACATAAAAAAAATTTTGTTGGATATTAAAAGAAGTCCTGTGTAGGAAATTTATAACTCTAAGCGCCTTCATTAAAAATCAGAAAAAGTACAAATAAATGATTTTTGTTACAACTCAGGAATTTGGAAAAACAAAAATAAATGAAATTCAAATCCAGCAAACAGCAAAAGAACAATAAAAAAAATAAGAGGAGAAATTAATGAAATAAAAACAAAAAGTCAACAAGTATAAGAGTTGGTTCTTTGAGAAAATAAACAAGAATGACAGATCTTTGGCTCAGCTAACCAAAACAGAGCCACTATCCCCAAAGAACATATGCAATGGTGAGTTTTTATGTCAGTTGACGGAAGGCCAAAGTCATTTGGAAGCAGAAAACCTCAGCTGAGACAGTAGCTCCACCAGACTGACCTGTGGGCAAAGCCTGTGGTGCATTTTCTGGACTGGTAACTTATCAGTCAAGGAGGGCCCAGGTTACTGTAGGCAGGGCCATCCCTTGGCCCGAGGTCAGGCTTTTGGTCATGGTGTTTTATAACAACAATAAAATTATTAAGACACAGATGCAGAAATCCTCAATAAAATATTTGAAAACCAAAATACATCCACATATCAAAAGATCATGATCAAATTAGCTTTATCCCAGAGATTCAGGGATGATTCAAAATAAATAAGTCAACAAATGTAAGAAATTATACAAACATACTTAGTAGATACAGAAAAACATTTGACAAACTCCAATAATGCTTTCTGGTAAAAAGCCCTAGAGAGCAGGACTAGAGAGATCCCAACATTATAAAGCCTGTAAATGACATATGACAAGCACACAGCCAGAATTATCCTAAGTGAATAACACAAAGCAAGCCTTTTAAAGTCAGGAATGAGACAGAATTGTCCAGTATTTCATTTCTTTTTAATATAGTGTTTGAAGCACAAGATATAGAAATAACACCATAAAATTAAAGAGATACAAATAGAAGAAAAAGTCAGACTACCCATTTGCAGGTGATATGATGTCATCCCTAAGTGAGAGATCCCTATGGTTCCTCCAGAAAACTTCTAGAAACCATCAACAATTTCAGCAACGTAGCCGTGTACAGACCAAACTCATGAGAAGCAGTAGCTTTTCTATACACCAACAATAAACATGCTGAAAAGGAGATTGTGGATACACTCCTATTCACACCAGCCTCAAAGAAAATAATGTAGGAATAAACCCAATCAAGGAGGTGAAAGACCTCTACAACGAAAATCTTAAATCTTGTGAAGAAGGATGCTGAGGAAGACACTAGAAGATGGGGGACCTGTGGTCATTGTCGGGAGAATTGATATTTACAGACTCAGTGAAAGCACAATCAAAAATCTCTATCTTGTTCTCACAAAAAATTAGAAAATAAGCCTAAAATGTACTTAAGACCAGAAAGAACACAGGATAACCAAAGAAGTCTTGAGAACAGAAAAATACTGGAGGGATGGCCATTCCATATTTCAAGATCTATTACAGAGCCGTGGTAATAACAAAATGGTACTGGCACAGAAGACCTGTAAACCACAAAACAAAACATAACACTCAAACATGAGTACACATAACTACAGGCATCTGATATTTGATAGGCAGCACCCTATCGTATATAGTTGTAGAAAAGGGCTTTCTGAATAGGACTTTATTTGTCCACAAATCAAGGCTAACAATTAACAACAAGTGTGGCCTCATAAAACTAGAAGGCTTCTTTACAACAAAGGAAATCATTATTTGAGGATGGAAAATAATCTTTTCTGGTTATTTATCTGACAAAGGATTAATATCCAGAATATATAAAGAACTCAGAAACAGAGGCAAAAACCAACCCATTTAAATAGGCTAAGGATCTGAACAGAGAGCTCTCACAGAAGGCACAAAAATGGCCAAGAACTACCTCAAATTTTCATCACCATCCTTAGCAATTAGGGAAAGGCAAATAGAAGTAACTGAGATTTCTTACCCAATCAGAATGCGTAAGATCAACAAAACAACTGACAGCAAATGCTGGGTGAACAGGTGGAGAAAGGGAGCCTTCATTCACTGTTGGTGGAAATGCAAATCAGAAAATCAATATGGAAAATTCACACAAAATAAAAACTCTAAGCTCCTTGGCAAATGCCTAAAGGACTGGATATCCTACTCAGAGACAGTTGCTCAGCCATCTTCACTGCGGCACTGTTCACAATACGTAGGGGATATAAACAAGAAAAAATGTCCTTCAGCTAACTAATGAACAATAAAGATGTGAGGCATATGCATAATGGAATACTATTCAGTTGTAAAGAAAAATGAAATCATGAAATTTGCAGGCAAACAGATGGAACTATAAACAGTCATGTTGAGTGAGATAATCAAGATTCAGAAAGACAAAATACCACATGTTCTCTCTCATCTATGGTTCCTAACTCCAAGTCTTCAGGTATTAGTATATAACCCAGAGTAATTAGCAGAAACCAAGAAAGTAAAGAACCACGGGGTGGGCATGAGCTCTAGAGAGGAGAGAGCAGGATGTAAGTGACATAAATATTTAATTGTTGAATAACTGGAAGTGGCTTTCCACCATAAGGATGAAATTATGACATTTACAAGAAAATGGCACATCGTAATCTTTAGTGAAAGGACAGACTCAGAAAGGCAGATATTTCATATGTAACCTATATTTTTTTAAAAAATGAAAGTATAATGGGATATCTGTAAAGAGGGAAGGGTCTGTAAGAAGGATGAGGGATCAAAGAATGTAACTGCGCATGGAATATTCCCAATATACACACATACACACACACACAAGAGCTAGGGCTGTGCCTCAGTGTTAGAATATTGCCTCTGAAACAGTGGATCCTGTCCTTGTTTCCCAGAACTGAAAAAAATAGCTCTTTAAAAGTAAGATTTTGGCCGGGTGTGGTGGCATGTGCCTTTAATCCCAACAGAGGTAGCCTTGTCTACAGAATGAGTTGTAGGTCAGTCAGGGCCATGTTAAAATAATAATAAGATTTTAGAAAAACAAAGATACTTTATTTTTAACTTAATGATATTAATTTTATCTAATTATTTGTTGCACAAATTCTACCTCATTGTGTAATAAAAACCCAGAGCCAGATATTGGGAAAAAGCTGAAAGATCAGAGAGACAGAGGAACAAACTCACTTCTCACCTAGTCAGGCCAAAAGGAATAGATCCTGTCTCCAGGAATCCTTAGACTGAATGTCTCTGAGTCCTCATCTTAAACTGAATTGAGAATTCTGTCTGTTCCCACTTTATATACCTTTTTCTGCCCAGCCATATATCACTTCTTGGTTCAAACTTCCTAGTGCTGGGATTAAAGGCTTGTGTGTTTCCCAAGTGCTAGGAGCAGAGGCATGGAATACCAAGTGTTGTGTCACCACTGCCTGGTTGTGTTTAGCCTTGAACTCACAGTGATACAGGAGGATCTCTGTCTCTGCTTCTGGAATGCTAGGATTGAAGGTGTGTATCGCCACTCCCTGACCTCTATGGCTAAATCTGACTCTGCCCTCTGATCTCCAGGAAAGCTTTTTTTCTTGAGAACCCACATGATATATATCACCACATTTCCCCCTTTTTGTCAAAAATACAAAAGGTTCTAACTAATATAAGAGAAACTATGTTCAATAGCTATAATACATACAGGCAATAATATCAATAATGTCCAGTCCATTAACACTGGACAAATTTAGTGACAATACTCCATTATTTATTCTATCTTAGTAAGTCCAAAGGAATGATTCACTCAAGGAGTTTCCTGAAGCAAAAAGTTGACCTATTTTCATTAGTACAATGCCTGCCTTTGCTATACCTTCTGCATAATCCAGAAGGGAGGGGTGTTCTGTTGAGGTTGTTCTTAACAAAAGCATTGTTTCAAGAAATGCCCTATTTACAGACTCTTTGTAGGTGACCCTGTTTACCACGGTTCTAGCATTTGACATTTTGATTTTTCTTCAAACATCTGAAAATAACTTCTCCTATCCAAACATCATCATAGTTATAAGATTCAAATTAACTGTATCCCTGACCCATTCTTTCAAGGGTGGTGATCTTTTCTTTAATGGCCAGTTATTCTTTTGTATTGTGAATTAGCATTTTCAAAAGCCAGAAGCTAGATGACTAACTTCTAAATTTTGTATTATTCTCTTTATTGCTTAAGTCAATATTTGTAAGAAATCTGTGAAGGTTTCTTTGGGGCTCTTTATTATTTTTGCAAATAACTCGATTTTTTTTTCCTACTTATTCAATTGTATCCCAAGCATTTAAGGCTGCCATGCAGTATAAAGCCAGGGTATGGTCATCATACAAAGGATTACCTTTCTACATTGGCATAATCTCTCTCCCCAAGAAGTTGGTCTTGTGAGATATCAATACCTTTATCCATACTTCATTGTTCAGTGGTTTTAGCCCTATTCTTCCACCAAGTCCTCCATTATAATTGAGGACCAGCCTCCAAAACTGCTGTAACCATATCTGTCTAGTCTTTAGGAATAATCCTATTACAGGTTGACTGTGAATTTAACACCTGCTTCACAAATAGTGACTGTTTGCCATATGAGACTATTGCTTCCTTGAATTTTCTCAAATATAACATTGCAGAAGAGTCCATTTAGCTTTTAACCAGTCTAAGAGTATCTATAATTTGGCAATTCCTTTAAGGTTCCTAGATAAATTAAGGTTGGCTGTTTGAAAGCCTTAGGCTGTTTCTGTATAACCTTATAAGGCAATGTTGAGATTGGTTTTTCTTTCTGGATCTGAATATCTCTATGATCTGTTTTAACAAGTTTTTCTAAGACTTTCATCTTGGTATTCATATTAACCCATTTTTAAAGGATAAAACAGAAGTGATCAAACAATATTTATAATAGGCTTTACCTTAATCTCATTTACATTATCCTTTCATTTAACTATTCCATTCTTATACTGTCTAGTGTATTATCGAACAGAGACAAAACTCCTTCCATTGTAACAGAGTTTTCCATTTTTTAATATGGGAAAAAACTCTCTGTCTTAAATTGATTCTCCCTTTCAAGAAATCCCAAATGACTCACCAACTCTACTGACAATGTCAGTTCAGGTGACTGTGAAGTGAAGCAACTACCTAGCACAGCAGCTATGGAGGGGGTCCAATGAAAGCTATAACACACTAGGAGAGGGAACCTGTTCTCTGAAAAATGTATCCAGGGGATCATGAGGAAGAAAACACATATGGCAGGAACTGCCTAAAAGGTAAAACTGGCTGCTGGCTGGTGGTAAGAGGCTAACTCCAAAAGGAAAACCTCGCCAGCAAGGTCGTGACTCAGGATGCTTGTAACTCTAGCCTGTGCCAGTGGTTGCAAAGCCACAGACAATTGGTTTTTTTTTTTTTTTTTTTTTTTTTTTTTTTTTTTTTTTTTTTTTTTTTTTTTTTTTGTAAATTCATGTCCCAAAAGTTGAATACCAGATGTTTCATCAATTGCAATTATTGAAAGGCTTCAAGGAAATTTTATAAATTTGTGTTTTTAAAATATCCAGAATCTTGAGAATATTTAATATGTTCACTATACTAAGAATCAGAGTATGGAGTTCTTTCTGTAACCTACCTACCCTTAATTTTTTTTTCTTTTTTAATCTCTTTTTCTACTTAAAAACCTTCCATGGGACAGACAGGCAATTGAGAGAAGGAATGAGCAGGAGGGGAACACCCACCCTGACTCTTCAGTGACCACCACCTCAGATGCAGAAGGTAATGGAACTTGGGCTCCACAGAGGACAATGGGAAATGGTGTGGTCATCTCAGGAGTTCCTATAGGCTAGTGATGAGAAACCCTAAGCATATCTAGTGAGTAGAAGACTGCTGGTGGAATACAGTGAGTTATCTGATGAAAACAAAGGCAGCCATATATGAATAAATTCAGCACACTTGAGGACTTGTCAAAATGTTGATTCTAATTCAGTAGATCTTAAGTCCATGTTTCTAGCAAACTCTCGTGTAACACATATGTGGTAAACCTGCAGCTGACACTCAAGTCAGGATCTCAAGATCTCTGGGAAGTTGATTTGGATTTAGCAAGAAAGTAGTGTACATATGTACACAGTAAATATGTAACCAAAGCAACTGTGTAAGAGACTCCCTAAAATAGGTACCAGGGTGTTGGTGGTGCACACCTTTAATTCTAGCACTCAGGAGGCAGAGGCTGGCAGATCTCAGGGTTTGAGGCTAGTCTGGTCTATAGAGCTAGTTCCAGGGCAGCCAGGACTACACAGAAAAACCTTTTCTTAAGAAACAACAAAAAAAAAAGTGATAAAGTGACCAAGCAATCAGTCCCTAGCAACCAGAATGGCCATCTGAAGAATCCTTGGAATCAGCAGGATCTCAACATGCAGAGGAAACCGTGTAAACAACGTGGGAGAGGAAGAGTGTGGCATACAAGTGTTGGCCTCTCACCATGTTCTCATAAAGGTGGCTCTAGCTTGACCCACACATTCTGTCTCAAGGAAAGGGATCTGTTTAGACCACAGGTCAAGAGGATAGAGTGTGAGATCCGGGAGCTTAAGGGCCACCGTTATGTCTATAAAGAAGCCTATGTGCACAGGTATGCAGACTTTCACTGCCCAGCCAGAGCTCTGGCATGTCAGTGAAACTCACCTGCCTTGCTGTGAAGATATTATAAGAAAAGTATAAGATGGGCAGGCAGATCTCTGTGAGTTCAAGGCCATCCTGTTTACATAATGAGTTCCAGGACAGGTATGGCCTGTCTCAAAAACATATTTTTAGAAAGGAACAGTGTAGGCGTCCTTCACTTAATTGAGTATGGACATTGAAAGTCTTCTGAGTCCAGAGAGCTAGGCATTCTCTTGTACTTGGCACTCTTAGACTAGTTAAAATCTTGGTATTAATATTGTCGATGTTTTAATTTATATGTGGTCATTTATTAGATTTTTAGTCATTCATATTGTGATCTTATTTTAGGAGGGCTGAAAGAAGACTGCAGGGGGCAGGTAAGGTGTCTGTGAGAAACTGTATAACTGGATTAACTCTGCATGCTGTGTTGGCCTACCAGAACCCAACTACATTAATAACTTCTAGATAACTTTTAGCTTTTTATTTTTAGTAAAAACTCCCTCTAAAGTCATCAGCAGTCAAAAATTAATAGGCTGGGAGCAAAGTAATACAGCATCAATCTGTATCTGTGTATGTCTGTGTATATCAGTCTTTTACTAGAGGATGGCTGGAATCATTCAGAAGACTTAAAAAAACTCAGCAAAGCAAACTTATCTGATAGCTTTCACGTCATATCATTTTATAAGAAATGCATAGAAAATATCACTTTGACAAGTGGTCCTGAGCCACTCTCTGATTTCTGTCTCTGACATCCTAAGTTCATCAACTCAAAAAAAATCAACAACAAACAAAAATCAAACTTATACAGTGTTCTGAATAGTCTGATAAAGTCCATGTGAACTGATTTGTTTCAAGGCATTATTATGAATGATGGCTACGGTAATGGCATCACTTTGGACAAATCATTTTCACTTCTTTAAGTCTGAAGTGCAGCATTTATAAAACAGATACGAGTCCATATGGCACATAAGATTGCATGAAGCTATTTTCTGAATGAGTGTGGTACAAGTTTATTAATTGTAGGTAACTGTCCAAATGATAGCAATTATCAGCATCATTTCTTCAATCTCCTTTTTTGCATTTTTTGTTATTGTTTTTAATTTTTAAATTCACTTTATAGCCCAGGGTCAGTGGGCTCACCCTCAGGGCAATCCTCCTTCCTATCTGCCCAGGTACTTCGATTACAAATACTAGATCTCCTTGGTTCAACCAACTTCTTTATAGTCATACCTTTATTGACAGTTTTTAAATCTGGGTTTAGTTAGGAGGAAAGCAGTCTATAGTTCAATGAGTATGCCTGAGTAATCTGCATTCAGCTTGCTAAAACTTGGAGAAACTGATAAATTTTACATATATATATTTGAAATATTGCTTTGCAATTTCTTTTAAAAATGGAGTTCACATTTGTTTATTTTGTGTGGGGGGTATGGATAATGATATGCCTGTGTGACAATGTGCATGTGGAAGTCAGAGGGCAGTTTGTGAGATTACATTGTGCAGATTCCAGGGATCAAACTCAGGTCATCAGACTTGGCAGCATCTGCCTTTACTCCCTGGACCATCTATCTTGCTATGTTATATGTCGTATAATTATAATTAATTTATACATAATTATATATAACTATATGTGTATATATATATATATATGTATTTGACTAGAGTATACTCTGACCATATTTCTTACCTTATCTTCTCCCCTCCCAAC
Organism: Phyllotis vaccarum; assembly: GCA_033318265.1. Lineage (NCBI taxonomy): Eukaryota > Metazoa > Chordata > Mammalia > Rodentia > Cricetidae > Phyllotis > Phyllotis vaccarum. Next base: position 63,319,749 of record JARWLC010000015.1, on the reverse strand, counting down.
TGGTCCTCTCCCTTGTCTTATATATCCATCTCAAATATAACACATAACTATGAATATGCATGCTATTTTTACAAATATACATTTACATATGATTTAGATTCTAATAGAGAAATAACATGGTTATTTGTTGATCTCCTGTTCCTTCTATTTCCTTACCAATCACATAATTTTATTTATTATTTATTTATTTATTTGGCTTGCTAAGGCTCCACTGTGTATATATATCATACTTTAATTACCTTTTTATCTGTGAATGAACACTTGGCTAATTGCCTAACTTGGCTCTGCTAAATAGTGCTTCAATAAACATGCATATTTTCTTTGAACATAACAGACTATATTCTTTCATTGTAATGAAATGCATAAGGCTATGTACTTTATAAGGAATATATTTTAAGCTATAATATGAAAGGTGAAAGTACAAGATTGGTTAGCTCCATCCGTTCAGCATCTGGTAAGGGCTTCATGAAACACAGCATTTCAATGGCAGGAGTACATGTGGAGAAGTCCCCAGAGGACAGGGACTAGAGATAAGAGTTAGGCTTGCTCCTTTGCAACAGTCCACTCTGCAAGTCCAGCATAAGTTCCTGTGGAGAGCGGGCCTCTAGTGGCTCGGTAATCAAACCACATCCAAACCATAGGATTAATAATTTTCTCACATTTTATTACCTCTTTTCCAATTTCAATTGGATATATCTAACAAAAAATAAAGCCACAGTAATTATTACATTTTCCAGGTGCCTTTCATGACTGACTCCAGTCCTAGTGTTTGGGAACCATCTAGCTCCCACAAATGGTCCATGTGTGTGGCTGCTTTTATGAAGTAACTGGGATTGGGCAATCCTCATAGTCTCCCAGCTCTAAATGAATAAAGTGGGACACAGTGGTGCAGCTCTAGATGGGGTTGCTCAGCCTTGGTATTCTTGCCATTTTGAGCCAAATCACTTTCCACAGGTTAATAAAAATAAATAAAAGGCTGACCTGAAAATAGAAAGATTGCTGGATAGCAGGCAGAATGTGCAGAACAGAAGGAAGGTGGGTGGACATGATGAACGCAGTATTTATGCTTATCCTGCAGTGAGTTCCATTAGTTTATGTCATTAATATTTATTACTAATTATACTGTTTAAAATAATTGAAATTTTGAGTGGTTTTCCTCAGCAAGATGGTTTCTATGACAGGATGCTTATAAAAAGCGGGAAAAAAATGATTTTTTTCTTTTTTTAGTGTTTAGAGCAAGGATCATGAAACACTTGCCATGAAGGACCAGATAGAAAATATTTAGGCTTTGTAGACTATGGTGGTGCTAGATGCTTTGTTCTGATGTCAAACTAAAAATTAGCATAAGTTATTCTTATTTGGTGATCTTTATGTTCCAATAAAATTATCATAAAAACATGAATTTCATGCAGTTGTAAAATATGCTTTGATATTTTTGCAAGCTATTTTGAAGTGCAAAAAAGCCTTTGGAGGGGACTAGAGTATCAATCTTTCTATCTTTTTGACTTGCAGGTTTTGTAGTGATAGTAAGTAGACTGGGTAGATTGGATGTGCACCATTAGCCATAAGTTTGCTGAGCCCAAGTTCAGAGAAATAAGGCAGGAAGATTGCCATGAGTTTAAAGTCAGCCTGGACTACACTAGGATAGTTCTCAAAGTAAAGTGAATCCTTAAGAGCTTGTAGCTTGGCTGGCAGGATTGCTTAGTGGGCTAAGACACTTGTCACCAAGCCTGAGACCCATACAGTGGAAGGAGAGAGAGCTGACCCCTTCCATTGCCTTCTTAGCTCTGAAAGTACATTATTTGTTGTGTGGCTTGAGCCAGGTAGCATAGTGAATACCTTAATCTTAGCACTTGGGAGCCTGAGGCAAGAGACACAGACATTCAAGACCAGCCATGGCTACATAGTGAGTCTGAGGTCAGCATGAACTATGGGAGATTTACTGCCACATAAAGCTGTAACTTTCATAAGTCAGTATGGCTGGTTTGCTCACTGTCTTGCTGTTACAAACAAGTATGAAATTACTTAGTGTTTCCCAAACAAACGTAGGTACAAGAAAGAGAATATGTAGCTAGATAATATCCCAGATAAAACACCTGTCCAAAACCAAATTCAACATCTCATCCTCCAGCTCCAAACTTGCTCCTCCTGGGAACGCAGTGAGACACCATTGGTAGCAGGAAATTTAACAAAATGACAAGCCCGTGCAAAGAAAACAACTATATCAAGTGACAGTAGGTTCAAATCCCGCTGTAGCAAAGCAGCTCATAACTGCTGGATCTACTTAGCAAAGTCTGGGTGTGCACAGAAGGGGAAGTGACTGGTCTCCCTGCACTGGTGACAGCCATAGTGCTTGGCGGGTATTTAATCAGTTGAGAAATCCAGTGCATTTTTGTTGCTGTAAATTACTATAAGAATTAACATGCACTTTAATTCAGTCAAGGAGTAGCACTGGCGGAACACAACAAAGTCAAGATCAGCCTTGCAACAACTGCAACCTTCTATAACCAAAAAGAAATAAACACAAAGCAAACCACCAAGTCTCCAGTTTTTATCAGGGTCTAAAAATGTCATTAGTCTTAAGCAAATAGTCCTCCATTTACAGGGTGTTTCTAGAGTAAGAAGTGTTAGTGAACACAAGAAGGGTCCTTGTCTAAGAACATCTATCACAGAATAAAAAGAAGAAACCAGTAACCATGTAAATTTAATTTAAAGGAATGGTTAAGCAAAGATACGTAATGAAACAAAGCTCGGATATTAAAATTAAAGATTATGTATCCAAATATCAGCTGAGGCTATGGATTAATGGCACAGTGTTTCCTTAGCATTAACAAAACCCTGGGTTCGATCCGCAACATGGTAATATGTGTGTGTGTGTTTAAAATAATTTCATTTTTTAAAATGTAGAAAAATACTGAAAGCAATGTTAATCATATATTAACATTTTCTAACTTATAGTTAATGAATATTCTTTACTTTTAATAATTTTAAACTATAGAATACAAAATATCTTATTTTGTTAATCATTAATACATCTGTCTAAGGTAAAACAGGTCCAAATCAATATCCTAGAGCAGAGGTTCTCAATTGTGGGTCACAACCCTTTAGGAATTGAATGACCCTTCCACAAGGGTGGCCTAAGATCCCTGAAAAACACAGACATTTACATTACAATTCATAATGTAGCAAAATTACAGTTATAAAGTAGCAATGAAAATAATGTTATGACTGCGGGTCACCACATGAGAACTGTATTGATGGATTGCAGCATTGGGAAGGTTGAGAAAAACTGCTGAAATGAAGTTTTTCCAGAAAGATTTTAAAGCAAGAATTTCAGAAGAAGAAAAAATTAAGGAAACCCTAGCAACACTGGAAGAAAAGAAAGAGAGAAGAGAGCGGGGGATCAGAGAGAGGAAGGAAGGGAACTGAGGGGGAAGGGAAGGGAAGCAGTAAAGCACAGGGGCAAGTGTCAATGTGGAGTCTCTGGAAAGTCGGAGGACTTCGGTGCAGAGCTCGCCATCTCTCCATTCCTGGGTGCTCCTAGCACATGCAAAACAAGCATTCTTCCACTAAGCTGTACAACTCCCTAGAGTTATTTTTAAATATCCCTACCTCCAGAATTATTTGAAAATAATTATTTCCACCTGAGTTTTAAGAACTGTGTCTTCAGTTTCAGCAGGAGCTCCTTTACCCTCCGTCACTTCATTATCAAGCAGCCTAAAGTGTTTAAAAAATTCTCCCACTGTTTATTTTCTGCTACAATCACCCACCCTATTGTGGGGATATGTTTCAAATTTAATAAAAATAGTCTAAGATATCAGAGGTATCCACCCACAGTCAGTCTAGGAGAATCAGAGAGTGGTAATTTACACCTTTAATCCCAGCACAAGGAATATCCAGGAGTGGTGACCTATTCCCTTAATCCCAGCAGATCTGAGTTTGAGGCCAGCTTGGTTTACAGAGGGAGTTCCAGGCTCCCAGGCAGGCAGTGGAGATATCAGGCCTTTAATCCCAGAGACAGAGGAGATCTTTCTGTGTTTCTGTGAGTACAAGGCTAACTATCAAATAGTAGCCTTTAACCTGGATGTGAAACAACTGGGCAAAGAGGGTATTTAAGGCAGGCATAGAAAGAAAGATTCAGGCAGTAGAAGCCATGAGGAGTGAGGCTGAGGAAGCTGGAAAACAGCTGGGTGAGATTTGACTATGGTGTTTCCTCTCTTTGATATTTCAGCCTTTCCCTGAGATCTGGCTCTGAGTTTCCTTTATCTTACCTTTGAGCACCTTTAGTTTCAGAATGGGTCATAAAATCTTGTTGGTTTGTAGCTTTGAAGGGAGCCATGTAAAGAATACAGAAAAATGAGAGCCCTGTGGTATCTCTGTATACCTGCATAAAACAAAGGTAGATAATCATTACTGTTTATGGCATATTGCTTTAAAAATCACAGTTAAACAGTTAAAGGCAAGATTTGTAAGGAAACACTAGGTCTGGGGAGATGGCTCAGTGGATAAAGCACTTGGCCAGCAAACACAGAGACCTGAATTCAGATCCTCAGAGCCCACGTTAGAGCCAGGCACATTGAATCACATAGAATCTCAGCACTTGGGAGACAGTGGGATCCCGGGGGCAAGATGGACGACAAGATTAGCCAGATTTGGCAAGCTGTGAGGTAGTGAGAAACCCTGCCTCGATGATAGGAGTGGGGAGCACTTGGGGAAAGCACCTGCTATTAGCCTCAGACCTCATGCACATGTGCACGTGTTGCACACCACATACACACACCCCATACAATACACCAAAGAGAACTTCAATAAGTGCATGTTTTAGGAACCTTGAAAGCATGTTGTCTGTTTCTGGAGTCTGCCGGTGACCCACAGTCTCATCCTGCTCCTCCTCCTGCCCTTTTATGTCTCGTGCATCAGTTCTGGAGTGACTTATAAATAGCTATGAAAACTGTAGTCATTGAGTAATGTAAATGTGAAGGTCCACTTACATAGCGCAGCACATTTTTATTGTTTCACTGTTTTAAAATACTTAAAAATAATAAAGAAATGAATGTTGGTGTTTTACTCTGAACATGGTTTAATTATCTCTATCTGTTTACTTGCAGGACATTGGAGATGTTGGTTCTCTCAGAATGGTTCATTTTGGTTTGGTATAATCATTAGAAACTCCAAGAAGAAACCTCCCTTCTCATATCTTTTATACTGCTCTGACTCAGTACAAATCTCCCTGTATGGATCTTAATGGAACAGATAGCCCATGCAGCACAGCCTAACTATAGCAACGCGACCTAATAAACACCCTTAACCTCGTATTGATAATGTGTGTGCTTCTTAAATGTCAGAACCCTTACATCATTTGGAGCATCCGAGTAGAACATTTAAATCTTGTTCTCTCTCTTTTCTCCTGTGGGGGCTAGAGAGAGATCAGCAGTTAAAAGCACCCATTTCTGCAGGGTCAATTTCCAGCACCCACATGGTGGCTCACGGCTATCCATAACTCCAGTTCCAGGGGATCCAGTGCCTTCTTCCAACCTCCTCAGGCACCAAGCACAGACATGTCATGTGAGCAAAACACCTGTACATATAAATCTTTTTTTAAATGTCTTCCCCTGGTCTTATTTATATTAGTACTTTATGTTACTAATAAAACTTTTAGTAAGCAAAAGTTTCTGTCCATACCTACTGAAACAGACATTTTTCCATTGCAGACTCTTGCAGTGAGGAACTGGCACCCCTTGCCACAGCCAGGTTACAGATTTGAGCTCATGAGAGTACAGATGGCCCCTAGCCCTTTCTTTCCACAGTGCCATGTGGAAATGTGGCTCAGGGAATACATGGAGGAGGGGGAGTCCTCTGTGCTCTGTCTCCTGGGGCTGTAATATGCTGTCCTGTCTCTGACCCTAAGTCCCAGCCATCTTCCTCAGCACCCATAAAATGACAACTCTGTAAGTTGTAAGCTTAGAAAGTACTTTCTTGTCCTCGATACCTGCCACCATCAGATGACACATAGTTTATAACTGTAGATGTCTATGATCACATGAGGTAAGTTGTCAAGCTGAGCCAGAAGATGCTGGCAGGAGGGAGGTGAAACAGTTTCAGCTTACTGCTGGCCTAAAAAGTTCATAATCTTTGAGCCATCCTAAAGAAACACTAGATTAAAACTTTTTTTAAAAAAAAAACTATTCCTATCTTTTTTCTTACATATAATCTAAAGTTGACTAATTTTTAAACTTATTTGTGTATTTTTATGTGCATTGGTGTTTTGCCTGAGTGTACTGTTTATGTGAGAGTGTTAGAACCCTTGGGAGATTTGAGCTGACATGTAGTTGCTGGAAATTGAACCTGGGTCCTCTGGAAGAGCAACTAGTGCCCTTAACCACTGAGCCATCTCTCCAGTCCCAAAGTTGACTAATTTTTAAAGAAAAGGTATGATTTTGTTAGGATGGTGTCATTTCCTGCAGGTGCTCTACCTGTCATCCCCACAACTTCAAGTCACATTCCTGATTCACTATGTTCCTGTGCTCTTTGGCCAATGTCTTCTGCAGCTATATGAGAAAATGGCGGTGCTCAGTACCCCCTCCAGCTTCTCTGTCAGGCACTCCAAACTCTGTGTCGGTTAAAATGTGGTTGTGAATATGTGTATGCTTTATAGCTGCATGAACATTGTTAGTAATAGTAAAGCTTAGCTTCCCATCTTTCCACCTGTCTTTGTTTCTTTTCTATAGCTATGATAAACACCATAACAGGAAGTAACCTGGGGAGGAAGGGGTTCATTTCAGCTTACAGTTCTCAGGTCGCACTACATCACTCATCACTCTGTAAGGGCAGGAACTAAGCAGAGGTCCTGGAAGAGGGCTGCTCAGGCTTCTCATACAGCTCAGGGCTACTTGCCCAGAAGTGGCACTGTACAGAGTGGCTCAGCCTTTCCACGTCAGTCGTTCATCAGGAAAGCGCCCTACTGACCTTCCAAAAGGGCCATCTGAGGGAAGACGTTTCTCATCTGAAGTTCCTCTTCTTAGATAAATCTAGCTTGTGTCAATTTGACAAAAAACAAAACCAATCAGGATAACAACTTCACATGTCTCTGGAATAATTAACGCAAACATAGTAAACTAAATTTAGTCACCTGAATCTAGTGTGGGGGCAGGGGAGACGACTCAGTGGTCAAGAGACCTAAGTCCTAGTACACAATCAGTAAACTGAATTGGGAATAACAAACGGCTTTTGTTGTTCATTGAAAGACTGAATGGCCAAAACTATGATATTACACTTTCTTTTACTGTGACTTTAAATGTTAAAAGAATTAAATTATACCATTCTAGCATATAGATTGAGTTAAAGGTATTTGGAGTGGGGAGCAGTAGCAAAATTACAGTGATGAAATATTTATGGCTGGGGGTCACCACAACATGAGGAACTGTATTAAAGGGTCATAGCATTAGGAGGGTTGAAAATCACTGCTGTATAACAAAAAGAAGTATTCTTATCTAAGAGAGTAAGAAATAATCAAACTTAGGGCTGAAACCAATACAATAGAAACAAAAAATCAATGAATCAAAGAGTTGGTTTCATTGAGAAAGTCAACAAGACAGGCAAACCCTTATCCAAATTAACTTTTTAGTCAGGTGGAGAAAGAATATCCAAATTAACAAAATCAAAAATAATAATGGGGATATAAAAAACAGATTCTGAGGAAGTCCAGAGAATCATGAGAGCTTTAAAAAACTGTACTTCACCAAACTGGAAAATCTAAGAGAAACATAATTTTCTCAATAGGTACCACTTACCAAAGTTAAATCAAGATCAGATAAACAATTTAAATAGACATATAACCACTAGTGAAATAGAAGCAGTCATTAAACTCTCCCAACCAATAAATGAATTAATTAAAGCCCAGGGCTAGATGGTTTTCAGAGCTATAATTCTATCAGACTTACAAAGACGAGTTAACACTAATATTCCCCACATTATTCCACAAAATAGGAACAGAAGGAACATTCATTTACCGAGGCCACATTTACCCTGATACCCAAATAACTTAAAGATCCAAGAAAGAGAATTACAGATCAATATCCATTATGAACACAAATGTAAGAATACTCAGTAAAATACCTAATAACTGAATTCAAGAACCCATCATAAAGATCACCCATAACAATCAAGTACTCTTTGTCCCAGAGATGCAGGGATATTTTATTATAAGAAACTCAGTAACTGTAACCCACCATATAAACAAAGAAAAAAGCCACATGATCATCTCATTAGATGCAGAAAAGATGTTAGACAAAGTCTAACACCTCTTCGTGATAAAAGTCCTAGAGAGATTAGGGATAAAAAGACATATCTCAATATAATAAAGTCAATTTACATCAAGCCTATAGCCAACATCAAATTAAATGGAAAGAAACTCAAAGCAGTTCCACTAAAATCAAGACTAAAACAAGATTGTCTACTCACTCCTTAAGTGTAGCAACTCTATATCCAATAGAGGACTAATATCTAAAATATATAAAGAATTTAACTAGATACCAAAACACCAAATAATCCAATTAAAAATAGAGTATCGATCGAAACAGTTCTCAGTAAAGAAATTTCAAATGACTGAGAAACACTTAAAGAAATGTTTATCATCTTTAGCCGTTAGGGAGGTGCAGTTCAAAACTGCTTTGAGATTCCATCTTAACCTTTTCAGAATGGCTAAAATCAAAAGAGAAAGTAACAGCTCATGCTAGCAAGAATGTAGAGCAAGGGGAACATTCCTCATTTGCTGGTGGGAGTGCAAATTTGGACAGAAACTATGGCAATTAATATGGGGGCTTTTCAGAAAGTTGGGAATTGATCTACCTCAAGATCCACCTACACCTAATGGACTGTCCATCCCTACCACAAGGGCACGTGTTCAACATGTTTATTGTAGCTTCTGGAAACAAACTAGGTGTTCATCAACAGAAGAATGGATAAAGTGTGGTATATTTATACAATAGACTTATTCAGCTGCTTAAAAAATGATGGGAAATTTGTAGAAAATGGATGGAACTAGAAAATAATCATCCTGGGTGAGGTGACACAAACCTAGGAAGTTAAATAAGGTATGTGTTCACTTATAAGTGGATATTAGCAATTAAGTAAATGATAGACAACATATAACCCATAGATCTGGAGAAGTTAGGTTAGAAGTGATGTGGGAATGTCTTTCTTTATGCTGTGAATATCAATCTTTAAATAAAGGAGCTGTTTTGGCCCATGAGACTCTTAATCTCAGGGTCGTGGGTTTGAGCCCCACGTTGGGCGCCAGATGAAAATGGAAATCTCTCTTAAAATACACCAATCCAAGATTAATATTTATTGAAATATAAACCAATACTCACAATATAGGTAACAGTTTATATAGGTGCCTGATAGACTGGATTATCCACACGATGGATGATGGATGCCGAATCAGTCTCTCCAGCAGTCAGGAGCCAAAAAATGGGGCCCTCAAGATCCCAGCAGCCCTTTTTGAATGGGGTTGGCCACTCCCCCTTCAGGAGCCCAGGACCCTGGATAAGCATCTTCGGACCTTATCAGCTGACACCTGAATCCCACCTCAAAGAAGGAATCAGATAGCACATGCATCTCCCTGGATGGGGCAAATAGAAGAGACTTAGACTGGAGTTGAATGGGAAGGAGAAGGGAGAATCAGATGGTAGAAGGAGAGTGTGGGGAGAAGATGCTGGAATTGGGGGAGGAGCCTTGGAGGAAGATGAAACCTAGTGAAACTTCCAGGAATCTGTGAAGGTCCTAATGATGCTAGCAATGGGAATATGGAGTCAACAAGCCATCTCTTGTCACCAGGTGAGACTTCCAGTAGAGGGACTGAGTTGCATCCAGTTGATATTGCTAAGACAAAGGATTGCTCTCCACAAACTGACTGGGGCCCCATTGCTAAGGACAACTCCCAAGTCCTGCTGGTGGCTACATGGAGCTGTCTCCCCTATGTTCTAGTTTCTTTGGTGAGGGAAGGTACTATACAGGCTACCAAAAGAGAAATGTGAAAACAACCCAGCCACAAAACCTTTGACCTGTAATCTGTTCTGCAATGTTGGCATAGAACTTTTGAGAAGAGTCAATGTCTGATTTGATTTAAGGCTCATTCCACAAGAAGGAACCTGTCTTCATTTGGGTTTCTACTGCTGTGAAAAAAGGCGCCATGACCATAGCAACTCTTAATAAGAAAATATTTAATTGGAGTGACTCAGTTTCAAGGATTCAATCTACTATAATCACGATGGGGAGCATGACAGCATGCAAGCAGATATGGTGCTGGAGGAGTAGCTGAGTCCTATATCTTGTAGGCAACAGGATGTTGAGTGGTATCCTGAAATACTGAGTGGTATCCTGAGCATAGGAAACCTCAAACCCTCCCCCACAGTAACACACTTCTTCCAACAAGACCATACCTATCTAACAAAGCCACACCTCCTAATAATACTATTACCAATGAGATTATAAAAGGAATTACATTCAAACTACAGTATTCCACCTCCTGACCCCCATAAGCTTCTAACAATATCATAATGCAAAATTCACTTAGTTCAACATCAAAAATCCCCACAGACTATCAAAGTTTCAATAATGTTTTAAAGTCCAAAGACCCTTCTGAGATTCATGCAATCTCTTGCCTATTATCACCTGTAAAAATCAAAATAAAAAACCAGATCACATCTTCCAACACACAATGATACTGAATATACATTACCATTCCAAAACATAGGAAACGGAGCACAGTGAGGAAATACTGGGCCAAAGCACGACCAAAACCATCTGGACAAACCCCTAACTCTGCATCTCCATGTCTGATGTCAAAACACTATTCAGATCTCCAACTCTATTCAGCTTTGTTGACTGCAACACACTTCTTTCTTTTGGACTGGTTTCATTCTCTGTTAGTATCTTTCTTCAGCAGGTATCCCAGGAATCTGGAATCACTAACATCTTGGGTTCTCCAAGTCAATCCAGGCTTCTTCGTCTTCGTCTTCGTCTTCGTCTTCGTCTTCGTCTTCGTCTTCTTCTTCTTCTTCTTCTTCTTCTTCTTCTTCTTCTTCTTCTTCTTCTTCTTCTTCTTCTTCTTCTTCTTCTTCTTCTTCTTCTTCTTCTTCTTCTGCTGCTGCTGCTGCTGCTGCTGCACAGCTTCATGCAATGGCCTCTCTAGGCTTTCAGCAGGGACACCCCTGGCACATGCCTGGCTTCAGTGGCTTTCTTAGGGGCAAGTTCCATAGCCCCTTTCTTCTATCCTTAACTCTAGAACCACATGGCTAAAGCTGCCAAATTCTGCTGTTACTGGCCTGGAACATGGCTCCTTCATTCAATTACATCTTTGCCACCTTTCTGTCCTTCACTGCCTAAGCTTGGATGTCCCCAAACTAGACCTCTAAACCAGGTTAGCCTTAGAGATCTGCCAGCCTCTGCCTTCCCTATTCTGGAATTAAAGATGTGCCTTACTACATCAAACTCTAACTATTCTTTAGTTTCTATTTACTAGTTGGAATTTTAATTGGATGGGATTTTGCCTTGAGGTCACCACTCCCTTTATTCCATTTCTTAATCTGTTTATTTTTTTGAACCCTGGATTTAGCTCCATTCTACTTCCTGGCGCTCTTTTTCTCCTAAAAATTTTTGTTTCATAATTTTCCCTATTCAGCTTGCTCCCTCTCATTACAAATCTTAATTAGAGTTACCACTAATAACCACAGCACAGTCTATACTAGGTTCTTTAGAGATTTCCTCTGCCAATGGAATTAATCCAAATCCTCAGGCAGACTCTCTGGACAAGGACAAAATGCAGCCTCTTTCTTCACCAAAGTATCACAAGAGCGATCTCTAGACCACACACTAACATCTTCTCCTTTGAAGCCTCTTCATCCCCACAGTTTATCAAGTCACCCTCAGCACCACTGCCGTCCATGCTTCTACTAGTACAACCCACTCAGCAGCACTTTGCCTCAGCCCACAGGGTCTAACAATGTGGACCTAAGGAAGGGGCAGACAAGAAGCATGAAGTATTCTGATCAAGCTCTGAGGCTTTATTCTTCTCAGCAGTACACATAGTCTTTTAGGGTAAAGGGTAAACAAGGTTAAGCAGGCGAGGAATTCCGCCAACAGGATGTCTTGTCATGGAGACCTATCTAATCTTAGCTATTGTTCAACCCCATGAATGTTACCTAATTTCTGGGAGGGGACTCAACTAATTATGTTAACAGTGTGGAGGCCACCTGGTTTCTGGGGAGGGACTCTTCTAGGGAAAAGGAAGCTTAATATGCTGGTCCCAAAATGGCATCCACTGCTAATGTTTTTCTAGCTCCTCATATCTCCTCCATTTCCATTAGTTTTTAGGTTCAGCATGATGAGGTACTTCTGTTGTTGGACAGCGGGCCTTAACCAGGGAGGGGAGGCACTGCCCTGATCCTCCCAGAAAGCAGCACTCATGATGTCTTTTGTAGGAGGAGAGGCCCTTGGCACTCCTCTTTGTTGAAAAGCACCCATAGACACTAACCTCAATGCAATCAGGGATGCCTCACAGGGACTCAGAAGCAGAAGACATGGTCCTCCCCTTGCAGTGCTTCTGCCTTGCACCTCACACTGGTGCCCAAGCTGCTTACAAGCGAGCTGCATAGATCTCAGTACTGTGTGCTCCTCATAGGAGGCTCATCACTTAAAGGTTCTGCGGGACCTTAGTCAGCAAGGTCAAGCTGGTGGTAATGGACCTGTATGGGCTTGGTGGCCAGGGAGTTCACTTGTTGCTTTATGAAGCAAATGAGCTTGCCAACAATAAAGGATCCTGATATGGGATTGTCATTCTGTATGCTGTGAAAATCAATCTTTTAATAAAGGAGCTGTTTTGGCCCATGACAGGTGCCATAGAAAAAGTAGGAGGGGGAATCAGAATAGGTAGGAAAGGAAGGGCAGAGTCAGACACAGACTGAGCCAGCTGCTCAAGAAGAAACATGTAAGGAACACAGGTGAGCCACGGGCCATGTGGCAGGAAGATTAATGAGAATGGGTTGAATTAAGATGTAAGAGCTAGCTAGCAATGTGCCTGAGCCATAGGCCAAACAGCATGAACTTAATATAAGCATCTGAATCATTTTGGGAGACTAAGCAGTGGCGGGTGGCTAAGTGGTCTGGGGCTATAGGTCTGTGGCTCTGGACCTCTGGCCACACGGGGCCAAGAAAACCATATTGCAACAGGATCCCAGTGTTATAAAAGTAAAATGCTTACTAAAGGTCCTACCAGGAGCATCAAAAGAGAAAACATAGAGGATCTCCACCAATCATCTGCAGATACAGGAAACTTTTGCCAGTGAAGGTCAAGGCTAAGTTTGGGGAGTTTACTCACTTGGGTTTCAACTACCCCAGATTCATTAATATAATAACAACACTCCTCTCCCGAGAATAAGCATGTCCTGCCCTTCTGTGCAGTTAGCAAATCAAGAGCTTGGTGGCTCTGAATAGTCATCTGGGGAAGGGATGGTCTCTGCAGGGAAGCTGCTGAGACAAGTGGGCAGTAGTCATGAGGGAATGGCCCAATGCACCTTGAGCTGGGCCAATAGCCACTACTGAGGTGGCAAGGGAAACACTAGCCACAGGGGGCAGAAAACCCTGCTCTTTTCTGTCTATTGACTGGGGGGGGGTCCCCATTCCAGAAATTCAGCAAGTATGCAAAGCATCAGCTGTGGCACTAAGGTCACAGAGAAGCAAAACAGTTTTTGAGAGGCGGGTATCAATGGTAACATGAATATATTTTAGTTTCCCAAATTCAGAATAATGAGTAACATCCATTTGCCAAATTTCATTAGGAATCAAGCCTCGAGAATTCACACCCAAATGAGGTACTGATAAAGAAATAACATGAGCAGGGCACTGTTTAACTATGTGTCTGGCCTATTCTCTGGTCAGCTTAAAAAGTAAGTGCAGTGTCTGTGCATTTAAATGATGAAGAGAATGAGCCTTAATGGTCTGTGAAAGATAATCCTGTACAATGGGAAAAGCAAGGCGGGTGGACAAATCAGCACTGTGATTTCCCTCAGCCAGTGGTCCTGGCATGAACGGTCCTGATACCAGCACACAGCCAAATGTAATCAGAGTCTCAGCCTTAGCCCGGTGAGGCCTGATCGCAGCCTGGCAGGCAGGGTTGGCATTTTCAAAGGCCAAATGCTTTAAGAAGTCATTTTCAATTTCTCCATCCCCAACGAGCCTTTCTGCCGCGTCATTTAGACGACTGACAAAGTCACTGTATGGCTCATCGGGTCCCTGTCTTATGAGGGTGGTGGCAGGCCCTTTAGGAGGCAGCCGCTTCCAATCCTTCATCCCTGCATTTGAATTTGAGCCAAGAGGCCAGGAGGAAACCTAGCTTGACTATCATCTGTCTCATGAGGTCTATGGCCCAGGAGCTTGTCTTTCATCCATCTTTTAGAAGACCTCCTTTCAGAATCGCGCTGCACTGTCTCCCTACAATTCTCAGTAAACTCCTTTTTCCAGAAAACATAATCACCCCCAGACAACGTTGCATGGGCCAGAAAATACCAATTATTGGGAATAAGCCACTGCTCACTTAAATTTTCAGTGAGAGCCAAGGTGAATGGAGCCGTGGGACCGTAATTATTTAGGGCCCTTTCAGGTCGTTCAGATGTTTTAGACTCAGGCAGCGATATTTTTGGTCTGCCATCTCTTCAGAGTTCAGACTCTACTGAATGCCTGTCTTCCCCTTCCGAGTCCTCCTGTTGTGAGGTGGAGTCCTCCTCCCCGTATGCTGGCTTGGCCTCAGAATCTACTGCATCTGGGTGTTAGGGTCCCTTACTGTGAGTAACAGGGGAAGCATGAAGGGTCTTGTGACCTTTGGGGGCCACTCTGGACCCAATCTTTAATAAGGTTGGGGAACCTGCAAGAGAGATGTTAGTCAACTCTTGATCAAGGGCACACAGTTCTTTAATTAGCTGTAAATGTTCTCTTTTTTGTTGGAGGACATTTCTTAGGGAAGCCGTCTCTCTGGAGAGTTGGGATTTCAATAGAAATGGAATTACATGCAGATGGAGGATGAGAAGCCCATTGAAGAGACTTCTCCCCTTCAGCAACCACCTTTTGAATATCTGAAGAATTATTATAAAATTTTAAAATATCATTAATCAAATTCCAATAGGAAAAGGCTTGAACAGGGACCTTTTCTGGCCCAAAGGAACTATAATAGTCTTGAAGACAATCACCTACTCTTCTCCATTTTTTTTTATTAATAGTGCCTTCCTGTGGAAACCAGGGGCAAATGTCCCCAATGAAATCAAAAAAAAATCTTGAGATCCTTTTTTTTAAACCATAGTTCCTCGTGTTTTGAGGGACTCCAGTCAAAAACAAATCATGCTTACTGAATGCTTCTCCCATGGTAACTATCTTACCTTGTGTTTTCACTGTCGCTCTCCAGACCAAACTCACAGTTGGGCGGTCTGCGGTGATCACTTGTTGGATCTTCACTCATGAAAACTGCATTCGTGGAGATCCAATGGGTAGACGACCATCTGGAGTGAGACGTTTGTCATGAACCCCATGGTCCTCGGCCACATTGGACACCAATTTGCCCCTGCCCGTGGGGTCTTCAACATGGACCTATGGAAGGGGGCAGACAAATGATAGGACAGGAAACATGAAGAAAGAGAGCAAGACAGTATTCTGATCAAGCCCTGAAATTTTATTCTTCTCAGCAGTACACATAGCCCTTTAGGGGAAAGGGTAAGTCAAAGTTTGAGCAAATGAAGAATTCACACAGCTGCTGGCTATTCCACCAACAGGATGTCTTGTCACAAAGACCTATCTAATCTTAGCTATTGTTCAACTCCAGGAAGGTTACATAATTCCTGGGAGGGGACTCAAGTAATTAGGTTAACAGTGGGGAAAGGGGGGAGGCTACCTGGCTTCTGGGGAGGGATTCCTCTAAGGAAAAAGAAGCTTAATATGCTGGTCCCAAAATGGCATCACCACTGCTAAGGCTTTTCTGGCTCCTGGCAGCACTTAAAAGCATTCTACTCCTTTCCTAACTCAATTCCTAAAGTCCATGTTCCTCCAAATAAAAACATAGTCAGACCTATCATACTGGTACCTCAGCCCTAGTGTTAATTCCACTTGTCTAGAAGGAGAAACAATCACAGTGTAAAGCCAAATTTGAAACACTCTTTAATGAAATATAGACCAGGTAGATGGGCTCTGTCCAGGTTCATACCAAGATTCCCAGCAAATGTCCCTGAATCAAATTTTTAAGAGTTTAAGAAGGAAACCCTTAATTTCTTGTATTTCCCATCAGATCCAATTAGGGAACAAACAAACATCCTGGTGTATTTCCTGCCTATATACCTCCTGCCCACAAGTGATCAAACATATCTGATGCAGATGGGTCAAACACAGTGGTTTAGGGAAGGGAAGACAGGTATCTTGTCATCTCTCATAAGCAACAGCCTCCAGCATTTCAGGAATTATCTGTCCTTGGGCAAAGGGCTTGCAGGTCAGAGGCATTTTTGTTTCATGGATCTTAAGGCACAGTAATAAAAACTTAAAATGTATGTAACTGGCTCTCACACCTGGTACCAACTTCTGTCTTTGTTAGGGTTTCTATTGCTGTGAAAAGACATCATGGCGACAGCGACTAACATTTAATTGATGTGGCTCACAGTTTCAGAGGTTTAGTCCATTATCATCGTCATGATGGGGAACGTGGCAGCAGGTAGGCAGACATGGTGTTGAAGAAGTAGCTTGAGTACTACCTCTTCAGGTAACAGGAATTTTACTGAGATGCTGGGTAGTATCCTAAGTATAGGAAACCTCAGAGCCCACTCCCATAGTGACACACTTCCAACAACCCACTCCAACAAAACTACCTCTCTTACTAGTGCTGCTCCCTATGAGAGTATAGGGGCCAGTTACATTTAAACCATCACAGAACCCATACCTCACACTGCTTGGGAAACCAAAGACTATATGCCCCAGAGACCAGGATAAAACCAAACACTGATGGTCTTTTTTAAAAATCAATAAAAATGACACCTAATGATATTCTGCTTTACCCAGAGATCAGTGTCTTATCCAGGCATCATCAGAGAGGCTTCCTCCAGCAAGAAATGGGAATAGATGCAGACCTATAGCCAGACAGTACATGAAGAATCTAAATGGGAAATCTCCATCAAATATCTCCCTTCAGAGATTAAGAAATCTTGCAGAAGAGGAGGCATAAAGAATTTAAGAACCAGAGAGGGTGGGGGACACCAGGAGAACAAGGCCCTCGGTCTGAATCAACTAAGCAAGGTGCATATGAACTCACAGGGACTGAAGCAGGAAACACAGGGCCTGCACAGGTCTGCACCAGCTCCCTCCCACACATACTATAGCTGTTAGCTTAGTATTTCTGTGGTACTCTTTATAGTGAGAACAAGTGGTTCTCTGACTCTCACAGCTGCTCTGAGGACTCTTCCTCCTGTTGCCGAGTCCAACTTTGATGTGATAGTCTTTGCTTCATCTCAATATATTTTATCTTGTCATGTTTGGTTATTGTCCTAGAAGCCTGTTTTTTTTTTTTTTTCTAATGAGACAGAAAAGGAGGAAATGGGAGGGGAGAGAGGTGGGAGGAACTGGCAGGAGCAGAGGGAACTAGAATCAGGACATGCTGTATAAAAAAATGATCTAGTTTAAATAAAATAAAAAATACTTTCCAGATCCATCTACTTTCTTGAAAAGTTCCTGTCTTTACAGCTAAATAAAATTGTTTTCTAAAAATGTTGCAGCTCTACAGTGGTGGCACAATCCTTTGATCTCAGCACTTGGGAGGCAGAGGGCAAGTAAATCTCTGTGAGTCTGAGACCAGCCTGGTCTACAGAACTAGTTCCAGGACAGCCTGAGCTACAGAGAAACTCTCTCTGAAAAAAAACAAAAAACAAGTAAATAAAGCAAGATAGACTGGACCATTGTACACTATTCCTAGAAATGTAAAGTAGTGTGATCACTTGAAAACAGCATGATAATTCCTCAAAAACTTCCAATAGAATTACTGTATGATCCATTGACTATACATGCCCAAGTGAACTCAATGGAAGAACTCAAATAGGTATCTCCACTTCCATGCTAAAAGCAGTATTATTCATGCCAGTGAAAAGGTAGAAATACTTAAATGTCCACCAACAGATGAATGGATAAATAAAATGTGGTGTATACACACACACATTGGGATGTTCAGTTTCAAAGGAAGGCAGTTGAGACATATGCTACCACACAGATGGATGGACGTTGAAGACGTGGTGCTAAGGGAAATACACCAGTCACAAAAAGACAAGTATATCATTCCATTGATGGTGGTACCAAGAGGAGTCAGATTTGTAGACATGGCAAGTAGGTCTGTAGCTGCCATTGTTGAAAGAACAGGAGAGCCAGACCTATTTGTTAAGTGCATATTGGGATCTGGAACTTCATAGTTAAAACATTCTAAAGGTTGATTTTACAACAAGGTGAATATACTCAGCCTACTGAACCACATACTTAGAATGAATAAAGATGGGACATTTTTATCACAGTTTTAAAGTATGTGATTGTGATGATGATTTTCAAGACTTTGAAATAAATCCATGGAGATCTACTTTGTCTTAAAGTAACTCCAATAAATGAAGAGAAAGATTTTGCTAAGGCTACTTTTTCACATTAACAACTTAGAATTATAACCTGAGTTTTATAATTATCAATTTGCATTTTTAAATTTTATGGAGGTGGGCAGTTGTGGTGTACCCCTTTATTCCCAGCAATTGGGAGGGAGAGGCAGGTAGATCTGAGTTTGAGGCCAGCTTGATCTACAGATCAAGTTCCAGGACAGCCAGGGCTTCACTTAGAAACCCTGTCTTGAATAAAACAAGTCATGGAAGAATTTCAGAAAGAATTAAAAAAGAAAATAACTGTAACTAATAAGCAACTATATCAAGATTGCAAAGTGCAAAGTTAATGAAAGTCAATCGGTTTCCTATATTCCAACACAAAACAAATAGAGTCTGAACTTAAAAACACAAACCTTAATGTTGGGGATATGGTTCAGTGGTGCTTGACCTGCATGCAATTTAGTCAATCCTCAGTGATACACACAAACATGGACACAAACAAAAACTCCCCAAAATAAAATACTTACGTGTAAGCATAACAAAGTAGTAATAGCTACCCAATGAAAAGTTTAAGATTCTGGTCAAAGAACCAAATAAATAATAAAAACATTGTGTGTTTGTGGTTTGGAAGACTCTACTCTCTAGAGATCACTTCTTCCAAACTTAGGCTATAGAGTCCTTCAGTTCCAACCAAAACCTCACAAGTTATAGAGACAAGCTGATTCTAATGTTGATACAGAGAAGACACTGGGCCGCCACTACTGAAATTGGAAACCCACCATAAAGCCCCATATTGAAACATCCTGGTATCGATGAGGAAAAGGGGAAAATAGATCAATGGAATAGAAATAAAATTATCTTATATAGTCAATATTCCTTTGACAAAAGGCCAAAGGCAAGACACTTCAAAATGGTTTGGATATACATATGAAAAGTATGAATCTCCAGACACAGACATTACAACCTTTACAGAAACCAACTATGAAATTTAAAGATATTAAATTCCTAATAGGCCTGGAGGTGGCTGGCTCAGTTGGTAATAAGTTTGCCACACAAGTATGAAGACCTTAGATCCTCACCCAGTGAAGCCCCGGACAAAGCAAAAGGAGACGTGGGGGTGGCCAGCCAAGCAGTCACATGGATCACCAAGCCCAGGTTCTGTAAGGGACTGAGCTCTCTCCACGCTGTCTCAGGAAAAAGTGGAGATCAAATGAGGAAGTGCCAACATTCACCACTCATTTACACATGCATATGGAAATTTAATAAAATTCCTAAAAAAGATAATGTTGGAAAAAAATTAAATGGCCTTGAAGTTGATAGCCATGTTTTAAATGTAATAGCAAGGGCAAGATTCATTAAAGAAAGAACTGACAAACTGTATTTCATTAAAATTAAATTAGTATATTCTGAAATAGATAGTATAAAAAGTATGAACACATAAGCCAAGCTTGCAGAAGCTGGTGGACGACGCCCACCCACAGACTGCTACAATCTGCGGGAATAATCTGCAGGATCTGGAACACAGCTATCCTAAGAGGTGGGTGACAGGGAAATACTAGTTTTAGTAGCAAAGTAAAATAGGAAACTTCCTAGTGTAAAACAGACGAAGGAAGAATTCCTTCCTTCCTGACGAGTAGCTTGCTCCATTTGGCAATGCTCTCCTCCCAGTAAGAGGCCAACTGGAGAGTAATGGAATCACAGCTTAAAACAAAGAGAAAAACCCAGACAATGTATACTGTATTTCAGTAACAGGACAGGGCAGGAGACACCTGCACAAGGTGGGTGCACCTGGAGAGGGGAGGTAGGTTGGGAAAATCTTCTCTTCCCCACAGTTACTATTCCAATAGAACAATGAAAAAAGCCATTTTTTAAGAACCTCTGTTGAGTCCATGGCTTATCAACCCTAAAGGCAAAAGTCCATGCACTCTGGAAAGCCATACAAAAGATCAAGGGAATCTACTCTAAAACAGCCATAGCCCTTCTGTGGAGCAGAACGGCTCTGACTCTGAGCTATTTAATGTTCAAAGTAGAAGTTTGGTCGGAGCGGAGGATAGAGCGGGCCCACTGCAATTGTCTCCACATCCAGAACCACTCACAAAACAGCGCCAGAGATGGAACCAGTTCCTATGATACCCATACACAAAGAAAGCCCCTCAATAGACCACACAGAGCAACAGCTGACATCTGTGGCCTACCCTGCAGAGAAGACAAGACGGGGCCAGGCAGAGACGGGCGGATGTTTGCTGCGCCGTGCCCTGGCTCTTCCCTTTACATTGCTACTACATCTACTTAGCATCTAATGTCTGTTTCCTGGACATGCTTTGTCCTAATTTGCTTGCTCGCTTGCTCTCTCCCTCCCCTCTTATTCTCTCTCTCTCTCTCTCTCTCTCTCTCTCTCTCTCTCTCTCTCTCTCTCTCTCTCTCTCTCTCTCTCTCTCTCTCTCTCTCTCTTTCTCTCTCTCTCTTCCCCTCTCTCTCTCTTGCTCTCTCTTCTCTCCCCCTCTCTCTTGTTCTCCCTCCTCCATCTTTCCCTCTTCTCTCTGTAAGGGAGTGTTACAACTCTGGGGATGGGGTGGGGTGGTTCAGGGCCAGGGTGGATTTCTTTGGATAGCCCCCTTTCCCTGTACTCTCTTTCTCTGTGTCTCTCCCTCTCTCTACTTTTGTCCCTCCCTCCATTTCTCTCTCCTTCTCTCTGTCCATCTCTCTCCTTTCCCTTCTGACCCAGCTGCTGGAAGAATTGTTTGAGGTCAGCCTACTGCGTTTCTTTATCCCGTCCTCTTTACAATGTATGTTCACCTTATGACTTCTTGTCTTACAGTTCTTCCCTCCTCATTTCTTCTCAGCACCTAATACTAACCACAAGTATGACTCTGTTCATGCCACACGTTACTATCTTAGGGCACATCGTACCCGTAGACTCCTTTACTTCACAAAGAACACTGGAGTTGAGATGCAATTATTTTAAAATAGATATTACAGAATTTTCATAGTAGACTTGAACATCAGTTATGGTTGCTTCTTCACTTAGTATTCTAGTCTCAGAAGTACAGAGCATTGAACCTAATGCCCTGAGCATGTGATCCAAAGGTCCAACCACTAAGATATCACCCAAGCCCCAAGAAATGAAAAAAAAAAAACAAAACCTTCAACTTACTATAATTCACTCAGCCTTATTTGATCATTACGAATACTTCCATTGGGGGAAAATGTTACTTTTTATAAACCCAAGCAATGATCAAACCCTAGTTATACAAGGCCTAATGCAGAAAAACAAGAAATATGAGAAGCCAAAACTACATGAATGGTCCTGAAATTACCAATTCCGTAGTCCTGGCTCCCAATTAGATGAAATTCTAGACAAGTAATGATTATATAATGTTCAGTGAAATCAAAGAAGACACAAGTAAACTCTTGAATTAACTAAAAACAACATGAGCAACCAAGGAAATGAATACAGATACTACAATAAAATTTAATAAAGAGAAATATTGAAAATCAAGTTGAAATATTGAATATGATTGGTATAGTGGCTTGAATAAGAATGGCCCCAACAGACTCATATATTTGACTGCTTAGTCATTAGTGAGTAGAATAACTCGGAAAGGACTAGCAGGTGTGTCCTTGTTGGAGCAGGTGTGTCCTTGTTGGAATAGGTGTGGCCTTGTTAGAAGAAATATGTCACTGGAGTAGACTTGGAGGTTTCAAAAGCCCAAACCACTTATCCAGTGTCTCTGTCTTACTCCTGCCTGTGGATCTAGATGTGCACCTCTCAGCTACTTCTCCAGCATCCTATCTGCCTGCCATGATGATAAATAATGGACTAAACCTCTGAACTGTAATAAGTCAGCCCCAATTAAATGCTTCTTTCTATACAAGTTGCCCTGTCCATGGTGCTTCTTCACAGCAATAGTAACTAAGTAACTTAAATCATAACTTAAATTGGACAATTAGTGTGCTGATTAATGTTAGTTGTCAACTTGAAAGAAGCTACAACCGCCTGGGAGACAGATCCTTCCTTCCTTCCTTCCTTCCTTCCTTCCTTCCTTCCTTCCTTCCTTCCTTCCTTCCTTCCTTCCTTCCTTCCTTCCTTCCTTCCTTCCCTCTTTCTTTCCTTCCTTCCTTCCTTCCTTCCTTTCTGCCTCCTTCCTCCCTTCCTTCTCTCCTTTCTTTTTCCTTTGGTTTTTAAAGACAGGTTTCTCTGTGTGGCTCTGGATATCCTGGAACTTTCTCTGTAGGCCTTGAACTCACAGAGATCTGGCTACCTTTGCCTCCTACGTGCTGGGATCAAAGGTGTGCACCACCACAGTCCTGCCTTTTTATTCCTTGTTTTCTACTATTTAATCTCTACACTTTACTACATCTCTCATGTTAGTTTGCTGTTTCCCAGATGCTGACTGTCCCTTAATCAAAACAATGAATCCCCTGCAGAGTGGTTTATCTGTATGTTGCTGTTAGGTTTAGTATTGCTGTGCCTATTTCTTCACTCCAGCTACTCCAAGGCACTTTTAACTACACATTTCATTCGTCTTTCATACTTTTCTCTTTTCCCTAACTGCTCTTCTCTCTCACTTTTCATTTCTTGTCCTCTTTTTGCTCATTACCTTTATAGCATTTATGATCTCTCTGATCTGAGCACTGTAACAGCATCGTTCCTCTCCCAGCTACTCCCTCAGTTTATTATTTTCAATGTTCATTGCATTAGTCAGGGTTCTCTACAGGAGCAGAACCAACAGAATAAATATGTACATACAAAGGAACTGTAGATCAGCTCACGGGATGTGGTTTCGGGAGTCCAGCAAGAGCCACCTCTCCAGAGTCCGTGATGCTGTCTCAGCAGCTCCAGTCTGATGTGGGGTCCTGGAGGACTCCTGGGAGTTGCCTCTAGTCGGCTCTACAACCCCCAAAGAAGTCAGATTTAATACAAGCAAAGGAAGGTTGCAGACATGAGATCGAAGAACTTGCAAGTGAGTGAGTAAGCAGGCAAAAGCTATTTCCTTCTTCCACGTTGTCCTTTGTCTGAGTGGTCACTAGAAGCCTGAGAGTCGCCTTCACACTCCAGCAACCCATCAAAAACACCCATCACGGGAGGACCCAGCAGGAGCACCCATCACGGGAGGACCCAGCAGGAGCACCCATCACAGGAGGACCCAGCAGGAGCACCCATCACGGGAGGATCCAGCAGCTCCTGCTTAGTTGATTTCAGAACGCAGTCAAGTTGGCAGCCAGAATTAGTCAGCATTCGCCCTGCAGCTATTCCTATCCCACCCATCCTCCTCCCTCTGCCATAGTCTTAACTAAAATCTGAGTCTGCTCCATATTATCCTTGGCTATTTATCCTCTGATAGTCTCTAATGTCAAATGGCCCAGCACTGTTAATTGTACAGAACAACATTTGCGTAGTGGGGGACTGGAGAGATGGCTAAGAAGTTAACACTGGTTCTCTGTAGGAGATTATGGTTTTTGTTTTAAAAAGAGAAAAGGGGATATGTGGGAGATTAAGTTGTTACATTGTAAATAATTGTCCCACCCACTGGCTTAATAAAAAGTGCTGATTGGCCAAAGGCAGACAGGAAGTGTGGGTGGGGCTACCAGACTAAGAAAACTCTGAGAACAGGAAGCACAGAGCAGAATGCCAGAGAGAAACCAGAAGAAGCAGAGGACAACTATGCTGCTCTAAGAAAGGGTACCGAGCCCGATGGCTGAACAGGATAAGACTCATGGGTTAGATAAAGGGTAGAGAGTTAGCAAATTATATGCCTGGGCCTGAGGCTGATGTCTAAAACTATTGTAAGCATCTGTATGTCTCTGCGGGTCTGCAGGCCTAAACCTTGAGGTTAGGGCCGAAAGTCGGGGCCCGAAACCTCTTACTACAGTTCTTCTTACAGAGTGTGATTCCTGCACCCACATGGACACTCAAAACTTTCTGAATCTCCCATCTCAGGGAAGCTAACACTTTCTTCTGGCCTCTGCAGGCACCAGGCATGAATGAAATGCACAGACACACATACAGGCAAAACACTCATACATACAGCAACTCTTGTTGTTCTTAAAATTAATATTCTACTCAGGGAATAATGTGGAGTTCATGCCAACCACCATGACACCCTGGATTAAGAAACTACATTTTGAACTACACACTCAACTCTACCATATCCAAGTTCCACTTGAACATTACAATTGTTTTGGCTGAAATAATATAGCTGATTTCCTTAAAATTCCAATTAACAAAAACATCTAGATGCAAAAACACCAACACAATAATATGAGAAACACCAGTCAATATAACTCATCGAAAATTATTAATTCTACAAAAATGGCGCATACTAAGTTAGATGAAATCTAAGAATTATTATAAGTATGTTCAAAGAAATTAAAGAGGAAAACAATGCAGTCAAGAACTCAAGAACACAAACAGCTGAATGAAGTAAGAAAGGAGGTGGAGGATAAGAAAGAACAACAGAGAGAAATATTAAAAAAAAATACTGAAATGCTAGAAATAAGGAAAAAAAATGTCAAATCAACACCCTGTGGAACGTTTTACCAAGAGCACGGATCAAGGAGAGGACAGAGTATCCAAACTTGGAGGAAAGTGGAGGGAACAGGACAACACAATAAAAACAAAGATAAAATAAGAAGATATCAGTGGGAATTCTGCGATGTCCATGACACTCTGAAAAGACAAAACCATGGTCATCTGGATCCATACGCAGGAGAAGAATCTTGTTTAAAAGACATACAAAAAAAATTTTCTCAGAGTTAGGGAAAAAAACCAACCCAAATCTATCCACCGAGTCACAGGAAAGAATAAGCCTCACAAGAGTAATAGCTAAGCAGGGCGGAGGAGAGGAAAACCAAATACTATAAAGTCAACAAAAGACGGGAATTAACACATACCTTTCAGCAGTAACACTCTGTCAGTGGTCTGAATTTCCCAGTCAAAAGGCACAGACTAGTCAACTGTATTAAGAAATAGAAAACACCTTTTTGCTGTCTGCAAGAAATGCACTTCAATGCAGAATATAAACACTGTCTTAAGGTGAACAGAGGCAAAGGGCTTTTCAATCAAATAGATAAAGAAAGGCTGAGTTGGGGCAGACACTGTGAACCACCCAAGAATATGAGAGAACTGGTAAGCCCCTGGCCACATGGTAATACATAGATTAATTTAAAAATGGGTTCATTTAATTTGTAAGAGCTAGTTAGTAATAAACCTGAGCAATAGGCCAACCAGTATGTAAATAATATAAGCCTCTGCATGTTTACTTGGGACTGAGCACTTGCAGGACCAGGCAGGAAGAGAGGAAGGCTTCCATCTACATTTGATGCCCAATGTAGGGCAAGGATTTTCACATAAAACTTGAGAGATCTTTAAAAGAGGTTCTGAAACAGAGCCAAGAGCCGCGTCCCAGCTCATGACTCTCATTACAGCCATGGTACAGAACTGTGTCCACTGGCCACAGAGGGCCTCAAATGAACATGGCAACTTCCAGTCTTTCGCAGGCTACCATAGAAAGAGGCTTCTCCCAGCTGTTGCCTGCAGAGCTTGTGTCTTGATCTTGAGAGCACAGTTACAGGCTTAATAGCACAGTTGCATGCTACTTAATACTGCTTCCCAGAGGTGGGGATGCAAGCATGACTCTCACGGGTACCTTCCTCCACCATGTTAGCCAACTGACAAAGTTGCCACTTTGGTCCTAGCCGTGCCCACTTAACAGTTTAAAAACTCTTCTGGTCAGAAAAGGATTATAGATGCACAGTAAGAACAGATTCAGACAAAAAAAAATTCTTCTAAACAGGTTATATTGTATTTAAAAATATACATAGGCTTGGGAGATAAAAGAAAAATTGTAGAAAAAGTCCTTCAAAAAGAAATAAAATAATATTTTTAAAGCCACATAAAGATGGAAAATATACAGGAGTCTGGATCCTGTACTTTATTTTATTGATTTTGACCCGTGACCTCAGTGACTCCCTGAGACCTAGAGGTCACCAGACCCTCTTGGATCAAGAGCTCCTACTGAATCAAGAGATCATATTGGAACAAGATTGGATCCCTGAGACATAGAAAGAGCCAGTTCCTATTGGACCAAGGATAGCTCACTGCGACACAAAATATGCTACCTCCAAGTGGGCCAAGAGCTCAGATTTGACCAAGAGAGGCTTCCTGAGACATAGACACAGACAGAGCAGATTGCATCAAGAACATCTCCATCAGATACAGACAAATCCTGCATTGATCTGAGACAGAAATAAGAAGATACCAGGACAAAAATATATATGTATATAACAAAGAACAATAATCAGGTGGTACTACAACAGCAAGACCTTAATATGCCAATATAGAAGAAGCAGAAGGAAAAAAAAACCTTAAAAACAACTTTATGAAGATAATAGAAGTCCTTACAAGAGGAAATAAAAACTCCCCTAAGGAAACAGAGGAAAAGACAAGCAAAAAACTGGAAGAGATCAAATTTTAAAGAAAATTTAAAAAAAAAAAAAACAAAAAAACAAGAAAAAGCAATCAAACAGGTGAAGAAAATGGTTCAAGATTTAAAAATTGAAATAGAAGCAATAAAGAAGGCACAATCCAAGGGAATGATGGAATGATGGAAAATCTGAAGAAACGAATCGGAGCTACAGATGTAGCATAACCAACAGAATGCAAGAGATGAAAGAGAATCTCTGGTGTAGAAGATTCTATAGTGGAAATAGATACATCAGTCAAAGAAAACACTAAAGCCAAAAAAGTCATAAAACAAAATGTCCAGGAAATATGGAACACCATAAAAAGACCAATTCTAATAATAATAGGATAGAAGGAGAAGAACTCTAGCTCAAAGGCCCAGAAGATACATTCAACAAAATCATAGAGGAAAACTTTCCCAACCTAAAGACAAAAATGCCTATACAGATACAAGAAACTTATATAACACCAAATAGACTAGATCCCCTAAAAAAAAAAAAAAAAAAAAAAAAAAAAAAAAAAAAAAAAAAAAAAAAAAGTCTGCTCACCACATAATAAGTAAGTCACTAAACCTACAGAATAAGAAAGAATATTAAAAGCTGCAAAGGAAAAAGGCCACATAACTTATAAAGGCAGACTCATCAGAATAACACCAGACTACAGTGGAAACAATGAAAACCAGAAGATCCCGGACAGATGTTATACAGACACTAAGTGACCACAGTTGTCAGCCCAGACTACTATACACAGCAAAATTATCAATTACCATAATAAACAAGATATTTCATGACAAAAGCAGACTCAAACAATACCTATCCACAAATCCAGCCCTACAGAAAGCACTAGAAGGAAAATTCCAACGTAAGGAAGTTTGATACACCCACAAAACCAAAAACAATAGATAATCCTATAGAATTCTTCCCAAAGAAGGGAAACACACACACTACCATCAAAAATAAGAGGAATTAACAATCACTGGTCATTAATATCCTTTAATATCAATGAACTCAATTCATCTATAAAGAGACACAGGCTAACACAATGGATTTTGCTACATATAGGAAACACACCTCAACTTCAAACACAGGCGCTGGTTAGAAAAGGGTTAGAAAAGATCTTCCAATCAAATGGACCTAAGAAACAAGCTGTTGTAGATATCATAATATCTAACAAAATAGATGTCAAACTAAAATCTATCAAAAGAGATTAGAAAGGGCATTACTTATTCATCTCAGGAAAAATCCATCAGGATGAAGTCTCAATCCTGAACATTTATGCCCCAATACAAGGGCACCCACATATGTAAAAGAAATATTACTCAAACTTAACCTCACATTAAACCCCACACACTTCAACATTCCACTCTCACCAGTGGACAGGTCTCTCAGACAGAAACTTAACAGAGAAACAAGGGATCTAACAGATTTTATGACTCAAATTGATTTAATAGATATATACAAAAATTTCCACCCAAACACAAATAAATATACTTTCTTATAAGCAACTCATGAAACTTTCTCTAAAATTCACGACATACTCAGTCATAAAGTAAATGTGAATAGATATAAAATAATGTGAATAAGTCCTTGTATTCTATCAGACCACCATAGACTAAAGCTAGGGTTCAATAACAACACAAACCACAGAAAGCCTACAAACTCATGGAAACTTAACATCTCTCAATCAAACCACCTCTGGGTCAAGGAAGAAGTAAAGAAAGAAATTAAAGACTTCCTAGATTTCAATGAAAATGAATCCACAACATACCCAAACTTAGGAGACACAATGAAAGCAGATCTAAAAGAAAAGTTAATAGCACTAGGTGGCTACATAAAATATTGGAGAAACCTCACACAAGAGACTTAACAGCACAGCTGAAAGCTCTACGGCAGGAAATAATCAAACTCAGGGCTGAAATCAATACAATAGAAACAAAGAGAACAATACAAAGACTCAATGAAACAAAGAGTTGGCTCTTTGAGAAAGCCAACAAGATAGACTAACACTTATGCAAACTACCCAAAAAGTAGAGAGAGAGAATTCAAATGAACAGAATCAGAAATGAAAAGAGGGACATAACAGAGACCAAGGAAACCCAGAGAATCACTAGGTCATACTTATAGGAAAACCTAAAAGAAATGGGAAACTTTCTGGACAGGTACCACTTATCAAAATTAAGTCAAGACCAGATAAACAACCTACATAGACTTATAACACCCAAGCAAATAGAAACAGTAATTAAATCTCTCAAGCAAAAATAAAAACCCAGGGCCAGATGGTTTCAGTACAGAATTCTACCAGATATTCAAAGAAGAACTAATAGCAATATATCTCAAATTGTTCCACACAAGAGAAACAGAAGGAACATTGCCAAATTCTTTTTACGAGGCTACAGTCACCCTGATACTCAAGCCACTCAAATAAGTAACAAAAAAAGAGAACTACAGACCTATCTCCCTAATGAACATTGATGCAAAAATACTCAATAAAATACAATACTAGCAAATTGAACAATCAAAAAAAACCATCCACCATTATCAAGTAGGCTTCATCATAGAGATGCAGGGGTGGTTTAACATATGAAAAACTGTCAATGCCATCATCCATCATATAAACAACCTAAAAGAAAAAAAAAACACAATCATCTCATTAGATACTGAAAAATGCCTTTGATAAAATCCAATACTCCTTCATGATAAAGATCCTGGAGAGACCAGGAATACAAGGAAAATACCTAAACATAATATAGGTATATACAGCAAGCCGACAGCCAGCTTCAAACTAAATGGAGAGAAACTCAAGGAGATCCCACCAAAATCAGGAACAAGACAAGGCTGTCCACTCTCTCTGTATAGTTCTTAAAGTTTCAGCTGGAGCAGTAAGACACAAAGGAGATCAAGGGGATACAAATTGGAAAGGAAGAAGTCAAACTACCTCTATTTGCAGATATGATAGTATACATAAGTGACTTCCAAAATTCTACCAGGGAACTCCTACAGCTGATAAACACTTTCACAATGTAGCAGGATACAAGATTAACTCAAAAAAATCAATAGTTCTCCTATACACAAGTGATAAAAGAGCTGAAAAATAAATCATGAAAACATTACCCTTTACAATAGCTGAAAGTAACAGTAAGTATCTTGGGGTAACTCTAAGCAAAGAAATAATAGACCTGTATGACAAGAACTTTAAGTCACTGAAGAAAGAAATTGAAGAGGATATCAGAAAATGGAAAGATACCCATGGTCTTGGATAGGTAGGATCAACACAATAAAAATTGCAATCTTACCAAAAGCAGTCTACAGATTCAATGCAACCCCCATCAAAATCCCAAGACATTTTTTTCACAGACCTTGAAAGAAAAATAATCAGCTTCTCGTGGAATAACAAAAAACTCAGGATTTCCAAAAACAATCCTGTTCAATAAAAGAACTTTGAGAGGCATCAGCATCCCTGATTTCTGTAGTAGAGCTACAGAAATAAAAACAGCTTGGTACTGGCATAAAAACAGACTTGTAGGTCAATGGAATCGGATTGAAGGCCCTGCCATTAATCCACACACCTATGAACACCTGATTTTTGACAGAGACCAAAAATATTCAACGGAAAAAAGTATCTTCAACAAATGTTGCTGGCATAACTGATTGGTAGTATGTATAAGTATGCAAGTGCAAATATCTATTACCCTGCATAAAACTCAAAGTGGATCAAAGACCTCAACATATACCCAATTCACTGAACCTGGCAGAAAAATAGTGGAAAATACCCTTGAACGCATTGGCACAGGTGATCACTACCTAAATATAACATCAGTAGCAAAGACACTGAGAGAAACAATTAATAAATGGAACCTCTTGAAACCGAGAAGCTTCAATAAGGTCAATAAGACAAATGACAGCCTACAGAATAGGAAAAGATTTTTACCACCCTAAATCTGACAGAGGATTGATCTCTAAAATATATAGAGAACTCAAGAAACTAGAGGCCAAAATAACCAAATAATCCAATTTAAAAATGGGGTACAGAGCTATTCAGGGAATTCTCAACAGAAGAATTTCAGATGGCTGAAAGACACTTAAAGAATTGCTCAACATCTTTAACCATCAGAGAAATTCAAATCAAAACAACTCTGAGTTGCCATCTTACACCTGTCAGAACAGCTAAGATAAAAAACACAGATGACAGCCTGTGCTGGATGGGATGTGGGTGAAGGGTAACACTCCTCCATTGCTGGTGGGAGGGTAAACTTGTATAGCCACTTTGGAAATCAGTATGGTGGTTCCTCAGAAAACTGGGAACCAATCTACCCAATGATCCAGCAATACTACTCTTGGGTATTATCTCAACTAAGGGATGCACATTCTTACTCCAAGGGCATTATCTCAACTATGTTCATAATAGTCAGAACCTAGAAACAATCTAGATGCCCCTCAACTGAAGATTGGATTAACAAATTGTGATATATTTATACAATGGGGTACTCAGCAGGAAAAAAAAATGGGATCTGAAATATGCAGGTAAATGAATGAATCTGGAGAGTATCATCCTGAGTGAGGTAGCACAGACTCAGAAAGATAGACATGGTATGTACTCACTCATAAGTGGATTTTAAATATAAACCAGGCTACAATCCACAAACCCTGAGCAGCAGGAGGAAGTTAAGAGAGACATCCACAGAGCCCTCTGGAAGGGGAAATAGAAAAGATCTCCTCAGTAAATTGGGATCATATAGGGGAGGGAGCGGGGGGGGGGGGGGGGAGTGGGAAGAGATCATGAGAGAATGGGATGGATGAGTGGGGGGAGGAACAGAGGGGAAGAGTGAAGAAGTGGATATCTTAATAGAGGGAGCCATTGTGGGGTTAGAGAGAAACCTGATGCTAAGGAAACACCTAAGAACCCACAAAATGAGTCTGGCTAGGCCTCCAAGTAATAATGGAGAGGGTGCCTAAACTGTCCTTCCCCTATAGTCAAGTGGATGACCACCCTAATTGTCATTATAGAACCTTCATCCAGTAACTGATAGAGGCAGATGCAGAGATCCATAGCTAAACACTGGGTTGAGCTCCTGGTCCAGCTGAAGGAAGGAAGACAGTATATGAGCAAAAGGATCAGGATCATGATGAGGAGACCACAGAGATGACCTGAGCTATTCGGAGCTCACAGACTCCAAAATGACAGCTGAGGAGCCTTCATGGATGGATCTAAACTTTCCAAGTGTAGATGACAGTTGAATGGTATGGGCATTGTGTGGAGCCTCTTGTAGTCAAACCAGAGTTCATGATGCCTCATACATGAATGGGCTTCTCAGCCTTGATACTGGAGTGAGGGACTCAGTCCCACTTTAACTGGATATGCCAAACCAAACTGGCTCACTTTGGGATTTCTTGCCCTCTTTGGGGAATGGATGGCGGATAAGGTGGGGGGAGGATGGGTGATCAGCAGTGGGTATGGGGAAAATTTTAAATAAAAATAATTAAAAGTGTTTAAAAACTTAGACATTTCTTGACAGTGAAACACCTCTGCTCCTGGAAACACCAATTACTTCAAAGAAGATGACAGGCATTGAAGAAACTCCTTATGGAGTTTGCTTTCAATATGGCAAAGCTAGCCATTTGGGCAAGAAACTGCTTTTACCTGGACTGCGCTATATAAACTGGACATGCAGGACCCACAGGAAAGTGACCACTAAACTTTGCCAAAATAATGTGGGATGATCCTTCAGGCTCCAGCTTCACAGAAGAAACTGCCAGAAATTCTGCAGGACATAAAGAAAAGCAACTAACGATCTTTGCCAAAATAGGCAAGACAGTCTTGCAAGTTTCCTGCTTCACTGAAAAGTCTGCCAGATACTTTAGGTCTGTAGACTGAAGATGGATGTCCAGTGTTGCAGAAGAACTGTGGTTCCTGTCATTAGATAACATTTCACCCTTCTGGGGTCTTTTATGTCGTTGAAGACTAGATAGTTTTAATTATAGTTTTCCTTAGCTATGATAAAAGCTAAATTAAATATAGAGCTTTAGACTCACTAATATAGGAGAGATGACAGAATGTTTTCTTAAATTTTACCAAATATAAATAGACATTTAACAACAATTCTTGCCTGATAACTGTTTTGTTACATATAGTTTTACTATGTTAAGGTTAAAACTATCTTTTTTGATTAGACAAAAAAAGGGAAATCCTGTGGGATGTCTTTCTGTATGGTGTTAATATGTGTTGCTCTTATTGGTTGATAAATAAAGCCATTTTGGCCAATAGCCTGGCAATATAAGGTTAGACGGTACATTTAAACTAAAAATGGAGATGAAGAAGGACAGAGTCAGAGCAGACTCTGCGAGCCGCCTGAGAAGCAAGATGTAAAAGAACTGGGAAGCCCTGGGCCGAGAGCATAACATCTACAGGACATTCTATCCAAACATAGCAGAACACAATTTTTTTTTCACTAGCCCAAGAAACTTTCTCTAAAATAGATCATTTATTAAGATACAAAACAAGTCTCAGCAAACACAAGAAATTTGAAATAATACTTTTTATTCTAACTGATCATAGTGGAATAAGATTGCACATCAATATCAAAGAAAAATATCCTAAAAGATTCATAAATTTGTGGAAATTATACAACCCAACTTACTTGAGTTAAGATCTCACTATGTATCTCTGGCTGACCTGGAATTTTCTATGTAGACCAGATAGGCCTTAAACTCACAGAGATCCTCCCAAGTGTTGAAATTACAGGAATGGGACACCACACCTGACAGCCGCTCACTATTGAGTGATGAATGGATTCTTAAAAAAAATCAATGAGACAGCTTTAAAATTTGTAGAACCAAATAAAAACTAAAATTTAACTTACCAAAATCTATGATATCCAAGGAAAGCTGCTCCAGGAAGAAAGTTTAAAGCCCTAAGTTTCTACCTCACTTTAAGAGTCAGCGTGGGGAGGGGCGAGAACTCCAAATCACAAGTCAATATATGAAAGAAAGCATTGAGATCAGGGTAGAAATTATTGAAATGGAAATAAACAATACAAGTAATAAATTAAACAAAGTATTGGTTCTTTGAAAAGACATATAAGATTGACAGACCTTAGACCAAACTAAACAAGGAAAGAAGGAAACCCAAATTAATAAAATTAGAGATAAAGGGGATCCATTACTGCAGATAACCAGTGAAATGTAAAAAATAAATAAATAAATAAATAAATAAATAAAATAAATCTAGATACATATGATATACCAAAATTAAACTAAGATGAGATAAAGAATTTAAATAGATCTATAACACGCAGTGATGTTGTTTAAACTCTGTCTACTATAGAAAGCCCCGTCCAAAAGAATTCAATACTAAATTCTTTCAGAATTGCAAAGAAGAATTAATACCAATGCTTCTCAAACTACTCCATAAAATAAATATAACATTATCAAACTCTTTATCCAACAGAAAACAATCCCCTTCACAATAGTATCAAAAATAATGTGTAGTAAATATAATGTGAAAGACCTCTCTATGGTAAAGACACTGAGGAAGACACTAACACATATAAAGATCACTCATGTTCAAGGATTGGAAGAATCAATATTGTGAAAATGGCCATCCTGCCAAATGCAATGTTAATCAAAACCCCTTTACCTTATGTGTATAAGTGTCTGTATATGCATCCCTGGTGTCCACAGAGGCCAGAATATCCCAGGAACTGGAGATATAGATGGTTGTAAGTGATCGTGTGGATTCTAGGGATTGAACTTGGTTCACCTGGAAGAACATCTAGTGCTCTTAACTGCTGAGACATCTGTCCAGCTCCCCAAAAAATGACTTCAAATTCAGGTGGAAGCATAGAAGACCTGAAGAAGCCAGAGCAATCTTGAGTAAAGAGAACACTGCCAGAGATATTAATGTGACTGACCTCAGGTTACTCTAGAGTCATGCTAATTAAAAAAAACAAAACAAAACATGGTACTGGTATAAAACAGATACACAGATCCATGGACAGCAACAGAGTATTTACATACTGGGCCATACCATGTGTAATGGCTATTCTTGATTTTCAATTGACTACTCCAGAATTAATAAAACCCAAAGTGCTAAAAGGGATTTTTTCTTAATTAAATTATTTGTAGTAGGAAGACCTTTAATCAGATCTTTTGAGGTGAGAAGATTCACCTCTAATCTGTCCACACCTTCTGCTGGCAGCTTACATAAAGAGCATGGAAGAAGAAGGTTTTGCTCTCTGCCTGCTTGCTCTCACCCTAGCTGGCAATTCCATTCCTTCACTGGCAATATAGCCTGCTTCTTCAGGATTCCAGCTCTCCTGAAGAACCAGCTGAGACATCCAGCCTTGTGGACTAAATACTACTGGATTTGTGAACTTTTTGTTGTTGAAATATATTGGCCAAAGACCTGTGAGCCATTCTAGTAAATTTACTTTATACGTGCATACACACATATTAATAATCATGCTCAGATATATTATATAAATTCAATTCCTCTAGAGAACTCTGACTAATATAGATTTTGGTACCAGAAGTGGTTGGTTCTAGAGCAAACAGATACATAAGGATGAAGTTTTAAGTATCTGGAACAGGCTTTCCAACAAGCAAACACCTAGAAACTGGGAGAATATTGTATGCCCATCATGAGAACTATTTTACAAATGTAAGGAGACAAATGCATTTGATTATCCTCACTCACTAATTGTTAGAGGCAACAGATTTGCTAGCTTCGTATATAAAACATTTGACTATTTTTGGAAAAATGAGGACAATGATAATGGTTGGTTATTCCTAGCATCTCTGGGTAAACTAACAAAGGAAAGGAAGGGGCTTTGTGATAACATTAGCCAATTTCTAGCACCTCAGGATATGGTCAAGGACAACAGTAAACTCAGTGATAAAACTGACTGGCTCCAGATGTGCATAAACAATCTAAAGCAGTGGTTCTCAACATTCCTAATGCTATGACCCTTAAGACAGTTCCTCACATTGTGGTGACACCCAAAGATAATATTATTTCATTTCTACTTTATAACTGTAATTTTTATACTGTTATGAATTGTAATGTACATATCTGTGATATGCAGGATATCTGGTACGTGACCCCCAAAGAGGTTGTGACTCACAGGTTGAGAACTCTGCTCTAAAGGTTTTGAAGTGTGTCCTGGAAAGAACCTTCTCTCTAGCAACCACAGAGCCTAAGTTGTGGAAAATCAAATGAAAACCATTATTATAAGGTTGGCTGAATTACATCCAAGTCCCAGCCTTGGAGAATGTTGGTAGTTAAAGTGAAGGGCACTGACTGGTAAGGGATGAGACCCTGTAACTTGGAATGGGGTGTGTGGGAGGACCCTACTGAAGCTGATTACTTTGAACCCTCAGATTCTCAAGGGTTTATCTCACTTGTGGAAGTAGTGTCTCTGCCCTCAGTTCCACCCCCACCTCCTAGTATTGCCTTTTCTACATTGACTGGGGTAATTAGCGCTTCATCCCTCTGCTAAACCAAAAGTCACTTTCTCTGAGGAAAACACCATTCAAGACAATACTGATGTCCCTCAGGGTTCACCAATAGTTGCCTCTAGACCTATAGCCAACTTAAGGCCAAGCAGTTCCTGGAAGAGGTAGAAAGTGTAGGCCGCGAGGAGGCATGCTATGCTACTAAAGAGCTTAGTGAGTTTGCTAGTTCATTCAAGCAGAAGTCTGGGGAATGTGTGTGGAAATGGATTGTGAGGGTGTGGGATAATGGTGCAAGGAACACAAAACTGAATCAAGCTGTGTTTATTGTTATAGAACCTACGAAAGAGATTCCAGGTTTAACACAAAAACCTGCACAATTTAAAAAAAAGAAAAAGGTGTCAAACGCTTGACTGGTTGGCTGAAGCATTTGTCCAAAGATGGCCTTCGGAAAGGAGTTGGAAAGCCTGAGATCCTTTGGCCTCGTGTTGATGAAGGGATCTGAAGGTTTGGAGAAATTGCAATGTGAGAATGGGTGCACTGTGTAAAACCTAGCCCCCCCCCCCACATGGGAAGGCCCACAAGTCACACCCCCATTAACCTATCAGACACAAATGTGAGGGAACACCAACACCCTTGAAGAGTTTTTTGTCATACATTTTCTTGTGCCAGGACCTTAAGGCTTGAGTCACTGGAAGAATTAAATGCCAGTGGGTTGAATTGAGCCCCAAGGTAGCAGGGCCCAGGTGAAAGCACTGAATTGCCAAAGGCAAGGTGATTGTAGTTATCATAATGGGAAGTATAGATAAGGAAATGTTTATAATGGCCAAACCCAGCACAGGCAAAGTAAATTTTCTGGTGGCATGATGTTTATGGACCTTTGGTACTGGCTACTAGATCATGACGTTTCAAGGCATGAAATAGATAAGAAGCCAAATGAATTTTTGTTTTGGTCTGTATAAACAGAATAAAATCTCATACAAATAAAAGAAAGGATCCATTGAACCATAGCAAAAAGGAATCTTGGCCAGTGAATCAATTAAAAGACTTAAGCCAATTTGCAGGTCCCAAACCCCTTGAATGAAGGGGTACCCAGGTCCCCTGGAGGAAAGACCCCAATAAGACACCTAAAAGTATTACCTCTAGTCTTTCTCCAGATTTCCCCGGAGGAACTTAAGGCCTTTTACAAGGGCAAATGTTGGGTGCTTGGAGTCAGAGGACAGAGTTAGCCATAAACAACCAAAATTAACCATGGAGGTTTTGGAGGACCGAGGACAGACAGGAGAGGAAGTAGTGGGGCGGGGCAGAAAGGGATCTGAGTCTCTGTTTGGAGGGAGGAACAGAGCAGGTAGGAAGGACTTAAAGTTTCTCTGATCTTTCAGGCCCTCCCCCAATATCTAATTCCGGAGTTTTTCTTGACAAAGAATAGTTAGAATAACATAATAACCAGAGCAATGGAAAAGGAAACAGACTTCCTGGAGTCTGTTGGATCTTGGTTCTGAATTGACACTGATTCTGCGAGACCCCAGGAAACACTGTGGCCCTCCACTTAGTAAAGGGCTTGTGGAGGTCCGTTAATTAATGGAGTTTTGACTGCAATCCAACTCACAGTAAGTCCAGTGGTTTCCTGAACTCATCCTGTGGTTATTTCCCCACTCCCAGAATATATAACCGGGACTTAAAAGTTGGCAGAATCTTCACATTGGTTCCCTGGCTTGTGGAATGAGAGCTAAATGTTTGGAGAGGCTAAATGAAAGCTTTAAGAGTTTCTTCTGCCGGGGAAATAGTGAATCAAAAAACAGTACCACACCCCTAAAGGATTTGGAGAAATCAGTGCCACCATCAAGGACTTGAAAGATGCAGGGGTGGTGGTTCCAGAAGACTGGTGGATCATGGAGAATGATAATTGCCTATCCAAAACTCAATTAAATAGTGACTCCAATTGCAGCTGCCATACCAGATAATGTCCTTACTTGAGCAGATCGACACATCTGGTATGTGATATGCAGCTATTGATCTAACAACTATCTTTTTCTCAGTACCTGTCCATAAGGACCACCAGAAGCAAGTTGATTTCAGTCGGCAAAGCCAGCAGTATGCCTTTACAGTTTTGCCCCAGAATATATCAACTCTCCAGCCCTGTGTCATAACTGATAAGAGATCTCAATTGTCTGTCTCTTCCACAGGATATTACACTGGTGCATTTTTATTGTTGACATCATACTGACTAGACCATGTGAGCAAGAGGTTAGCAACACTTTGGATTCATTAGTAACACAAATGCACATCAAAAATGGGAAATAAATCCAACCAAAGTTCAAGGGTAGGTGTGCTGTGTGACCCATATACCAAAGAACTCAAAATGCTGCTAGCTTTGTGTGGGACAGAAGAAGGCTTCTCAACAGGTTTAAACTTCTGTGCAGGCTGCTCTATCACATGGACCATATGATCCAGCAGACCCTATGGTACTTGAGGTGTCAGCGGCAGATAGGAAGGCTCCTTGGAAGCTTTAGCAGGCCTCTATAAGTGAATTGCAGAAGAGACCTTTGGGATTTGGGAGCAAGGCCCTACTATTACCTGCAGATAGCTACTCCTCCTTTAAATGACAGCTTTTGGCCTGCTATTGGGCCTTAGTGGAGACTGAAAGTTTGACAGTGGGCCACCAAGTTACCATGCGACCTGAGCTGCCCATCATGAGCCCGGTGTTATTGAGCCCACCAAGTCATAAAGTAAGATGTGCACAGCAATAATCTATAATCAATTGAAAGTGGTATACATGAGATCAGGCCCAAGCAGGTCCTGAAGGCACAAGCAAGTTACATAAGAAAGTTGCCCGAATTCCTATGATTTCTACCCCTATTACAATGTGATCTGCTGTGAAACATGCACCTATAGCCTCTGGGGTTTGCCCTGAGATTGGTTGTCTGTGGGGAACAAAAGACTAGGTCCTATTTTACTAATAGCTCTACATGTTATATAGGCACCAACCAGAAGTGGACAGTTGCAGAATAATGACAGCCCCTTTATGTGATAACTTTGAAAGACATCTGTGAGGGGGAGTTTTCACAAAGGCCAGAACTTCAGGCAGTAGACATATTATACATTTTGTTCAGATGTAGAAATGGCCATATGTGCAATTGTTCACTGATTCATGGATTGTAGCCAATAAGTGACTGGAAGTTCAGAGAATTGATAAAAGAGAGAGCTGTGGATGAAATGTGTGGATAAGTATCTCTAAATAAGTGAAAGATATAAAAAATATTCATCTCCCACATAAATGCTCATCAAAACATACTTTAGCTTAGGAGTTGTATTAATTGAGTTGGTAGGATGGCCCATCCTGTGGAAAGTCAGCCTCTTTCCCAGCTAATCCTATCTTTGCCCAATGGGCTCATAAACAAGGTGGCCATAGTGGCAGAGATGGGACTGCAAGATCCATTCATCAAGGCTAATCTAGCTATCGCTACCGTTGAGTGCCAGATCTGACAACAGCAGAGACCAGCCCTGAGCTCCAGATACAACACCATTACCCAGGGTGACCATTTGGCAACCTAGTGGCAGGTTGACTGTACTGGACCACTCCCTCCATGGATAGAGTAATGCTTTGTCAGTACTAGAGTAGATACTTTGCTGTGGTCATGGATTTGCTTTTCTTATATGATATGCTTCTGCCAAACCCACCACCCACCATCATGATATTACACACAGTATTGCTTCACCAAGGAACTCAGTTCACAGCCAGAGGAGTAGGGAATCCCCTGATCTCACTGTGTTCTCCACCATCCTAAAGCAGCTGGCCAGATAGAAAGATGAAATGGCCTTTTGAAGACACAGTTAAAGTGCCAATTAGGTAGCAGCAGCCTAGAGGGCTGGGGCAGGATTGTCCACAAGGCAATATATGCTTTGTATTGGTCATGTGTGTGTCATGGTGGCCATGGATAGCCATGAGCCACAGGTCCAGAAATCAAGGGTGAAGAGGGGACTGACTCCATTTATTATCACCCCCAGGGACACACTAAGAAAACTTTTGCTTCCTGTTCCCTTGACCTTAAGTTCTTCTGGTCTAGAAGTTTTTGCTTCAGAGTGGGGAGTGCTCCTGCCTGGAGCCACAAACATTCCATTGAGCTAGAACCTCGGATTTCCCCCTGACCACTTTGGGCTTCTGATGCCTTTAAGCCAACAGGCTAATAAAAGAGCAACAGCATTGGGAAGAAATTACCACGGGGAAATTGGATTGCTTTTCCACAGTGGAAGCAAGAAAGGTTGTGTCTGGAGTACAGGAGATCCTCCAGGGCTTTTCTTGGTGTTACCAGGTCCTGATATTAAAGTCAATGGAAAACTGCAATTGCCTAATCCTGGCAGGATGATAAAGGGCACAGACTCGTCAAGAATGAAGGTGTGGGTCACTCCTCCAGGAAAAGAGCCAAGACCTGCTGAGGTGCTTGCCAAGGGTGGAGGAAATACAGAATGGGTAGTAGAGGAAGGT
This sequence comes from Phyllotis vaccarum, assembly GCA_033318265.1. Lineage (NCBI taxonomy): Eukaryota > Metazoa > Chordata > Mammalia > Rodentia > Cricetidae > Phyllotis > Phyllotis vaccarum. The sequence continues at coordinate 63,278,700 of JARWLC010000015.1, read as the reverse complement.
AGTTTTAAATACCATTTAAGACTATGTGACCAGTTGCAGAAGTGAATATTATAGTTGACACGGGCATTTCTATTGTATTTTGTTAAGAATGAATTTGTATAGATTTTTTGGAGATTTTTGCTCAATTCATTATCATGTGATATGACATTAGTTAAGAGAATGTCAATGGTAATCATACTTAAGTTTGAGATATTAAAAGAATGTCCCTCAAGGGACATTGTCATTTAAATTTATAATGCATTTGCAATTATATGGGAGATAGTTATGTTAGGTGTTATTATGACCTGGTTAAATATATAAAGCATTTGTGATTATACATGGAATAGTTTTGTCATGTTTAGGCATTATTATGATCTGGTTATTTTTCATTTGAAAATAAATCATGACACAAAGAAGATATGATTGTGTCAACAAGAGACTTGTGATGACTATTCTTGGTTGTCAACATGACTACACCTGGAAGTAACTAAACCCCAGAATGAAGCTGCACATGAGGAAGTTTCCTTAATTTGAAGTAGGACTATCCCCTTCTAATATGTAGCTTTGAGGTGGGAGAGAACAGCTTAATCCACATCTGTGGTGGACCAGCCCTTCTGCTGGAAGCCTATATAAGGACATACAAGAAGGAAGCAATCTCTCTCTCCCTCTCTCCCCCTCCCTCCCCTGCCTCTCCTCCCTTCCTCCCCTCTCCCTGCCTGCTTGCTCTGCCTTGCTACAAGTCCATTTTTTTACTGGCATTAGAGTCTACTTCTTTTTAAGAATATTATTTTGTTGCTGCTTCATAACTGTAATTTGCTACTGCTATGAATCATCATGTAAGTATCTGTGTTCCTGATAGTTTTAGGTATATTGAAGACCAGCTGAGATATCCAGCCTTGTGGACTGAATAACTGCTGTATTTGAAAACAAGAATAAACCAAATCCAAATCCAGTAGATGACAAGAAATGATAAAAAAAATTAGTGCAACAATAAGGGAATAGGGTAAAGAAAATGGCACAAGGATAGAGGAATCTAGGAGCTTGTTACTGATAAGATTAGCAAGCTCAATAGATCCTTTGCCTAGCCTACCGAAATAAAGGAAGAAATGACCCACATCGGAAGAATCAGAAATTAACAGGGAAATATTACAATAGACACCAAAAATTTCAGAATATCGCTAAAGAAATCTTCTCAGAGAAAACTCCATTAAGTTAGGAAACCTAACTTCTACGTTCATCCAAAGCACCAAAGTCAAGAAGAGAGAGCAGCATAAAGTGATCAGTGACATGTAAAGGGTGAGACAGCAGTAACCCTCAGCCAAACACTCAGACCCACACGGGTCACGGAGACCTCTACCAGACTTTCAAAGAAAAGCTGCAGCCATTATTCTTAAATTGTTCAAAAAATTAAAAACAGAAGGAATGCTCTCAAACTCCATTATGAAGCCAACATTAATCTAACACCAAAACCAGAAAAAGACACAACAAAAAGGTAATACTAGATTGATATTCCTGATGAACAGATAAAAAATCCTCAATAAGAGATTTGCAAGCCAAATATAAAAAAATTATTCTCAATCCAAATATAAACAAAATATTATTAAACCATATACCACAATCAAGTTGACTTTATCTCAGATATCTGAGAATGGCTTAATATACATAAGTTAATAAATATAATACTATAAATAGTCTTTTTTTAAAAAAACACAAGAAGAGATCTCTGATAAAAATCCAACATTCCTCCTTTAGAGGTCCTGGAGAAAGTAGAACTAGGGGGAACACACCTCAACATAATAAAGGCTACATATGTCAAACCCACAGGCAATATTACCCTGAGTGGAAGAAAACTTAAAGCAACCCCATTAAAATTAGGAACAAGACAAGACTATCTACCATCCCCGTTTCTTTTCAACATAACTCTTGAAACACTAGCTAAAATAATAAGAGAAAGAAATTAAAAGGAAAATAGGAAAAGTCAAATTATCCAAATTTGCAGACGATGTGATATTATATATAAAAGACTCTAAAAACCCCACCAGAAACCTTTTAGAAATCAATAATTCAATAATAATTTATGGGCACAAAATCAACGTAAGTCAGCAGCCTTTCAGCTAATAGGTTGAGAAAGAGATCAAACATTCTCATTCACAACAGCTTCAAATAGATAAATAAGAAATATTTAGGAATTAGCCTAATCAAGAAAGTGAAATACTTCTTTACTGGGTGGTGATGGTGGTGGCACACACTTAATCACAGCTCTCAGGAGGCAGAGACAGGCTGATCTCTGAGACAAGAGACCAGCCTGGTCTACAGAATGAGTTCCAGAACAGCCAGGAATACACAGAGAAACCCTATCTCAAAAACCAAAGATAAATACATAAATAAATAATCAAGAAACCTTTCAATCTCTGAGAATATTAGAAAAGAAATTAGGATAGTGTTTCTCAACCTTCCTAATACTGTGACCCTTTAATATAGTCCTTGCGTTGAGGTGACTCCCCCTGCAACTATAAAATTATTCTTGTTGCTACTTCATGACTATAACTTTGCTACTGTTATTAATCATAATATAAGCATCTGTGTTTACCGATGACTTAAAATGACCCATATGAAAGGGTCTTCTCAATCAAACAGCGTGGGCAGTTTGTGGAGCCTTTTGCAATAGGACCAGAATTCATTCCTGGTGCTTGAATTGGCATCTCAGAGCACATTCCCTACAGAGGGACACTTAACTCAGCCTTGATAATGGGATGAGGGACTCAGACCTACCTCAACTGGATATGCCAGACCCAACTGACCCATCTTTGGACTCCTTGCCGCCTTTGGGGAATGGATGGGGGGGGGGTTGGGGGAGGCTGAGGGAGGACTGGGAGGAGGGAAGGGAGGGGGAGCAGTGGTAGATATGGGAAAAAACTTTTAAAATAACACACACACATATATATAAAAGAGTCTTTTGATTCCATGGGGGTTGTGACCCACGGGTTAGGAACCACTGCATTAGAAGTTGGGAAGACCTCACATATCCATGGATTGGCAAATGACAATTCTACCAAAACCAGTTTATAAATTCAATGCAATCATAATCAAATATCCATGACATTCTTCAAGTAAATGTAAAAATAAAAATCTAAAACTTTTATGGACAACCAAAACCAGGATAGCTCTAGTGGTTTGAATGAGATCCCCACTCAGGCGCAGGTGCTGTTTGAGGAGGATTGAGAGATGTGGTCATGTTGGAGGAATTACGTCACTGAAGGTGGGATTTGGGAGTTTAAAGACTCACACCATCCTTTTGCCGTCTCTGCTTCCTGCCCATGGTCTCAGATGTGAGCTCTCAGCTGTTGCTCCAGCCGCCATGCCTGCCAGCTACCATCCTTCCTGACAATGATGATAATGAATCTTACTCCTCTGGAACTGTAAGCCCAGATACACTCTCTTTTTTCTATAAACTTCCTTGGTCGTGGTGTTTTATCACAACAATAGAAAAGTGACAAATAACCAATGCAATCCTGAGGAAAAAGAATATTGCTGAGATAGATTACCATTCCAAATCTCAAGATATATTACAGAGATATAGTAATAAAAACAGTATGGTACAGGTGCAGAAACGGCAGCCTGGACAAGCCATGAGGAGGAGGTCAGTAAACAGCACCCTCCATGGCCTCTGCATCAGCACCTGCCTCAAGGTTCCTGCCCTGTTTGAGTTATCCATCAATGATAAACAGTGATGTGGGAGTGTAAGCTAAATAAACCCTTTCTCCCCCAAGTTGTATTAGCCATGGTGTTTCATCACAGCATAGAAACCCTAAGACAATACACAGAGAGGCAAATCCACCCGAATAAAACATATTTGTCAAAAGAAATTCTAAAATTCAGGATGGGATGAAACTATGTGTTTCAAGTTTCAAAAGTCAAATATTTGACCCACATTACCATCTCCAGGAAATACGTCCTTTGCAATAAGGGGGAAAGAGAAACTTGCTGTGCTAAGTACTCAAACTGAAAGCGTTCATAACCATTAAGCCAGTCCTCCAGGGCATCCTGTACACAGAAGAGAAAGATAAACATTGAGGCTGTAAGGAAGAAAGGCTCATAAGTGAATAAAGGTTACAAAGCATCAAATAACAAAGAAACGCAATGACAGGAATAAATACTTATCTTTCAATAACAACTCAAGTTGTTAAACTTCCCAAATCAAAAGACTGCCTCACTGGATTAAAATATAGGACCAGAATTAGGCCAGAGAAGTCCCCTAAGGAACTCTGAGCATCTGGAAGATCAAGAACCATGAAAAAGGGACCGGAGTGGTGCCTCAGAAGTTAAGAGCATTTGCTCTTCTTGCAGAGGACCAAACTGGGTTCTCAGCAGCCATGTCAGCTTAGCTACAGCTCCAGGAATCTGATGCCCTCTGTTGGCCACTGAGAGCACTCACAGAATGTGGGTAACACACACATACACACATACACACACACACAGACAGAGAGAGAGAGAGAGAGAGAGAGAGAGAGAGAGAGAGAGAGACAACAGAAAAAAAGAACCATGGAGAGAGTTTGTCTTACTAGAAAACCAAGTTATGAATGAATGAAAACCAAGCATGAATCCAATAGCCATAGAAAATAGCAGATACACAGTAGAAAGAGAGTAAGGAAATCTGAAAATCTGAAATAAAAACATTTTCAAGCCCTCAATTCCTTTCTCCACCATGACCTACGAGTGTAATTACTGGGATGATGAAAACTCCAGAAAAAATTACTCCAGCCTGAGCTCACTGTCAGAGGACAGTATTTCAACAGCCCCCAGACACATATCTAGAGGAGGAGAAGACGCCGAATTTGAGAAATCTGGATTGAACATCATGCCCCCTCACACCCACACACTATTGGGACCTCAATGGCGAGGGCATCAGAACCTGGAACATGGCACAGGGTCCAGACGGGATTTGTGCTGTCCAAACTGTGGAGACAGCAGCAATATGGAGAGGGGTCTAAACATCCCAGACCTGGGCTGAAGATGGGAGGGGCTACATAGATTAAGCAGGTCTGTGACAGAACTTGGTACACTTATCCTGGGGTCAGCAAGAAGGCTCAGTGGGTAAATGCTGCCATGCCCAAGCCTGACAACTGGACCCTGGCACACATGTGATTTCTAGTCACACATACAGGCAAATACCCGTACAAAGGATTAAAGATCAGTGATTCAGTGGTTAAGAGCTCTTACTTCTCTTGGGTCCAAGTCTCAGTATCTACATCAGGTAGCTCGTGACCACCTGTAAATCCAGTTTCAGGGGATCCACCCTTTGGGCTCCACCAACACCTGCAAACGTGAGGGACACACAAATGCACATGGGCACACACATATACATAAGCTTAAAAAGTTAAGTATTCTTTGTTTTATTCCAGCATAGGTTGAGAAGGGCTCCCATTGCCCCACCCCTACCTAAGCAGCTCCAGGCACTGACAGCTGCTCAGGAAGGGAAGATCACTTATGATAAAGACTAGCCATTGCTAGGCCTCTCGTGAACCAATAGTGGACCCCACATGGCCATGGCACAGAGGCAACACTAATGGGATTCCATTGGGCTATAAATAAATATATAAACAGGACATGAGCTTAGGGAGAAATGTGATGGGGGGGTCTCAAAGGGGAGAATGGAGGGAGATATAACAAAATATATTATAAAGAATAAAAATAAAAATTTCCAAGAAGGGATATCTAATACTAAAAACATTCCAAAAAAGTTATATGGAAACCTACCACTGTAGCAGTTTCCTAAAATATATACATACAAATATATTTTTTAAATGTTCAATGGAGTCTTTACATTAGAGCAACAATGCCTCCATGAGACACTATAGACTAACAAAGACTGTACTGCTGGGAAAAGGTTGTCTCTTCTGAACTTGATAGCCCCTGAACATCACAGGCCATCACCATTGCTTTTGCTTGCCCTCCAGAGCTGCATGGTTTGCCGAAGAAATCATAATGAGTCATAGAACAGAGAAACCAAGCTGGTATGCACCTGGAAGCCTCATCCCTATTGGCTAGTTTTCATAGCGCTGGAAGGTGCTATGCATGTACTACAGGAGAGAAGTAATTATTATCTTACCCACCTATGAACCCTGCAAGCTACAACTGGCCTGGCAAGACATGCCCACTGATGCAACACTGGGAGCGATGTCATGGGTGTAACCAACCACTTTCTGATTGGAGTCAAAGCCTGTTCCACAAGTTAAAACCCATATCCGGCCCTATTATAAGGGCCAAGAACCTGTGGCTAGACAGGCCCTAGAGGAGAACATACTACTATTATTTTGCTAAATAGGCATAGAATCAAACTGACTCTTAATGACTTATCATTATACCCATAGGTTAATGCAACTTGCAACCCCCATCGTAGAGGCTTCAGTTTGAATTAATGCAGAGACCCCAATTAGTCAAGGCAAAATAAATGAGGGACTGCAGAATGCTCACCCTAAGTGGAATATCTGTTTCATACCCTCCCTCTACTCCCAACGGACCACTGTGGTAGAGAGGGCCGAAATTATTAAGAGCTAGAGGTGGATAATGATAATTAATTGGATCTATTAGAGCCAAGTATGGTAGCACACCACTTTAATCCAACACTCAGGAGCCAGAGGCAGGCAGATTTCTGTGAGGGCAGCATGATCGACAGAGCAAGTGCCAGACCAGCCAGGGTTACATAGTGAGGCCTTGTCTCAAAACAAACAAACAAAAACTTCTCAAAAGAATGTGAAGAAAACAGAACCTTTATACCCTGTTAGAATGCAAACCAGTCCAGCTGCAATGGAAATCCGTTTCGTGTTTCTAAACTATCACATGACCCAGTTATATATCCAGTATATACTTTGGGGTATATACCCAAAGGACTCTATTCAATATCCCATAGAGATACCTGCGAATTCTTGTTTATTGTAGCAATGTTCATGCTAGCCAACTTTTAGAATCAGCCTAAAAGTACGCATCAATAGACGAATGAATAAAGAGTGTGTAGTACATATAGAGTGGTATTTTATTCAGCTATGGAGAATAAAATAATGTCATGTGTAGAAAAATGAACACACCTGAAGATTACCATACTAAGTAAAATAATCCAAACACAGAGAGATAAATATCACATTTTGTCTTATTTGTGGGTTCTATAACTTTACAGATGCATACAGTCATGGACAGTTTTGCTCCACAACTTGATAAAAGCTGGAATCTTCTGAGGAGAGCGAACATCAGATAAGAAAACACTTCCATAAAATCAAGCTTCAGGGAAGGCTGTAATTTTCTTAATTAGTGATTGATGGGGGAGGGCCCAATCCATTGTGGGTGGTGCCATCCCTGGGCTGGGAGTCCTGGGTTCTATAAGAGTAAGCCACGAGGAGCGAGCCAGTCAGCAGTCAGCAGCACCCTCCATGGCCTCTGCATCAGCTCCTGCCTCCGGGATCCTGTCCTGAGGTTGTTCAGCGGCCTGTGACTCATGATGTGTCAATCAAATCTTAACCCTTTTCTCCCTCAAGTTGCTCTGTGTCATAGTATTTCATCACAGCAATGGCAACCCTAAGATGTGTGTGTGTGTGTCTGTGTGTGTGTCTGTGTGTGTGTCTGTATTTGTGTTTGAGCATGTGTGAGCATGTGTGTGTGCATGTGTGTGTGTGTGTGTGTGTGTGTGTCTGTGTGTGTGTCTGTATTTGTGTTTGAGCATGTGTGAGCATGTGTGTGTGTGCGATGTGTGTGTGTGTATGCATGTGTCTGTGTGTGTGTGTGTCTGTGTGTGTCTGTATTTGTGTTTGAGCATGTGTGAGCATGTGTGTGTGTGTATGCATGTGTGTGTGTGTGTGTCTGTGTGTGTGTCTGGATTTGTGTTTGAGCATGTGTGTGTATTAGTGTGTGTACATGTGTGTGTGCATGTGTGTGTGCAAGTGTCTGTGTGTGTGTCTGTGTGTGTAACTGTGTGTGTGTCTGTATTTGTGTTTGAGCATGTGTGAGCATGTGTGTGTGCGTGTGTGTGTGTGTGTGTGTGTGTGTGTGTGTGTAATATGAAAGCAAAAAGGAGACCAGAGGAAGCAAAGAGATTATGGAGGGGAAGGAACAAGACCAGAGTAAACACAAAGTACGGGTTGTAACTTAAAGAAACTGTCTTTGTGAAACCTTTACTGGAAAATAAAAATCTCATGGATCAGTGAGATACCTCAGCAGGTAAAGGCATTTGCCAAATACTCCAGGACGCCCCCTCAAATTCGTCCTCTGGCTTCCATATGTATACTATAGTATGTGCATACCCACACATGCATATGCACACACAATAAAAATCAAATGTCACTAAAAGTAAAATTTTAAAATCTTTTGAATCATTGCCTAAAATATATTTTAAAAATTATTAAAACTCAGTAAGTAAACATATAATTAGATTAAAAGCAGGCTATAGACATTAATAAATAGTTTAGCAATAAAGGCATCCAGGTGGTGAATAGTATAGAAAACATTCCTCATAGAATTTTTTAAATGCCTAAAAAAAAAATAGAGGGACAGGTGAGTAAGGGTAAGGAAATGGGGGGCGACAGCATATGCATGTTAGAAATGCCACAATGAAGACTATTCACATATATAGTTAATATGTGTTCATAATTATAATTTTTAAAGAAACACATTTTTTCTACACGAGTCATTGGCAAAATACAAAATAAGATTATGGCATTTCAGGGCTGGAGAGATCGCTCAGTGGTTGAGAGCACTGACAGATCTTCCAGGGGACCTGGGTTTGGTTCCCAGCGCCCACATAGCAGCTTGAGGCCATCTGTGGTAACAGTTCCAGGGGACCCAACACCATGGCAAAAACACCTATGCACATAAAAAGGGTTATGGCATTGCATACATACTAGATTGTCCAAAGTCCAGAATACTTTTAACAGTAAATGCCGACAAGGACATAGGACAGGAGCTTTTTTTTTTTTTTTTTTTTTTTTTTGCATACAGTAATACACTGAAGTACAGCCATTTGGAAGGGATAATCCAGCAATTGAGCTCCTTACTATTGGCCAAAAGAAGCTGAAAACAGATCCATATAAAGCCCAGGAGTTTTATTTATACCTGCCCACAGCTGGAAGCAATCTAGGTGATCTTCAGTAGATGAGTGGGTAAATGGCTACATAAAATTCAAGGAATAATATTAAGCACTTAAAAATAAATAAATATCCTGTTAACCTGAAGAAGTTAACTTAGCAGTTCCAACTACATAATATTGCAGAAAGGCAAAAGGAGACCAGTGGGTATTAGCGGTTACGAGAATAAGAGAGCAGAATATTCTTAGGACAGTTGGACTCTTCTGGGTTTTGGGTTGTTTGCCAGACATGTTTGGTTCTGTCCTCGTCTCTGGGCTATTCAGCTGGCAGCCTGGTCACAGGAGGTGACCAGTTCAGGCTCTGTATCTCTCACAGATTCCTGGGAGTTTTCATTGCTCTAGGTTTCTAGCTCATCCCAGAGATGCCCCTGATTCCACTGTCTCTGTCCCACCCATTTCTATGCCCCCATGGAGACCGCTCCCCCACCCATCTGTGGTGCCTATTCTGTTTCTCTTTCAAGTGCGATTCATCATCCACGAGCCCTTCTTGCTTCTTAGCTTCTTTGAGTCTGTAGCATGATTCTCATTTACAACTAATACCCATTTGTGAGTGAGAGCATGCCATGTTTGTCTTCCTAGATCTAAATTACCTTACTCAGGATGGTCTTTTCTAGTTCATCAATGAAATGATTCCTAATGATACTCGGGTATACTCATAGATTGTTGTCTAGCCCGATTGCCATAAGAGAGGTTTCATTCAGCACCAGACAAAAACAGATATATCTCACAGCCAAACCTTAGGTGGAGTTCAGAAGAATCCTGCAGAAGAGGAAGGATTGTAGGAGCCAGAGGGGCAAAGGACATCACAAGAAAGCCATAGAATCAACTAACCTGGGCTCACAGGGGCTCACAGAGACCGAACAAGCAACTGATAGTGTGCATGGAACTGACCTTGACCCTCTGCACATATGTTAAAGTTGTATAGCTTGATCTTCTTGTGGGACCCCTAACAATGGTATTGGAGGTTTTCTTTGACTCTGCTACCTGCTTTTGGGACCCTGATCTCTTGCTGGGTTGCCTGGTCCAGCCTTTATAGGAGAGAATGTACCCAGTCTTACTGCAACTTGATATGCCGTGGCTGGCTGATACACACAGGAGACCCCTCTCCTTTTCTGAAGAGAAAGGAGAAGGGAGTAGAGGGGAGAGGAAGGGGAGATTGGGGGGAAGGACTAGAAGGAGAGGAGGGAGGGAGGGAAAACTGTGATTTGGCTCAGAAAAATATTATTAATAAAATAAACTTAAAAACTATTCTGTATTGTAGTGTAATAGTAGATAAGTGTCATTGTACACTGTCAAAATCCATAAAACCCAGAACACTGAGCATGAATCCTACAATAAACCTTGCATTTGAGGTAGTAATGTTTCAGTGTAGTAGGAAGTTTCTGTCCTGGACTTTTGGGCCTAAGAAGACTCTAGAACAGGCAGAACAGAGCAGAATGCCTAAGACAAGCCAGAAGAAGCAGAAGACAACTATGCTGCTCTGAGAAAAGGTACGGAGCCGCATGGCTGAACAGGATAAGAGTCATGGGTTAGTTTAAGGTAAAGAGTTAGCAAGTTATATGCCTGGGCCTTAGGCTGATCAGCCTAAAATTAATGTAATGTCTGTGTGTCTGTGCGGGTCTGTGGGTCTGCAGGTCTAAACCTTGAGGCTAGGCCCGAAATTCCGGGCCAGAAACCACATACTACATTTCAGTGTAGGGCCATCACCCATAGCCATTAGACATACATGGGAAATACGGACATCAGGGGACAGAGATTTCTGTACCACTTTTTATTTTGAACACACTCTAAGAATAACAAAAATATATCCCTGGAGCTGGAGAAGTGGTTCGGGGTTTAACAGTCACTTCAGAGAACCCACTTTTGTTCCCAGCACTCTAGCTGGGAAACTCACAACTTCTTGTAACTCCAGGGTATTTGGTGCCCTTTTCTGGTCTCCAGTGAGTATCTGCACTCCCATGCACATACTCACAACATATACACATAAAACAAAATAAATACAAATAAATCTGTGAAGTCTTACTTTTTAAAAGACAAATCACAGAGTCGAAAATGCAACTGTTAAACTAAATCCAGATTTTAAGTTTACATTGCCTACAATCTATTGTAATTTTACCCTTCTGAATTCTTCATTTTAAGATATATATATATACTCATGCAATACTTTTCATATGTTGTGTAAGCATATAGAAATTTCTGTCTGCTTGGCCTAGTGGTGCTCCTGTAAGGCCAGCACCTCAGGAACAGACTGGAAGGACTTGAACTCAAAGCCAGCCTGGGTCGCACTGGAAAGGCAATCCATACATTGTTTTAAATGTGGAAAAGAACTTTGAAAGCACACCCAGCGGCTCATGTCTATCATTCAAATACTCAGAAAGCTAGGGCAGGAGGACTGTCTGGAGTTCAGGCAAGGGAGACACTGACTTTTAGGCCAGCAAAAGCTAGAGCGTGAAACCCTGGCCCCCAAAATAAATGAGCAACAACAAAATTCTATTTCTTTTATTAAAATATTTAAAATCACTATTTGCCCTTGGTCACTGGACATACTATCTAAAATGATAATTAAATCCTTCCTTACAACTTCTGAAAGAAAAATAGCAAACAAATCTATGCTTTATTTAAATTTTCTTTGACCATTTTTAAATATACATTAATCCCCAACTATAGCAACCATCTCCATTCCTGTGACCAATTTTAATATTCACTTTTGTGTGTGTAATTTCCCAAGTTTACCTGAAAACATGAGCAAGTAAAGAAATGCTCTTATGATTTCACTACTGTGTTTAAACTGATGTAGCATGAAACCTGGTTATAATAAAGGAAACTCAGAGCTGGATCTCAGGGAAAGGCTGAGATATCAAAGAGAGTAAACACCACAGTCAGATCTCACCCAGCTGTCTTCCAGCTTCCTCAACTCCTCCTGGCTTCTACTGCCTGATCTGTCTTCCTACACCTGCCTTAAATACCTTCTTCACCCAGTTGTTTCACATCCAGGTTAAGATTAAAGGCGTGGGCTACCACTATCTGGTAGTTAGCCTTGAACTCACAGAAACACAGAAAACTCTCCTCTGTCTCTGGAGTTATGGGATTAAAAGCATAGGTCACCACTCCCGGTCTTTCCCCGTGCTGCGATCAAAGGAGTGAGTTACCACTTTCTGACCTTCCTGGCTAGACTGTGGGTGGATCTGTTCTCTTATATTCCAGACTCTTTTATTAAATATAGTGCATATTATGGCAAACTGAAACACTTTAAATTGTATATGAAAATTAAAGTTTAAACCAATTTTAAAATTTTCTCATGAAAATAGAAAAGTACAATTCCTAAGGTCTCAAGTTCCTAGAGAATCAGCACAGGTATGTTCAATTATACCACTTTGTCACATAACTGAGACACCTTATTCATAGCTCCCTATGAAACCAGAAGAAAATGTGTTCATGAAGTTTTTTATTTGATTTATAACTGCATAAATGCCTCTCAAGGGACACAGGGTTCATCTGATATATAATAATGGAAGTGATATTTGTCCACAGAAGTTCTTCCTCCTGAATTACAGCCAAATTCCTGTCAAGTTAAGTGATGATCTATATGTAAAGATTAGCCTGACTGGGAGACTCACTCCTCCAGCATTTCACAATGCACTTACTTGGCACACCAGGAAAACACCAGAGTTTAAAATTAAACAAGATATAATACTAGTGTTGGTTTCGAGCATGAGATCAGACACACAACACCAGATACCACACAAGAGTTTATTCAGGGTAGTTGCTGGGCTAGTATGAGGGAGAGAAGCAGAAGAGAGAGACTTTCTCTTGGTGTCCTCTTGTAAGAGAATGGGTAGGCACGGAATTTCTTAGCCACATTTAGGGGCATGCCCTCCTTACTTGGCATGTTCTGCTGGTGCCATGTTGGGTTTATTTCATGGCTGCTATGTGCTAGGAATCCTTACATCTCATCCTTAAGTTTATTATAAAAAGAAAGCTGGGTTTGGGGGGGGGCAGTGGAAAATGGATTGGACTGGAACAGGGTCCATGATCTCTTAAGGCTGCTTCAAGCTGTCTTAAAGGCAACATTTGTTCCTTTAGAAGATGAGAGCTGTATCTTCTGGTGGTCGGTCTGCTGATTTTGCAGCTCATTTCTGCAGACCAGGTGAGTTTAAGTCATGGGATGTTGAATTCTGATGCTTTGAAGCCCAGAAAAAAACTGAGTTAATAAGAGAACCTAGGAAAATGACACATACAGTGAGGGTCTCTGCTGTTACAGGGTCTGGAGTCAGATTGGGAAGAGGAGAAATAGGGAGAGAAAGAAGGTTTGAAATTGGGACACGTGTAACCTTAAGTTAGGCTTTGTCTGTACTTTAAATAAACCTAAGTTATCTGTTCTGTGTTTCTTCCTTCTAGGGGACTCCAGTGACTAGGGGCTGCACAATAAAGTTTGTGGCTCTCTGCTGGGTCTGGAGATGGGAAGAGGTTAAAATGTCTCATGATTTTTGTTTATCCATTGCTGGGGATAAAACGGCTTCTGGTTCATTTTCTTTGGTCCTGGGGGATGGAGGAATGGTCTCTGTTTTACCTGCTAATGGTTCTAAAAATGGCTCCTGGTTCCTTTTCTCTAGTCCTCAGGGTGTGGTGGTCAACTATTTTCCGATGGTAAAATGGCTTCTGGAGGGTAGTCTGTGGGGGGAGGGGAAGGGCAAGGTGAAATACCTCGGAGCTTTTTGTTTCTAGGAACTGACTTCAGCTCTGAGTGGGGAAACTCAGAGATGGGAAATTTTGGGGAAACATGTCTAGCAACAGAAGGATTCTGGGTGTCCCACACTTGGGGTCCACCTGGGAGGCTTTAAGAGGGTGTGGGGGTTTGGTGCTGACAGGCTGAGCAGATAGCAGGAAAAGCAAAGGAGTGGCTGGAGTGGCTGGTGAGTCTGGGTTCAGGTGAATGTGGTGACTAAAATAGACGAAAGCTCTTACTTTAGCTAAAAAATCTCTTCCCGTTAGGGGTACGGGGCAGGTTGGCATGATCAAAAATGAGTGGTTGATAGGGATATCTCTGGAAATGCAGTTAAGTGTTGGTGTCTGATGAGGAAGGAATTGTTTGTCTCCCAGCCTGACAATGGAGAGGGTAGAAAGGTAGAACCTCAAAACTTTCAGGACCACGTATGTGGCACCAGGAAATATGTCCACAAGGAAGAAGATGGACTGCCCTGATACTGTTATGACTAGCCGAGGCTCCCTTTTTGTGATGGTTGGGTTAGGGCAGCCCTGGCAGCATCAATTGCCCATCCATGGCCAGGCCTAGGAGATCAGCCGGGGAGTGGTCCATGTGTAATGGCCCCCTGCCACATGGGGCTTGGGAACAGTCACTTAGACCAGTATTTCCCTTGATGGTACCCAGGACAAGGCCTGAACAGCCTCTGTGAGGCTGGGCAAGAGCAGGACCAGTGGCCGAGCTGGCCACACTTGAAGCATGGACCAGGAGGTCTAGGTCTCTGTCATGGGAGGATGTGAAGGAGCAAGTCAGATAGCTTTGGCCAGCAGGAGGTATCTTTCTTGGTGTGTTCTCTCCTGTCTCCTGTGATACACCTTAAAAGCCAGCACTAAGACTTCTGCTTGTGAAGTCAGTGGTCCCTCTAAGAGATGTAAGTTTAGCTCTGATGTTGGGGTAGCTCTGGGTAAAAAAATGGGTCATGATAAGCTGCCTTCCCTTAGCCCTCTCAGGATCTAAGTTACTATATTGTAAGAGAGCATTTGTGAGGCATTTAAAAAACTGGGACAATTCTCCTATTTATCCTGTACTACCGCTTGCATTTTTTTCAAAATTGACAGGCTTCAGAGCAGCTCTATGCAGACTTGCCAGTAAGCAGGTCACAAAATTATCTCTGGCTAAGACCCACCTTTATGTATTATAATTTTAATGGGGGTGTACATATGGGACAGCCTCAGCTCCCAGGGGATGTGCTACATTTGTCTGATGAACCTCATCTGCATGAGTTCTGGTCTGTTCCCCACTTGCTTTTGCTCCAGAACCCAATTTTTTGCTACCTGAGAAAGTTCTCACAGAGGAAACAGTGTAAACTTTCACTCTCTCATCTACACCAGCCACTTCCCACAGAGGAAAAACTGGATCAGGATTCTTAGGAGTGAGTGAATGGTGGGGTAAATGTAGATACCAGGTTTAGAGTTCCCGGAAAGAAAGAGGTTGGAGTAGTTGGAGGTGAGCATTGATACTTAAAAGGTAGAGGTTCCAGAGAAGGATCTCGTCATGTGGCTAGAAACAGATGACGGAAGAACAGAACAGAAAGCCAGAAGAGAAAGTTTAGAGCTGAGATATGGAAAGAGAGGGGAACTCTTTCCATCTGATTGTACACTTGCAAAAGTTAGCTACCATAAAATATCAGGGTCCAGTGAGCCATTAGGTAGCTATTTTGAGTTATGATCTAAGGGTTACTTAGGCCATTTCTTTGTGAAAAAATGAGTAAGCTTGGTGGTATCTAGGTAAGGCAAAAAGCTAAATGGCTTGAGAGTCTCAAGAACACATCCTAGAGGTGAAGATAGACATTTTCTGCTGCCTCATTCTACATTATTGAGGCCCAGAGGGGAGGGATTCCACTGCCTAACTGTGGGTTATCACCCAGCCAACCAGTGGTCCTGGGGGACAACAGTAGCTACCACTAAGCAACTCATCAGTTCTTAGCAGTAAGTGTGAGGACAAAGCCCAAAACAATGCTAGCCGCCATGAGAGTGGGCATTAAAACCACGCTAGCTATCACTAGACACTCATCAGCAACTATGATAGGTTCTTAACAGTTGGTTAAGAGGCTTCCAGATGCTTCTGTGCATGAGTATGTGTACATACTTTGGTTTACAGGTGCATTTATGTAGTTATATGTATGCACACACCTCCAAAGCATTATTTTAGTGTCTCTTAACTTACAGATGCAGAGTGGGTGTAAAAACCACGCTAGCTATCACTAGACGTTCATCAGCACCCAGGACAGGGCAAAGCCCGAACCAACACTAGCCACCCCTAAAAACTCTTTAGTTCTCAGGGGCAGGTGTAATAGCCATCACAGGCACTCGTCAGCACCTAGAGTAGGTATTAGGGCAGAGTTCTGGGGACAGTGTACGGGATCTGAACTGGGTTTCAATGCAGGGAAGGTCAGAAATGAGTGTCAGGCAAGAAGGAACAGTTGTAACCAGTTGAAGATCGTGACTGGGGGTGGTCCTCCAGAAGACTAGAGTCCAAACTGGAAAGATGATCAATGGTCTTTTCCGGAGACAATAGTTCATGTTTACACTGACTGGAAAGGAGAAGACTCAGCATTCGAGGCCGGTGGTGCTTGAACAAGCTGAGGCAGGGCAGATGGAAGGTGAGCTGGTAGTGGCCCCGGATCAGGATCTCCTGACCTATGTGCACCTACGCCCAGGAGACCTATCTGTGTCACGGCACCAAAATGTTGGTTTTGTGTATGAAATCAGACACACACTACCAGATGCCACACGAGTTTATTCAGAGCAGGTACGAGGGAGAGAAACAGAAGAGAAAGAGAAAGAGAGAGAGACTTTCACTTGGTGTCTCCTTTTAAGAGAACAGGTGGGCATGGACTTATGTAGCCACACCTAGGGGTGTGCCCTCCATATGCAGCATGTTCTGCCACACAATGTTGGGTTTACCTCATGGGGGCCACATGCAGGAATTCTTATCTCATCAGGCACCATGTTGGGTTTACTACGTGGATGCTGTGTTCTGGGAATCCTTCATCTAGAAAGGTACATAGGACAAGAGTAAAGTTCCTAAAATATTAGGTTTTAATATCCATACAGTATGAATAAACTTACTTTAAAATATGAAATTCAACACTCACCTTTATGGTGATATACTTTATACTGGAATATCAGCAAACAGAATCATCCACAGTCAAGCCATGAGGGTCAGAGATGGTGACCCAGGCCTTTAATCCTATCACTTAGGAGACAGAGATCTTTCTGTGTTTATGTGAGTTCAAGGCCTAACAACCAAACAGTAGTAGTTCACACCTTTAATCCCAAGTCTAGGATTATGATGCAGAGTTGAACCCGGAAATAAAACAGGGCAGGGAGATATTTAAGGCAGACACAGGCAGAAATTCAGGCATTCTGTAGGAGCAACTAGCCAGGCAGAAAACTCTTGAAGACAGCCTATACCCTGTTCCGCCTGAGAAGTTGGCTGAGTAACAGTTGTCTGTGGTCTGTTTCCTCTCTCTGATATTCCAGCCTTTCCCCAATATCTGGCTCTGGGTTTTCATTAATAACAACTATAATTTGTACAATACATCTAACTTTAAGGGGTAGAATTAAAATCATCATTTGATTAAATTTTACATAAAAATGAACCTTACAATGAAAAGCTTATTTAAGGGTACCTTGTCTGGATGTCAGTATGTCTTCAGTTTGAGGGATGGGCTTACATAATTCACAAGTACAACAGAAAACTAAAAGTACCCTGCTTTACTCAGAAAATATACAAAAAATAAAAGTTATAATATATACCATTGGTATCAAAATTTTTACTTTGGGAACATGCCTATCTTGTAGCCTTGGAATTGTGCTATTTGATCATTCATCCCTTTACACACATCTCACCCCCAGAAGCAACTGGAAATGTCTCCTGAAGATTGGGAATTAGAGCAAGGCCATATAACTGTGGCTATGAGAGCCAGAGCCATGTAGACATTAGTTACATTCCAGGCTATCACTGTGAGATGACCAAGGACAATGTCATGTATATGTAGAAAATTCACTTTATAATGAACAAACAGAATCAAAACTGAAGAAAAATTTCAGTAAACAGCTGGTCCCTCAAGCTATTTCTGTAAGATTAACAGCCACTGAATGGAACGCCTTTCAAGACTTCATTTTGCCATCCTTCATACCACAGAATTTTTTTAATGGTTCTACTTTTACAACTGAACATTTCATAGTTTCACAAAATAAACCAGAGACTCATCAAAAAAAAAATCACAGAATAAAAAAATAAACAAACAACTAGGGACTATCATTAGAACATGTAAAGTTGCTGTGTTTCAGTCTATGACAGAAGAAAGATAGTGCCCATTAAACAGACACTGCCTTTACCCCTTGATGGTCTCCAGCAAGGCACTCAGGTGGAAAACTCCCTCACAAGGAAATCCTCGTGTTCTTATCTCACACAGGACTTTAACTTTCACATTCAAATGTCTAGTTTATCTCCCTCTTTCAGCTAAGAGCAATTTCATCTCACAGTTCACCATCTTTAGTTATTTTATTCACTGTGTCATTTGAGGAAAATTTATTGTCCAATTTTTATTCCTTAAAGTACATACCACTTAATCTTTTACCTCTGGTTTAGACTGGTTTACACTGATTGTTAATGTTGAATCCATGTCGAAGGACCCCAGAGACAACCGGGAAGCTGGATTTGATGTAAACACACGAGGGTCAGTTTATTGCTTTGGACAGGTTCAGATGAACCCCAGTTAAAAACCTTTGTTCTGATACAGCAGAGGAATTCAGCCCTGAGACCAGAGGTGAGGGAGTTTTTAAAGAAAAGCATATGTAAGTAGGGTGCTACACATCTTGGCTTTCCAGGATTGGGAAAAGGGTGTGGGATTCAGCAACCATTGGCTACACTTTCAGCGTGAACCCAAGCCCTGAATCTGCTGGCTGAACTTTTCAGTGTGAAACTAACTTTTGAATCAATTGGCTGTCAGGAATGTTCCTGAGATTCTTCCAGATTCAGAAGACCTGGACATGCCCTCAGGCATGAAATGCTCTTTTCATAAAATGAAGTTTTTAAATGATAAATCCATGCCTTTACAGTTAATGTATACTATTTTCTTATTTGGCCACTTTATACTTTAACTATGTTTTGTCACCGTAAGTATTTATCACATCATAAATTTTACACTTAGGATATTCTTTATTTCATCTAGAATATACGAGCTTTTAAGACCTTCTCTTCTGGATGAATGTTCCATTACACACTATTTGAAAAGCCGGCTGCTGCTACTTCCTTTCATTCTTTTTATTGTTTGTTGTTTGGTTTGGTGTTACGGGTAGACACTGCTGTGTATCCAGGGTGGCCCAGACATGCCATCCTCCTGCCTCATCTTCAGAGTGCTGAGTTGCAGGCCCTTACCACCATACATGGCTTATATTGTTATTTTCAGCCAGTCTATACTGTGTTAAAATCTCTCTTGAGATTTATTTCACAGAGAGCTTATAAACCTATGATGCTGAACTTCCAAATGCTTGTGTGCTTCGAAGGTACCTTTTTGATATTTTCCAGTTTATTTCTATATTTTAGAGATCAGACTTTGTGTGGTTTCAATTCATTAAAATGCACCGTACACACAATTATTTAAAATAGTCTTACCAAAAGCCAGGCATGATGGTGTATGCCTTTAATCCAGCACCTAAAAGGTCAACACAGGCAGGTCTCTGAGATTGAGGCCAGCCTTGTCTACATAGCAATTCTAGGCTATCCAAGGCTACATGGAGAATCCCTTCTCAAATAAATAACAAACAAATACATATTTTAAAAGAGTAAATGTGAGCTGGTCTTTCTGACCACCTCTGCAGAAACCTCACTTCACCATTCCTGCCTGCCTTTTCTCCTGCAGCTTCTAATACTTTTTATGGATAAAATGTGTATGTACCAGAAACTGTCTGTAAGTCTGCTTTTCCTTGCTGAGCATCTCTTTTGTGTTTATTATCTACTACTCAAACCTGACAGAACATGAGGCTTGAAAGTTTCATTAACTTGAAATTTGTAGCAGTTTAAGGATTCTGTCTCCTCATTAGAAGCTACTCAGATTTATTAGGGCAGTTTTCATGCATGTATACACCTAGTTACTTGTAATATACACTCTGCTTTCTGTGAGTGTGAGCTTTATCACAGTTTGAGAAGGAATTTTTGGATCATCTATAACTCCAGCTACCATATATCTCAGTCTTGGCATTACAGAAAATTATCTTGCCAAAAATAATGATGCAAAACTGGCAGAGATGCTAATTTGTCTGTCAAAAACTCTTTTTAAAAAATAATATGTTTCCAAATTTCCTAGTCAGCAGTTAAAACTTACATTTTCTGAGCAGAATAGGTCCTGTGAGATGAGCAAACCATAAGAGAGTTTAGTGACCTCACTGTGTCCTAGCTACTCATGGGCCAACCAGATGCTCCCTTGAGTCCAATCTGGTCAACATAAGGCTACACCTCATGAGAAAGAGAGAGAAAAAAACATAAGATAAAAAAACCCAGAAAAGACTTTTTAGTATGGGCAATAATTTAATTATAGCAAATGGCAAACTTATAGCTTTACACTAATGCATAATGAAATTATTAAATTTCACCCTCTTAAGCTGAAAATCACACATAAGATATAGTACCTTGTTTGGGGTGCATTTTAAAGACTTATCGTGTGGCAGGCATATGTATGCCATGATGCACATGTAGATGCAGGGACAATTGCAGTAAGCTTTCTCCTCCATCATATGGGTCATCTGCCTAGGCCAAGGGCCTTTATTTATTGGGCCATTTCATAGGCCCAATTTAGGATGCTTTAATTTTATGTGCATGTATGTTTTGTCTGAGTGTATGTGTGTATACCGCATGCAAGCCTAGTGCTCATGGAGGTCAGAAGGACAACAATCTTTAGAATTGGATCATGGGTTATTATCTGGGTCCTGAGAATTAAATTCAGGTCTTCTGTAAGAGTAACAAGTGCTCTAAACCACTGAACCATCTGTCCAGCCCCAAGATGTCTTTATTTTAAATCAATTTCTACTAACAATACATTAACTATGATAGTATACAAATTATTTACTCCTTCAAAATCAAAATAAAACATCTCACATTAGAGACATCTGTTGTGTAATCTTAGTTTAAGATGTGTTGCATTAATTTATGCTGTGGAAGTTTTACTTAATGATGCAATGATTCCTTCATGTTGTATTTAACTCTGTGAAGCTGTGTTACTGTGCCTGTCTAAAACACATAACTGGTGTAATGAAGAGCTGAATAGCAGGGCAATAGAAAGGCCGGCAGAGAGAATAAACAGAAGGAGAAATCTGGGAGGAGGGGATAGAGGAATTGAGAAAAGAGGAGGAGGAAGAGAACATGGGGGGGGGGGCGGCCAGCCACACAGTCAGGAGAGAAGGAAAGAAATGTAAAATCCCAGAGGTAAAAGGTAGACGGGATAATTTAAGAAGAGCTGGCTAGGAACAAGCCAAGCTAAGGCCGGGCTTTTATAAACAATACTAAGACTTTGTGTATTTATTTGGGGTCTGAGTGGTGGCCCACAAAAGAACCAAAAGAATAAAGAACAAAGAATAAAACAATTACAGAATCTGTAACACTTTTCAGCAAACTAAACACTTTCACACTGGTCAGGCTCTCAGGCTTCTTGAAACAACTCCATAGAGGATTTAGGCTTCAAAAATAAGCTATCTCTGAGCACAGTGGTACACTCCTATAACCCCAGCACTCCATAGCTAAATCAGGAGGACAGGGAACTTGAGGACATCCTGGAATAAACTAATCAAGTTCAAGACCAGCGTAGGCTATATATCATAGCTCCATCTCAAAGATACAAAAAAGGCTATATACTTTCAGATAAAAATCATAGCTTATTTGTTTTGATTAAAATATTTCATATGGCTCTTAAGCCATTTTTATAAAATTGACTCTTCTCATTTCTAACTGACTAGGCCATCTCACATTCTATAGATAAAAAAGGTACCTTATATTACAAAATGCCTTCTTCATATAAAAATAATAGTAACGATAGTCCAATTTGGGGCAGTATTGAATATTATTCACAGTCCAACTATCCTAAAAACAAATCTTTTTTTTCATTTTCTGTAAAAGGCCAATTATATGAAAGATGGGTGGGGTGGGTTCCTCGTTCATATTTGGTTTTGCTGGTTGTGGTTTGGGTAGGGTCTTATTACACATCTCAGCTTGCTAACAGCCTCAAGTGTTCACACATAGATGGCTTTACCTCCACTGAACGTTCAACTTCTCCCTGTCTCCTCTCTTTTTCCCAGCATATCATTAAAAGAGAGAAGAAGAGATGGGAATAGAAAGAGAGAAAGAAAAGGAGGAAGTGGGGAAGAGGAGGGAACCAGAAATTTGTGTTTTTTATTGTTTTGGGGAGGTAGAAAACTCAAGATTGAAGGACCCATGTGCCATTTTAAAAATTGTTTTGAAGATTTTATTTTTAATTATATGTGTGTGTATCCGTGTGGGTGTGTGCATGGGACTGTGGGTACCTTGGAGGCCAGAAGAGGGTGTCAGAACTCTTGGAACTGTTGTCACAGGTAGTAGTGAGCCACCTAACATGGGTAATAGGAACTTACCTCAGGTCCTCTGTAAAAACAAGAGCTGTTACCTGCTGAGTTATCTTTCTAGCCAAGACCTACGCATCTCGAGGGACCCATAACCATGTTATTTCATGGAGGAAAATAAGACAGCAAGCATGAAAGAAATGGAGAAAGGAATGGAGCCAAACACACCTTAATTACTTCCTCAGGCAACAGCTCAAGCCCTCAAGACCTCCTCAGTGCCTGGGCTTCTGCTAACACTGGTGCATTGAGAATTACGTTCACTCTGTGTTCATGAACTTTGGGGGACACACTCAATGCTTCTTTACCACCCAGGAGAGAAAAGCTAAACTTCTGTTGAGCCTTGTCTGGGGTGAGGGCCTGAGGCACTCACACACACCTCAGTGCTCCTCACCATGTAGCCAGTACTGACCTGAGCCCACAGCAGCATGGCTTTGCTCTGCTCGGGCAGTTTAGCTATGACTTAAAGCCCTTGGAGATGTGACTTCTAATTTGGACAAGCATACTTAGAAATAGCTATTATTTTAACTGCACCTGTTTTTACTCAAATGCTCCAAACAACTGGGTGTGAACCGTGACCTTGCTGGCTCTTCCACTGGTGAGAAGCAAAGAGCTGTCCCAAGTCTTTTCACTTCATTCCCAGACAGTCTATTTTCTCTGGTGTTAGAGTCAGCCAACCTTTTCCTTTAGGCAATAGTACTGTGTCAATGGCATTTCCATTATCATAAAAGAAAAACATTTTTATCTTTTTCTTTATACTCTGTCCATTTACAACAGAAACCAACTGTTAGCTGGGTCACTCAAAATATTTGTTCATTATCTTTTCTCACCCCCTGAAGCTGTCCATATGCTGTGAAATGTATCAACCATTCCGCTAATCATGATGGCAGGAGGGAAGGGGAGGGGAGGGGAGAGGAGGGGAGGAAAAGGAAATTATTTCATCTTGGTAATAGAGCTAGGAACATTTTTAAACAGGGTCTCATGAATCCCATACTGACTCCAAACTCACTGTGTAACTGAGTATAATGAACTTCTAATCCCTCTGCCTCCCTCCCAACTGCTGAATTTAAAGACATCCACCACCATACCTGGTTTTATCTGGTGCTAGGAACTGAGCCCATGGCTTTGTGCAACCAGGAAAATGCTCTACTAACAGAGACATACCTCAGCCAAGATAGCAGTATTTTAGAGCAGAAATTGTGCCATTTACTTTTGGTTCAATCATTACTGATAAAAAAAGGTTTTTCAACTATTGAATAAAATTTGGTTTTCATTTTTTATCATATTTTTCATCTCTTAGCATAATTACTAGATATCTACACAGGCAGTTTGAAATTAAGTAGCTACGCATAATATGTGAAAAAAATGAGTAATTTACAAAACTAGAATATTTGTCAAGAAGAAGCCAGATTCGCTGTTCTGCTGATGAGTGCTTCTACACAGCCCAAGAGGGCTCTGGGCTTCCCCTTGGCTGAGCACTCCCGCCTGTGAGCTTCCTTCACTTATTTAATCCTCTTTGACTTTTCCACATGACTTTCAATTTTGCTTGAGATTTTTCCCAAAGAATTTAGATTAGTATTTCTTAAAGATACATTCATGCATTTAATATTATCTCTTCCAAATCACATATAATTCCTTCATGACATTTTAAATATTTAAATTGTATTATTTTATGTGTATGGGTGTTATGCATACACGAGTATCTGTGCACCACATACATACCTGGTGCTCATGGAGACCAGAAAGAGCATCAGGTCTAGTGGAACTGAATGGAGTTACAGACAGATGTGAGCTGCCAAGCGGGTGCTGGGAACTGGACCCAGGTCCTCTGGAAGGACAGACAGTGCTTTTAACCACTGAGCCATCTCTCCAACCAACCTTCATAAAATTTTAAAAAAGGATTCACAACAGATTTTAGACCAAAGGGGAGCCCATGTTAATCCTTTTCACCAGTGCTGGCCAGCCACACCTTCATCCTGACACAGGTTGATAACACAATGACAGAATAACTACTTTTCATATTTTTTCATAACTTTTCTTAGTCATTAAATTTCAAAGTTCAGTACTGAATTGTTAATGACATTTTGGTAGAACAGAAGTATCTGCAGCTTGTATGTGACAAGGTGTATTCACATTTAAGTGGAGATGACCAGGGACTGCCTAGATCCTACTGTAAATGAGGCATGTTATGGATGTTGCTATGATTATCTTCAAAGTGCAACTCACTGAGTCTTTATACGTAGTGGGACTGAGTGGAATTTATCAATCTTCAAAGGATTTCATTATTGAATAATCTAGAGAAATTCTATGTCCTTTTTGAGTAGGTTGACAAGCCCCATTAACACATGAAAAGGCTATAAAATCATGCATTCTAGAAGAAAAATAATTATACTTTGATCTTAGAGTATTTTCCCTCCTCCCTTTAACTATAATACATGTGGAAAACTTGGAAATGTTGGTTTCATTTGAAAAAAAAATTTTTTTTGAGACAGGGTCCTTCCTATGTAGCTCTGAAACTTGCTGTGTAGACCAGGCTAGTTTTGAACTCACAGAGATCTACCTGGCTCTGTCTCCCAAGTGCTGGGATTAAAGATGTGTGATGCCACACTTGGCAACAAAATAATTTTTAGCATAGGCCAGTCTTCTAAGGAAAAATAATAATAATTTGTACATATTTTTAAGTTGTTTTAGAATTTATAGTTACAAGATACTTGATAGGCTGGAAACAAGTAGACAGGAGGTGGGACAGTTACAATAAACAAACAGTTCCTCGGGCATAGTCACACGAGGGACAACTATGTTCATAAATATATAAGCCTACATCCTAACTCCACATTACATCTAAGAACAGCATCATCTTGCAGAGCTGTGATATGTGCTGAGTTTTGAAGGAATACAGTTTGGAATTTTGCCAAGAATTTTTCACCAGTTTGGAAAATTGTACTATTGAGAAGAGAGAGCATGCACGTGGCATGCTTACTACAACACCTTAATCAGTCTGGGTGTGCACTGTCTCACATCTCAGCTGTGTTCTGTTTACAGATCTGTTTACATCTGGTTAATTTAGCAATTTCAGGTGTAGTCATGAGTCAGCACACCATTTTTAAATATTGGGTGTGGGTTCTGGCACATGGTTTGGCAGGTAGATAGTTGCCATCGACCAGGAGGACAGATGTTTAGAGTCCCCATACTCATGTACGTGTGGGCGGACAGTCACTTGTGATCCCAGGACTTGGAAGAGACAAGGGATTCCCCAGAGCAAGACAACTAGGCAAGTTCTGGGTCAAGTGAGTAGTCCTGCCTCAATATACACAGAGGACAGCAATTACAGAGCAGCTGTCATCTCCACAAGCAGATACACATATGTGACATGCACATACAGGTGTACCCACACATACAGACATACATACGCATAAGCATAACATGTGAACCCACACATACAAACATACATACGCATAAGCATAACATGTACCCACACATACAAACATACATATGCATAAGCATAACATGTGTACCCACACATACAAACATACATACACATAAGCATAACATGTGTACCCACACATACAAACATACATACACATAAGCATAACATGTGTACCCACACATACAAACATACATATGCATAAGCATAACATGTGAACCCACACATACAAACATACATACGCATAAGCATAACATGTGTACCCACACATACAAACATACATGCACATAAGCATAACATGTGTACCCACACATACAAACATACATACACATAAGCATAACGTGTACATGCAAAATAATCTAATGATGTGTTATCAAGTCAGTTTCCTAGAGGAATAAATTGCTAAGATAGTTATTTTTTCACTTGATTGTCATTAGAAGCATGTAGGGTAGGTGAGACAACTCTGGGTTTTTCTGTGAGGATGTTCCCAGGAGACCGATTCTAACTGTGGACAGCATCATACCATGAACTGAAGTCTAAAGAAAATAGAAAAGAGAAAGATCACCCAGCAAGCAGCACAGGGGTCTACTTCCTGGACATCACAATATAAATGTGATGGTGCATGCCTTTGATCTCAGCACCCTAGGGACAGCCACAGCTACATAGTAAAACCCTGTCTCAAAAAACAAAAACAAAAATCCTCCTTTGAAGTTGTTTTTGAGAGGTATTTTTGGTGACAGAGATGAAAAGTAATTGTTACAACCTCATGGTAAAGGCACTGTAACATTTTTATATTGATGTATAAGTAAGCTATATTGTTAGAATATAAAGTAAATGATACAAAGCATTTATCATTAAAATGAGTTTGATAAAGAAGTCAGAAATACACAGTGGGAAAAAGGCAGCATCTTCAACAAATGGTGCTGGTTAAACTGGATGTTGGCATATAGAAAAATGCAAATAGATTTGTACTTATCACCCTGCACAAAACTCAATTATAAATAGATCAAAGATCACAATGTAGAACCAGATACATTGAACCTGACAGAAGAGAAACTAGGAAACAGCCTTGAACTCATAAGCACTGTAAACAACTTTCCCAGTATCAGGATGCTGACAGCACGGGAACTAAAACCAACAATTAATAAGTGGGACCTCATGAAACTGAACAGCTTCTGAACGGCAAAGCACATCATTTGATCAAGGCAGCAGGCTTGGGAAAAGATCTTATACATCCAATAGTCGGCTAATGTCTAATACATACATATATATATATATATATATATATATATATATATATATATATAACTTTTTTAAAAGCCAAGAAAACAAATAACCCAATTAAAAATGGGATACAGATCTAAGAGAGAGCGACTTCTCAAAATACGAAGCACAAATGGCTAAGGAACACTTTTAAAAGTTCAACATCCTTATTCACGAGGGAAATGCACCTTGAAATCCCTTTAAGATTTCATCTTACACCTTTCAGAATAGCCAAGATCACCAACACAAGTGAGAGCAGATGCTGGCAAGGATGTGAGGAAGGGGAACAGTCCTCTGTGGCTGGTAGGCAGGCAAACTTGTACAGCCACTGAGGAAATCAGTGTGACCATTTACAAGGAAGCTGAGAATAGTTCTACCTCAAGATCCAGCTGCAACACTCTTGGGCATATACCCTAGGGTTCTATACTGTACCATAGAGACTCCTGCTCCTCCATGTCCATTGCTGATCTAATAGTCAGGCATTGGAAACAGCCTAGATGTCTGTCAACAGATAGATGGATAATAAAAATATGGAAATTTACACAGTGGGATATTATTCAGCTTTTTTAAAAATGAAATTCACAGGTAAATGGATGGAGTTAGAAAAAAAATCATCCTGAGTGAAGTAACTCAGATCTCAAAAGGCAACTATGCTATATATTTGCTTATATACAGATGTTAATTAGCTTTTAAGCCTTTGATAGGAATGTCACAATTCATATAACTATAGAAGTTAGATACGGAGCAAGGGACTAGTGGGGAGGGAGGGATCTTCTCCTAGGAAGGGAAATTGGAATAGATAGAAAGAGAGGCGGGGCTAGAACAGGAGAATTAAACAAAGTAGGAAATGAAAAGGGGGGAAGGGAGGGATGTGGGGAGGGACAGCTAACACTAAGGACCAGCTTTGGAGTCATATAAAATTCTACTACAGTTAAATTTCTTGATAGATAGATAAATGGATGGATAGATGGATAGAATTCTGTCACTAGATGAAATCTCTAGATCTGAGACTGGCTTACATCTAATTGAATTGTTGTCCAAAGGGGCCCCATGGAAATCCTCAAATAACTCAGGTTATTACAAAGGCCATTTAGGTTGCTCTGATGGTAAGGCCCTACTGATGAAGACAATGCATATCCCACTGACTATGGAGACATTGAGTTGGTGGCTACTATCTAGAGCCTTTGCCCTTACAGACTAGTATTATTCATGATACCTTCTAAGATACTATGGCATGTTACCAGAGGAGAAAGGTAAACACCAAGCAGGTATAAACCTTTCGTCCTCAATGGTGACCTGCTTACATGATATGTAGTTGCAATAGTGGCATAAAAGTTATGAGTAACCAACCACTATAGGATTAAATTTAAGGCCCACTCTACGGGATGTTAAGGGGAAATTTTGTGTGTGTGTGTGTGTGTGTGTGTGTGTGTGTGTATACACCTAGGAATGTATATATTGTATATATAAGTTTTTCAGTGTTGGTAACATGGGATCTCTCTACTGTGTAGCTGTGACTGTGCTAGAATCTGCTGTGAGGACTGGGCTAGCCTTGAATCTATAGAGAGCCTTTTGTCTCTGCCCCTGTGTGGTGAGATTAAAGGTGTGTTCTTCTTGCTTATGTTACAGTTTCTGGCTTTGTGTTTTATAGTTGCATGTGTATATGCTTCTCATGGGTTTTCTTTGTCTGTTCTTTTTCTTCATCTATTTTGTTCTATTCTGTTTTTGTTTTTCTTGTTTATTTTCGAGTAGAGAGAAAGAGAGAGAGAACGAGAGAGCATAGAGTTGGGTAAGTGAGGAGGTGAGGAGGTGAGGAGGATCTGGGAGATGAAGGAGGGAAAACCATGATCAGAATATACCATAAGAGCCAGGCATTGATGGCACACACTTTTAATCCTAAGAGGGAGAGGCAGAGGATCTCTGAGCTCAAGGCCAGCCTGGTCCACAAAGGTCTCAATTCCAGAACAGTCAGCCAGGGCTACACAGTGAAACTCTTGAAAAACCAAACATATAAATGTCATATAAAAAAATCTATTTTCAATTAAAAGAAAAGTGAGGTGTTAAATTCCATGCTATGAAAGGCTAATGTCTCACAAACATGACTGGTCAAAACCTTAATTAAATGTAAACATTTAAAAAAAAAAAAAAACCATAATAGTTGGGCTGGAGTGGTAGCTTACTGATTTTTTCTACTCTTGCACAGGATACAGATTTGGTTCCAGCACCCATGTTAGGTAGCTCACAAACATCTGTAACTCTAGCTCCAAGATGATGTGATGTCTCTGGCTCCTTTGGGCACCTGTATTCTTGTGCACTTATCTATACTCTCTCTCACACACACACATACAAGAGTAAAAAATATTTTAATATCTTAACAGTATAGTTACAGTAAATATTGGAAAACACAGTATGACTATGACAAAATGACTTTGGGCTGGAGAGATGGCTGAGTGCCTGCCTATTAGTAGCTCCTGCAGGGAGCTTGGATCAGGTTTCCAGCATTCACACTGGAGGGCTCAAGTTCCAGGGGATCAAGTGCCCTTCTGACTTCTGTGGGTCCTTCACACACAGGTGCATATAAAAACTCATGGCAGCACACACATTCGTCTGTCTGTATGCTGTGAATATCAATCGTTAAGTAAAGAAGCTGTTTTGGCCCATGGTGAGCACCATAGAAGAAGTAGGTAGGGAATCAGAATAGGTAGGAAAAGAAGGGCAGAGTCACAGACAGTTCGAGCCAAAAGCCCAAAGAAGCAACATGTAAAGAACACAGGTGAGCTACAGCCACATGGCGGACAGATTAATGAAAATGGGTTGAGTTAAGATTAAGGAACCAGCTAGAAATGTGCCTGAGCCATAGGCCAAACAGCATGAACTTAATATAAGCATCTGAGTCATTTTGGGGGATCTAAGCAGCAGCAGGTGGCTTAAGTGGTCTGGGACTGCAGGTCTGTGGTTCCAGACCTCTGGCCACTGGGGGCCAGGAAACTTCAATGTAACACACGTACATAGATAATATTTTTCAAAAATAAAAACTTAACATAAAAAACAATTTATGAGTTAGATTTTACTATGTTCCTAGCACTTGGTTAGCTAAAGCACCAAGAGATATAACCTGTTTATTGATCTTCAAAGGAATGTGCAGAGTAATAAAGAAAACAAAGGTAAAAGAACTACACAAAATGGTCATCTTCAATCATTTGTGGTGAAGACCTTTGTAATCAGGCAACAATCCAAGGACCCTTGAGCAACGAGGTAGTACTCAGGGTTACCTAGCCTCAGTTGTATTTGCCAGGGTCTAACTGAACTGAACAGTATCAGCAAGCTGTGTTCACCATGACCAAGTTAAGACCGGGTGGGGTTAGACACGGGAGGAAACCAGAAAGAGAGGCTGTGGTGAATGATCAAAACTCTTGAAAGACACAAGAGCTTGAATGTAAAGTGAAGGAATAAGGCCTGCAGACTCGCAGAGGAAGTGATAAGAATAAAGACTGGTAATCACATTATGACTTCTGACTTTTAGAGAAGACAGACAGATATAAATGACTTCATTTATATTAGGGGAAGTTAGTTTGACATAGAAATTAAGTTTCAGATTTGATTAATCAAGTGATAAATCTGAATAGATAGCTTTGAAAGTCAACATAAGAGTAATTGCTGAAATCTCTCACCACCAAAAGAAATGATGTCAATGCATATAGAGTAAGAGGTGGGCGTTAGGCCTTAGGCAACACCCACTGGTTAGAAAGCCAAAGCAGCCAAAGCATATGACTGTTACTTCACCTTCAGATGGTAAAACTATGAAAAGTTTTTTTTTTTCTGTCTAGTTGAGTGGCTGATGCTAAAAATATAAATCAATTACTCAAAGTTTAAGAAGGGTATAGACCCTCAGAGCCATGAGAGTCACAAACATGTTATAACAGAATTTCCTGAAAGTTTTTGGTTAGTAGCCGAGCAGACAGACCTGTAACGGAAGAAGCATACACATCTTTGTGTTCTGTGCAGGATGCGGTTCTAACAGAGGACATGCTGGGCACAGAAACTCAGCCTGCCAAGTGATCCCAGCTGCTGTTAGAAAGACTCAGAAAGAGCATGAAGCCTAAGTGAGCTACAGAGTCATCAATCATCACAGAAGGCCGCATCACTTTAAGAATCACTGACTCACTCTAACCGTCTAGCCTGATGCACAGATTTAGTTGTGCGCAAGAAAGGAATGAAAGATACATTTTGAAAACTACAACAATATTCATGTACACTGTTTATTTATACTAAATTCTTCAACCTTAAGAACACATCTGTAGATTGTTTCAGCATTTAAAGCTTTGCAGAAATTAACCAAGCTGTCAGACTAAAAATTCTCAGTTTTTAAATGCAAAGTGCATTTGTCATCTATGAATGTGAAGGATCTAGGAGTAAGGTGACCATGCCCCAGCCTGCTCCTCAGGGAGTGCCAAGAGTAGCCTTCATTTTCATTCCTTACATATGAATAGTAAATCACATGGACACATACCATGCCGATAAAGCTAAACACCACAGGAAACTTAGGAACTTAAGTTCCTATTCACTTTCCCTTCCTACTGATTCATGTTGAGTCCTAAATTGCCAAAGTTCCCATTATGTTGTTGATAGAATCCTGAGGCAGAGAGGGACTGCCTCCTGGTGGTGGGGTGGACTCCAGCTGCCCCTGAGCACACCTTGGATTAATGTCTCCTCTGGGGATATCTCTCCCCCTCCTACACTCCCTGCTTCACACCCCTTTCAGCCCCAGAAAATTCCTTCTCCTATGCTTCACATCCAAACCAAATTAGTGCCAAGTGTGTCCTCGTATGAAAGCATACTCTCCATACAAAAATATTTTGCTTTATAGTCAAACCAAAACTAGACTAAAAACCAAACATGCCTGGTTTTTTCTGGTTCACTAAGTTTATATGGCTACTTCTGCTCCTCATCTAGCCAGCATTGGAGCTGGAGCTCTAGAAGGAGCAACTGATAAAACACAAAAGGGAGGGATTCAAGTCAGAATACAAGAAGCAAAATCATCTCTAGTCAAAGAAGGCATGTAAAAATCTGCTAGGATTAATAAATGCTTAGCAAAGTTGGAGGAGTGGGCACATTGGTGCATGTCTATGATGTCAGGACTCAAGACAGAGGTACAAGATTTATGAGATCACATTGAGGTTCCATAGTCCACCCATGGCTGCACAACTCTATCTGAAGAACAGAAGTTATAGAATATAAAATCACTACCAGAAAGTTCTATTTTATGCGGGGAGCTAGTGCCACAGGGAAGAATGCTTGTGGTATGAGCATTAGAGCATGCGTGTGGATCCCTGGCATCCACATACGAGCTGAGCACAGTCTTGTAAGCCTATACCCCAGCATTTGTGTGGAGGCAGAGAAAAAAGAACTGTGGAAATTGTTAGCCATATAGTCTTTATGAAAAATGGTGATCTCCAGTTTCAGTGAGAGACTGTCTCAAAGAATAAGGCTGAGTGTTAGGGCAGGACCCTTGACATTCTCTCTGGCTTCTGTGCAGACACAAGTATGCCTACATCTACATACATGTACACAAAGTTTATTTCTGTAGGTTGACAGTGAAAAATCTGGAAAATTTAAAAATTCATTTACAATAGTATCAAAAAGAATAACTTAAGCTAGGCAGTCGTGGTGTACACCTTTAATCCTAGCACTCAGGAGTCAAAGGCAGGTGGATCTCTGTGAGTTTGAGGTCAGCCTAATTTAAAAAGCAAGTTCCAGGGCAGTCAGAGCTACACAGAGATTCCCTTTCTTAGATAGATAGATAAGATAGATAGATAGATAGATAGATAGATAGATAGATAGATAGATAGATAGATAGATAGATAGATGATGTGGGAATGTCTTCCTATAGCTGTGAATATCAATCTTTAAATAAAGAAGCTGTTTTGGCTCTTGGTGGAAACCATAGCCAGAGACAGCATAGGTAGGAGAAACAGGGCGGAGTCAGACTGAGCCAGATGCCCAAAGAATCAACATGTAAGGAACACAGGTGAGCCACAGGCCATGTGACAGACAGATTAATGAAGATGGGTTAAGTTAAGATGCAGGGGCTAAGTAACAATGTGCCTAAACCATAGGCCAAACAGCATGAAGTAATATAAGCATCTGAGTCATTCTGGGGGGGCTAAGCAGTCTGGAACAGCAGGTCTGTGGGTCTGGACCTCTGGACTTCTAGCAGCCTGAGGCCAAGAAACCTTATTGTAACAAAGATAGATAACATCTTATTTATTTAGGTGGCAATTATTAAAGAAAAAAAGGAAATGCATGTTTCAGGCAAATGAGGTGGCTCATGAGGCTGAATAAACCTGAACAACCCAAATTCCAGCCCAAGAACCCACACAAAGGTAGATGAAATGGACCAACCCCACAAAAGTAAACTCCAACTTCCCCTCTGTGCATTGCGGTACAAATACCCACACACATATCATTTTCACGGGCAAATAAGCAATAACAAAAAAATACATATATACATATGTAAAGAGAAAATACATGTTGGGGAGAATATAGGGAAATTAGAATGCTTATGTACTGTTTACAGTGATATTAAATAATATTGCACTTCTATGGTAGATCCTTAAAATGTTTTAAATCTAACTACCAGATGATCTGGTGATTCCGTTCTAGGTATGTACACACAAAGTAGAGTCAGGATTGCAGACACCCATTTGTTGTTATGGACTGAAGCATACACGCATGTCTCCAGTTTTCAATGCAGCAATCTTAACCCACAGGTCAAGTCAATGCTGGTGATGTTCCCCCAAGCCTACTTATACACTAGCTTCTCCTCTCTCCATTTTATACTTTCCCCTATTTTCAGAGGCTATTTGAGATGAGAAGTTGAACATAATTTAATGACGGATATATTTTAGGAGATGGAATGAAGAATGGGGAGATGTGGCTTAGTTGGTAGAGCATTTGTTTAGCTCACACACATGGAGCCCTGCTGCTTATCCTCAGTACCAAATAAAGCCCAGGTGGCCAGGCATAGTGGTATACTGCTTTAATCCCAGCACTGGAAAGGCAGAGACAGGTGGATCTGATGAGTTCAAGGCCACCCTGATCCACAAGGCAGGCATGATTTCTGCTATACAGTGAGACCATGTCTCAAAAACCAAACAACCAACCAAAATTTGGTGTGGTGAGAATTCCAGCCCTTGGGAGGTAGAGAAAGGAAACTAGATGTTTAAAGTCGTATTAATCCATATTGTAAGCTGGCTTGGTACTTATGAAACCCTCTCTTGGAAAGAAGAGGAAGGGAAAGAGAAGAGAAAATGAGGGAAAAGCTTTAAAAAGGGGGAAAGACAAAAAAATGAAATAGCTGTCTATAAGCTACACGGAAAGGCGTCAAGAGAAACTAGCCTTGCAGAATCTTGGTCTAGCCTCTACAACTAAAAGGAAAATAATCCCTATTGTTTAGGCCACCCAGTCATGATGTTTAGTTACAGCAGCCCTGGTACCCTAATATGCTGTACATCCAAGTCTGGAGCAGGATTAACCAGCCAGCATGTGAAAGAAACCCAATTTATAATGAAAAGATAAACAAAATAGGGTATACAACCTTTTAACATGTTAAAACATCGAAGAATTCATTCTTAAGACACATGCCAGATGAAATATGGTATCCATGAAGATACAAGTATTCTAGGACACCATGAGGTCCATACAGCTGTCACATATATAGACATAAAATATAAGAGCAGTTGCCACAGACCCAGAGAAGAGACTTTAACTAGTTTAGGATTCGGTTATCAGATGAGCACCTACTGAAGACTGTAAATATACTTAGTAATACCAACTGCATACTAAGAACTGGGTAAAATAGTAAAGGTTATTTGCATTTTGTCAATCTCAAAAGAGTAAAATATTAAAGAATAAGCACTGCTGAAGATCAGGTTTGTACATTGGAAACTATGAAACATTGCTGAAGGAAAGTAGATAAAATGGAATGGCATCTTACATACCTGGATTTCAAGATTTAATATCATTAAGATAATAATACTGCTCAAAGCAATATACAAGCTTAATACAGCATTTTAAGAGAATTTTTTTTAATGTGAGTGAGTGTGTGTGTGGCAGTGGGGGGACGTCAGGTACTAAGTGTGTTGGGGTACTAATGGAAGCAAGGAGAGGTCATGTAATTCCCTGGAACTAGAGTTACAGACAGTTGTGAGCAACCCAACATGACTGCCGAGATCCAACATGGATGTTCTAGAAGAGCAGGAAATGCCACCATCTCTAGCTTCCCACCCACAAGAGCGTTTTGTTGTTGTTGTTGTTGTTTTGTTTTGATTTGTTTTTTTAAGAAAAATAGGAAAACCTGGAGCCCAGAATGATGGTACACACTTGAATGCCAGTACTCGGGAGAACAAGATTATCAGTCACACCTTTGGATTTGAAGACAGCCTAGGTAACACTGTAAGATCCTATTCCAAAAAAAGGAAGAAGCAGGCATAGTGAATGGTTTAACCCTACTGCTTACATAGCAAGGTCCAGGCCAGACAGAGTTACAGACAGATCTTATCTCAAAAGAAAAGTAAGTAGAGGAGGAAAGAGGAGGAAGGGAAGGAAAATTCACATGAAATTTCAAGAGACCTCTGGGAGACCAGAACAGGGCCAGCCGAGTTAGGAAGATGGTGAGTTCAAGGCCAGCCTGGGCTACACAGCAAGATCCAGAAAGATAGAAAAGAAGGAGGGAGAGAGGGAGAGGGAGGGGAAGGAGGAGGGAGGGAGGGGGAGGAGGAGGGAGGGAGGGGGGGAGGAGGGAGGGGAGGGGAAGGAGGAGGGAGGGGGAGGAGGAGGAAGGGAGGGGGAGGAGGAGGGAGGGAGGGGGGGAGGAGGGAGGGAGGGGGGAGGAGGGAACCAAGAGAACCAGGAAAGCAAATCATTGACCTGGAATAAGCACACTGAAGTGGGCGGACCCACACAAAAGTCACAAATACACCTTAAGTATACACAATAAAATTTATCTTTTGAAAAGCTCCAAGAGCCAGTCATGGTGGTCTAGGTCTTTAATCCCCACAACTGGGGAGGCAGAATCAGTTCCTGGTTTACATAGCAAGTTCCTGCCTTGTCAAAGCTATATGGAAAGATTCTGTCTCAAAGAAAAGCACATCAATTAATTAATTAATTAATTAATTCAACCTTATCTAAGTCTGTTTAAGTGCAGCCGATTTTGTGCTATATTGTAGTATCCTGTCAACCACATTTTTATTACAAGTTTCTCAGTAATACAAATATGATTTTTCTGCTCCACTATTATACACCAGGCCTTCCTAGGAGCTGAGAATTAAATACTAGAAACATTCTCTGTTTTAAACCTCCTTTGCTAGTGGAGGAGATGACTGCCTAAAACAGAGCTCTGCAATGAAGGGATGCAAGAAAAAGTTCAGGGTGGAAAGAGTTAATTCTGTCTGGGATGGGGTAAAAGGAAAAGGATTTCCCTCCCCAGTGTGGAGAGAAGCAGGCCAGAAGAAAAGTACAGTGAGTTACACTGCTCTGGGGAAAGGCTAAGCTGCATGTCTGGTGAACAGTGAGATTCCTGTAGAGCAGCAGCAGAAGTCACGTGAAAGATCCACACTTTTTGTTAGAAGGGGGCAATAAAAGGCTATAAAAACAGGAAAGAGATACAATGCTGTCTTAGAAAGAAAATTCTGTGTAGAGTGAAAGACCGACACTGGACAGGATAGAAGAAGGAAAACCAATTAGAAAGCTCTGGTACCAGAGCAGGCAGAGCTCTGAGGTAATTGTGTGACTAGAGAGAGAAGGGAATGAATGGATTTGAGATGCATTTTAGAAATGAAATCACCTGGACACAATGACATTTAACTGGAGAAGGGTCGAAGGCTCCACCAGGTATTTGGCTTATGGGATGACTTAATCTATGTAGCAAATAACAGGCTAAAAATGACTTCAGTGCTGGCGAGAAGGTAAAAGGAATTGCTTTGCAAGCCTACTAACCTGAGTTCATTCCCCACTGGCAGGAGAGAAATGATTCCTGAAGGCTGTCCTCTGATCAACTCATGTGCCACATGCCCCTACCCACCCACCAACACACTGAGTAATAGCAACAATAATTACTCCTGAGTAGCAAATACTTTCAAGGCATTTGAGTGTCAAGATCCAGGAGACAACTAAGCAGGAGGGTCTCAGCTAAGACTTACAAAGAACCTCAAGTTAAAGACATGGGTTTAGCGCCTAGGAAAGGGTCTGCATTCCTGTGAGTAGAGGAAGTCTCCAGGAGAAAAGGAAGGGCTGTTAGATATCACACAGAAGTCAGAGAAAGGGTCAGCAGGAGAGTATTCACCCAGTATGTGCAGGGTCCTGAGTACAAGCCTCTGTAGCAGGGGATCAAATGATAAATACTTAAGGAACAACTTGTAAGCAATCTTTCAAAACAAAATGTAAAAGGATAATTCTATGACCAAGGAGAAACAATTTTCACAAGACACAAAAAGTTACCAACGAGTACATCTCCAAGGGGCTGGCGAAATGACTCATCTGGTAGAGGCACTTGCCATAAAGACTGAAGGCCTGATTTCAGTATCTGGAACCCACAGAGAGGAAGGAGAGAAATGATTTTTGAAAGCTGTTCCCTGACCTCTGCACCTGTGCCATGTTCACACGTGTGCACGCGAGCACACACACGTACACACAAAAGGGGGAGCTAAAGAGATGGCTTAGCAGTTAAAAGTACTTGGTGCTCTTGCAGAGGCTGGAGTTTATCAGGCAGCTCATAACCACCTGGATGTAACTCTAGCTCCATGGGATGCCTTCTTTTCGGCCTCTGGGAGCACCTGCATTTGTGTATGAGAAAGTACAACCTACAGAACTGTAAACAAGTCACAGAACAGAAAACATATTCTAAGACATACAACTGATGAAGAACTGCTATCCAGCATATAAAAGGAACTCTCATAAATCAGAGATGAGGCAAATGATCTAATAAGAATTTTTTAAAAAGCATTTGGGAGATAGAGACATATTTCTGTGAGTTCAAGAGCAGCCTGGTCTACAGAGTAAGTTCCAAGACAGCCAGGGTTACACAGAGAAACTCTGTCATGAAAAACAAAACAACGCCCCCCAAAATTTAAAAAAGTGCCATGCCAAAAGAAAACCAAGTAGACAAGAAAATAAGGAAAGAAGGCCAGTCTTTTAAATAATCAAAAAATATAATAAGTTCATGCACCCAACATGTCAAAGTTCGAAATGTCCAATAATACTAAGCTTGGCAAGAAAATTAGAGATATTAGAATTCATATTTACTATTTGGAAATGTAAATTGACTCAGCAGTTTTGAATGACTAAGCCAGTATCTAGCATACAATTCCCTAAGGCTCAGAAATAAGAAATCTCACTCCTAAAATACACCGTATAAATTCACATCTTTATATATACACCATACACAGAGAAGGGTGTCACAATTGTCCCAAAGAGGAAGCAACTTAATAAAATAAACTGTGATTTATTCATACAGAGTATTATTATACAACACACAACAATGTATCTATTGACACATAATTATAAGCAGAGTGCCAAGGAGAAAGGCTAACAAAATAAAATAATATAAGTCTATTCAGACGCAATCCTGAACATGAAAAATGAACCTATATTGCTTAGGAATGCAAGGCAGGTAGTTAAACTAGAAAAGAAATGGAAGAAAGCCATGGCCATGAGCATGAGGAGACAGAGATGACCACCAGAGATACCCAAGGGAATTCTTCACTTGTAATATGCTGTTCCTTGGCCTTGGTGGCACTGATCACCAATGATTTAATGCACATATAAGATTTATGAGTTTTAAAATAAATCCTAACATTTTCATGGCCCACATGTCGAAAAACTCTTAAAATTTTCAAAAGATCTGATAGTGACCAGAGGGTCTTGATTTTACAGATGAAGAGAAAATAATAAGAAGGTTGGGCAAACATATCCAACAAACCAAAAAAAAAAAATTAGTTTCTAATGTAAAAGGTTCAAATAAAAGATGTTGAAACGATCAGGTGCTGCCTGAGTATGTGTTGAAATATGTGACCCAACTGAGAGAATTCGAGAAAAAACAAGACCTTGCTATTTGATTCTTCAGACAGAACATATATATATATATTTTTTTTTTAATTTGGCCTTACATATGACAGAAAGATTGAGGAAGTCGGTGTCGGGAATCTGAGGATTTGAAAACCTGAAGGAAGCAAAACCAAGACCTCTGCCCTGTAAGCAATTGGTATTTCCTACCGACTGGCTAAATCATCTTAAACAGCTCAGACTTAGTTTTGCAAAATGAAATTCATCTAAAAAAGACAAGAATTTGTCGTGGTTGAGATAAAAACAAATGACACAAGCGACAAGCATCAAAACTAAAAAGAACTTGCCAAGTTTGGTCAGCGAAAACAAAATCTTCAATGTTTCTTTTCAAGCAAATTAAGCCACACAGCACATCAAGCTCTTCTTAGTTTCCTATCCGATATACAAGCCTTCCCTGGATCAAGAGTCCCATAATTGCAGCAAAGCACTGTCATAAAGAGTGTAAAAGGTCTCAGTTGAGAACAGAAAACACTATTCATAAACATGAACCAACCAGTAAGGAATTTTTAAATCACTTAGACATTAAAATTAGTGAGGAATTAAAGGGGTGAAAGAGGAAAATACCTAGTGCCACGACAGTCTGCTCACTTAATACTCTATTACTAGCTCTCTGAAAACCACTCAAATGAGAAGTGATACCCAGAAATTAAAAGGGGGAGTTAAAAACTTCCCACACCATAATTTCAATTGCCAAACCTCAAACTTTACAGCTTTGGGCTGAAGTTATTTGCTCAGTGGAGATACTTGCCCAGTATGCTTAAGGCCCTGGATTTAACCTTTAGTATGGAAAATAATAAGCAACCTTTTTACTTTGCTTTCTACTGCCCAAAGAAAACTTTGGGAAGGAAAGGGTCCACCTGGTGTATGAGTTACAGGCCATCAGGGGAAGTTGGAGCAGGACCTCAGAGCAGGAACTCGGGGCAGGACCAAAACAGAACCCTTGGAGGAAGGCTGCATTCTGGTCTGCTCACTTACTTTTATACAGCCCAGAACCACGCTCAGGAACAGGACCGCCCACAGTGGGCTGAGCCCTTCTGTATCATTTAGCAGTTAAGAAACTGTCCCTTAGACCTGCCCCCAGGCTAACCTAATGGAGGCAGTTCCTTAAATGAGATTCCCCCTTCACAGGTGTCCAGCTGATAAAAGAAGCAGGATAAACACATGGAGTTCAGTTGATCTGGTAATCTGATTCTCAAATTATACGATCTGCTTTCTTAGAATTGCTGCAATTCCACAAACTAAAATGGCTTCTCCTCAAGTGAAGAACATGAACTCTGATGGTATCAAACCCTGCTATATTACCTATCTAGTCCACTATATAACCTTGAGTAAGTAGCCAAGCCACCTAAGTCTCAGCTATCACCAGCCTCTCAAGTTTTAAGCAGATTAAACAATACATATGAATAGTAGTTGTGTAGGCCAAAGCTCCACATCTCACTGCAAATACCATTTCCTACAAACAAATAAATGGCTTTTAAAAAAATCCACCTCCTGCTCCTAGTGCCAAGATGAACTCAAGACTTTATAGATCTTTACCACGGAGCCATGAGCTACACTCCTGGCCCTTGACTTAAAGTATGGAAACAAAACCAAAAACCAAAAAAAAAAAAAAAAAAAAAAAACAACCCCTTAATTGTACAAAGATAAAATGAATCCTATGTAAGCTCCCTCATCCTTAAACAACTAGGACTTAAATGAAGATCTCATTCATTTGTTCTCAATCCCCAGGCCCAATTCAGATTCAGGGTCTTGCTACTTAGCCCAGGCTGGCCTCAAACTCACAGCAATCCTCCTGCTTCAGCCTCTCAAGTGCTGGGATCAGGCTTTCACCCGCACTGAGCTCATTTAGCGTCTCCCTCTCTTTCCCAACTGCTCTAAAGCTAGGTCCTTGGTGCAGAGTCAAGGAAGGAGAAAAGAAGTTGTAGGTCAGCATTCTAAGGTCCTACAGTCTCTTCTGAGGATGTAGGAAATGAGTACAGAATCAAAAAACCCACAGAAATGTGGGGTTACCGGGCCTGAAATCCAGATCCCCAAATCCAAAGCTATCCTTGAATGGCATCAAATATAAACACCGAGAAACAGCATCTTCTTCTGCTGCCCTTTCCTTAAGGACACAACCAGACAAAGTACCACCAAGAAATGCTGTGAGTTTACAATGGCCTGTAGAATTTTTCTCTTACTTCTCTGCCTTAAAAGATATTCAATTACTAAAGTATCTAACAAATACCTAAAACACAAATGTATTTTATTTAATACTGAGTTTAAATGCTGACATTGTAACCAACTGTGAGTCTACTTTTCAAAGCATTTGCTAAAAACTTGCAATACCATGTATATTTCATTATTTTTTAAAGTGTAAAAATCTGTTTTATAATTTCTTTCATATGTATATTTCACAGGAAAAAATTTTAAATAAATTTTAAAAAGAAAATATGATCCCTATTTGAAATAGCTGTGACAGATGATGGTATATCTTAGAAGCATTCAGAGCTTTAAACATACATAAGAATATTTGTACACTAAAAATATTTTATAAGCTCTTTAGACACCACGCTGTGGAATCAGAGACCGTTTACTCTTACATCTTAGTTTTTACCCCCAAGTATCAAAATTAGTTATGATTTATTTATATTCTATTTCAATCCCTCCAAAAATTTGGACTCAAGTTCCTTAAATCATAATTTTACAATCTACTTTAAGAGACTGTTCAAAAATTCCAAATAGTTTCCATAAGCAGCTCAATAAAGATTAACCTTTGTAAAAAGGTATTTGTGATTCGGGAATGTAATGCAATCTTGTCTCTTTTATATTGGCCACCAAAAAGAGAAACAATTTTTAAAGAAACAATAGATTTTAAATAGTTATATACTGGTGTTTTATCATTGATTAAAGGGAGCCCAAATCTATTTGAACTGAAAGCCTTGTTGAAACACTTCTAACAATATTCGGGATGTTCCATCGCTCAGGCAATAGACTGGAATCATAGGTGTGCAGTTCTGTTATTATAGCAGCACTCACTTGCTTGTTTTTTTTTTTTTTTCTTCTCTCCAAGAATCAAAAGTAGGTGTATGTAGAAGCATTCGGGCTGTCCTATATGACTGCCGTCTCACAGAGCTAGCTGGAGAGCTGGAGGACTGCTGACTAGGGTCAGCTCCTAGGCTTCTCAAGGACTGCCCCTAACGCACTTTGTGCTTTCCCTAAACTCCAACTCATTTTAAAAATGTAATTAAAGAAAACACTGGATCAAAATGGAATGTGCCTCTTCTATACCGCGCCCGCACACACACCAATGTTTCTTTTCAGATATCAGTAAATATCAACACAATGATTAAAAGGCATAATTACTTTCTCAAGAACCATCTTTTACAAACAGGCAGGGAAGCTCTGGTTTTCAAAAAGTATAATTTAGACCCCCCAAATATTTATCTAAACATTGTTTCTCCATTATAACTGAGGTGACTTTCTTTTGTCAAATAAAAAAATTCATTATTATGAAATATTAGTTAAGTTGGTGGTGATTTTTTTATTATTGTTATATTTGAGACTTACATTTTCATAAGAAATGCTGAAATTTATGAAGAAAGGGAGGCAGAGTGTGAAAAACACAGAATCACTTGTAATTTTTCTACTTTTTTTCTTTCTTTTGGGGGGCATTGGAAGGGATCGCTTTGTTTTTGGAGGTAGGGTCTTCTGTAACTCAGGTACATTTTTCACTTACTTTGTAGGTGAAGCTGGGCGTGAACTCCTGATCTTCCAGTGTCCTCCTGCCTGCTTTTGAGAAGTGAGATTACGTGTTTGTGTCTCCACAGCCGGCTAATTAGGGAACTTTATAAAGATATGTTATTGCTATTCTTAATTCTACATTAGAAGCCAAGTAATTTTCGGGTCTTGAATAGTCACCATGTAGAATCTCTTTACCAATAATGTATATATTAGCTACAGTGATATATCAGATACCTGTTATTTTTGTACCTTTAAACACAACCTTGTCATCAGACATCCTTGACATCATTAACATTATAATTAATCCTTCCAGCTAGTAATGAATTTATCTTCTATTGTTAAAATAGAAAAAAATTACAATAGCCTCGGAGGCTGCTGTTTTCCACAAATTACATGATGTATGGGGAGGCGGATTTTATTTTGAAACAAAAACTTGGTGTTTTGGTTTGGTCCAGTTTTGGTCTCAGGGCTGCAACAGGCATGAGTCTGATAAACACTCATCGAGGTCACCTGTCTTATTCCGTCAGTTTCTCTGGCTTTGCTTTAAGGATTTTCTCAAAACGGACAAACAAACAAACACGCGCCCGCACATATTCATCGTTTCCAAACCCCGCATTCTTCACAACCCCTGGGTACCAGTTACCAAAGCCAGAAAGGAGCCCAACAAGCCCTCTCTCACCCCACTCCGTCTCCGAACTCCAGCAAATTGACAGAGCGCTCTGGAGGTAGTTTTCTGCCCACAAAGCCTCTCGACGGCCCTCCCGCCACCCGCAAACCCTCACACGCGTCCGTCAAGGGCAGGCCTTTCCACCCGGCAGGACGAGCGAGCCGCGAAGTCCGGCTGCGAACCGAGCGCCAGGAGATTTCCCTCGCTGCCCGGTGCTCCCAGGCCGATCGGTTCTAGCTTGCACGGCCGGGTTCCAGCCCGGGACACCGTCCAGGCCTCCCGAGAGGGGTGACCCGAGGACGCTTCCCCAAGTGCGCCTGCGAACCCCCGCACCCCGGCCACCCCGGCCGCCCTCCCCCCGCCAGCAGCTCCCCGGGCTCCCACCCCAGGCCCAGGGGGAAGCACGTGGCCGCTCCTCCGCGAAGCCTCGATCGAGGCTCGAGGGGGGTCGCGTACCCTGCTCCCGAGGCCGCGCCAGGCCGGGTCTCCCGGTTCAATCCCCCCCACCCCGGGGCCTCCGGAGCGGCGGCTGAGCGGTCTCAGGCCGGGGCGGCCTCCCCAGCCTCCGCCCGGGCCTCCAGCCCCGCTTCCCGCGAACGTGCGGGGGGCCCGCCCCGGAGGGGTCCCGCAGCCCCCGGAGGCAGGCCGCGGAGGGCAAGGCTCGAAGGCCTGCCACGTCGCGGGTGACCCCGGCCTGGCGCGAGTGTCCTCGAGGGTGCGGCGGGTCCCGCAGGCAACTTTTCGTTGTCTCCTATTTCCTCCCGCCCGCGGGACTCCTCGGCCTCACCCTCGGGAGCCCGCAGGTAGATCGGGTGGACAGCGCGGGCCCTGCATTTTCGTGGGCACCGACGTTACTTCTAGTTTCCCTCCTCGTTAGCCTCCCGAACCTCGGCCCCGGGCTGGGCTGGGAAGGGTAGCATTGCCCCCGTCACCCTCAGACCCGGGGCGAACTGCCCTCCGCTCCAGGAGGCTGCAGGCTCCGCATCTTCCTCTTCGGAGGAAGTCAGTTTGTGTTTATATGTTTTAAGGACCGCTAGG
Organism: Phyllotis vaccarum; assembly: GCA_033318265.1. Classification (NCBI taxonomy): domain Eukaryota; kingdom Metazoa; phylum Chordata; class Mammalia; order Rodentia; family Cricetidae; genus Phyllotis; species Phyllotis vaccarum. Next base: position 63,234,000 of record JARWLC010000015.1, on the reverse strand, counting down.
AAAGATGGTGAGTTGACACTTCTGGTGGGAACGGATGGTTTAGAAAGGCTCCGTAGCAGGTGGCTGGAATCTGGGATCCCACAGCCACCCCAAGCCACCTGGGACAGCTCGGGCCCAGAGGACGCTTCTCTGCTGCCAACGTGCAGGACACAGATTTTTTTTTTTTTTCCTTCCCCGTTTTGTTTCCCTTTTTGGCTCAGCTCAGAGAGCATCACAAAGGTATCCATTCCCGCCTCCCGAGCCGCTTCCCCTCCCCCTCTCCTTTCTAGCGCTGGCAATTAGGGTGAGGAAATCAGTGCCAGGCTTCTGCCTCTGAAGAGAAAGGAGCTGTTTGTGGAATTAAGTCCTGACACCTGTGTCTGTCCTAGATGGCGAGGAGGTGCGGGGTCAAAACCTTGGCGAGGGAGAGGCTGGGTTAATGGGGAGTGTTGGGAGAACACTCCCTAAAAAAACGTTTTGGGGGACTCCTCTTGCCATGACTTCCCGCCTTATCCCTCAGCCTCCAGCTTCGCGCAGGTCATTAACACGCGGGTTATTAACACACTCTTTCTCCCCTTTAATCCCCTGAGACGGAGACCCGAACCTGAAATCAGAAGAGCAACGCTGACAAGCCGTTCATTAATTTGCTTTTATTTTCGGGAAATAATGTAGATAAAGAGGAAGAGGAGACGGACTGCCTTACATCTCAACAAGTAATTTGTGATCTTCACATCGGACAAATCAAATTTACAAATTACTTTCCCACCTACTGGACCAAGCGGCCCAAACCAAAACTGATAGATACACGGGTGCTCTCCGCAGAGAGTGAAGGTTCACTAAAAACTCACTAAACAGACAGGGGTGTTTTAAAGAGAGAGACACCCACGGAGGAACTGGACCTGGGACTCTTTGCTTTCCACAATGTTGTAATTTCGCCTTTTCTGTTTGCTTCTAAGCCCAAACTTTGATTCTATGCTTAGAGCGGTGAAGGGCTCAGTCCTGCGCCCGGCCCAGCCTAGCCCCACCTCGTACCCCGACTTAGCTGTTTCCTTCACTTCTGATCCTCCAGCGCCCAGCTTCCTGGAACCAAGCGGGTTTCTTTAATAAATACACAAAGAGAGATGTGAAGAGGGGCAGGACAGCTTCTAACAACTGAAAAATAAGAACCGCCATCAGTTGAGAAACAGGAACAGGAACAAAGGGGGAATATTTTTTTGCTTTTGTTATATATATGTGTGTGTATATATATATATATGTGATGTATATATTTTAAAGTTCTGTTTTCTGGACGCTAAAACAAGAGAGATGCTCAATTTAACCAACAGCAACTAAAAAGTTTAAGTGGTCCCTGGAACGGACCCGACTATGTACAGCATTCCCGCCGAGGCGGAAGCTTGAATCAGTCCAGCGCAGGGCAGGAAAGTAGGCTGGGGCACCCTCCTCCCGAAGGCCTGGCCCAGCGCTCACCACTGGGGAGGTGGAGATGCTGGAAGCTCTGGCCTACAGATGAGGAGATGGACAAGGGCAGCTGAAGGGGAGACAGTCTGCTAGGAGAAATGGTGGTGGGTCTGATTTGGAGGAGTGTGTATGGGCGTACTCCAAACGGTAGATAATATGCCAGTTAATGACTTCAGTGTCCAGAAAGAATAAATAAAACCGTTGAGCTCAAAACAGAGGGGGTCAGAGAGAAGAGCCTCAGAAGGCTCCAGGTGCATAAAAGCTGTCCAGAAAGACTTAAAGGTGACGCAAGAGTTGAGAGGGAAAGCACATTGCCATCCAGTGAAGAAACTGAGGGCCAAGTAGAAGCACCGGCCCTACCTCCAAAGGGGAGAGGGTCCACACTCCCGTCCCCAAGCAAATGGCACAAAAAAGGGAGCAGCAGTGCAGGCAATGGACATCTTGGGGTGGTGGTGGTGAAAATTCAGTTTTGGAAAAGCCAAGGCAAAGGCCAGCGGTGCAGCAGCAGCAGCAACAGGGTGGGGACCACGGAGGGCGCAGGTAGTTGCGTTTCTTCTCCACTTCCTCTCACTCCTGGGCTCACAAGACTTGGAACCGCCACGAGGCTTGGTCTTTATAGTCCAGACAGTCGGGAGAGTTGAAGTTGAGTTTCCAAGCAGAGGAAGCAGCGGCTGCAGCAGGCTCCTTGTAATCCAAGCAGTCGGCAGAGTTGAAGGCGAGCCCAGAGCCTCCGTAACCTTGGTGGTGGTGGTGGTGGTGATGGTGGTGGTGGTGGCCTGAAGATTGACTCAGTGGGTGGTGTGCGTGCGGGTGGTGATGGTGATGACCAGCCATGGAGGAGGGTGCCATGGGGCTGAGCTGGTGCGGGTGGTGATGAGAGTGCATGGGCGCTAGGTAGGAGCTGCAGTCTACACCGCCAAAGTAAGAAGAGGAGGGCGCTGGGTAGCCCTGGCCGTAGCTTCCTCCCTGGCCGTAGGACATGGGGTAGGAGGCAGCTGCTGTGGCAGCACCTGCGGCTACAGAGCGCTGCATACACGAGGCGTTGCTCGGCGCTCCCAGTGGCTCTGGCACGGACACGGATGCGGGCGCTGAGCCTGGCGAGATGGAGGCAGGGCTCCAGATGGACGAAGCAGTAGGTGTACTCAGAGAGGACGCGGCTGCCACCGGGTTCCCACCCAGGCCCACGGCCGCAGCAGCTGCAGGATTGGCGGAGGCACTGGACGCTGAACTAGACGAAGAGGCAGAGCTAGACACCGCCGGCGGCGTGAACTGGCCGCTGCTCTCGGAGCCCGAGCTCTCCCGCACTGGAGATGACTTCTTTTTGACCGGCCGGCTCTTCGTTCCGTTCCCGCTCTGCTGCTGCTGTCGGCACTTAGCGCGGCGGTTCTTGAACCAAACCTGCAGAGAGCAGGGTGAAGGAGGGGAGATCAAGGGGCTGGATAGTGGAGCTCACTGCTCCTCCGCCCCTCGGACTCACACCCCGCCCAGGATCTTGGGGACCTCTCAATCCCAGCCTCTACCCCTCCCAGTCTCGGGCCCTGCCAGACCCGGTCCCCTCCCCCCCGCACGTGCTTGGTCCCCAGCTCTGGCTCCCTCCCCCATCCTTCTGCGCAAAGCCCCCAGTCAACCTCCTCCGCAGGAGGGATGCGCACCTCCCCAAGCCCAGCGCAACTCTGCCCGAGGGCGGAACGTTTGCGTCTGTCCAGCCAGAAGTTCAGCCATCTCTAAGCTGTTGCGGTTGGCTGCTTCCCCGCAGCCCCGTTTTAGTTTGGAGGCCCTGTTTTCCATGAACAGAGCTCAGGAAACAGCGGAGAGGTACAGAACATCGGAGTGTAGGGCAGTCACCAAGTCTGGGGCCCGAGGGGTTTCACCGAGTCGGCTCCTGCAGACTGGAGTTGGGCAGGGCAAATATTTGGGTGGGAACAGAAGCAAGGGTGGAGGCTGAACGGAAGCTCCGGTACTGGGGCTTCTCCTGAAGGAAGCCTAGGTGAGATTTCCTTGGGCCTTTTGGCTCCAGGTGGGGCACCAAATGGAACAGTAAGTCATAAATTATCACTCCTTTTGGAGGGGGCCCGGACACAGGACATTGCATCCCCAGTCCCTTCTCAATCCTTCGGGAAAGAAGTCGAGACAAAAGACCGTCGAGGAAGAGTTAGGCTAACTCAAAACTATTTTTTTTTTGAACCGTTTCCTCTTAGAAACGGTTGAGCCAGCATCTGGATCTGGCAGTTGGCATCCCCTCTGCTGGAGAAAACTCCTAACCAGATCGACTCCACCTCGGAACACACTCCGAGGCAGATATCGCTAGGCTGAGGCCAAGTTCTGCCTTCCACCTTTAGAATCCCCAGGACGAAGAGCAAGAATACAAACGTCACGAGCGGAAGCCGAGCTAAGGCTCAGTAGGAAACTGCCCAGTTCTGTAGCCCAAGAAGCAGGGGTCCATTATCTAACCGTTTGAGAAAGTTACATCCGGGGACCATGGCTGGCTTCCCCCAACTCCAAAAACCGTCTTTCAACATTGAAAGCGCCCTGGAGACCAGGGCTAGCTAGATTTTGGGCTCTAAGTCATTACTTTTTAATGCTACCCATTATGGCTGACTGAAGCTCAGCGCTAGGGGGAGTTGGAGAGGGGCTGTCCAGTCACTGAATGGGCCCCAACACCAGACCGCCCAGTCCAGATCTCCCCCGACCGGTCCTAGCGCCCCCACCCTAACCCCAGAGCCCCAGGATCGCGCACCTGGACTCTGGACTCGGGCAGGTTGATCTTGAGCGCCACCTCCTCTCGCATGAAGATGTCTGGGTAGCGAGTCTTTGCGAAAAGCGCCTCCAGCACGTCCAGCTGTGAGCGCGTGAAGGTGGTGCGTTCCCGTCTCTGCTTCCGCGGAGTGGCTGCGGGGACATGCAAGGGTGCCTGGCGTCAGCAGTGGACCACGAGGACTGGCCTTAGAGGCCAGGCGCAGGTCCTCTGGTAGGTCCAGGACCCCACCATGGAAAGAAAAGGGTGACCTCTGTGTAAATGTAAACTTTCCCTGGCCACAGGTGGAACAAAGTGTTTGTGTTCTACTAGAGGCGCTCCAGTGTGAACGCTCAGGGAACGCGCCCTCCGAGCCTCTCAGAGATTAAAAACAAAGCCTTTCCCTCCTCATCTCCCTAAGCCCACACACTCTAGCCGAGAGGTAGGAAGCAGAACAGAGGTAGGCAGACACAGGACCCGGGGACACCTTCCAAGAGAATAAGCAAAGAAGTAGATCTAGAAAAGAAACTCGGTTCTGTTGTAGTCATCCACGGGCCAGTTTGGTCGTCGCTGGTGTCTAGGGCACTCGGAGTAAGGAGAAAGCTCTGCTTCGCAAGGCAGCTAGACATAAGAGAAATTTGGCTGTTTCTGTTAGGGCCTATGGAGTCCAGATGCTTCATGAAATGTTGAGTCGGGAGAGGTTTTATTTGGAAAAAAAAGGAGGAGGAACTGGAGGGAAGGAAATCGGTGGACAATAAGCATGCTTTCTCTAGCAGGTGGGGTCACAACACGAGCCAGGTTGCAGGCCTTACAAGCTCAAAAGTTGTAGCTTGCAGTTTCTAAGCTGCCTGCCCAGACCTTGACTCAAACCTGTGAGCCTGTAGCAGATCTAGGCAACAGGCAGCTAGGCAATCGTCCTCCTGGGCCTGTTTAGAGACAGTGTGGGCTCAAACGTTAAAGGCTGGGATCCCCTAATACTTGCAGAAGCCTGGGGGTAGGTGCAGAGGGCCACTGCTCACCAGGATAGCCCACAGACGGGTGCAGGAGGTCCATGGCAGGGCCAGCTAGGCCCAGCCCGTTCATGCCGTATGGGGGTTGTTTGAGGTAAGACATCATGCTAACAGCCGGGTGGAGGCGCCCCAACGGATCCAGGGGGCCTGAGGCCAGGAGCAGTTCAGGGCTCCCACTTCGAAGTCCTTCAATCTGTTGCTTCTGGGGGCCTGGCCTAAGGAGACAGGAGACACATGGAAACCGTCACCCTAGCCACTTTGGCTTTCAGTTCCTATAATCCTCATGGGGAGGGGCTAGGAACTTCACAAGGCAGGCGACACAAGAAAGCTCAGCAAGCACACTTCTTAGAAAAGAAAACTTTCCCCACATCGTTCCTTCCCCTTTTAAGGTTTGACAAGGGCCAAAGACACTCCTCGAGTGTCAACAGGAAAGAAAACTTAAAAGCGCGATCGGGCCGAGGAGGTGAGAGCCGGTACTGGGGAGGGTGCAAAATCTCAAGTGTAGTAAAAAAAAAATTTTTTTTTAATGCGGCGGAAGCAATTTGCTCAAGCAAATGTTCACTTGGCGCTAGGACGGCAGGCCGTACAGAGCTTACGAGGTTATCTCGTTTGAGTTTCAAATGTTTTTTGAAAGAGGGACAAAACCTCTGGCACTACAGAGGCCCAAGGTTAGTTCTCCTTGGATCGCCCAGGCCACTGCCCTCTTTGGACACATCATTCCTTCAGAGATCTCCAGGGCTGCCCCTTCCCCAGAGCCCGCGATCATCGTTCTAGCTGACCTCTCTGGGCCTCTGACGCTAAGACATGCACAGCCGGAATCCCAGGGCATCTCCAGGGCAGAGGCGGCCCAGGCCCGAATGGGGCGGCCAGGAGACACCTAAGGCGCCACAGCAGAAGTGGCGGTATCGATACGCCGCCCAAGGTCAGGGGTGCCTCAGAGGCAGTCACCTGCTCTCCTAAGCCGGCGCAGGTCGGGCCTTCTTTCTACCGAGGCCCGGTGAGCACACGGCGTCCCACCAGGGAGTGATAAAGGATGTATCAACCCAGCGACCCCAAACTTGCTGGGGATTCCAGGAACCAGAGAGCCCCGGGTCGGTGGGCTCCTGGCCGTCCTCTCTGAACCCGGTGGAGAGCAGAGAACTAGGCCTCAAGTCGGCAAGCTCATGCACACCCGAGCTGGGAGCGGGAGGCTCGGCCGCAGGCACTGCAAGCCCCCGGAGCTCTTCTCCAGCAGAAGATCGGCTGGGGCGTGGGGGGTGGAGGAAAAGCAGAGCTGGGACCCGAGAGTGGTTTCTAGCGACACTCCGCTCTGCCAGGAGCCCAGGATAGGGAACTCCGGTGGGAAAAAAAAAAAAGCAGGCAGGACTTCAGCTGCGTTCCCATCCCAACTCCAACCCCCGCTTCGGTCCTGGGGACCCGCGGCCTGAACTAAGGGAGGCCAGTTGGCACAGAAGGCGGAAGGGACCACAAGGGAATCGGTTAGGGCACTTGGGCCAGAGGGCCACAGGCCACCAGCCACCGTAGTTCTGCGAAGGAGCGCCCTGAGTTTCTGAATACTTTCACCTAACTTAGCACCCCAGCTCTGCAGCTTCGGAGGAGGCGGGGGGAAGGGGGCGCCCGGCTCCGGAGCGGCCTAGGGTCCTCGGCGCAGCCCAGGGGTGCCGGGCCTCTCACCCCAGCCCCACCCACCTGCTCCGGACCTGGGTAGCGGGAGTCGATTAGAGGAAGGGGAGGCGAGGGGTGCCACCGCCTTCCCCGGTGACTCGCGGCCCGCGGCTCCCTCCTTACCTGCCCTCGGCTGCCGGGGCTATTCACCATCTATCTCGCGCCCTCAGCAGGACCCTCCGGGCAACCAACCTGCAAAAGAGAGCCGCACAGGTATTATCCCCGCGGCCGGTCTAGGACCCCCGGGTTTCTTCTTTTCCCTAACTTTACTCTTCCCGTCTCCTGCTTTTCCCAGGAGCTTTGTGCGTGTTCCTCCAGGTTTCACTTTATTGCACAAATACTTTGTTTGCAGAGTCCCACATGCTTTTCCTCCCCAAGACCTGGCCTCAACTGGGCCGGGGGTGGGGTGGGGGGGGTCGAGGGTCAGAGTTAGGAGGAGGCTCGCCGTGGTCGCTGCACTCCCGGTGCAACATGGAGGCGTAGGGACTGAAGAAATTCCGTATAGTCACTTGGCAAACTAAATAAATCAAGCAATTTACCTTGTCGGAGTGGCTTGTCTTGCTCGGTTGTTTAGGTGATTGGAAATGTAGCCTGATGAAGATTGATCACCTTTCTACTGCCCTCCCCGGGTATGTGAACGCGAGGCAAGTGCGTAACGGGACTAGGCCGCCAATAGGGGGCCTAGAGCGGACTGAGTGACAGGGAGCCGGGCAATGGCAGCGCAAGCCGGGGTTACCTCCGCGCGCCCCCGCCCTCCCCCGCCCCCATCCCCCGCCCTCCCCGAGAGCCAGCCCCGCCCCGGTCGCGCGCTAACTCTGGGGCTCCCGTGGCAAATTCCGCTCAGAGCGAGTCGAGGAGGGTGAAGGCAGCGTTGGAGTCGTGGGAGCAGAGGGGGCCCCGGGTCCCGAGGCACGCCTGGGGGCCCCCGCCCTCCCCTTGCCCTGGCTGCGCTACGAAGGAGTGGCAGAAAGGTGCTGGATAACCGGTTCTTGCTCGCGCGCGCGCCGCCGGGCTTCGCAGCCGGGGTGTGGGCGCCAGGCTTCCCGGGCGGCGGACTTGGGGCGCGCGGGCCCCTAGCTCTCCTTGGGGCGCCCTGGGCCCGGGAGCCTCCTCCCTCTGCACCTCCCACCTGCGGGCGGCTCGTGCCGGGGCGAGCAGCTGAGCCGATCTAGGGGTGGGGGAGCAGTTGTGGGCGCCCCGGGACTCCCGCACCTAGGGAAAGGACCCGCAGGGGAGGCGCCGCCACTTACCAGCTGCTCCGCGTCTCCAGGGGCTCCCGGTCCCCACCAAAGGTGTTCTCAAGTCCTAAAAGCTCCTTTGGGACCCTTGGAACTCAGACTCACTTCCCTCTACCCCCCACACATTTTACTTCTTAAGCGTGAGGTTTTGATAGAAAACTTTCCTTTTCACACTCTGTCCTTCTGCGTCTCCACCTACCAGGGACAGTCTGGTGGAAAATGTGGCCACAGACCCCACTTCATTTTCTACCACATTACGGGAGGAGCCTCCTGGAAACCATTTCCCCGGATTGTTCGTACTGGAAGACCCAAGTTTCCAGCCGAATAAACTTGCTAAGGACGTCTACCTGTGTAGACTTTGCAAAGCAAGAGGAAAAAAAAAAAACAAAAACCATTTTCGGCCTAACCCCGAGCAAGGCAATTCTTTTAAATGAGTACAGGGACCACATTTATGCCCTTTCCTAGTCTTTTCTCCTCATCTTCTCCCATTCTCACACCAACAGGCGGGTGAAAAGTTTGAGCCAGAGTATGTGCGTGGGTGAGTTCGGGAGCCGCCAAGAGCACTGTAGACGGAACACCTCGATACCCAGGCCGCCCGGTCCGCACCGATCGCTGACCGGGAGCCGGGCGACCAGAAGGAAGGGGGAGCCCGCTGAGTGAAAAGGGGCCGCGACTCCTGCTCATCAGAGTGCTTCTCCCCTCCCCCAAGCGACACTTTTCTTTGGAGTCCGAATAAAATACGGTAACAGAATATGATGGAGGGCACACTGTTTCCTTAACTGCTTCTCAAAGGACCGAGAGATCTTCTTAGGACCTTTAATAAGGCTTTGGTCGGTTCTTTTGTTGATCTCTCAAAATCAACTCCTTCTAATTGAAGTTGGAGCTGAAAGCGAGCTAATGTTCAAAGAAAGTGGCCGCCAGACTAACGAAATTACATTTTTTTTTTTGAACGATGAGGGACCATCTAATCAAAGGGGCAGGGAAGGAGGGGTGTGAGCGGGGGCCACGGAGGAGAAAAGGAGGTTTTACAAGATCCTTCTCTGGTTCACAAAAGTCAGCGACACGGGCGCTTCTCTCCAGAACAAAGACACCGCGGCCCATTCACAAAAGCGAGAGAAAGAGAAAGCAGAATAAAAGAAAGCGAGGAAAGGGGGGAAATGAGAAGGAGAGAGAGAAAAAACCTGCAGGCGGAAAAGAAGCTGCTCAGAGCAGGGCGCGGGCCCGAGCGAGCACACACCTTGGGCTCCCTGGTCCCCACCAGGAAGAGCCCCAAAGGCGGATAGTCAGGCTCAGAGCCACAGGGACCCTGCTGAGGTTTAAAGAAAGAAACGAAATACACTCCTGCCCCCTGTTCCCGGGAATGGCGCGGGCTAGGGCGCACTAGTTTGGCGGGCACGAAAATGTCGACGTCCTGGTGTGTGCACTGGCAGCATCACAGTCCCGGCCTCCCAGCTGTGAGCCTGGGTGGGTCCTCTGGGGCCCGGGCTCGTGCTCTGGCTGGATCTTTCTGGTACTCCGGCCTCCTCCGGGTAGGTTCGTTGGCAGATGCAGAACCTAGACTGGGTCAGGTTGACGATTTGGGGCGGCTGAGCGCATTGGAATGTGCCCGTGCCTTCGCGGGTCCCCAAGACCCACCGCGAGGGAGCCGGTCGTTGTCTGTTCTGATGCTGTCCCCTTCCATTCTTGGGCAAGTGGGAGGTATCGAGTGGCACCCCCCCCCCACCACCACCATGAGACTATTTATCTAATACCAAATTGCAGGCGAATTTCCTTAATGCTCACCCTGTAACACCTTGGGATTAAGGAGAAAGAAGAGGTGGAGGGGGTGGGGGAGGAGAAAAAGAGGAGAGGAGAGGAGAGGAGAGGAGAGGAGAGGAGAGGAGAGGAGAGGAGGGGGGGGAGAAAAGGAGGAGGAGGAGGAAGAGGAGAAGAAGAGAAGAGAGAGAGAAGAAGCGGGGGAGTAAGATTGAAATAAAACTTTTGAATTCGGCTCAGAGGATTGGGGGAGGCAGCCTTTGCTAGCCAAATGACCAGGTCGGGGACGCTGGTCCTGAAGCTTCGACAGTTCCCTCAAAGGGTAGTTGTGTAGTGAGGGCAAAGTAGGGACAGCCTTGGAAGAAGAGGGAAGCTGTTTCAGGTTAAGGCCCAGCTCCAGGAGCGGGCCCCAAGCACGGATGCAACATCCCGGTGACCTTGTGCCCACTGTAGAAACACTTGGGGTGAAGGGGCCCGCTGGGAGAAAGGCTGCACCCGCTTGCCACAAGTGCCCCCTCTTCGCACTGTCTTTTCACACTGGACGGGTTTTCAGGGTCTCCATCCCTTGGCCCGCTGGGTGCTTGCCTGCTTTGGAGAGCCTGCCACGGGGCAGTGCGCGGAGCGTTGGCAACGTGACTCCCCGGCTGCGGCCCGATCCCGGGGTTCCAGCCGGTGCTCCGCCGCCGCTGAGGGGCGTTCGGGCGCTGTGGAGAAGGGAAACTCCGAGAGGCTGGGAACCAAGCAGGAGGGGCCCCAATCACTAGCAATTCTAGGACTAGGGGAGTTTTGTCACCTACAGATCTGGGGCGGCTTGGGGGAAGGGGAAAGCGCCTTTCCTAGAGGCCCCTGGAAAAGGGGAGGCTTCTCTAATCCACCCTAAACGGAGCCCCAGGATGCTTCAGGCGGTGGATTTCCGAGTACCGGCTTACCTGGGTTGGATTGGATAGGATTTTGAATTTTCCCCAGAGAGCAGCAACTTGATGCTTTGCTTTTGGGGACAAAGACCCGATTTCACTTAGTTCTAATAACTTTCCACCAGAGAGAAAAAGAAACAAAATTCCTTGCCATCATGGAATTCTGTGGCAAGTTTTACTATTTTGAAAGACAATTGGAAACGGCAGCCTACTTTTCGAGTGAAGTGAGAACGTGAATGTGTGTATGAGTGAGTGAGTGAGAGAGAGAGAGAGAGAGAGAGAGAGAGAGAGAGAGAGAGAGAGAGAGAGAGAGAGAGAGAGAGAGAGAGAGAGAGAGAATGAATGCCAGTGTTTTCAAGACTTGTTGAAGGGGCTTTCTTTGTTTCAGACACCCAGTGTTAAAGAACCCATTTTTAGAAATGGTTACATTTCTTTCTTCCAACTCCAGTGCATGTATCTGCGCAGCCCCTCCCCCAACCAGTCTTCTCCCTTTTCATTCAGTACCTACAGACTCCATGGTTATGGTGAGACACAGTTCTACACAGGACTCCAAATATCACTGAAAAATTCATCATGATGGCTTCATTCCCCCTTCTCCCCTGGTGTGGAATCATAAATTTCCTGGACTCTTTTAGAGAGATGGCCCTTTCCAAAGGACAAGATGGTTTACACTCCCTGAGAATGCGACTAATGACTTTGCACTTTGCATTCTATGTGAGTGGAGTTCCTGGACTTGTGTCAGTTCCGCACACAGACCAGTGTCCTGTGATGGATTCCACACGGAGAATCTTAATCACAAACTTCACTTGTTTTCATTCCAAGAAGAAAAAATAGCAGCAGGGTTTAAGGTAAGAAAGTTTCTGCTTTTATTGAAAATTATATGACTCAGTATTGTAATAAATAAACATAACCATTTTCACAAAACACAGTTCTATGCTAGAGATGTAACCGGAGATGTAGTACCATGACAGACTTATCAATACGGAAATAAATATTAACAGCATTCTTGAGCCAGTGTTGAGCCCCAACAAAAAGTAGGAACCAAGCAAGATGTAATAAATAATTATTCAGAGAAAAAGATGGCGCATTGTGAAATGATACAACTGTCTTTGAAAACTGCTGCACATCTATTACAGCCATTCCCACACTTCACCTTTCAAACCAGAGGGTTTATCTCGGGCTACCTTAAAGGGCCATTCTCTGGGGAGAGCAAGGAGGAACTTTATTATCTTTATGTGAAATTCAAAGTGAAGAAAACCCCACTGGCAAATGGAACACAGTTTCGTCAGTACCACAGAATATGATCTAACTATGAGATTCAGGTAAAAGTGTTACATACGGCAGGATTGGAAAAAAAATCTTTCATGACATTTTCTTATTCCCCTTTGCCCCCCACCCACTGTCATTAGGCTAGCACCAACGATACTACAACAAACATGTTTCAGATTTTCATCCCATCCCAAACAGAAGGGAAATAATGAGGGAAACCTTTCCCCTGCTAGGGTTAGGGCAGTTTCTTGAGCATCTCCATCACCAACCATTCACAAGGTGTCTGTGCAAATCTACTTCACATGATTGCAAAAATGATTTCATGATTAACTCACAAAGAATCCTTAAAGCTATCTGGAGTTCTGTATATTTTCTGGAGAGGAGGAAAAAGGGGTAGTGGTCCAGAAGTACAATCCAGCCAAACAAAATGTTAAAAAGTTTTAAATCAACCAGCCTGTCCCTGGCCGGGAACCTAGGCTGCTGGGATAGATCTGGTCTGCAGGCTACTGAAGAGTGCACTTCTCCTCCTTCTTGGCCATCTTGCCTTTGTTTTGTTCCAGAGTTCGCTCGAAATGCTCATCTTCTTCTTCCGCCCTGGATGTTAGACAAACAGGAAAGACAGAATTATATTTCCTTCTGAAGTGGAGGGCAGCCCGCCCTACACACAAGTCATCTGGATCCCCGGCAGTAACGGGGAGGAGGGACCTGTCCACTCAGATCCCCAAAACGAACTTTCTATAAACTTCGTGTTCCTTGATGGTGGCTTCCCTTAGACCCCACCCCACAGCCCCACTCACTGCTTCTCCTGGGCGTCCAGGTCCCTGACAAGGGCGTCGCGTTTGTCCACCAGGGCCACTAGCTCGTCCAGCAGGAGCTGTTCCCGTCGCTTCTGGGCCTCGGTTTTCTGCCAGTCTGCAGGGGGCGGGAGGCCAGTTACCACTCGAGGGGGCTCAGAGCACTTGGAAACTGCCCTCCCCTTCCCGCCTAATCCAGTTTCCTAAAACCTCAGCAAACCGCGTGAACCCGGCCACGACTAGTAAGTGTTTCCTGGGAGTCTGGCAGAGGTGGTCACGTTTTCACGCCCCAAACCCTATTTTGTAAATACTTATTGAAGGTGGGTTCAGCAGGTCGTGAGCCTGCTAGAAACCAGGTGTGTCAGTGGCCAGGCAGGGGGGCAGGCACCAGAATTCAGGCGAGGTGGGGGAGGGGAGCTGGAGTCCAGAAGAGGTTGGCCCAGGGCTTGGGGCAGGGGGAGTGGGTAAACGAGGAGGCGGGGAAGCAGAGAAGGGCGCTAAAATCCTTCTGAAAGGGCTGGAGAATCTGCCTGAGAACCGACTCTCCTCCCCACCCCCACTCTCACCCCAAACAGCCCATTCTTCGCTAATTTCCTCCTCGTCTATTTTAGCAGTTGGATGTATCTCACACTGGGCGCCATATGCTTCACAATAACTTTAAAAGTAGTGAATCGGCTAATTAGCATTTTTCTTTGAAGTAAAAAAATAAATTTGCTCTGCAGTATTACACTGCATCTCTCGGTCGCATCACAGCCAGTTTTCTTTTGGAGACATTTGTTGGGTGGTTTCAGATCGAAGCGCTTTTGCAAAAGGAAAAAAAAAATACATATTTCTTTCTGAAACTCCATGTTAAAGGTCGGAAAATGCACTGGGCAGTGCTTTTTCTATGGGTGGGTGGCCATTTTTATGCCAGGTTTAGTACCCAGTGATATACATAACCTAACCCTTTCAGCTTTGATAATTTCCTTAAGATGAGCAGCAGTTTCACTCGATAAAAACAGGACCCCAATCTAACATTTAAAACACTTTTGAAACCAAAGCCAACTGCTCTCTGGCCAGACTGTAAGGGCTTGTAGCTGTCAATCAAGCACCAGTCTACCCCGCCTCCCTCATTAGGAAGGTAAACAATGAAAAGAAGAAGTAGATGATGAGGAGATAGCAGAACAAATGAGGACCTGGAGGGAAACAGGACACCAGCTTTGGGGGGGGGGGGTGGCACCCTGGCCACTGACTCTTACAGCCCCCTCCCCCAGCAAATACACTTTCCAAAAACCAGAGAAGTGCAATCCTTTGGGGCTCTCTCTCTTCTCTCTCCATTGCCCTGGGCAATCATGTTAAAACTCACATGGCTGGTGCTTATTCAGATAAACCTAACAATGCTTACGCTGGTTACCATGTGAATCTTCACAAACCACACAAGAATGTGCTAGTTCAAATCCCCGCCCCCCCTCCAAAGCAAAATTTATTCAAGACGGCAAACTGCTCAGCAGCTCTAGGGAAGCAAATGCTGCCACATCGAATGCTATGCTGTATTTACAAATTAAAAATTAGATGCATCGTGCACTAAAGGTTAGCAAAGCTGGGAAAAGCTAGTGCACTCAGTTTATCACCGTTCATTCCATAAGCTCAAACACAAAATACAAATATTAAACACACCATGCTAATTATCCACATGCTATACAAACCATCACAAATAGAAATACATTCAATGGCTGATTATGATTATGCTCTCATTTAAAGAGCAGGAAACTTATAGAAAGCTGTGCCTGAATTTTAACAGTAGGTGAAATGCAGAGAAGGCATTACAGCTTTACTCCCTGGACCCAAGCAAGTAAGGACACAGGAATGTTGCAAATATTTCTAAGCTCTTCTTGTTCTTAAGTAGGTCTTACTCTCCAGAGCAAGAGAATTAACAGACTTTGCAGCCAGAAGGATCCTTTAGATAGACAATTTTAGTCTAATTTTTACATAATTGTAGTTCTTGAAATATTAATTCAGAAAAAGGTTCTGAAATTAGGACTAAATTTTATTTATTAAAATTAAATTTGTGAAATTAGTAGTATTGATGAATAAGAAAGTCTGACTGTAAATGCAAGATACATAACTCTTTGCTTTATAATATTTAGATAAGTTTACAATCAGGCAGCACATTTTCTCCACATACAAAAGTGTGAATTAAAAATATTCAATTTAAGCCAAAAAAGTGATTTAACAACAAATACATAATTCTTATTAAAATATTCTTCTGAACTTGACAACTTAAAATGCTTTAATTATTTTAAATGCCAGCATTTCATTAACATTAAAAACCTAAATTTCAACAATATGAGCAGATGAAAGTTCTATAATCTATGAAATATTGATTTTTATACTCAATCTTTTTCCTATCTCAACAATAACATTTTCCATCATTGGGAAAACATTTAAAATTAAAAAATATTTGGGTAATCTTTAACATTTTGAGTCAAATTTACTGATATCGGTATTTAAGACATTGTAACATAAAATTCAAAGATTTTAGCTAACATTACTGCATTTAATATCTTAAAAATTGTCAACTACAAATCACATATCTATGTGCAGTAGACTTTATATTCGCACACCTACAATCTTCCTAGTTTCTTTCCCATGGGAGGAATGAATACACTAAGCACATATATACTTCCATACTAACATTGTATATCTGAATATTAATAGACAAAGTAGTAAACTATTTTAATCATTAAAAATATTACATTCAAAATTGATCAAGAGCAGCAGCTATGTCAAACTTAGGTTTAAAAAATCCTTTTAAATGGCTTCACCTGGATATGTCACATGTAGTTTCTGAATCACCTTTTTAGAAACGGAATGAAAGGACCGTGCATGCTCCTACAGCACCAGCCACGGTGAACTGGCTAGCTGCACTGACTTTAGCTTGGGCAAGCTGCAATGTGGGTTCTGACTGATTTAAAGATTCCAGTGTGTTCTTGCTACAGAAGCCACAGCCTCTCCCAACAAACAGGATTAAGTTTTGATGCTGCATTTGAGCCTAAGTGTGGAAGTAAAGAGAATGAATGCTGTTCATGCTCCTCTTAACCGAGCTGTTGGTTAATTTGAAGAAAAAAAAAATCCTTTTTTCATATATAGGGCCAATCATTCATGCTTATTCTGTTTATTTGCTGAAGTCGATAATTACTGGGGGGAGGGGGAGAGGAGGCAAATGAAATACCTAAAAACACTTTAACAGAAAGATCTAAAGTTCTGGTAGAAAATTTCAGACTTCCACTGTAAGAAAGCCTGGCACTTTGATGAAAATTAACACTAGTTTTGTAAAGAGCACATTGGGGGATTGCAGTGAAGTCTTATCTTCAGTTCCAGTCAACTAGCAATCCTGAAGGAGTTTGTCTCATCATCAGAACGGGCCATTGATAGGATTCTACTGTGGAGCCTAATCAATCCATGGAAGACTGTGGCTGTGCTGTGTAACAAAGCTAAAATAGATTTACAAATGGGGTTTTAGGGGATAAGCTCCTCCACAGGATTACATATTGATTTTAAATATAAAAAGCTTATCATATAAACCATAACTACAAAAATAGTGAACCTATGCATAAATCCCTTTAGAAGAGCACCCACTTCAAACTCTAAGCCAAGAACAAATCAAGATGTACAAATCCCAGAGAAGATCCATTTCTTGTGCAGCAAAAATGAACATGCCCCTCTCTAAAAAGCCCACCCCAATGTGTGCAGAAATGAATTTGTCTTTCCCAAGGGAGCATTAAATAATCTGGAACAATAACTACAAAAACTATAGAAAAAGTATCTGAGAGATGTTTGTTAGCTCAAGGGAGCCTTCCAATTGAGCTCAGGAGCGTCAACTCCTGGCTATGACCTTTCAGGAAAGAAGGGGAATGGGCTTACAGTGATATGGATTCTCAGAAGAACGGTGAACTGAATATTATTATTGCTATTAGAACATTTTGCTCTCAAATCACACTGTAAATGTTTCTTTCAGTGTGCTATGGCTGTTCCTACTCTCTGCACTCTGCTGGCACATGCCCTGAACACAGAGTCACTTGGAAAGGTTTTAGTTTGGAGCTCTGGCCAAGGGGAAGGAAGAAGAGAAGTGACTTTTCAAATAAAGAAAACTGTCCAATGCTGACTGTTCTCATGCTTTGCTCGGGGTCCATGATGAGGATGGCCCTGCTTATGTCCTGCTCAGGTCAGGCTACCGAGATAGGCATCTCTAAGTGTCTCTTCCTACTTGTACTCAACAGGCTGTTCTTTTCCTCAAGACTCTCCCTTTTCCCTTAATTCAAAGCTGACATGGAGATTTGAGCTATAGTCACAATGCAATTTAAAATGCTTGTGTATTAGAGGGGAAAGGCGGAGAGGGGGTCTGGGGAGACCCAAAAGACTAACAGTTAGATTTAAATTCTTTTAAACATGGTAGAAAACAAGGGTAGATTCTAAGCCTATACATATAGATGGCCAATGAAACTGGGATATTTTCCACGTGAAAGGGTGTTATAAGATGCATATTTACTAACAGTACTGGTTTGGGGAATAAAAACAGTATTTCATCTCTGCCCTAAAAGGCAATTATACTGTATAAAGCTGTATTTTAGGGACATTTGGTTTTCTATACAGAAGAGAATGAGTATAAAAACAAATTAAGACTACTTTATACTGAGTGTAATGTATAATGAATTTATAAAGAACATACTGTTAATGAGTCACATATCATATACAGACACATTATATATATATATATCCCACTTACATAGTAACTGCTGCATCTACTTTTCAACCATTTGTCTTTCTGATCTCCTTTAAAACCATACGATAACCAGAAAAATTATATCTAGAGGAAATATACTATTTGGTGTACATGGGCATTTTATTACAGTGGCAAATTTCACAATTCTAAAATAATTAAAAAATTAACAGTTATCAATGGTATTTCATATATTTAGCCATTTGAAAGAAAAAAACTAATCAAAGCTTTTAAAAGCAAAGTAAGTTGGGTTTTTAAATGAAGACATACAAATGTTATCAGTGATGTTATCAAGTGATTATAGATGTAGAGGTAATTAAAGCAAAGCTTCTATAACATACAAGGTCATTAATAAATAGGCCTTATTTTATAGTAATATATTTTAAAATATTTCAAGAATGTAAGTCTTCACTTGGCTTTCACTTACAAACTTAAATTTCTAGTTTCTGAACTAATTAGAATTGACTTATGGATCAGGTACCTTATCAGGTGAAAACGGAATTACCACGGACAGTCAATGGGTTAAGAGGTCAATATAGAACAGGAAAATCAATTTGCATTGATTAGACAAAAGATCTATTTTACAGAGCCCAAAGGATTAGCTTTTAAGCAAAAATCTTTGAACTATAAGGCGTTTTTAACTGAGAGATATAAGAACATTATGAAACACTTCAGAATTTAAAAAATATATAGTAAATGCTAAACTTGAGCTAGCTAATGCTCACTCACACTGTGAACTGTGCATAGGATTTCTAAACTATTCATCTCGATGGCTTACAAACTGTGCAAGTATTTAATTTTCTCTCACATCAATCATTGCACAAATATTTACTTAACAGGAGTAAAATGTGGTGCTTACATCTGTAATCCCAGCACTTGGAAAGCTGAGGCGGGAGGGTTCCCATGAGATGGGGACCAACCTGGGCTACATACTAAATTCTAGGCCAGGCTGTAGGCCAAGTCAGGATAAAGAGTGAGACCCTGTCTAAAAACAAAGCAAAGAAAACAGACTGGAACAAGAGTATCCTAATGATAAATAATCAAAACAATAAATCTTTACTAAAATTCCCCAGTGGAAACAACTTTAAAATGCACATAAATAAAATGTCTCTAAAATAAATTAGCTCATACATTTTATGTATTACAGAAATTTATTCTACTGTTTCAAAAATTAAATTCTGTTAAGAGTAAATACTATATTAGCTATTTAAATTAACTTCTTGGATTTTTTTTAAATTCTGTTTTCTGTCTTCAAGGCACATGTGCAATTCCTGTAGGTACCTATGAGAACTCACTAGTTAAGCAGATGTGTGTAACACTCATAGCCTTCATCTCAGCTCTTACCTTCAATGGCTAGCATTGCCCGCAGTTCCCGGTTCAGCAACTCATATCTTCGTTCTAAGTCATGCTCTTTTTCCCTAGGCGAGTTGTAAAAAGTTCATCAATATGCTAATTACTAAATCATTAAACACTTAAAGAACCTTTAGTTTACATTGATTTTAGGAGTCATAACTGACTTTTCTATTTAACTTTAAGCCACTCTAAACAGATGATATACAGACTCAAAACCTTCCTCGGTTGAAAGCTTACTAGTACTATCATTTTCTTCCTTGAGTTTAAATGCTTTTTGTATTAAGCATCAGCTATACGGATCTATTGTAAAATAGTCATAGTTCACAATAAATACTTTTTTATTGAAAACTTCACGTGAAAAGAAGAAACACAAGTGTGCTCCCAGAAAGAACTCAATGCACAGACAAGTCAGTTTTTGTCATGTCCTCTCTTACCAGGTTCAGGCAAGGTAGAAATTACAAAAATTAGGGTTTTACATTTCAATAAAAACATGGTAAGCTGGCCCATAATATTAACATATGCCAGGAACACTATTAACGAAACAAAAGGGATGAGTATTAATTTCTATACTGAAGTAAATGTTAAAGACTCAGATGTTTATATTTAGTCTTCATTAAAATGTAATCACTGCATTCATAATAAAGTCACTGTTAGGTAATTAATTTCTTATCCCAAAGTTTATATTAGCCTATAGATAATAATGTATTTTTTTTCCTTTAAAATAATTTATTTTTTAACTTAGAATTTAAAATACAAACTTCAATTTTACTTTTCTGGAGGGTTTTCCTCCAGCCCCAAGTAGAAGCTAATCTTCTTCTGTACTAAGGAATTATTTCTTAAATACAGGCTGAAGGCCAGTGAAATGGCACCAGAGGTAAAAGCCCTTGCCTTAGGCCTGACTTGGATTTATTCCCCAGAACCCATGTGAAGAGGAGGAAGGAAGAGAACTGACCCAGATTGTTGTCCTGACCTCAACAGTCTCAGGACAGTTTGCACACTCTTGTACATACACACATAGACACACAGACGTGCATGCACACACACAATAAAAGTTTAAAAATACTTTATACACAAAATTGTTACTTATTCCTTGACGTTAAAAAAAACCATTTTCCCCCATGTCTTATCAGTTCATTTGCAAATTCTTACTATTCAAACGAATATTTTTATATGTTAGCTTTCTAAGGAAAGAAAAAAAGGATTAAGCTTATTAAATACTAAACCCTAAAGAAAGCTGTAACAGAAAGTCTGAGATGGGCTACTACTGTCAGGCTGAGTACTCACAGGAGCGAGAGCTGGTTCATCCTCCTTATAAGGGCATTTTTCTTATTAACTAGCATGAACCATTCCTGCATCATGGCCTCCTCTTCTTCTGTGTTCCTTCCTACAGATCAGAAAGAGTAGTATTAAGTGACACCCAAAGAGCGCTTGGTGCAACTTTTTAACTTGAAAAATCTTCTAAGTGCTCCAATCCTGTATAGTACATTGCTTACAAAACTCAAGTCCAAGGCCTGAAAACAGAATCAGTATTTACAAACCAGGAAGCCGATCCTCTAAAGCTGGCACTTGCACAGAGTGCATGCTAGTCCCTGAACTCACCTGTGGATCATATTAACACCAAGTACCATCAACAGAATGCCCCACCTTCTATGTCCTTCGCAGAGGCTGACCTGCTGAGCAACTCAGGGTGTCGACAGACATATTGTGATTATTTTAAAAACTAAAAATTTATTATGAGAATTGTTAGATCATCAGGGAGAGCAGAGAAGTTCAGGGATCCTGAGAAAGCTTCTTTTCAATAACTTACTTCCTCATTTTCTTTCTCGAAAGTAAAACACCATATGTGTATAGACCACTTAGAACTTGTTGACTAATAAGATGAACTACTTACATGTTAAGTGTATTGTACATACAAGACTACAAGAGAAACCTACAGCTCTCTGTGGAAAAAATTGTTACAATGAATACAGTATTGTACAAAATTCATTAAAGACATACTCTAACATTTGGGCTGAGGTAACTGTAGCACAGAGATATCTGATACTCATACCCACTCAGTCATCTCTGTCACTGTTCCGTCCACACAGGACTCTGAATCATTATCGCACATCCTTGACATTTATCATATACACAGTGTGAAGGTCCCAACAGTACTAAAGAAAAGTACTTTTGGGGGGCCACATTTTCTTTTCTCTCCTTTTAAATTATACCATGTCAAATTCGTAATCCTTTCCCCCCATTATTTAATATTAACAATTCAATTTATGTACAAGTCATAGATAAACTTATAGACCTAATAAGATCTAAATATTTTCTTTTTAAGTATATAGTACCATTTAAAAATTGAAGACACTACGTCTATTTAGAATTTCCAACAATACAGACTAACTATTTAAAAAAGCCTTTCTAGCAAGTTCACCCTCCTCACTTCAGAACCCTCTAGGGCATTGTCATACTCTTTGGAACTACAAGCTGCCGTGTCCATCAAACACACATGAACACACACATACACACATGCACATGTGTGCACAGGCACTCACACACATATACACACATGCACACACTTTGTCTATAGGTACAAACTTCTCTTACTTTAGTGAAATTATAATAACTATTGTGTATTTTGTCATGTTGTCTAAATATTTATTTTATAAATTAATAGATGCCATAATTAAGCTATTTCCACAGTAATAAAAGTTTTAAAATGTGTTAAAATATTAGAAGCAGATCTGTGTGGATAAGCTCTTGCATCAACTTCAGAGTCTGCTGCTGTCCTTATGGGGAGCAGAGAGGATGTGCACTGTCATTACATCTTGTTAAAACTCAACGTGTGGCTACGACTTAAGAGAGACTCTTTCGGAGTCTGGACAAAAGTCTTTATTGTTTTCCAGTATTTTTTGTCCCTCTTTTAGGGTAACTGGTTTTGTATTCACTTTGGACCATGTGATGTCTTGACACCGGTCATGTGATACAGGCTGCGATAGGCACAAATCCCTGGCCAGCAACAAAGGAAGGGCGAAAAGAAAAAGCAGAGAAAAGCTTGCAGTTTGGAAAAAGGCCAAGGTCCCTGGAGAAAGCGTTTTGATCAGTGAGATGACACATGTGTGCAATATCAATAGGTGTAGATTTTATGATATCTCATTTTCTAACTAGAGACTCAATTTCTTGGGTTCATAACTCAGGTGGCTTCTAAAGATACAGCCATATTAAAACTTTGTTTTGAGTTTAACTTAACCTATAATTGAGGCTTTCAGGCAAGACTAGAAGCAGCCAGCCTTCTCTTACATTAGCATCATTTTCTTCAATGGAACACTGCTTCCTGAGTTTAATAATATTGATGTGAAACTGTGTTATTTTCTTTTTGATTCACGTCTGTATTTCTAGGTAGGAATCAAAGATATCCCCATAATTATTAGGAAATAACGAATAATAAAAGCCTCATGTTTCAAAAGGAAATGAACCTAGCAAATATTCAAAGACACACTTTCGCATTGGTCCACAGCTCATCTCTATTCACTGAAAAAAACCATAAACCAATTCTACATCACTAATCCTTCTCTGAGGTAGTATACAGTGATGGAGATCTATAGCCAGACTAATAATAAAAAATTAAAGTTTTTTAAACATATCCCTACACTATTGTTTATAGGGATTTAAATTTTTTAAATTTAAAAGCTTTTAAAAGCCAGCAAGTTGAACCATTACAAATTAATCCTGACTTTAATAACTGGTTAAAGACCCCTTTAGCTTTATAAGCAACAAAAAATATTAAAGCCCCTGATCACAGCGAGCTTTTCTCATCTCTCCCCAACCATTTGTTATTTAATCCAATACTAGTAATCCAATTTGTCCATCAGACTTTTAAAGGGCAGAATGCAACTTCCTCAGCTTAGACACTTTTCAAAGTACAATATATTTTTCAAATGAATGCTGGATGTTTCATTTTTTCCCGACTGTTCCTAGCTCTAATGCATGAGGGAAAAAAGAACAAGACGAACATTGTTCATACTGATTAAGTAAGAGCTCATTAAAGAGCTGTCAGTGCGGTACCTTGAATATGCATGAAGCATATAATCAGATCTAGTACCGTCACTAGAGGAGAATACGGTAAGTACAAAGGACTGATTTAATTACTTAGAGTGGGCTGTGGTGGCGAAGCGGTGTTGTTAGTGCAGAAAGAAAACGAGGCTGTGTTCTGTGCTGTCACAGAAAAGGCAGTTCTGGCTCCCCACAATACCTGACCTCACAATACAGATCTTTACACTGTGGCTTAAAGTGAGGACTGCATTATAAAATGTCCATAAATCATTTAATCTTGTTTAACCTTACCTTCTAACTACCTCTTCTTTCAAAATTATTTTAAGTTTGTAATTACAACTACATTTTCATCACTGTAGAGCCAAATACTGATACTTCTGTAAATCCTAAACTCTTTTTAGTTTCATAACCTGAAAAATTCATGACTAAAGAAGGCCACTTCAAAACATAATATGACTAAAAAAGATATGGATTAAAAGTTTAGAAAACATTTACTAAATGGCTAAGTATTACCAATAAGAACACCCCCCAGGAGTTTCCACCTGAAAATTATTATAATCTCCAGTAACAGACATATAAACTATACAGTTTTAAAGCTTTGTCTCCTTAAGGAGGCCTGTATTTTTCCTGTAGGAATGTGATATCTTTTCTGACATCAAATGTTTTACCATCAGTTTGTTTTAATCAGCTACTGTAGCTGGACTATGAGCTGTAAAGACACTAAGAACCAGGGAAAACAGCAGGAAAAATGTGCATAAATGAGACTTCAGGTCCTTCCCCCTCACATAGGTAACAAACGTCATTTCACAGAAAGCTGCGTGTGAAGCCCAGCAGTAGGAATACTGTACATGTTTATGTGGTTAAGGAGAGCAACTACTTTTATATTCCAACCCATGAAAGATTAAAAGTTATTATTTCTTTAAAGAATTCATTCACTCAGCCAACAATTTATTATGGCTTTCATTATTCTTTCCAAAAGCAGTGTTTTCGAGGTTGTAAAATAAAGTGAGGTTCCAAATCTGAAATAGTTTTATTTGTACTACAACTACAGGATTCAAACTCTGGGCCTCATTCTTGGTAAGCCAGCACTTGTAGGTGGATAATTTTGCTCCATTGTAAATAATTGTCCCTGCCTATGAGTTTAATAAAAAGTGCTGATTGGCCAAAGGCAGACAGGAAGTGTGGGCGGGGCTACCAGACTAAGAAGACTCTAGGAACAGGAAGAACAGAGCAGAATGCCAGAGAGAAGCCAGAAGAAACAGAGGACAACTATGCTGCTCTGAGAAAAGGTACGGAGCCGCATGGCTGAACAGGATAAGAGTCATGGGTTAGATTAAGGGTAAAGAGTTAGCAAGTTATATGCCTGGGCCTTAGACCAATCAGCCTAAAACTATTGTAAGCATCTGTGTGTCTCTGTGGGTCTGTGGGCCTAAACCTTGAGGCTAGGCCCGGAAGTCCGGGTCAGAAAACTTGTACTACAAGCACTCCATAATTGACCCACACCGCAGCACACATGGCTGAGAGCCCCTCAAGGCTCATATTTCAGGTCATGTGTAGCTGCCCTAACTACTGACTGGTAGGCATTTGGCTAAAGTTAAAATGCTCACAACACCAAAGCTGTATTTATGCTAAGAAATGTTGAACATTTTGCAAAAGGTTGAAACACAGTGAGGTACTCTTCACTGTCAACTCAGAAATCAATTAGGCACCCCAGGGTCAGGACATTTGAATCATGAACTGCCTCGACAGTTGGATAGCACCCTGCCAACTTGCCCCTCTTTTTTAGTGAGTGCTGGATAGTCTCTGTCTTAAAGCTCTTATAGTCCTGTCATAGAAATGACCCAAAGTGGCTCTAGACATGGCATTACTGTCAAAATAAACATGAAGAGTTGAAAAATTATATATACAATGCATGTATGTGTGTTATACACACACACAAGAGGGATTTATAAACTTTTATTTATTTAGGTATGTCAAAATTTCTGGAGGTATCTCTTCATAAGGAATTAATATTTAAAGATTAATAATTTATTATTTGTGTGGGCACGTGCGTACCGGTCAGGGGACAACTCAGAGGGGTCTGTTCTCTCCTGTCACATGAATTCTACAGATGGAACTAAGGTCCTCAGGCTTGATGGCAAGTGCTCTTATGGGCTTAGCCATTCTGTGGTTCAATTCTTTTTACATAAACATCTTTAATCCAAAATGTATCTCCCCCAACTCCTCTTAGAACCCCTTACCTCCTTACCCATCCAACTCTATGTCCCCTCTTTTTCTTTTAAAAGATCATTTGGGCAGAACATTGACAGCTCTGGAACCAAACCATGCCTTAATTATTTTACAGGAATCTAGTTATAAGCTTTAAAGATATCTTGCAAGCAAAGAATATTTTATTAGTATTTACCAGCATTAATTTTGAGAAACTTGTGGGTAAGACTATAAATTCTGGGCCAGAGAGATGGCTCAGTGTGTAAGGGCACTTTTGGATAAGCTCAAAGACCTGAATTCAATGTCTGGAAACCACATGGCAGATTTTTCCTGACTTTCACGTGTAAGTTCACATCTACTCATGTACACAAACAAATATTTTCAAAAATCTTTGTTTAAAAAAAGATACATTTCTAGTCAATTTTTTAAATCTATTTTATTCAATTTTTGATCATGTTTTTCCTTATCTTCCAATTCCCTCACCCCCTCCATCCTTACCCACCAACTATATTGTGTCATTATATATACTGTGTGGTTCCTGTAGCTGGCTTCCAGTTCTCTTGACAGTGTCCACCATGGCCGTTGTCCAATGCAGTTTTTAGGTGACTGTTTTTAAACGAGCCCTTTGTCTGTCTCTAATAGTTGAATCCCCAAAGCCCTTCTTAGGGCCACACTGAGAGTGGAGATGTGGCTGGGCTCCCAGCCCTCCTAAAGCCCCTTCTTTCCTCTCTGTGAGGAGTCATGTGACTTTGACCTCAGGTTCCTAGGCTGAGCAGAGTGTCTTTACCCACTAAGCCACACCCCATTCCTTTTCCTTTCCTGCTCCCCCCCCCCCTTCCAGACAGGTTTTCTATAACTCAGGCTGGCCTCGAACTGGTGATGAGCCTAGAAGTATCTAGAACTTCTGGACTGTCCTGTCTCTGCCTCCCAAGTGATTACAGGAGGGAGCCACCATACTTGGTTTATACTGTCTAGGAACAGAACCTGGCCAAGGCTCCATGCATGCTAGAGAAGCACTCTTCAAAGACAGCCAAATTCCCAACCCCTTCTCCCTTTACAGACAGGGGCCTAATATGTGGCCTGGCTGATCTTGAATTTTGATCCTTTTAAAAAAACCTTTATTTTTATTTATTCTTTGTGTCTTTCATATCATACATCTTGATCCCATTCATTTCCCGGCCCCTTCAATATTTACTCTCTGTCCTTGCAACCTTCCCCTAAGATAAAATAAAGGAAAAAAAAAAAGAAAGGAAAAAACCATGAAAGCTGTAGTGTGACATAGGGAGTCACGCAGTATACCTCGTCCGTGTCGTTACTTGCTAGTGTTCATTGCAAAGAGTCACCGGTCTGGTTTGAGGCCTCAGTTTTTTTGCTACACTATCAATGTTGGACCCTCCCTGGGATGCCTCTTGGATATCCTGCTGTGCCCTAGTGGGGGCAGTACTGGAGAGCTTGCCCTGGTGGTGAGGACAGCAGAGAGCTGGTGAGCCCCAAACCAGGGCTATGAGTTGGCCCATCCGTGGAAGCAGGCAAAGGGGCAGACCCATAGACCCAGGGCCACAAAATTTTGATCATCTTAAGCACAGACTCTGAGATTACAGGTTCATGCTCTACACCTGCCACTCTCGCCCTCTTCTTAGGGGAGCTGCTCCAATACAGGTTCCTGTGGGAAATTCCTCTCCCCAAGGCTGTGCACATGCTATTCAGCAGAGGTCAAACTTCTCTTGCTACAATCAGTTTCCTCAGACAGAAATTCATCAAAAATCACACGTTTAACTTTTAATCTCTAGAATTCCCAACAATAGTTATTTTTAAATCTCTTTTAGCCCCCAGGAGTTATTACTTTTAACATGACAAACTTTTATCTTTCTTAATCAAATGAAGAACATCATGTTGTCCCAAGAGTCCACTTCAGGTTATGGCCTAAAATCCCATGAGGCAATTCCTAACACTCAACCATGTGGCCTCACATTGTGTTCCTCCACAGCTATGGTCTCCTTAAAAAGAATCAAGCCATCCTACCCACAGTTAAATCTGTTGGTTCTTTATAACTCATCAGTTACTAGTTATTTGTCACTCTCATTACCATCGAATTTAGCAAAATAGCTACCTACTTTTCACTGATAAATTTCAGGATAGTTTGGGAGAGCCAAGATGTAATTCAGCCTTAAAGTATACACTTAGCATGTAAAGCCCTAGGTTTGAATCCTAAAATATTTTAATGAAATTCTATTATGTGAAACCAAACTTTTTGGCTTTATGGCTATCTGGCAGTTTTTTCTAGAACAGACTTCTACTCTCAAACTATGATATTTAATAAAATTTTAATGATTCTTTAAGTTTTTACTTGGATTTGAAGAAAGTGCTTGAATGAGCCTAGTGTAATGGCTGGCGAAGGCCTTTTGTCCCAGACAAAGTCAAGTTGGACAAGGAAGCTTGAGCCCATGAAGTTAGACATCCTAAGCAACACAGTCAGATTCTATCTCAAAAATACAACAAAAGCATATATAATAAAATAAGCACTTGATTCAAAACAAATGACATTATAATGTTACATTTTGGCTACTTTAATTTTATTCTCATGAAAAATTAGAATATTTGCATACTTTAATAATTCATTTCTCATCTTGTAGCTCATTGGTATAATACTTGCTTAGCATGCATGAGGTTCTAGGCTTGATTCTCAGTATTGAGAGTGAAAAAGAGAGAAAATTTATTTCTCTAGAAAAATCGTTTATGTTTGAAATACAATTTTTAATTTCAAAAATAATGTAAACAAGTCTATACAAATCCACATTACACAAAATTTTAATTTTAGGGGTTTAAAAATTAAATCCATTTAATTCCTTTATGTCCCCAAAAGTTTTATTAATCTAAATGTGTCTATTGTTTTACATCTTTAACCTTCCCTACAAAACTAGACCCTTGAATGACTATGACAGAAGCTGGCTGGTCTATCCATGTCCACCTCTTGTGAGGGAACATGACGCCTGTGGAAGGAGATGCTGGCACCTTATATAATTCTTAGCTGTGGCCCTCAAGTGATATGTGTAATTCTGAGTGAACTGGCATTGAGGTTGTTGGACTTGTAGCTTTGGAAGGGGCAAAGGTTGGAAAGACAAAATACAACCAGCCAGCCAGGGCAATGAATACAGCAGAGGTGATGTCTGGAACTTTATATTGTGAACCTACATGGCACCTCCCTCCCAGTGCTACCATCTTAAAAATAAAGGAGAAACTTTTTATATTCAGATGGTAACTGCCACTTAGGAAAACAACATTCTTCTCTTCTTTCTTTTTGCATTTTATTTTAATGGGGATTGCTATGTTCCTCAGTTTGATCTTGAAGTGCCGGCCTCAAATGCTCAAGCGATCCTCCTTCCTCAGCCTCTCAAGTAGCTGGGACTGTAGGCACATGAGACTGACTGGCTAGGTAAATAACTGAGTGATATACATATGTCTGTTAACTACACAGGTACTTATTAATCTATATTTATACCAAGTTTTAGTCTATTGATTAATATTTATCAATGTGAAGAGAGTTGGACACAGACTGACATCTACATCTCAATGGCCAGATAGTTTTAGCACAGCTGGCAAGCCCCAAGTCCCAGTGAGAGATGTTATCCCAGGCGAATGGTTCCTGAATGTCCCCAACTTCTAGTACAATACTTTCCTGGGCAGTAGCTCCTGTCAGTGTCTGAAAGCCTTCAATACTCCAAAGTGACACATGGGAACATAAAAAGATACAGTGTTATGTACGTGTAATTTTCACGTGTAAAGAACTTAGAGGTCTATGAAAATTATTAACAACCATATCTACCAACTAAAAGAAAGATTATGATTTAATGTCTAGAAAAAGAAGAGAGTCTCCAAAGAGAATAGCATTGATTTGATACAAAAGGAGAACTCTTGGAAGCCTGGATAACAAATACAAGGTTTATAAATCCAGAATTGGATAACCCTATATGCAAAAAGGACCTAAGGAGAGTTAGTAGTCATCCTGCTGTCTCTACAAATTATCTTGTTTGTCGAGGCAGGGTTCCTCTGTGTAGCCTCTGGTTGTCCTGGAATTCGCTCTGTCCACCTGTCTCTGCCTCCCAGGTGATGGGATTCAAGGCAAGCACCACCACCACAAGGCAAATATCCGTATTTCTAATGAAAAAATGGTCCACTTTGGGAAAGCAGGAAATCAGTGTAAGAACAGAGCTTTTGTCCTTCCATAGAATACCTTAATTTTGTGTCCTGACCGAAGAGGCAACTCATACATATATCACATAACTCTGGCTGTCCTGGAGCTCACTACATAGAGTATGTTGGCCCTGAACTCAGAGATCTGGTTGCTTCAGT
Source organism: Phyllotis vaccarum (assembly GCA_033318265.1). Classification (NCBI taxonomy): domain Eukaryota; kingdom Metazoa; phylum Chordata; class Mammalia; order Rodentia; family Cricetidae; genus Phyllotis; species Phyllotis vaccarum. The sequence continues at coordinate 63,204,476 of JARWLC010000015.1, read as the reverse complement.
TTCCCAAGTGCTGAGATTAAAGGTATGTGCCACTATGCTTAGCTGAATCATGAAATCCTGCTTAAATTTCTACTATTGTATTGGAATAAAACAGAAGAGGAAAAAGCATATATGCAAATCTGGCTTCTATATGATGTCCTACAGAAAATTTCTCAAAATGCAACATATGAGTTCTTGTATGTGACTCCTAAAATTCATTTACTAAGTATTAAAAACAAAACAAACAACCACCACCAACAAAAACCCAAATTACTGGAGTACATAGCTCAGTGGAATTGACTGGCACAGAAGGGGTCTTAGGTTAATCCCCAATAATGGCAAATAAATAAAATAATACTAAGACTTCCTCATAGTTATTCATTTTATAGGAAAAATTTGTGGTATCCATACAGATATTCATCAAAGTTACTTTTATATATATAGCCCAGAGTTTAAAAACCACCAACAGCTTTTGAGACATGTTCCCAGACATGTTCTGCATTTCTTGGGAAGACTATGGGCACACGAGAAGGAAGGACAAAGTGCTGGAATAAGAAGCATAGACTGAGGAGGTAGCAGGTACCGTCACAGCGAGTGTAAGAGCAATCACAGCTAACAGGAGCATTGACAGCAGCAGCTGTGGCTGTATTGAGAACCATTCATGTTTGGCATAGCTGTGTGGTTTTTCCCACAAGCCCTCTTTTGCCTTTTTAAATAGCTGAGGAAAAAGGGCTCAGAAAGGTTAAAACACTTGCCTAAGACCACCACCTAGATCCAGTGAGGATCTTAAAAGTCCATGCTCTTACACCTACAGGACATGTTTACCAAGACTCCAGTACAGTATGTGGTTAATCCTTGTGGGAGGTATCTAGGAGACAGGCAACACCAGGACTCACTGGATGGGACTCTAAAGCAGGACACTGGAAGCTGTATATTTATTTAACAACTACTCGGGTGTATTCTTGGTTTTTTGTTTTTTGTTTTTTTTGCTTTTGATTCAGGGTCCTGCCATACAGCTCAGGTTGGCTTGGAACTCACTCTACAGTCAGGCTGGAATCCGACTCATCCTTTCTGGCTCAGCTCCGAGTGCTGACTGCAGGGTTGCGCCACAACCATACTCAGGTTTTTGGTTTGTTTCTTTGGTTTTTTTTGACATGTAAGTTTGAGAACCACTGTCTTGGTCTGTTCACAAAGAAATCACTGAGACTGATCTTCCTTAAAAGAGAAAAAGGGTGATATGCCATGTATGGCATGCTGTTTTGGCATTGGCATGACATTATACAAATCTAATTTCACATTCAGAAAAAAAATGTTGCTGCCAAATCAGTTCAAATGCCTGAATTTTATGTCATAGATGGTTGCTGAGAAAAAGAGAAACATTTTCCTGGAATGCCTAGTTTCTTAAATGTTAAAAAAAAAATTTACTGCAGTCTTGAAAAAGTATGCATCCCACATCAGGCAATAGCATGTATCAAATAATCATTCCTTTGGTTCAAAAGTCACACCTTACATTTTCAACTCAAAGTTTCTAGGCATGGAAAATACCACCTAAATATCACTGGTAAATATAATATACATTTGTTTTCCTGGATAAATGAATAAACATGAGTCAGCAGATGAGAAATCCCATCTAGCAGGAGAAAGCTGAGTGTAGAATGAGAGCAAGGGACAGAGGAACACTTCTGGAGCTCTCTTTCTGAACCAGAGTTTATTTCTAGAAATCCGTGATCCAATACTTCCTGTATAAACTGAACAGTTGAATGTTACTGCTTGAGACACAATACACAGGTTTTTCTCCTTAAAGAGTCCACATGATGATGAGGTGGAAAGAGATGCTGAACAAATGGACAGCAAGGAAAAGCAGGATATTAGCTGCTCCCCTACGTACAGAAAGAACAAAGAAGAACCAAAAGAATGTATGAGTGCGGTGAGGGTGACACAGGAGGACAGGGTGGATGACACAGATGACAACTCCACAGCGAGGCCTCACAGGGTCTCTTGCATCTCCTCAAGCCTCAGACGGATGTTCATTGCTACTGTGGAAATCAAGGTTCACAGCTACAGGCTGAGCTTGAAAAAGTAGGGATGAAAACTGCCAACTCAAGAGAGGGACCCTGGCTATTGTCCTTCCTGGCTAGGGTTCTAATTCACAGCAGCAAGGACCAGTCTGTTTTTAGATGAAGGTGCTCATCTAATTGAATACTAAAGAAAAGTTTCCCCTGAAGTTACCTTACCACCAGTGGTACCTTATAGTCAGAAACTCTGAAGAGAAAGCTCATGGAAGAATCTTGAAAGGCTTTAGGAACATTACTCAATAGGACAGTGCCTGTCAAGCATACATAGGCCCCAAGTTGAATTCCCAACCCTCAAAAAGAAAAACAAAAACAAAAGGAAGCATCAGAAAGCTGAGCTCTGGCTCACTGCTCTCTTATGAGGACACTGACAGAATTTAACTGACATGTTCTATTATGCTTCCTCTTACTTTTCTACATAATGAACTAACTATGAAATTATAGCTTCCTATAATGAGAAAATAGTGGATTCAGGTAACATACAATAATTAAAACCTTCACACAATGAACAGATATACAAAATAGATTTCTCACACCAAATTAACAAAAATGTGTTAGCATTTTACTTCCCAAAATGCAATCCTCTAAGAGTCTGCCAAAGTGTACAGTGCACAGCCTCAGGAAACTGATAGAACTTTGCAGAAAAATTTCAGATATAAAATATTATCCTTAAACATTGCTTCTTGTAAAATAGATTCAATGCAGTAATTACACAGCTAACTGTATAATATCAGAACCTCATATCATTTTTATAATAAATTTTCTCATTTATTTTGCTTCTTCTTGTAAAAAGTCCTTTTGAGATATAATCTTCCCTGTAGATTTGATAGGTTGTTATTTCAAGATTAAACAAAAATATGTCACTTCGTAAGTATCATTTACTATTTTATTAAGTATATCAATTAGAATATATATATGCATAGATTTTAATTTCTTTTTATCTTTGTAAATAAATGACTAAAAAAAAGTATGACTTAGTTTAATGTACACCTTAAGTGACAGGGCTTTTCTAACTACAATTAGTATTGGATTAGAGATTTTATAACTGTTGTCAAAAACAAAATGAAGCCATTTTATTCTAATGAACCTTAATTCCTATCCATATCTAATAGAAATATCAGAGAAAATGATGATAGTAAATATGGAATTTGCAAATTATGAAATCTGATAGGTGTCACTATGTTTTAGAATCATCAACTATCCTTTTTCTGGTACTTACTAGTTGTCCAGAATCAACTGAAAGCCAAGGCCTGATGTCTTAGCAGTAAAATGAAGCTAGTTTTGGTTCCCACTGTTTCTTTTTTAGATATGGATGCAGTTGGAGATGGGAAAGCCTATCTTCATTGTCCTGGTAAATGTATGGTGATTGCAGAGAACAGGGAGAGTGAAGGGCACTCCTCACCACAGATATATAATTAGAGACCCAGCCTACAGGATCGACTGCAGCAACCTAAACTGTATGCTATCTATACCCTAAATCCAAAACCTGCCCAAGCAGCTGTTTTCTAGATGACAGACCCTCCTGCTCTCTCTGCATCCTGTTTAATATTAATGAATTTATCAACACAAATAGCCAGCATCAAGGCTACAGTGAAGAGCAGAGCACTTGAAGCATTTAATGCTGCTAAAGGGGAAGATTAAAGATCAATAACAAAATCACCTGGTAGAAAAGGAAAAATGTGTTGCATTAAAAGGTTTTTTCTTCACATGTGAAACAATACCAAGAAACCTGTATTTTAGCACTTGTGCTCAACAGGCACTCCAGACTGGCAAGGATGAGAACAGAGACCCATCCTTTCTAATCATCTTGTGACAAAAGCCGAAAGACATCATCCTATTAACTAGTGATCTCAACTGCTAATGCGGAGTACTTCCTGGTGCCTTTTATGTAGAATGCTGCTATTAAAAAACCACTAAACATTCACTGTGAACAACACAGAATCATTCATCTTTTATCAGCATCTCTTCTTAGAGTCTGAGTGGGACTAAAGGTGTCATTGATATTATGGAGTGGAAATTAATCAGAAATTTTTCTCATATTTTCTTCATCTCACTAATTTACTTTTGTTCAAATTTCCTCCTGCTAAAAAGTTCATACCCAACCCCCTGTTGTACTCTTTTAAGTTGAGAATATTCAGCGAGTGCGTCCACTGAAAGCACCAGGTCCTAACACAAAAAGCATTCGGAATTCTCATTTAGTTGTCTTTATTTTGCTAGCACCATGTGGTCCTTGAAGATGTAGAAAACACGGGAAGCCGAGTAAAGATCAGAGCAAGCTCATTAGCATTCTGACAAAATTGGAGTGGTGGAGATGTAGAGTTTGCCTAGTTTGTCGTTTTGAAAGCTATGAAAGCTACCGGTGGTGAGCTTTCTATTTCATTGTCCCTTTGTCTTTGACGAGGGGGGGCTCAAAGCAGCAGGGTATTTGTTAGTCCTAGGTCTGCACAATGCATTGTGGGAACCTCCTCTGCACAGTCAGCCCTAGATAGTATCATTCCAGTGTGAGTCAAAAAGTTTTTTACCATTTCTAAGAAAGGATATGTGAGTGAATCTTAGTTATGCCCTTTCATGAATTTACCACAGCTTGCCTTTCCCTTTTGCTTTAGTCACTCGGTCTAAAGAGAGAAAGAACTTAAAATGTTGCCAGTCGTTTTTCAGAACAAACATTAGAATTTTGTGATTTACAACTAATAAATAACAAAGGACTGATTTATTTAGTTACGAATCAAAACTGATTGATTGCTCAACAACTAAGAATCCCATTCTATTTCTGAAAGTAATATAAAAGGGGGATGGCTTGTGTTTAACATATGCAAATAATGAATACCTCATAGAAGATTTGGTAAGCTATCACTCACCTGGTTTTCCTCCTCTTTAAAGGTAAGGCTCATTTGACCACCAAATGAGCGGCATTAGTGCTACTATTCAATGCTAATGTTTCTATGTTGAAATGAAATGGATGAAGGGCTTCAGGAATGAATTTATCTGCTAATCCTTGTGGTTGCCCTCCCATCTTGAATGATGACCCAAAAGAATGTCAACAGCTCATTTTCCCAGAGATCTAGGAGACCCCATGCAAGCCATATTCTGTACTTTCTCAAAGAACTATTTCAAACGTTTTATTTCACAAGCTGTTGGAAGTGATTTTCCTTTCATCTCTAGCATCCTAACAGTTCTTTGGACACCAGAGCCTCTCAAACGAGGGCTAAACAAAGTTTTGCAAGTGAATTCTACATATGGCATATAAATTTTAGATTTACTTTCAATGTATATTTTAAAAACACACTTTCTTACAATAATGTGTTTACAGCAGAAGTGAAATGTCTGAGTAGTTTTTCTGTCACTGTGAACAATAAGTGCTTCATGTAAAAGCTTAGAATCAAATCAAACCTGAGTGCTTAAGCTCTTCTAACATTTATGATGGTTAAAAGCCTAGGGGACACTGATGAGAAGTAGTAAGCAAATACAGTATACAAACAATCTGATCCAAGCACCTTAAAAGGACCAAGTTGGAAGCCATTGCTGAGGAGGGCCTGGGCTTGTCCTCAGCACCACAGGCAACACACACAAAATGCGGTTTGACAGTAAGAGACTGGAGCATTTCTATACAAAGCTTTTTGCCAGAGTAGCATTTGGTTGTAACATAAAATGCCATTAGCCTATGTAAGCAATATGGTGGCATAGAGATAACTTTTACATATTAAACAGTATATTAGCACATGTAATTGAGTATTGTTTTAAATATATATTACTAAGTTAATCTCTAAGTTTCATCATTTACAGTTTGAATTAGACTTTCTTCTATAATTTGAAAGTCCATTCACTTTGACATGTGTCTCAAGACATTTGTATTCCAGGCTGTAGCCCAGGGCTGAACTGGAACTCACTACATATCTCAGGCTAGCCTCACCAATCTTTCTCAGATTTCCCAAGTGCTAGTATTAAAACAACAAATCATAAAAGATCTGAAATGTACCATTTTTTTGCTTTGCTATAATGTGGCTTATATGTATATAGTTAGTACTTAAAATTTTACTATCTTAAAACAGCATGTTCAAATATATTCCAATATGGAGCCCTTTAGTACTAGCTTTAAATTTTAAACAAGATGCTATTATTATTGTTACAATGATTCAGTTTTGTACTTTGAAATTTGAATATTGATATAAAATTGTCTCCATAAATGCATTTATCTACCAAAGTTTCTTAAGTAAAATCCTTCATACTAGCTATACCAAATTAAAAACAGAGCAGCTAAGCCCTGCAATTTTTGTTTTGTTTTCTAAGTATAGCTTTAAAAGAAGTACTTTAGCAACTAATTAGCTGTGTTAAAAAAAGGATGCTTTTCCTGAAACTATTTTTAAAAATATATTTTCAATCTTGATTTAGATTTTACTAGAAACCATGTTGACTTCTAATACCGAGATATTATTTTGTTAAACAACTTTGGACATGAAAATTATGATTTTAAAACTTCTTTAAAGCAGTAGTCTTTAAAACTTCTGGTCCTAAAAGTACACTATATTTTGAAGTCTTTAGAATAAAAAATGGAAAAATGGGTAAAGCATTGTAAGTAAATACATGTAGGATATGTTAGACAGGGTACGCACATGGACATAGCTCTTCACATCACATCAGACCCAGAGCTTCTCCACAGCAGCCCTTACTACATGAGTGTCTAGGTTCTTAGAATTTAAAGACCAGATGTTTTTCACAAATGACCAAGAGTTGAAGTGAGAATAAATTAATGATTGATTTTTTAAAAGCTTTGATGGAATTAAGAATACTTCTTTTCTTCATGTGCCCATGTGAATGTTTGTCTGTTAAACTTCTTCTCTGTCTCCCCCTTTTTCTTTTCTGACAAGTGAGGCCACCCAGCAGAACAACTGATGCAAAACTTGGGAGTAAATCCCCCTGTTTAGTCCAGCACTGTGGTTAGCCTGAGCCGCCGCCTCCATTATTCAATGGATTTAGAGAAACTTTCATTTATTTGTTAGTCTCAGTTTTCAGTTCTGTTTTCCTCTTAAGGAAACCCAGACTTATTGCTATGTAAATACATTTGCATACTAGCACAATGACATGTTCTAGAATTTTGATTATTTAGCAAGCTAAATAGGGTCTGTGTACATATGTAGTTTGAAATGTGGAAAGAATCAAGATACATAAAATCTTACTGAAGACTTAAAAGCATATTACAAGGTGCCTAGGATTTTCATGATATAAAACTAACAATGTCTTTCCATAAATGTTAATAGTACATGAATATCTACTTAAAAGCAGAAACCACTAGAACCCAAGAAATTTAATACCACAAAGTAATAACTGATTCACAAACTGATTCAAAACTTTTTTCCCTAAAAGTAATAAATATATATATTATCACACATACAATATTTTATAGTCTTGAACATTTAGAGTCTTAATTGCTAAAAGTTTACTTTATGTGAGTTAGAATATGAATTTAGGATATTCAAATTAGGAATTCACTTAGTTGTAATGCATGAAAGCAGATAATTCAACATCTATTCATCAACACACATATATACTTCTCTCTCCTGTACTGAGAAATAAGCCTAGGGCTTCAGACATGCTGGGCAAGCATTTTCCCAGAGCTATTTACACATCCAGCTGCAGTATAGTTTTAGATAATTTTTAAATAGATTTCAAACTGTTTTTTTTTTTTCTTGGAGTATTTAGAGACTGAAGTTTTAACTTTCTGTTCTTTCTCTTCTTCTTCTTCCTCCTCCTCCTTCTTTTTAAATATTGTGCTCTAAGCAGTTTGGCTTAGAACAGACCAGCTAGAAGACCAAATGTCCTTACAGCTCTGGGCAGCTGTGTTTTTATCCGTAAAAGTAAAAGGTCTGAATTAGATGACTATAAGACTACATATTTGCAAACATTTATAATTATGGGGCAGTAATATGTACAAAACGAAGTATATTAGAAATCTGTGTTTAAAAGTTGATTCTTAAGATTTCTTAATGCATACACAACTGCCCATGGAACAGTAATTATTACAATTCACATCACACACACACAGAATTCAATGTCAAAATTTAGTGACAGAACTTTATGATATGACTCTCATAAGTGTTAGTGAATAATCTTAAGATTCCTTGAAATCGTATTAGCAGCTCTCCCAGTTAAGGTAGTCAGTACTAATGCTGAGAAACCATGTCACCCCGTATGTCTTTACACCCTGATTTAGAGGGGAGAATTAACATCCTACCACACCTACACTTCCCTCTTCCTTTTTAGTTTGTTTTGCTTACAATGACAGTGGTGTCTTAGGCATACTCAACTAAACAAGGTTTCATATAAACTCAAAATTCAGATGTTTGCATAGGACATTATAATTTTGTCAAGATATTATGAAATAGAGCAGGAAAAGGCTGCTGATGCTGAGGGTGCATCTTGGTGAGAGAACACTTGCCTAGTATGTGCAAGGCCTTGAGTGTGATCGCCAGAAGGGGGTGGGGGAACAAGACGTTCTACCCAGAAGAGAAACAGAAAGGTTTCCAACTAAAAAATATATGTGGGGTTTACAGTAAAATAATATTCACTTGAGAATTAAAAATAATCTTAGGACTCAGAGTAAGTCTTGTAAATTTCTGTATAAAATTGATTTTCTCATTGGATGAAGCACATCAATACAGAACAAATGAACTACCACACTGCCCTAATTAACAATTTTGCAAGTGAATACAGACATTGCCGCACACTGCTGTCATTACAGTCCATTTGATGGCATATCAGTTTCTGTGAACATTTCAATAGACCAATTAAATGACCTTTCCCCTGCAAATTCAATTAAGCTTTCTGAACTTCAAATGCTACCTTACCATATATTTTATGTTCACAGAGGAAATTAATGTTTTAGTTTTACAGGTTTCCTATTCTAAGAGAGCTCAGAATTTCACACAACTTAAATACTGTAGCTAACATATGGTTGTGAACTTACTCTTTCCAGTTAACCTTATATGTTATTTCTGGTTTATTTAACAATTAGCCATCCAATTATAATTTTAAAAATGTAAATCTACTAATACTATTTATTTGGGGGACAAAGTAAAAGCTAAGTAGCAGCAAGCCAACCAAAGGAAGGGGATCCTTCTGAGTACAAGAGAAATCTTTCCTCTTCCTATAGCAAAGCCTCAGATTCTGAAGCTACTGTGTAAAGTCAGAGGAACACACTTCACTTTATATTTTTAGAATGTCTTACCCTGAAAAGGAAGACAGTAAGGAAGAGCAAGACACAAAGTAGAAAAGCAAAAATATTAAGATGAAATCAAAACAATTCTGTTTCAATTTTCTGAATTGATTTCCAAAAATTTACTGGCACCATGGGAGAGCACAACAAAGACATGACTTCTGGGAGAAAGCGCTGACCCTAGTTAGAATGTTAATCTGCCATATCACTTGCTCGTCCACCCAGCATGCGCTGGTTTTGCTTCTGTCCACAATGGAAAGAACACATTTATTAAGTCGTCTTATCACTAGATGTGTTGGTTTGTAATTCATGCTAACTACTTTGTCAAAGGAAAATTTATTTAAATTTTCATTTCTTTGTTAAACTTTGTAGGTGCTGCATATCTCATGGTTAGGAACAGCATATAAACCACCACCGTCTAATCTGCCTAAAATCCCTTTTCATCCAATTGTTGAGGAAGGCTTGAAAGGCTCACACAAGCTGATGACCACCGCACATACGGGGGAAGGGAGCCTCTGAGGATAGCTAATTAAACTGTTTGTCTTCTAAGACATCTAACTGGCTTTGGAGATTATTCTAATTAAGAATGTTAGATGTATTTTTTAATGTAGCTATTAAAATGAATCATAATCCAACAATCTCATGTATTGAATTAAATCAATGGAGACATGCTGTATTTCTCTATTTTAGAATGAACAGTTTAAAAAAATCAATATGCTTTAAAATTAAGTACAGATGGAAAAATATAATATACACTTTATATTTAAATGTCTATGGTATTCACAAGCACAATGCAAAATATGGAGAGGCAGGAGGCATATGCTGTTGGCCCTCCTAGCATACCACACTGCTCATGGTACTGAAAGTATTATAACTGGGGAATAAGAAACCACACTAAAAGGCACGCCCAAATTTATACCACATCTCTGCACATATGCTTCAGAGCTCTCAAAATTGTGTTAGGTATTTCACACACACACAGAGAGTAGCTGTGTATCTGTTTGTATTTGTCTATCTTCCTATACCACACACACACAAAGTGGGCTTACAAACAGAAATACAAGCTGAGATAAAAAGGTCAATAAGCAACCTGCTAGATTTTTTTTTTTTAAATACAGGTACTTTCTGCCTTAAATAATTAAAACAGAAACCAAAACAAAAGAAGCAAGTGAATTATGATTGCAACACACACAACAGGCAGCCTCTATTAGAATCAGAAGGTATTATACTCTAAACACTTTCTCTTTCCTTACTGCTGCAAGATTATACTGGTTTATCCCATTAAAGTTGGTAAAATGCCATTCTTGTGTCTTAAAGCTCTAGCATTGGAGGTCAAGAAGTGTATGGTGCTTCTTACAAGGCAAGTGTGGATGTAATCTTCCCAAAGTTACAATAATTAATGTTAAGCTTCTTTAGCAATACGTTTCTGAAAGAACTGGCCTGATAATATACTCAGAGCCTGGCTAGTTGTTTGTGCTCTGAGCAAGAAATATATTCTATGCTACGCACGTGTGCCAGCTTAAATCTAGTCAAGCCAGGGTGATGAGAAGTTTGATCTATGAACAGACATAATATTTAAATCTACAGAAATGAAGTAATAAGATCCGGACATATATAGAACACAACTTTCCAAAATTTATCAATTCTAACCTAACAAAACTGAACTCAAGTTCCAATTATTTGTTGAAACAAGGTCTCTATTTAACTCAGGCTGGCCTAGAACTCATTATATAGTCCATAATGGCCTCAAACTCACAACAATCCTCTTTCAGACTCCCCAGTGCTAGGATTTTAGGTATGGGCATCATGCCTGGTTCCAAGCTGTATATGGCACATATTTACAGTCATGCTTGAACACTGCAAATAATACTTAACTTTTAAGAAAGACTCTATTCTGAAGGAAAATGGAAAATTTAATTTTTACTTAATAAATGGAACTCCTATTTTTAAAATATAAAGTATCTCAGATCTTAGAATTGTTTCGAGTCAAATAAACTCATAAAGCCCACAAGAACTGTTTGTACCAGTTAACTTTTTCCCTCTCCTAGCTGTATTAGTAAAGAAGTAAAAAATTAAGCCATCAAGAACAGCAAAGACTTCAACTATACAACTAAGAGTAAATGCTATCGGCTCCCGTCTGTATTTCCATCTCACTAACTGACAGAAACTGGCACATTATATTACCGCTTTTGAGTTTTCTTTCTTTGGGAATGCTTGTTTCTGGATAACAAGGAGCAGCAGAGTCAAAGGATGCTCACTTACAGCAGGACAACTGTCTCACTGTGACTGACATTTACATGCAAAGTCCTTGAGCCAGAAGACAGGCGAACTCATCTCAGTCTTGCTAGTCCAAGTAAAACATTCCATAAGCTCCTGAGCAGTCATGAACATGCACAGCCACAAGGATTTTTAAATGTTGTGAGAAGAGAGGATAATTATGTGTAGGGGATGATGCAGGAAAGCTTCCTGGGGGCAGTTTTAAAGAACATGTCAGCTTTATTCTCTTACACATGTCAGCTTTTCCACCCATTGCAGAAAAGGAGCATAAAGACCAGGAACTATGGCTGAATGCCTAGCATGCAGCACACTGCGCCTAGTCTGCATCCCTGTAAAGGAAAAATGCAGGAGAAATTTAAAATAATTGCAATTACAGGAGTATCCTTTACCCTGGAAGGCAGATTCCAAGACTTTCAAGTAATTATTCAAAATTAATAATAGTACTATGTGTGTATGCATGTGCACCCATGTGTGTTTGTGTGTTTATTTTCCTGCACCTATATCCCTATGATTAAGCTTAACTTAGAAATTAGGTATAGCAAAGATTAACAAATATATCCATAAATTAATATAGAACAATTTCAATAATATACTGTGATACTTGAAAAACACGTTTGTGGTTCTCAAAATAGCTTTTCAGATTCCTTAAGAGGGCATGAGATGCTACAATGCCTATCTGATGATAGGAAGTCTTGGGAATGATGCAGGCATTATGATAGAGCATCAGGCTATTGTTGACCTTCTGGCATTACGCATTTCTGTATTTAAGATCCCAGCCAGCCACAGGTCACTGAAACCAAAGGTAAGAAGGGGGTGACTACAGGTCATCATGCCTTTACACAGGAAACGACACTGCTTCTATCATTTAAGTAAATCTCTTGTCAGTAGTAGGGCTTTTATACTGGAGATACATGGGAACAGTGAGGAGATCGAGGGTAATGTGGGAGCAGTGAAGGGTACCCTGCTATTCACACCTAAAGCATGAAGCTATGTTAACAAAGGTGAAACATGGATAAGGAACATGTGTTGTAGAACACTGTCCTCTAAGCCAAAAAGCCAGTATCTTGATCCTACCCCAAAATCAGCTTGTTGATTGTTAATGTTCCCCCAGAAAAAGGGGTTGGATAGGTCACTGTGTCTTCATCTGCAATTCCCACAGTTCCCTCCTACACTGCCTGGCAAACTATGCAACTCTACTCATATTCTTATTTCTTGGGAAGTGATATTATGTCTGGGGTAGGAGTGGGGAAATGATAGCCTGTGAACGGTTAACTGAAGAAGGACTGGTTAACTGAAGATGGCTTTGCAGCTGTGGGGATGTCACTGTCCATGCCAGGGTAGGCTCTTTGGTGGTGCATCTGTTCTGGGTCACTCACTCTGCTGTAACCCCTTGTTCATACCCTATAAATAGACAAAATAATCTCAAGAGTCTCAGGTAGAATCATCCTTTAGTTTGGGGATGGTACCCTAGAAAGGGTTTTTTCTCTTCTCAGGAAAGAGTTCTTAAAACAGGGTGGGTAGGTAGCTGCTCTTTACATGACAGTGTTTATGAATTACATATAGAATTGCATGTTTCCTGAAGCAGGATCCATACATTTGTGTGTGTGTGTGTGTGTTTTAGAGAATTGGATAGTAAATGCTTTTTTGTTTTGATTTGACATAGAGTCTCTGTATGGTCCTGGCTGACTCGAAATTCACTATATTACAAGCTGGCCTTCGACTCAGAGAAATACCTCCCCTGACTCCCAAGTGCTGGGATCAAAGGCATGCACCACCATGCTTGACCTATGCTTGCTTTAAAATAATAATCTTTCTCTTGACACACTAGTTCCCTCCTCCCTTTGCCACCCACCTCCAACTAATTTTGCCCAGGCTGGCCTCAAACTCACTGAATTTAGCTATCTTCTGCCTCTACTTCCTGTGTGCTAGAATTGCAGATACAAACCACCACATATAGCATCAGACTACTCATGACCTGACTCCTAACGTACCATAGGCTCTAAGGCCAATAATAGAAGCATTGCCCCAAATAGGTTTTACTAATATAGTTTGTAAAAAAGTCTTGAGAATAATTTCATATGACCGCACATGCACATTTTTTCTTTACATGCTTCTGTTATTTGCAGTTTTTAAAACTGGAGAACAATAATTCTACTTAAGGATATAAGTGGAACCAATATATTTACCAATCTGACTCAGTGATGCTGAAGCAGCTTCTTGCCAATTGTGCAAAGCAGTCCTGCTGATGCCCCACAGATGAGTCCCACCCTCTGAAGCAAGTGATGTGTGTCTCTGAAGACAAGAATGCATGTTTAGCAAGCATAAAAGCAATTCAAGTTTCTTTCTCGGTAGAAAACTCCCTACAAAATAATTACTGTCATACCCTTTACCTTGTGTTAAGAAAAGACAAGTCAGATTTAGATAACTCAGAGATAACTCAGAAGTTAACTGAATAACTTCCCTTCAGAAAGGCATTTTATATATGGAATACTGGAAGATATTGGAAGGTTATAAAGTACATTCAAAATGTGACCATCTTCTGTGCCAAATTAATATTAGAGTAGTAGTGCAAGAATGGTCTCAAAGCAGTGTTCTCAGAAGGAAAATCTTTGTTACTAGTTTGAGAATAAAAAAAAAACAAAAACGTAAAAACACAGATCTATAGATTCTACTTTCCATATATTGAACTGGAACCTCAAGAGGGCAGGGATGAGAATTTTCTAGCCTACTATGTAATTCTTCTGATGGATAGTTAAATCACTTAATTTCAAAAGAAGCATCAAAGGGGTACACTAAGTAATGAAAAATCATAGAATCACAGTAAATGTCAAGAAAGTAGGAAAGAGAAGAAAATGTTTTATTAATACTATAATGTAGCAATGCGGTTTCTTGGTCCCAGGTGGCCAGAGGCCCAGACCCACAGACCTGCCATGCCAGACCCCTTAGCAGCCTGCTGCTGCTGCTCAGGTCCCCCAGAAATGACTCAGACACTTATATTAACTTTATGCTGTTTGGCCTATGGCTCAGGCACATTGCTAGCTAGCTCTTACATCTTAAATCAACCCATTTCTATTAATCTGTCTGCCACGTGGCCCGTGGCTCACCTGTGTTCCTTACATGTTTCTTCTTGGGCTTCAGCTCGATCTGCCTGACTCCGCCCTTCCTCTCCTACCTATGCTCTGATTTCTCCTCCTACTTCTTCTATGGTGCCTGTCATGGCCCAAAACAGCTTCTTTATTTAAAGATTGATATTCACAGCATACAAAAAGGCATTTCCACATCACTATAATATAAATTTCATTAAGCTGGAAATACACCAAAAAATTACCAGAATAAACATCACTTACTGACTTCTGAAGTTACTATTATCTAGCTTTGGCTGCATAAAAGCCGGTCTATTTTGGAAGCCATTACTTTCCAGGTAAACGTCTAGTTGAGTCTGTAGCATTAACACTGCCCTTACTCTATGGAAAAGATGGTGTTGGAGGACTCTCCCAGACACACCATCTTACTACAGTGATGGATGATGTGCTCTTACTTTAAGATATGATTAACAGAAATGGTACTTTCATACATCATCATCTCAGAAAAGCAGCCTAAACAAAGCTGTAAGCACTCTCCTTAAATTGTGACCTAAATTATTAGGGAAAGAAAATCCTTATGTCCACTATTCACAGAAGAAACCTGACACTATTGTTTACTGATTGGACAAGGGAGAATGTGAGAGAAAAAGAGCAATTACGTGTAGGGAAAAAAGTACAACAGTCAAAGCAAAGGCTATCCAAATATTTAATGAGCACAGTTCCCTAAGGTCTACTTATGAGTGAACGTGGATTACTAAAATACAGACATTTTATAGAAACAACTTCTAGAAAGTCAGTTTCAAACAAGAGAAACATCTTTTGTGACCTATCCCCTAATTTTTAAAAGACTGAAATGTTTTAAAAGCATTGGCACAATAGTACTTCACTTAATAAATGGAGGTTTGAATTATTCCTCCTAAATATTTTAACTCCTTATATTGAAGATGCAAATTCTAAAATACAAAATTAAATTCTTTGGAAGGACACTGCACTCCCTCTGGTGCAGGCGTAACAAGTTTATTAAGAGCGTGCCACCTCTGGAATTATAATCCCCTCTGGCTTCTTCCACTGAGTTTATTGGTTCAATTTTCATAACCATGAGCATCATTAGGGCAATGCAGTAATTAAGAGTTGTTAGAAAGTGAATTCTCAAACTGCAGATTAGAAAATTAAACTATTTCCTGATTACATATTAATGGAGCACAACAATAGCAGTTGCCATAAGCTTGGAAGGCAACCAAGGGATAAATCTGTGTACTTAATTACCATAAACAATGGCTGCATAGAAATGAAGTTTTATGCACATTCCCTTCTGTAATATGTCTGATATCAGTACACACTTGACAATTCTTGTTCAATTATCTCTATTATTTAATGCGCTGTGAACGGCTCTGTGTAAATAAAATTAACCACCCCAATTACTTTGAATTCATCTAGGGACAACGTAATAAAAAATGTGAAGAATTCTGCATGCCTATTAATCTAAAACATTACAGAAGCTTTCCCATATTCTCTTGTCTATATTTATTTTGCCTACATTTATTTTACTGCCCTGCTAATTCAATTACATCTACCATAGATGGTCAATGGATTTTTTGTTATTTAATTAATCTTTATATAGTACCATAAACATGCTCATTATTTGATAATATCTACAGGGTCTCAAATGGTAAATAGTGCTTATTTAATTAATAGCTGAATTTAACCAAACTTATAAGTCAATGTGCATTCATCAAAAACATTAAAAAGTAGACAGGTCAAATGTGAAATTATAACAAAGTTCAGCATTCCATTTGAAATAGAAAATACAGATTAAAGTAAACCATAAAGAGGTATTAATGCTTTGTATTTTGAATTTTATACTTGGTATCTAGAGGTCATGGCATTAAAAATCCGGGTACTGTATTGATAGAGTATTTATCAAAGAGAAAGAAGGTACACTATTATGACAAGGTAATTCTCTCTCTGTGATCATTTAATGTTGGTCATTTGGAAGGAAAAATCAATCAATGAGAGTATGATTACATTACTCTATACTTGGATCACACAAATGACTGTAAAATATGACTCTGCAAATGTGTTTTCTCTTGCTTTTTTACAGGGCAATTCTTTCATGATCATATACAGCATTTCAGGCACACACGTACAAGACCCCCTGGAAATGTAGAATTCTGAATATTCTGATTATAATCAAAAGATATTAAATGAATCAGTTTTCATAAAACTCAAAACCTAGTTTTTAATTAGCTTTTCCAACGTAGTGAGAAACTATACATTTGAAAATTAAAGATTATATTTCATAATTAAAAAATTCTATTTTAAGGTGAAAACTAAAGTGTTATAACAAGAAATGTAAATACATATCCATTAGAACATTGTTAGCTACTGATATAAAAATAATCAATTGTTTTGGTTTAACTGTTAGTCACTTCAATTAATCAAATTTAATTTTGATTACATTTTTATTTATTAAGCTTGTATATGCAAATATGTGTGAAGGTTAGAGGACAGCCTTGGGGTGTTGGTCACCTCCATCCACCATGTTAACTAGGGAGAGGACAGCCTTGGGGTGTTGGTCACTTCCATCCACCATGTTAACTAGGGAGAGGACAGCCTTGGGGTGTTGGCCACCTCCATCCGCCATGTTAACTAGGGAGAGGACAGCCTTGGGGTGTTGGTTACCTCCATCCACCATGTTAACTAGGGAGAGGACAGACTTGGGGTGTTGGTTATCTCCATCCACCATGTTAACTAGGGAGAGGACAGCCTTGGGGTGTTGGTCACCTCCATCCGCCATGTTAATTCCAGGGACTGAACCTGGGTTGCCAGGTTTGCTGGCAAGTGCCTTTGCCCACTGAGCCATCTCCTTGGTTTCTAGTTACTCAGATTTAATTTACTTTAAAAATTCCTTAGAAAATCACCTCCAGGTGTTCATAATAGTTGATTAGAGTGCAACTATTTTCCTAAGGCTGTAATGTTCAAAGACAGTTTATAGACTAGCAAGAGATATATGCTTCTTTTGGTTTGTTCTATTCCTTTGCCTACTCCAAATGAGGATGCTCTGCAGTGTGGTTTTCATGAGCACAGTAACTGTAGGATAGAGAAGTAAGGTAAGGGGGAACACAAGTTTGTCACAGCCTGAGGGAGTCTAATAGTTAGCAAAGTGCTGCTTATTTTATTTTCACCCCTTCCCCTGAGACAAGGTAGCCTGGGCTATCTTGGAACTTGGGATCTGCCAGCTTCACCCCTGAATGCTGGGATTCCAGGTGTGGGCCACCACACTCGGCTTTAAAATCTTCTTTGTATAAACCAGATAGACACCAACCTGTTTTTCTGAACTGCCTTGCAAATCATGAAACGACATGAAGAGGATCCATTGAATTTTGTATGAAATCCCAAGAAAAACCAGACGTGCCCTGTGAGAGGAAGAGTGAGGAAAAGGCATGCACGTGGCTCTGGGAGCTGGGTGTCACAGCCATTACCCTAGTTTTTATGCCTGCCTCCACACACTCCCACAGCCTCCACAATGTGATTCCCAAATTCCCAGTTATTAACACAAGCTCTTGGACAGGAACACTGCCAGACAACAGTACCTCACTTATTTCTCAGAGTTAGACATCCAAGCATGATGACAACAGCCATCACTGCAGCAGAGGCAGAGTCAGTGAGACTCTGGTGATCTGAAGAGAGAACTTATCAGTAGTAACACATAAAGCTTACTTTGTGTACACGTGCCCAATATTCTCCCTCTTTTATTGTTTTTATTTATTTATTTATTTATTTTGAGAAGGGGTTTTTGCTTTGTGGCCCAACCTACAATTTGTGATCTTGCCTTAGGATCCCAAGTGTTGGGATTACAGGTAGGAGCCACCACACTGAGTATCTACTTCTTTTCTTAAAACAGCTTAATATGACATGTGTATCCTCAAAGGATGAAATCAAGAGAAACTTGGAAGACCATGAAGAAAAAAGTATTTTTTACATTCATTTTTCTCCTCTGAGTGTATTTAAATGGCCAGTTGGGTGTTTGCGGCTGATGCTCTAGAAAAGATCCGTTTGACCTGTGATTGAAGGTGGCCACCTTGATCCAGTTACTCACTGCTTAAGGCTATAAGGCTGAAAGTTCCCTCAAGGTTTAATTTTTATACTCAAATCATTATTACTTAAAATTTTCCCACATTAGGAGGTGAAAACTATAGTTTTATAGTAAGAAAATATAATGACTATCAAATGGAAACCAATCAGAAATGGCAAAGAATTATTCACCAAAATAACATAATCTGCAGCACAGAGTCCCAGGATTCAGAACATTTCCATTACAACTTGCTGAAAGATTCATTGGTGCAGCACTTACACATAATGTCAGCTTGGAATATATTTACTATATATTTCTAATTAAGCTTTGCTGAGAGAGCAGGGGAAGGTAAGGAGAGAATACGAATGAGTGAATCCAGACTATCACTGAGAAACCTGATAAAGAACCACTGCACAAAGCCTTATGCTTTCTGTGTCTCTGCCACTGATGGCCTGCCCAGCTACTGCTTCTCACCTGTGGCACCTTATCATCTTTCTGTATGACCCACCACGGCTCACCCTGTCAACATGCCAGGGAAAGGTCGAGCAGTTTGGGCCTCCATCCAATTTCTTCCTTCTCCCAACTCCTCACACAGGAAGTCCTTAAAGTTCATAGATACTCTAGATACTCACTTGAGCTGGAGGGATTTGGAAAAAGGTTCAGGAAAACCATTAATATCATTTAGTTATAACACAGTTTCATAGGGTCCATCTAACCTCTGTGGGCACCAGACATGTACACACATGGTATACATACAGTCAAAACTAGCATACATATAAATAAATAAAACACTGTCCAGTAATTAATAGCTTGATCGATAAACAGAACATGAATACACATGCTCTAAAATACTATTCAACCACAAAAAGATGATGAACCAGAACATGCTAATAACACAGACGAACCACAAAGACAATATGTTAAAAGAGGTCAAGCACAGAAGGAGAAATCATTCAATTCAGATCATATGAAACATCTAGAATAAAGTATATTCAGAAACAAAATAGTAAAGAGTTTGCAGGGGTTTGGGAAGGAAACAATAGAGTTATTGTAGTACAGAATTTCTACCTGGGTGACAAAACTTCTGTACAATGGCAGTCATGCAGCACAGTGGCTGCAGTAAACACTACAACTGTACACTTCCAAATTATTCATTTTAGATCATGGATTTTTTTTAATCAGTAAAACAAAACAAAACAAAACAAAACCTGAACATAGCCAGTATTTTCCAGTGAAAAAGATAAGGTGACTGCTGAATGTGATAGCTATGAGGAGGCGGAGTTCGAGGCCAGCCTGGTCTACAAAGCAGGCTCCAGGACAAGCAGGGCTGCACAGAGGAAACCCCGTCTTGGAAAAAACCATACGGAAAAAACAGAAGAGAAAAGAAAAAGAAAAAAGGCAGAGGGAGAAGAAATGATGAGATAGGAATCAAAAGCTACAGAACCTGAAAACCTGTGCTCAAGCTGTAACTTTGCATTTACTAATAAGGCTATCGTCTGAATTTATTTTATTTAGTATTTTGTGCTTATAGTATACACACACACACACTCACACACACACATAGACACACAGATACACATGTAGACACACATGTAGACACACAGACACACAAACACAGACATACGTGCACACATACACACACATGCACTCCTGTTGTGTTAAGCATGTGCAGGTGGACAGGGCAGCTCAGTGGAGTCAGTTCTCCCCAGCTTTCCATGGGCTCTGAGGATGAGAGGCAGGTTGTCAGGCTTGTTCAGCAAGCACTTTTACCCACTGAGCTACCTTGCTAGAGCCAAGGTCGCTCAAATGCATCATTTCCCTTATGTGAGCCTGAGTTTCAACATGTGAAGAATAAGCTGTGCTTATTTCTAAGGTTGAGATTCAGAAAGTACACTGGCATCTCTAACATACCAGGGAAGAGCTATCATTAAAATGAATCAAAGTTGGAATGTACTAGAACTCAGAGAGAGAGAGAGAGAGAGAGAGAGAGAGAGAGAGAGAGAGAGAGAGAGAACACAAAACAATTTGTTTGGTGCTTTTGCTTTCTAGCATACTATCCTCTGTTCCATATACTAACTACTTTTTATCTTAATATGTTGTTTGTGCTGGAGGAGGTTTGTTACAGTCCAAGGTGATTTTTGGAGTTTATCAAGTTAGGTCAGTTTTCGTCTGAATTTGTAGCAGAGACCCAGCAGGATAAAATTCTCTCTTGTGAATAAGGGGTATGATAATCCTCAAAAGGATTCTAGAATCAATCTGTAGCCTATAACCTTCAGTTAAAACTTGATCGACAGCTGAAGAAGGCAACTTCCCACAGGCTGGGAAGGAGGACGTGAGTTTCTTTTGGTTAGAACCTTCAATAAATCAGTTCCATGTATGAAAGAGAAAAGTTCCAGCTTCCTTACTACTGGCATCAGGTATTGGTATTTGCTCCACATACTAACACACACTTTATCTAGTACAGTCGGCAAAGTCAATCTTTTTCCATTTGTTAACACAACATAAACAAAGCAGAAAGTCATCAGTCACCTTAAAATAGTTAAGAAAATAATTCAAAATTTTTAGAAAACTTATATTGTCACATATTTATATTTATATAACTAGAATGGCTAATATGTTTAGAGTTTTTTTAAGAAACCAAGGAAAAATATTAATGTAAAACAATTATGTTATAGATGTATGCTTATTCTACACAACTGTACATACAGAAGGCAAGACACACACGACTTGTTAGGGTACTGATAAACACAAGCTGGCTACTCAGGCGCAGTGAGACAGGCCATGACAAGACCTGGTGGTCTGAATTCTGTCCATGGTATGTGCTTGGTGATCCGTGTGATGCACACCTGCTACGTCTCATCAACCCCCTTATCAGTATGAAAGGTATCAGCAATTACTTCCCGAAAGGTTTTTTTTATATTAAATTTTAAACAGAAGAACTTATTCTTCTAAGTCTTCTAAAAAGCTCACTATTGGAGTAAAATAAGATGGAGGAGCTCAGTCTCCTTGAAGAGGACTGAGGGATCCTGAGCTCCACTACTGTCTTAGCAGGATCTGAGGTGCCTGGAAACAGCTTGGGAGTTCCACAGAACAGTGTGAATCTCACTGGATCAGAACAGGTCCAGCATCCCTATTTGACTAATTTCTGATGCCACTAAACCTGTATTTTCAAATATCCCATATAAGAAAGCCTATTCCTAGAAAGTTTTATGATTGAATATAGTATAAGAAAACAGACATGAAGGCTCAGGATAGCTCCCCAGTGATAAATCCCGCTGTTCTTTACAACAATCACAAAACCAAACCAGCTAAATGGAATAGATTCTTAACTCTCATTTGTGGTCGGTTTTCATACCATAACTTACCTTTAATTTGGTGTGAAGGGTTTGAACTTAATTCTGAATCGTTATCATTTTTTAGGAGTAGCACTTTAAAGATACACACACGTGCACATGCACAGAGTTCTTTCCCAATAGCTTATTGTGCTCTTAGATCTATACAATCTCCATTGGCAATCAGCATTAAATGCCACTCTGCCCTCTGCTTAGGAGCTAACTTGCTGCACTCACCCATCTTTACAAACCTTGCTATATACTTTAATCCTTTCAAATGCAGCTATGACATAAAGTATTACAGACTTTTAAAAAAACTGTTCTCTTGAAAAAAAAAATTGTGGAGCATCAGTAACCAGATAGTATTCTCAAATTTCAGTGATCTAGTCCACGGAGCCATCCTATGCACAGCACTCTCCTTCACGCAGTACATGGCTTTAGCTGGCCAAATCTTTTTTTCCCCCAATGAATCAGTAGAACAGTAAAGATCTACTTTTTTTTTTTAAGCAGTGGCATATCAATGAGGCACAGATGTGTATTCCAACTCTGCATGGATGAGCACACTGTTCAATAGTGCTGGCTCACACGGTATCAGGGCGAGTTATCACTTCCCATGAAGGCACTCTTATCACCAGGGCCCAGAGAGGTGGCTGCAAATCGCAGCCTTTTTATTTTCAAGGCAGTTTTGCTGAACATTCAGGCTTCAAAGATTCACACTTCCAAAACTCTATAAGAGTTTGTGAACGCTCAATTTGCCAAAACTGTTTACAGTGTAATTGGGCACCGTACCTGTGTCCATGAGATAGCGGAGGCGCTTCTCCACCAGCGCGGCACGGGTGTCAATTTGCTTCTGCTCATTCTCTAGTGCTGCCAATTCTCCCACAACATACTGACTGGTGTCTTTGAACCCTTTCTGTTAACGAGAACAAACAGGAAGGGGGAAAAAAATCACTTGTAAGTTGCATTTTTTCCTTTCTACAAACACTTAGTAAAGCACTTACCTAGAGAAGGGAGCACACACTTAGAATCAACCTTAGGACCAAACCCACTCCTCCCTGTGACTTACCAATCTCTCATATGCATCAAGTATAACAAGCTGCTGCGGACCGAACATTTCAGCTACTTAGTGTCACATTCATACATTTACACCCAGATTTGCCAGATATACAAAGTTAACAATGAGTCAAATGGCCTTTTCCTTAGAATTATAAAGTGATTAAGGCATACATAAGACGGGAATTTCTCCTTTAGGGACTATTGGGACAAATCTTTCATTCAAAAGTGAATATAAACAAGCAAGATTTTACTAGGAAGTTGATCCTTAAATTATCTAGAGGTAATTAGATTAATTCTGTAAAAACAAACAAAAAACTAAAATACTTTTTTTGCTTGTGTGGGAATAAAAAAACAAACAGAGGACAACTATAGTGGCACATGCCTATAATTCCAGCACTCAGGAGGTGGAAAGGCAGGCAGACTGCTTGTGTGTTCAAGGCCAGCCTGATCTACGTAAGTTCCAGGTGAGCCAGGGCTACACAGTGAAGCCCTATCTCCAATGTCAGAAACCAAAGAAACAAAGTTTGTAATCTCTCCATATTTTCTTCCAGACAGATCCTGCACATCACTGAGTTGAAGTGTTACTAATCTTTAAGGCTATAAATCTTAACCAGGCAAAGGGTATCCAACCTTGCTGCTGAGGATCTCACTGAATTAGTACACTACTTAATTTTCTCTTTCATCAAATTTGTATTTATATTTGAAAATTTACTTTCATAGTTATCCACCCCTAAAAAATGATCTCAAGTTTGTTTAAAATACAAGTTCTATTACGGAGTACCAATATAACTTAAATTGTAATTTTTATATATGTATGTATGGCACTGCCATTGTCACAGTGAGCAAATAAAAATCTCTTCTGGCAACTCTTGTTCTCTTTTACATTTCTAGGTATTAAATGATGGCAGTGGTTACTCATCACGACCACTATCATCAATATGCAAAGCATTGTTCATTCAGAGACAGAAGTGATACAGTCTCCTGTCAAACGCTTTCCCAGTCCAAGAAGTCACTGAATGCTAAAAAAGCTGTGAGAAGCAGTATTTAGGCACTCATAAACAAGAAGCACAGTCAATGCTTATAGTTATTATAAATTCACAAGTCAATAGATATGTTCAATTCTACTTACAACTTTACACGCTTTCTGACTTACCTAAAAACTGCATTCATTTGTAAAGTCAATTTATAACTTACACTTGTTAAATTATGGCAGTTAAATTTAAAGTTAAAATGTTATAGAAAATCAGAAATACGATGGTCTTGTACTCACTGAATACAATGTCAAATACTGTTTAAAGATCCACACAAAATGAATATTCTTCAATTCATTTTCAAGGTATGCTTCTGGTAAGTATAAAATTAAGAATAACCCGGTGGATGCTTCTCACCTACCTACTAGACAGCACGGCATTTTTTAAAGAGACCTTTTCTGTTTTCAGTCCCATCCAAAGGAACAAAACAAAAATTGTAGTTTTCAGACAATACAAACATAAAAGCAGAAATTGTAGCAAACACTGAACTTTGCTGCAGAGTATAAATTTCATGATCCTATCTGTTACATCTGTAGTGCTCTGGGCTGATCGTCAGACTTTAGTGTGAGCACACACCACACACGCAGATATCCTACAGCTCACTAAGCTGTGCCAAATGCTTCCTCAAGATACACTAGACTTTCTGGGTCTCCTAAAGGTGAAAATCAAGGGGCACCTTTGGAGTCCCAAAATGCTGCTGATAACTTTGAGTTGTATTTAAATGATTTAAAAATTCCCCCAAACATGATTTTTAACAGTGAAAATATTCAAAGTGTAGATAACACAAAAGTAACACCATTAAAGAGAGCTGTGCTTCATTCCAGACAAAAATTCAAGTGAAAACTTGTTCCCCTTGCTTGCTGTCCATCAAAAGCAGCATTCGCCCTGCCGTCTATCAAATATTTCCCTCACAAATCAATTTTACACATGATCAGCCCATACCCCTACTGAGCTGAACCTCCCCGTTAATTAAGTGAAGAAATTACCATATATATTATATTAATGCAAACATCATTCAGCTAGTAATTCACGGCTGATCTGGATAATGGAAAGGTTGAACACCCATTAACCCAAGCCAACAAAATGGGTTGGCTGAGAAATTCTAGCGGGTCTCATGTGACTTCTCCCTCTGACTGCAGCCCTGCGGTATCTGCTATTGTAATAATTAAAATCCTCCCGGTAGATCAATACTGGAATCTCTTTATGGGAAGTGCCCTGATGGAAATGTCTCAAGGAAGCTGGGGCTGTGGAACTCTGAAAAATTCATTTTTTTTTTATCTGACAATTATCACCACACTGCAGACTAATTCAGCAGCGTACCCCTCTCACACTGCTTTGAATGCACTGGAGATTGACATCTTAAAAAACCTAACATCTCATTTTAACAAATAAAGGCACTATTTCCACATACAGTTTGGAATTATCAGCAATCATGAAACCACACAAAAATTAATATACATTAAGTACTTCATCTTCTGACGGCTTCCTCTGAGTCTCAGGCAGCTCCGCCTTCCCCTCATCTCCTCTCTTTGTATCTTCCTGCATTGATCTCTGTCTTTTCATCTCTTAAAAAAAGGGGAGAGGCACGTAAAATTATTATAAAGCTTGATATTTATATATTGAAATGTGGCTTTACATTATCAGCATTTCTATACTTAATACATATACACCGACAGTTAAATCCTGTTACATCATGAGACAGTTCTAAAGCATTCCTACCTGGTCTATTCTCAACATACTGACTGAAAGACTGGAGTTGAGTTTTTCTGACTGTAGAGTCCTTGTTGAACACAACAGGATTCCTGAAACGTTCTGTTGCTTTTTGTAATCGCTCAGTCTGAAGATCTTCCACGCCACTCTACAAGCAAAAGAACAGACACCACAATAGTTCAAAATATAAAATCACATGCTAGGGAGGCGGTTTTTATTTTATTTTATTTTATTTTTTACCAGTTTCAGATAATGCTGACTTCTCTAACCTATCTGATAGCATTTAAAACACTATAAATGAGTCAGCTACAGGGTCCATGGCCAGTCGGCAAAAACTTTGGGACACATGGTTTAAACCCTGGATGACTGATGTGTTAGACTACGAGCCCTTGTGTCTTCTGCTGGTGATAAGCATCATTAGAAGCCATGTTACCTCCTCTGCCCCCATGACTCTGCCCATCTGTTTTAGTCCTATAGACTTGTATGACAAGAAAAAATAGTTTCCAATTTTATGCCCATTCAGATAAACCACTAATGCTGGGTGAGGGCTAAAAGGCAGGATTATAACACTACCCCACTGAACTGAATTTCATCAGCTATAACTTTTCAAAGCCTGATTTGTAAGTAAGCCCTTTACAGCCAAGGAAACTACAATTATCTTTTCTGGAGCTTCCTATGTTAATACTAGTAACAAATTCAAATGGTTCTATCAACAAGAAATATCCCAGAAGACGGAACCGCTGCAATGTGTGGAAGCTGCAGATACCGAGGTGCTGTGTACCAAACAAATATTTCATTTTATACCTAATCTTTTATTATTTTTATTAAGTGTTTTGAAAGTAAATAGGGAAAGGCTAAGATGCATGACTAATAGCTGAGCCTGCTGAATGCTGAAACTGGTTATCAAAAGCTACCAAGACTTTGCCCTTCCTCTGCATTGAGACAATCAGTAATGAGGGAGCCCTCCAATGGCCTATTCTCTAGCCTCAAGGAGGCCTGGGATACAGAATCCTCCAGGGAAGGTAACAGTTTATCCTTTTCCACAAACACAGAATGCCTCATTTAGAAATGTGTAAACTGCATTTTATTAAAAAAAATAAAACCCAAATCAGTGCTGAGAGTGGAAGGGAGCAGATGGACGGACACTGTGTGCTCTTTCTAAACACCATTTTCAAAACCTCAGCTAAAAAGACTGATACAGACACAATCTGTTTAAAGTCTATGTTTTGTTGGAATAACTTTAGAAATTACTACAAAAGAGCTTTCAGGAAAACAAAATCAGTTTCATATATGTAGCTGACTAGCTTATGAAAATGAAACAACTTTAATTTTTTTTAAAAAGTTGCCTGATGCATTCATCATTATGATCAATCTTATAATATGTTAACTAGGTAATTAAGATACAATTATTTTTGGCTTTAGTTTCGTAAAGTATAATTTTTTAACTGTTATTTTAATGATTGTCCAATAATCTAAGATTCGAGTCTTTACTAAGATAAACAAAAAGGCTGAGATTTTTAGGGCCGGCAACATGCTAAAATATCAGTGTGATTAGCCTGCAAATCCCATCTTAAGAAACCTTTTTATGACTAGGAACTTCTGCCACTTTACAAATGTATTCCTCTACACCCACTAATTCAGTTAGCCTTTTCAGACCATTGTATTATCCTCAGGCAAGCTTCATTCTGCATTAAATCCAGAGCAGAAAGCAAAATTGAACGAACGAAGGACAAAAAGGACACCAAACCCAATCCAGGCTTCCTTTTATTCGGAGATAGAGAGAAAAGTTCTCTGCTTCCACCACACACTTTCATCACCAATTACAGACTCAACGTTACAGGGAGCAATGAGAACCATTGTTTTGGGGCTTCAAAGCGGCTCTGTCAGGGGGAGGAAATCCTTTCAGTCAGCAGGGCAATCCCCATAGTCCGCAGGTGGGTGAAAAGTTACACAGGACTGCTGTCCCCAAAGCTAGAGAATGCTAATGGCAGCATGTGGGGAAAGGGGGTGGAATGCTTGGGTGGGGACAATATAGAGAGCCTGCAATAACAATAATGACACGCACACAACGCCACTTTGTCTAAAATGCTAGAGTAGGTAAGAGTCACACTGGCACAAATTTCACACAAACAACCGCTTTAAATGCTATATTCAGTCACGGGACCATCTTCAGGTATGAGAGATTCTGAAAAATAGCACTAATTGCTCATCTGCATGAGTAAAAGGCTTAGACAGAAGACTAGGCTAGAATTCTCTTAGAAACATTCCTCTTAGCAAAAACAGAGTTCAAGAAGAGTTTCTATAAACCCTCCAAGTGCTTGAGGCTGATGAACTAGCAGTCTCTCTGGGGTGAAGCTCCTAAGACAGTTGTTAAGGCTTACCTTAACTCCTTGCTCTGAGGTATCAGCCACAGCGTTCTGGGCGGCACTGGAGAGCGAGTCTGCCACCTGTGGCTGGGCTTCCAAGAGCTTCTTCAGCTTCCAGTCCACCAACTTACTATTTTGTTCTGTTAAACATGCAAATACCATAAGTGACAGATAAGAAGGACTGAGATGCAAATTTTAAGTGACATCACAAGAATATTATTAAATTTCAAAAATAATTGGGGCTAAGACAACACATCAGACTAGACGAAAGGGGAGCTCTTTTGCTATTTCACTTCACCCTCAGGGTTAATCACTTAAGAAAATATGGTCAACATGCCTGAAGAGAATGAAGTTATGCTATAGGTAATATTCAATATGACTACCTGAAAAACTGAAATAAAAATAAAATAACTACACACATTGTACACAATAAAACATCAAACTAGATATTAAAGAGATGCTTGCTTTATTTATTTATTTATGAGCTTGAATTTCCCCCTGTATTCCTGGTTAGCTTGGAACTCACTATGTAGAAAAAGCAAGGTCTGAACTCACAGTGATCCTCCTGCCTCTGCCTCCCAAGTGCTGGGATTACAGGTGCCTGCCACTAACAAACTCTGACACTTGAATTTAAATTATATTATTCTACTATTACAATTATTTTAGCATGTTAAACTTACACATGCAGTATCATCTTCAAACATGTTATTAACATGATCTTGGTAGCACACATATTGTTTAAAGTGTGTAAATATATACCCAGCATTAAAAGTCTAAATTTGCAAATACTTTCTACTTATGCAGCAAAAATACAATAAAGATTATCATGATTCTAGAATGTATTAAATAGAGATAGAAATGAAAAGCCACCTAACTATGGCTATAACTTGTCAAGGAAACAAATTTCAATTATTTTACCAAGTACATTAATCTCTAATGATAAAGTGGTTTAGAAATAAGTTAAAACAAATATTTCTACTTAAAACTCACACCAAGTGATTTTTTTTAAAAATAAAATAGTTGTAAAGTCATGCCAACTTTTGGAAAATGGTATTTTTTCACAAAGATTAATAACTTTTCTAATTATAATATTCTTAATAAATGTCATTATCATTGCTCTCACGCAAATGTTTCAGTTTATATTGCCAGGCTTCTTTTTAAAACACTATCTGATGAACTATGGTCAAACCAAGATAAAGACTGAACAATTTGTTATTAAAACATTATGACTTTCATATACTTATTATAAAGGAATTTTGGAGAAACTAAAGCAGGATAAAATTCCGAATTTCTGTGTGCCTCCATTCCAGT
The DNA here is from genome assembly GCA_033318265.1 of Phyllotis vaccarum. Taxonomy (NCBI): domain Eukaryota; kingdom Metazoa; phylum Chordata; class Mammalia; order Rodentia; family Cricetidae; genus Phyllotis; species Phyllotis vaccarum. Next base: position 63,174,974 of record JARWLC010000015.1, on the reverse strand, counting down.
GTGTATTTCTGTTTTTATCACCATGGCCACAGCTATGGATTGCAAAACCTGTGTCTGCACATGCCTACACTGATGGCATACTGATGGTGGTATTGGTTTTGGGGAAATTTGGGTCATGTTGTAATCATAGCAGCTGGGAAGCTGAAGCAGGCAGATTACCAGTGCTAGGGTAGTCTAGGCTAACACAGAGGGTTCCAGACCAGCCTGAGTTACAATGAGAGTCTACCTCAATAAAACAAAACAAAAATCCCTAATAACACCAAATAGAAGATGGAGACATGTTTTCTTTTTCAGTAGTAAATTTTCTTAATTTTTAATTTTTCTTATACTTATTTGTATGTGTGCATATGTGGATCTGCTTGTGTGTATGTGTATGTATACATGTGTCAGATACTGACACTGGATGTCTTTCTCAGTAGCACCTGTTATTTTTGAGACTGGGTATCTCACTCAGTGAACCTGGCACTCACTCTCTAGGCTAGCCTGGAGAGCAAGTTTCAGGGACCTGTTTCCTTCCTGTCAGCACTGAGGTTACAGAACCTTCTGTACCTGGATTTTTACCTAGGTGTTGGAGGTTTGACCTTATGAGACTCATGCTCGCACCACAAGCACTTTCTGGAATAAACCAATTCCCTATCTCCAAAATAATTTTTCCCCGTGTTTAAGAGTCAAGCTTGTCAGGATTAAGACCAGATTTTAAAAATATTCCATAAAGTTATAATAGCTAATTTCTCCACCTTACCTAAGAATTGGCTGATTTCCTCTATCTTTTTAATCTACTATAAAAGAACATACACATTCCTTAATTTATTAATTTTATAATTCTATAATTAGAAATCAATCTTCAAGTCCTCAACAGTAAAAGGTTATTGAGAATTCTCCCCCCCCCCGCAAACTCAGTTTCTAAGAAAGAATTTTTGGTAACTGTGAAGGAAGTACAGGCAGACAGCAACAAAAATATTTTCTTAAAGAAAACTGAAGATAATTTCTGTTTTTAAAAAAGAAGCTGGAGAGATGGCTCAGCTATAAGAAAACTGGCTTCTCTTACAGAAAACACAGGTTCGATTCCAAGCACCCACATGGAGCCCAAAGCTGAATCCAGTTTTAGGGATCCAATGCCTCCTCTGGCCTCCAAAGAACTAGGCAATATAATGTGGTAGGTACACAGACATACCTGTAAGAAAAGCATCGGTACACATAAAAAGATGAAAATAAAAAAGGTTTACCAAAAAAGAATTGAAAGGTTGTTTTAAAATTTTGAGCTAAGTATTTAAGATGGTTTCCTTAAATATTAAGATTTTCTTGAACTATTTTAAATACACTGGCTGCTATTCAGAAATAATATATCTTAATATAGAGTCATAAAGGAGGTTCTAACAAAAGGCCCTGAGTTTTCTACAGTGTTTCTTATGGTTAAGACCCTGACAGTTGTGTCCTGGTGAAGAATACAGAGTTTTTACTGCTGTATGAATTTAACTTGAAACCTTTCTGGTGCCACTCGGCCATATACAACTCTGGATGGCTAGCTGCTGCTACTTCTGAGGTCAAGGCATACCGAACACATCATTATATTTTTAAAGGAGAATAAAGACAATTACAGTGTGACTCCTTGATTAAAAGATGTAACATCAATCTAATTTTCATCTATATACAAGGAGTTTTCAAAGTGTCCTACTGTAATCAATTGTTCAGGTATGTGAAACAGTAATAAACTTGCTACGTGGCACAGGATGGCCTGGAGTGCACTCACTACCCTCCTGCCATATCCTAGCTTACATACCAACAGACCCAGTACAGCCATTCTTAATTCTAAAGTAAGTAAGTTAGACCCCAGGGTTTAGATTTAGATCTGAACTATCCACACAGCTATTCCACATGTGGTATACAACAGCATATCACAATACTGGAGCAGCCACTTACTGAATGCCTATCGATGAAAACTCGGAGTGATCATTAGTAATCAAAGAACCTATGTCATAATTTACCAATGTTAAGCTATTTGAACATTCGACAGAAAACAGAGTAACATAAAAATTAATGGAAGGTGGATTTGAATAAATGATTAGTGACAGCATAGTATGTAAAGAGTCTATGAAAATAAACTAGTATTGATGAGATTATAAACTATAACCATGAAGCTTGCCATGCAATAGGACACAAACATTTATAATTTGAAATTACCGGGCATATCAAGGTCACTTTCTATATTAGTAAGTTCATCTCCACCTCCTACAACAAAGCCTTCAGGAATGTCCTCGTTAGTATCTATCTCAATATTATCATTTTCATCTGTAAGAACATGCAGCAATAATGTTAGTATATCATTTATACCTTATACTCCTAATATTTAAATGACAGTTGTCAAACTAGAGTATGACAGAGATAGGCAACTGAAGAACTTGGTTTAAGTCACCTTTTCACTGTTGAATTAATAGTTATATTTTACATTCTTATGTCAAAGATGAATTATGACATCAAAGCAAACGCAGAAGTTTTGACAATTTGCCACCCACTGTCCCCAAATCCCTGAACTCATTAAGTCCTTCTGTTTACTGTATGATCTACTAATAATTACTAATATAATAACATAAAAATAAAGTTGATTTAGTAAAAAACATCCAAAACTCTGCATTTCATTTTTATCATTTATAAGAAATAAAAATGTACAATGCGTTTAAGCACATCCTTGTTTGATTTTTGGCTTTTCAATTTGCTACCAAGATTGTTAATAATAGTTAACATTTAACAGACTTCCCATCTACTGTATAAGCCAGCTAGAAGAAGAAAACAGCAAAGAAAAAAAAAGATTGGAGAATGCCTCCCCGGTTGGTTGGGAACAGTGGATACAAAAAATTGCTGTTGGTCATCAGAGAGCTCTTTTTGATAACTGCGCCCAGCACACCTATTCCACTCTTTTCCTGAAGGGGAACACCTACACTTCACGGTACTCAGAGCTTCTCCAAATAATTCTGTAGCTTACCAAATGAATTAGCAAATACTTTCAAGTGCTAAAAAGGTAGCAAACACTTGTCTGAAGTAATGTGTGCCAAAGACATTAACTATTAATGATTTCAGGAGAGTTAGTTACACTTGGCTATTGTCAATCAGTCACTATTGACTATTACTAACTACAATTGATTTATAGCCAAAGTACAAAATTCAGCCTTAAGTCTTTTACTCCAAGAAAAAAAATACAAAAACAAACAACCCCAACAACAACATCCCTTCAAACTGCATTAGTGGTGCTCATTCTGGGGGGTGGGGTATGTGTCAAATAACAGATATCATACATATCAGATATTTACACTATGATTCCTAACAGTAGCAAAATTAGTTATGAAGTACCAATGAAAATAATTTAAATGTTTGGGGGTCATCACAACATGAGAAATGGAATTAAAGGGTCACAGCACTAGGAAGGGTGAGAACCACTGGTCTACAGTGCTCTGCTATGTAACTTGTGAAACATTGTGGTAAGCGCTGAGGAGATAAGTTTTTAAAGACATTTATTCTACTCAAACTCATTGACGTGATTATAATACCATGTAGGATCAGAGTTATGGGGTAAAAAGGAAGGTAAAGAGAAATCCCAAAGATAAAAAGATTACTCTTTGTCAGTGACATCAGGATTTCTTTCTTGGAAATAGGAACTTTGAAGGTAGGTCAGCTGAGGAAGGGCATTACAGGCAGGACAGCAGGAAGAGTAGGTTCTGTTCTGTTCAGAGAACACTGCCCAGTCCAGTTTGCTCAGGCATATTTAAAGGGAAATAGCAGAAGGTAAGGCTTGAAGGGTAGAACTGGAGTGAGTCAGAGGGCAGCAGGGGCATTTGGTGGAAATGAAGAGACACTGGTGCTCAACATGATCAAGGTGCTTCACAAGATTATGTAGTTTTCAGTCAAAATTCACAATTGTAATTGTGAAGTGTGTGTAGTTCATAAGCAGCAGTAGCAGCACCTTAGGCCCTTTACATATTACACAACTTCAATGTGACTCCTGCAATACTGTTCTTGTTTACATTTTCATATCCTTATGTGAAAGAAGAGTAAGCACTGTAGGGGCCGTCTATGCAGACAACAGCATCATTCCTGCCGGACTGCTGACCTGGCTGTTGCACTAGAGAACAGAAAAACTGGAAACTGTTGTGATCTGAAGAAGCAGGATGGAGAGCCTAACTTAAAAGAGCTATAACAAGATTTGAAGCTGACTGGATACTGTGTATAGGGAAGGAGCAAAAGGCATGCATGTCAACCAACCTTAAACAATGGTTTGCTGTGGAGGTGGTGAAGAGCAGAAATGTGAATGGATATGGGCATTTGTAAGTTTCCAAGTCCTGTGTCATTTTAAACAAGTACCATATGTGTTCTTTCCAAACAAAACAAAGAAAAGAAACCCCCTCCATTAATACTACCATTCAACAATAATCTAAATGTATTATTCAGCATTGCTAGACTTGTAATGGGACTATGTTCTGTTCCATTGTAAATAGTTGTCCCCTCTACTGCTTAATAAAAATGTTGATTGGCTGAAGGCAGACAGGAAGTGTGGGAGGAGCTACCAGACTAAGAAAACTCTGGGAACAGGAAGGGTAGGGCAGAGAAGCCACAGAGACACCAGAGAGATGCCAGCAGATACAAAGGAAAGACAACCATGCTGCTCTGAGTAAAGGTAGCAAGCCACATGACTAAACAGATTAATAGAAATAGATTGAGTTAAGAGGAAAGAGCTAGCTAGCAATATGTCTGAGCTATAGGCCAGTCAGCATAAAATTAATACAAGGTTCTGTGTGTTTCTTTGGAACTGATAGTCCAGATCTTGGGGCTAGCATGGGCCAAAAACTATATGTTAAATAGACTTACATAAAATTACTGTTTAGTAAAACAAAAATTAACAGTGATCTTCTATCAGCTCATCCTATCCTATGAATGCGACTTTACTTCTGGTCACTAACCAGTTTTTAAATGAACACTAAATTCTTTTCAGCAGTTAATACAGCATATTTCCCAACATGTGGGAATGCTTTTAATGCACTGTAACAGAACTCAAGTACATGTTTATGTGTGTATGCACATACACATTTATGTACTGAAAGATACTACATCTATACCTATGTATAGATGTATATATATACACACATCAATCAATACAGTCTTCATGGCTAATCATGGAAAATTTAGTAGGCAAGCAGAACCAAAAGTAGAGATCCAGTATATAAATGAGAGAGACAAGTATGGACTGCATTCTGTGTTCCATGTGCAGGGAAATGAGACATCAGCTACACAACAGAATGAAGATTTGTGCTGAATGAAACTGCCCAACCCTGTGAACTAAATAAAGCCCTGACGATGTGCACCACTATAGCACAACAGAGCCAATCGTATACTCCTTCCTTCCTTCCTTCCTTCCTTCCTTCCTTCCTTCCTTCCTTCCTTCCTTCCTTCCTTCCTTCCTTCCTTCCTTCCCTCCCTCCCTCCCTCCCTCCCTCCCTCCCTCCCTCCCTCCCTCCCTCCTTCCCTCCTTTCTAAACAGGTGAATGAAAATCAGGATATTTGGTGATAAAAGAATGACCTACAATGCCAAAAAAAGAATCCTAGGCTGTTATTAAAAATATGTTGGGAAAAATAAAAGATTTAAAAAGAAGTTTTTCACTAACCCTCTTAAAAATACATTCTCAACCAAGATCTCCATGAAATTCAGAACTTTCAGAGTTCTACAGAAACCAAACAAAATATAGAAAAAGCAATACAAATATTATAGTTCTAACAGAAGATGAAAATGAAAATCACTGAAAATCTCACATTATCCTATGTTATCATGGGAACTGGACTCCTATAAATTCATGTGAACTTTGGATATGCTATGTAAGGGTCAGCAGACACCAGGCAGGGGCAGAGTTCATCCTGCTTTTGAGGGGCACATAAAGCTAGGCCCATTCATTCGAATATAATTCAAGGCTGCTTTCTGACTACAAAGGCTGAGTCGAGTAGCTGTGGTACAGATCAGGTGGTCAACATATATAAATTATTTACACTGGGCCACATTAAGAAGTATGCTGAATTTTGGTTTAAACAATGGCTGGAATTTCTGGACAGACAAGTGCAAATTTATGTATGTATGTATGTATGTATGTATGTATGTATGTATGCATGCATGCATGTGTATGTATGTTTGACTTTCAGGAAGATCTTCACTCTACCTTTCCTAAAGGTCTCTTCAACTCATAAGATCAGTGCAGGATGCTGAGGTTGGGGAAGGCAATCTCTGCCTGCTCCTTTATGGACACCTGAGGACAGAGTATAGGCCTGCTCTACTTGCCTTAGCTCACCTTAGCTTTTTGTTTTTCATCTGCACTTGCATGTGTTTTTTAGGAATATTCATAACTGCCAAGTTATAGGCTTGTGATGTCCATCTATGAATTGTTAAAGAAAATTCTCACAGTGAACAGAATAGCATAGGACCGTAAAAACAAGAATGGGATGGCATCAGTATGTGAAGCGAAAGGAGCCAGACAGGCAATGGCGTGTATAATTTCTCACTCATGACATTTTCATACAGAATGAAGATTAGTAGATGGAACCAGTAGGGGAAGACAGGAAAATTCCACTGAGCCACTAAACAGCATTAACCTCAGTCCCTACTCTTATTTACTTTGACTGTTGTTCAATGGTGCAAATCCAGGTCCTGGCTTGCCCTCACTGTAGGAAGAGCTCCAGTCATGGCTACTAATGAGGTTTCTTGGTCCAGTCTAGTCTTGGTATATACATTTGCAACTGAGTGGTATTTTTTTTTTTTTAATATTTCATTGAGGATAGGGTCTAAAGCTTTTGACCAATGTATTTTATTTTTTTCTGTATGTGTGTGTGTCTATATGTGTTATTAACAATGACTGAAACTAGGAACTGGCTTGTGGTAGGCAAATACTCTACCACTGAACTCTATCTGAAGACCTCAGGTTATATATACCACAAGGATAACTAACACCAAATGCGTAGTCAGCTAATATACTCCATGCCATTAACTACATAACTACAACCTTATCCCCAGCCTCCTTGACATTGTCATCTTATAACAATAAGCTTTTAATATAAGGGATCAATTAAAAATCAAAGCAATAAGTTAGCTTACCATGTAGAAACTTACTATTGAACTAGAGAAAGCTTTCTTTTGTTTTAGCTTTCTAAGGTTTTTTAATTCAAGTCTTTATTTGCTTAATCTTTAGTGCAATAATAACATTCAAAGATGAACTAAGGACAAGTATCTGACATATTTTATTATATAACTAAGTTATGACTCTTTGAAATAAAAAGCTCATAGGCCTCTTGAATATACTCCTAGCAAAAGTGTAGTTTCAAATTAAAGATGACAAAAATAAGTGGCAAAATTAAAATTCTTTGTTTATATAGTCCTTGTCTCAACATTAATCTTAGAATAATCTGCAAATACTAAAGACGACCCTCTTAGAGTAAGGACAATAGAAAGCAGAAATGACCTAAAGGACACTGATAATTCTTACTGGGCTGTAAGAGGCTCATGTGGTCTGATGTTCTCAGCCGTACTTCTCAGTGCTGGGCTATACTATCACACCTAACTAAAACTACTTATATATGTGCAGGGAGGGGGAGGAATGACTGAACCATGGGCTACATGTGGAGGTCATAGGACAAAGTATAGAAATTAATTCTTTCCTTATGCCATGTACGTTGCAAGGACTGAATTTAGGGCAGCAGGCTTGGTGGAAAGTGCTTTGAACAGCTGAGCCATCTCACCAAGTACAAAAATATCACTTAAAAGGTCTCATTCAAGAAGAAATTCCTGGAGCTGATGGTGATGCTTATTTTCAAAATGCACACTTAGCATACACAAGACCTTGGGCTCATACTCCAGCATAACCCATGCAAAGTTTCCACTGAAAAAGCTCACCACTAGCAAGTCCCAAAGTATAGAAGTGAAGGACATAACTGCTTCTCACCTATTCTTCCAACAGTCAGGTATCAAGGGATATCATAAACCAAATTCTGTTCAAGGTTTCTGCTAAAAAGTGTTATCTTTCTCCCTCCCCCTCTTCCTCTCTCTCTCTCCTCTCTCTCCTCTTTCTCTCCCCCTCCCCCTCTCTCTGACTGCTTCTCCTTCTTGTACTGTCAAGGCCAGCTTCAAACTTGAAATCACCTCTGCCTCAGCACAGTAAGTGCCAGGATTACAGGTTTTGTGTCCCCATGTCTGAGCTAAAGAGTAATGCTTGCATTAAAAATTAAGGTAAAAAGTTAACTTGGAAATACTAACAGTTCTCTTCTGATTTAGTATACTTCCTTTAGTTTAAAAAAAGTATCAATAGGCTAGAAAGTTTACGGTTTTGATGTACCATTTTAAAGAAGAATAAGAAGATTTCTAAGTCCTCTGTAGAATGTGCTACAAGATTCTTTAGCTCACCTCCAGATGCCTTTGACCTTTCTCTCAACTTTTCGGCAGCCATCTCACCATAGCTGGGAGCTTCTGACGTCTTCACTGCGCATCGAGCTTCTGCTATCAGCTGACGAGCCCTCTCTCTCAGCTGCCGACGTCTCTCTTCATCTTGCTGCTAAGATATATTGAACAGTTGCCAGCTCAGTAATTGACAGAAATGCAATTTCATTTTCAATCTGATCATCGTGATAGGAGCTGGTACAGCATGGCGCTTGGCCCACATTATAAACAGGATACTCTGCATCAGCTGGATGTCACACCATTTTTAAAAGACACTTTAGCACCAGCTCTTTAAAACATTTACAATCATTGTAGTAAAATGTCCATCACAAATTTAAATTAAAGAATGTTTGGCAATACATGCTTTTAAAGAAAAGGCAGACATTATTCATAAAAGAACAGACTTAGAGAAGGAAGTCCTAATCAGAATAGAATTTTAATTAGTAATTATTATTTTCAGAAATATCTAGCTTTCCATTTTCTAACAAAGGCACTGAGCACTATCTAGAAGCCCCTCTAATACTATAAGGTACAGCTACACGACCTTGGTCAGATATAGGAATGATATTTGTTTTCCACAGAGTGGGAGTGAAGACACTACATCAGTCAACAGTTCCAACTCAAAAACCGCCAACCGCAACATAAGGGTGACATAAAGGCCTTTGTCACTACATCTCCTCCTAGATGGACAATGAAGAAAAGAACCAACAGTGAACTTAAAATGACTAAAACATACAACAAATACGTAGGCAGTTGCTGATTATTTAAAAAGTGTTATTAAGAATTGTTAAGAGATGGCTCTCCAGTCAAGAGAAAATCCTATCCTATTATGAGAACCCGAGATCTGATTCTATAACCCATGTAACAAGCTAGGTGAGCTCTCCCCATGAAACTGTAACCCCAGCACTGTGTGGGCACTGAGACAGGAGGATTGTTGGGGCTTGCTAGGTCCAGCTTCCAAGGTAGAGAATGGCAGAATAAGACATCTGATGCCATCTCTGGCCTCTGTGTGCACATACAAGACATATTTATTCATTCAGTTTTTGTACAAACACAAATACACACACACACACACACACACACAAAGTGGGGGGGGGGAGGAGAAGAGAGAGAATTGCCAATTCAAAGGGAAACTGCTTTGTAACTTGAAAGTTTATAAAATAAGGTGAAACCTACAGTAATCTGGCTCTAGCATTCTAATATCTTTGTAGGGCTCTCTAAGGTTTCCTAACCTCCATAAAACATCTGTCCATATCAAATTGCTTATATATGTATATATACCATGCACACCTGTGGTTTGTTGGACCATGGTTCTCGTATATTATTTAACTTGTATTCATTCTTCAAGAGCCTGCTTCAATCCACTAAGCCTCCTCTGACACCCCATCCCTTCACTGGTAGAATAAAGTGTCCCCTTTCTCTGTCACTGTAGTGTCCTATACAAGTGAGTGATCATTGGTATCTAGAACCCCCTGAGTGAGGGCTGTCTGGGCTTTCCCATGAGATTATTTTAAGTGCATTAGTTGAGGTTAGAAGGGACTGATTACAAATGGTACCATTCATCCCTTGGCTAGTCCTGGACTACAGAAGTGAAGACAGGGAGATGAGCATGCATGCATTGCTCTCTTCTGCCCGAAGGCTGGATGTGGTGATGTACTGTGTATCAAATAAAGACAGCCTGAAGATCAGAGGACAGAGCAGCCACAGTTAGCCATAGAGGTCAGGTAGTGCTGACACACACCTTTAATCTTAGCACCTGGGAGGCAGAGATCTGTCTGGATCTATGTGAGTTCAAGGCCACACTGGGTTACCTGAGGTTAACCCAGTCTGGAAGAGAAACAGAGCCAGGCAGTGGTGGCACAGACTTTTAATCCCAGCATTTGGGATTCCACACCTCTGCTCCCAGGACTTCCGGAGACACACACACCTTTAATGCCAGCACTAGGAAGGTTGAAACAGGAACTGCTATGGCTGGGCAGAGAAAGGAATATAAAATGGGAGGCGACAGAGTTCCTTTGCTCCCTCTAATTCAGTCTGAGGATTCATGGAGACAGGATCTTCCCCTTTCGGCCTGAGGATTTAGTAGTGGTGAGAAGTGGCTGTGCCTTGTTCCTCTGTTTCTCTGATTTTTCAGGTTTACCTCAGTATCTGGCTCTGGGTTTTCATTAGAAGACCAATTAAGGTTCATACAATAACTGCAGGCCCCTGGATTTTCCCATCATGATGAACTATACTTGAACAGTGAACTAAAATGAATTCTTTCTCTTTTAAATTGCTTTTGTCAGAATATTTTATGTAGCAGCAGAAAAAATAACTAAAACACACATGTAAATGTTTTTTAAAGTAATACTTCATTATAACTTTGGAACTATTTTTGACTGGGGTGGAGCAGACAAAAGGCATCATGGCTTTTGTATTGCACCTGAAGAATGAGTGGAATCTGGAACTGACAGAGATTGATTAATGCTGTCTGGTTATGGTAACAGTTACATGGGAATAGGAGGTAAGAACAACATAGCCATAGAGACAAGAAAGCCTAGTGAGGGAAAAACACACCAAAGCAACAAGAAAGGTGGTTTGGTGTGTTGGCTTTTTTATGTTGTCTGTATTTTAATACTTCTTTTTTTTTTTTTTTTTTAAGTTTAGGGGAATGAAAGATTAACCTAGCAACAGTGTGTAATATAGACTAACACAGAGGAGCCAGGAAGACTTGACTTAGCAGGCTCTTGACAGCCCAGTGAAGTTATATAGAACATTCAGGAAGAGGAAGTGCTAAAAGGAACAGAAAAGAGAAATACAAGAAACGTATTTGAGACAGAGTTGATTTCTGTACCAATTTTTGGTTAGAGATGTGGGTTCAGAAGTTTAAAATTGAACATGTCATATAAATATGCACTTTTAATAAAGATAGAAAACTAAACAAAATTAGAAGGAGGTAAGACAGAGTGGGTCTGATGCTACGGTGTGACGTGAAACCATGGCTACAGTGTTGATGGAGGACTACAAAGACTAAGACTGGACAAGACCTCTGTTTATGTAAGAGGGTGAGGAAGAAGGGAGAGCAGGGACAGCAAGGGATCATGAACAGCAGGGTGCAGTGTGCTTCCTTCAAACCTAGCACTCCAGAGGCAGAGGCAGGAAGATTCCTGTGAGTTTAAGACCTTGGTCTCCTTAGGCTTTCAGGAAAGCCAGGGCTATATAGAGAGGCCCTGTCTCAAAAACAAACCAACAAAAATAACCTATTACAGTGAATGTTGGAAGTCAGAAAATTTAAAAAGGGGGCAGTTAAGCTTGGTGGACAAGACACAGACCAGAGAGATGGATCTTAAATCAGGGTACTCCTTTAAAAATAATTTTTTGAGGTAGCTAAAAAAAATCAAGGGATTTTGGTATCATCTAATTAATAAGAGTAGATTAATAGGTATGCCAGGAAAGCCTAAGGTCACACTCTGAAGTTCCAATTATCAAAAAGAAGACTGACCATAACAATGGAATCAATGAAGTCATACATGAATGAAAACTGTATTTCAATATGTAAATATGATGTAGAGCTTACAGTATTATAACTCACAAAATCTGTGAGCGTAATCAGAAGACATACAGAGAGACCATATGTAAATAAGAAATTAGAGATCTTTAGTCTGGAGCTTGGTCTCATTGTCATTAACTCTGGGTCAACCACACACCATATGTGTTTGGATGATTGTGTACACATTACTTATAACATTCTATCCCAAATGTTAAAGTGAACCCACTGGCTTCTATAAATTCCATTTTATCCATAAACACAGAGGACAGACAAAGAGAGCAAACAGCAAGAAAGTAGCCTCTAAACCAACCTCCAAAACCAGAATTACTCATCACCTTGGACATGTCAAGGGAGAGCCTGTTAATGATTCAGAGAAATGTTGAGTGTGATCCCACTGTTTGCACAGAAAAGGCTAACAAGGGCTAATAAGGAACTCAGGAACATTACAATGGAGACTTCCGGGTTCAGTGTGTGAAATGTAGCTACTTGAGGATGCTTACTTACAGTTATAGTTAGAAGCCCCTGGGAGGCAGAGGCAGGAGGATTTTGAGTTTAAGGTGACTCTGGGTTACACAGCAAGACTTTGATTCAAAAGTGGTATTTTTATTTTAATTTCTATAATGTGAACAAACTACTTTTGTAATAAGTATTATTTTAACATAAAGACTATAGAAGGGAAGGAGGGAGATGGGAACTTCTTAGGGTAGGACATTGAAAAAGCCAAAGGGAGGTCTAACATTCAAGAGAAATTTCTTGGCCTTTGGAAAAAAGCTCATTTGTAAGCAGAGAAATCTATAACATGCAGGGTAAGAATAAAAACATAAAAATAATATGCAAAACATTTCAGTCGTTAACAGTCTTCCTGAACTCTGAATTACACTATGAATAACTGAAGATAAGACTTGATATTTTGGTGATAATGACTGATATTTCCTAAGCTTCCATGTGCTAAGTGCCTTAAAATCGTTTAATTCTTACATCCCACCCCTTTACACTAATGATAACCGGCTTCAAGTCCCAATGCCACACAACCAAAACATCCAATAGTTCAAATCATGTATGTCTGACTCCACACTATTCACATGTTAAGTTAAACACAGATGTGGTGGCATACATCTATAATCCCAGAATTTGGAGATGGAGTCAAGAGAGTCAGGAATTCAAGAGTAGCCTGAGTTAATGTAAATTCTAGGCTAGCCTGGGCTATATGAACTGGTCTAAATATCGAATCAAGAAAGAGGCAGGTTCTGGTTCAGTGAGTAAAGACACTTGAGTTGGATCCTTGGAACCACAAGGAAGAAAGAATGTTGCCCTTCTGCCTAGTTACCCTCTTACTCCACAAGCATGCCACGGCATGTGCATAAACCCCCAACCGCCCCCCCCTGCAATATTAGAAAAAAAAAAAAAAAAACAAAAGAAACGCCAAAAGATCAAATAACATGACCAGCTAAGAAAGCCGAGTCTTTACTAACCCTGTATCCTTCAAGCTTAAGGAGAGCAGGAACATTAATAGAAACCTGATTTAATATGCCTTAGGCAACAAGATTTAAGTCAATTTCATTACATGAATAATAACTTCTTACAGAGCTAGGATATGATGATTCAGACTAAGATGAATTAGTCTTTGGTCATTTTAACTCACTTAAAATAAGAGATTCTACCTTTCCAAGTACAAAATGTAAGCTACATTTTCTCATAAGCCACAACTTCCCAAATGTTACTGAGAGCTCACTAAGAGTGTGACTTAAAGTAGGCAATCATTAATAAAAAAACAACTGTAAACACTAATCACTACACTTTATCAATTTCCATGTAAATTGTTTGTTTGTACTTATTTACCCACCATTGTTCTCTACACAATAGAAAAATGCAAATGAGCAGATCAGAATGCAGCCCTAGTGGGACTTTCTGTTTATAACCATTAGCCCAGAGGTGTGCTGTAATTCAATTCTCAAGTAGCAAGATTTAGCCTCATTAACAGCCTGCAAGGGCAGGTTACAACTCATAAAACCCTACAGTAAACAAAGTTTATAGACACAGCACAAAATCTTGAGCCTGATTGACAGAATTCTAGTTCCCTATCAGATTGCCTTAATTTACTTTTCTACTAATGTCCTTATACCACAGAGACAATTTTGCTTGGGCCCACAGCTCTCTGATGGGATGGCATATCTGTACTGTTTGTTTTTTTCACCCGTAGAACCAACTGAGAAAATAAAAGATAATTCTTAAAAGTCATGGGAATGTAGCTCAGTGGTAGAGCATTTGTCTGTCTGTGAAAAGCTCTAGATTCAGTCCCTAGTATCATGGCTCCCCATCCCCACAAAAAGTCATGAAAGAAAAATCTGCAATTATATCAATTGATTGCATAAACAATATTAGTTTAATTGGCAGTCCTAAATTTTCAGTTTCTTCGTGTGATGAGAGATTCACTATATGTAAAACGATTTCATTTGTATGTAGGTTCCACTAAAAGTCAGATCATGGGAGTTGGCGCTACAGCTGAGTTATTGAATGTTTACTTCACATGCAAGAGACCGTGTTCAGTTCCCAGTAACACACACAGTCAGTTTGTTTGGCAATATTTAAACAATAGATGGCAACAAAGTCTGTGAATTTTTACCATATTTACTAAAAGTGGCTATACTGTTCACGTCCATAGACAACATGGCCAGAGAGTAGGGCTGATAACCACTGTCTTAGTTTAGTACAGGGTTCAGTGCACACTGCTCAAACTTTCTGATGATGTTTTGCCTAAATCTAAGCATAGAAATGTGTTTCTATTTTTTTTTTTTTATCATTCCACATGAAATAAGACAAGGGCTGACCTGCTGTCATAAGCGAACCATTAGTTTACGTGTGGAAAGGCCTTTTCTCTGAGGCGCAAGGGTAAGGCAAGTTATAGGACTGCCATCATTAAGGGAGGCTGGACACAAGGCAAGCCTATCTACCATTAACTTCTCACCAAATAAACATAAGTAAGCTGAAATGGCTAATTACTAGTGTCTCTAAGTCATATGCCTTTTTCTACAGAGTTAGAGTGACTTAGGAGGTTTATCTGGACTTTCTAAAATGAACATAGTACAGGTAGAGTCTGGTGGCAGCTTATTTTGGGAGGACTCCCTTCCCATGAGTACTGTTACAGCGACCTTTTGAGGAAAGGCTAGTGTGTGTGTGTTTTATCTCTGCTCTTCCCAGTGCTGTGTGATATCTACCAGCATCTTGATTGATAGAAACTGAATCTCACTTAAATACACTGCTTATGATCCTATACATTACAACTGCCATAGTAAATAAATTCAGTGTTGTCTTGAATTCTCAAAGAAATGCTCTTCACAATTTATGCTCCTAGCAGTTTTCAGAGACCCCATTATTATTGTGATATTAGAAGTTTCTGTTCTTAACAATCAGTTCAAGTTCCCCTTTGTGCTTCCCAGGAAGACAGGTGATGGTAACTAATTTGTTTATATTCATTTAAAACCTGGATCCCAATCTTGAATTAGAAACCCCTAGGAGAGAGGTGAGGCCAATGAGCCTGTAGTTCAGTGCAAGAGACAGAAGCTGGGTCAGAGCTAATAATTTGGACACTGACTAAAAAACACTCAGCCTTCCCGGCTTGTCTTGAGGCTGCAGTTTGCCGTTTTCCTCATGCTGAAATGGTCTATGATCTGCTACAGAGAAAAGCACTGGTGAAACTTGACGAGCTATGGACAAACTCTTCTAGAATAAGTAATGTAATTCCTTGTTTCCTCTCCATAAAATGTATTGGTATGCAATTTTTATATTTCACAGCTCACCGACACTAGGCAGGCTTTCTTCCACTGCTTCAATGGCGCTACTTTTAATTTTATCCTCCTTAGCTGTCGTAATTAAAGTGATCAGCGGTGGCACCCCAGCGCTCTGACACGACTGCACCCCCCAGCAGACTCTGCTTTTACAGGGAAGGAGAAAAGGACTAGTTTCATTTCATAGAGAACAAGAAAATAAAGCTTCCCCAACCCTCAACTTTATTCAATTCTTTTTTCAGCTGCCTTGGGATCTTAAGACTCAAATAAAAATGGCTGCTATGGGGGGTCCTTTTTATTCTTGCCGCAAATGTCACAGAGTGACATTACTTTAGGCCAAAATGTGCCATGGATTTGCGAAGGTGAATTAGAACATGAGAAACTGTCAGTGTAGCTTCTGAGGTCATTACCCACCCAAGGGTGTCTTTACAACAGAAAATAGTTTCATTCAGTCATTTGGAATATATACATTGAGAAGTCTTTCTGCTTAAGAAACATGCATCTATTATATTTTCACAAAATAAGCTTTAAAAAACATATCAGGCAGTGTTTGTATCCTTAGCCTATAAAAAATTTTACAACTGAACAACTCCTCCTACCCTACTGATGAAACTCAGTCTGAATTTCTTTCTTGTGTTGACTTTAGTGTTTCATACAACTGTAGTAACCGGACTTTAATTTAAATAAGTTTTTGATATAAAAGTTTTACTTAGTGCTTCTCAGAACGGTCCTTAGAATTCTCCAGTTTACAGTCAACTAAGAGAGAGAACTTGATTGTCATCTCTTCATCAATAGGAAGCTAATCTCTCTTATTAGTACCAAGTAGGGACCTCCCCCACTGCTTGAAAAAAAGGAATTCCATGTTGTCCAGAGGCAAGGATTACCAAAGCTCACCTATTCACCTTCTACAGAAAACAGAATAGTAATAATAATAATAAAAATCACAAGGACTTTAGAGGTTTGGGTAGACCACTAGATATTTTACTGCTAACTTGGCTCAGCTCTTGACCGAATAAACAGGATTGAGGGTGAAACATTAAAACTGTTTAGCAGATCTTTTCCGTTCATTTCAAACCCTTCTTATGCTGGCTTATAATACAAGCAGACATGCTCTAAATGACCACACCTGCTCATTCTCTGGGGATGGCCTGATCTCTGCTTCTCTAACAAAGGAAGAAAGAAAAAAAAAATCAGCCTTTCTTGTTGCAAAACAGAGTGGAAAGTCAGAATCTTTCTCAAGTTTGTTCCATCCGGTCAGATTAAATCTTTGATCAACCTCGGGGATTACATTTATTTTTGTAGTAACCATTAAATTTTGGATTTGTTTAATACACAGACAAAATAGTAAAAGAGCATACATTTAAATTTGAGATCTAGTTTTTTAAAAAGTAGGAAATATAAAAGGCCTAATTAAGGAAAAAATAAACATGCATTTCAAGAATGTAGATTTCATTAATAGTCAGCTCATGAAATTGTAAATATCACATTTATAGTTTTTCATGATCTTCCTTTCAAGATAAACAGTATTATTTTAAGTGTGGCACCTGTTCTGCTGAGCGCTATAACATGGTACATACAAATGGAGAATTCTAAACATAAAAGAGCATGATTAAGTTAACAGTGCTAAAGAGCCTTTCCTTTCCTTTAAGAATCTCTGGAAGCAAGCTGGGACAGAATGTTTTATATTCTCTATCAGTAATTATTTTGTTTCACTTATTTAACTAATAATTAACAATTCCTAGTAGCTACTATCTTTCTCTAAAAATAATTATTTTAGGATTATAAAAGCAATTATGCTATGTTTTTGAAAACTTCAACCTGCATTAGCAGAACTAATGGAAATAGTTTGGGCCTCCAAAAAGAGGACCCTTTGATAATTTAATTCCTCTTCTTTGTGAAACTGATAACTTCTTAGTTTAAAAAAATTATAAGGAAAAAAGAAGAATGGCTGACGAAGTATCACCGCGTGCTATATCCAAGGCCTCTTGCTGGTTGTCTGGCTGCTCTTTTGTAGGCAAAAGAGAGCTGAACGCTCTCTGGCTCCTTAGATCTGGCCCAACAAATGCACTGCCAGTCATGCACAGGGATCTAGCTTAAAACCCAGTGTGAGCCTAAAAGAAGCCAGTCAGCCTGGCACCTACTCAGGCAGAAGGAGATAGATTTGTCATGACAGGCTGATTATTCAATGTAAAGAAACAGTTTAGCTTTTCTAATCTGGTACAAATACATCTTTCTCAGCAAAAAAGTAAAAGGTCTAACAGTTCAAGTATTTAAAGTAAAGAAACCAACAAAAAAATGCAATGTCAAAGTAAACCAAAGGTGTTTGTGCCAAAGTATTCTGCAAAAGTGTCCCGTGGCTCCATGCAGATAAGTAAGCCTCAGCTCTTCAGAAGTATGACATGTGTGTGTCATAACAAAGAACAATATTACTCTTTTATGCTCTTTAACTAGAAAAATTTCTAAGAATACAAACGTATCTACTCTTTGTACGTGTATGTATTTCAGATGCTGATGCCTCTCATTTCCTTTCAGATATAAAATGATACTATTGCGTTGCTATAAAAGATTCCAGGACAACCAGCACCTACCAACACTCACCTCTGTATCAACATGCCAGTGACCTTCCTTGTTTGTAACCTCCTTGTCTGCTGCTAGTGCTGTTACTTATAAACTATCTGTTCACAACTAGCTTTCTATTACCCCATAACAAGGTCCCCCAAAAGTTGGAATTTAATATTGACAACAGTAATGTACATAGAATGAATAGAGCCTAGCGCCACGTTAGTATTTAAAGAAAACAGACTATATCCAGTGTGACCAATGCTTCTGCTCACCTAAAGCAACGCTGTAAAGACTGCCTCAAAACTGCCTATTCATTTTCTTCCTTTTTTTTTTTTTTTTTGAGCTAATTTCTATAGAGCTTCACTTAAGGGCTTTTCCTCCTATGTAAACTTGACATTTGAGGATTTTTTTTTTAAGTAGTATTATACAACAGGAATTTTTAGTAATCTCAACATACATACACGTAATATTTTTTACCTTCCAAGACTGAGTTCAAGAAAGTTCTTTTATTAGTTAACAATGTTTTAGAATTTTCATATAAAGAAAATGAGTAATAATTTATCTCCTTGTTGTTTTATATCTCTTAAACAATACAAGGAGTCATATTCCTGATGTGCTACCAAGTTTTTCATTTTCTCAAAATTTACTGGAAAAATCCTGTAACATAGAAGTGATCAAAATGTAAAGAACATGTGAAAACCATATGCGTTTCCAAGGCTTTTTTTTTTTTTTTTTTTTTAATGTCCTGCAAACTGTTGGCAGCTTGTTTTTAATGGAAAATACCAATCGTCTAGAATCTATACCTAGCCTTTTGCCAATAATGAGAAAACTTCACCTTCTGTCCCTTGCAATTCTTAGGAAATCTTTTGCTGTTATTCCTACAAATCCAATTACAGATTGTTGAGTAGCTAGTGGAGTAAGCTTATTGAGAAGTGTCACATCACTAAGTCGTGCGTATGTGTTTCAGTTTGTAATGTGGTCTGAGCCGCTGTAGAGGTGTCAACTTAAAATGCAAGTAAGTAGCAGAACAGGGCTAATCCCAGCCGCTACTCCCCTGCAGCCAAATTGTGGAGCAATGAATGACAGTGGAGATGCAAAGATGCCACTGTGCTTATCACACACAGCCAGATGGCGGACCTGGATCAATGCACACATGCCACGATCAATGCATTTGATAAGGAATTAAGAAGAAAACTGTGCATGTTATCAAAGAACTTGTACATGGCATAATTATGATTCTGCATGTGCTTACTGGTGATATTGGAGGCTCAGAGGCAGGTGATAAAATGAAACTGATAGGAAGAAATAGCTTAAAGGCTGCAGCGCACGGCCTCAGCACTAAGAAATCTTGTCAAATAGTTCAGAAAGCTTTTAAACTGTTATTATAGGCTGCTCCCAGTGCAGGATAGTAGCGAGGTTTAAAATTTCTTTAAAAAATTTGAAATGTCAAAAGTTAGGGAGCACACTATACTTTTAAAAAATAGTTACTTAATTATGATATTTTATCTTTTACAAACATTTCTATTAAAATAGAAAAGAATGAAATATAATTTTCAAAAGAATAGTTTACTTATTCTTAATAAAAAGCATATGAATTTAATTTTCATAATAAAAGTAGTTATTTTAAATTTATTGACTTTCAAATAAAATTTCTAAGGCTAGGAATATTACAACAGCCTGTCAGTTATGCTTCTATCACACATTTTGATAGCAGAAGCCAATTAGGGTATTCAGGAAAAGGTACAAAGCAATGACGATGCATATACATTTAAGATGGATACAAGGCACCTAGACACCAATTCTCACGCTTCAGTTGATAGATGAGCTGTCTAATCAACAGCCTTGACGAAACCTAAGTGCTCTCATTAGTGCTCAGACCTGCAGGCTAAATAAGCTAAATCCCTAAAAATTGCTTCTGAAAAAGGAAAAAAAAAATCTATTCTCTTTCCTTACTTTCTATCAACCTAGAGGGTGGGAAGAATCTCACCTCACAGAAGTAGTTTGCGACAACTTACTTTTCGTTTAAGTGTGGAAAACAAATACTCTGGTGTGACTGGAAAAGTTCAAGACAAAGTTCTCGCAATTATAAAAACAATGAAATGACCCCACCCCCTTCACCAGACTCTGAGGTAATCCTTGTTGCGCTGTGCATGAATATTGTGTTCTATAATCATTATTGCTTTAAAAATTTCTAGCCTGTTCCTTAGCCTGTTTGTAATTCAAGCTTTAAATATTTGATTTTTAAGTCATAATATAAGGTTCTTATCAAGAATGCTAGCTGTAAAAACAAGTTTCATTTTCTCTTAGCTTGGAGGAAATGGGCTATAGGGAAAGAGAGCCAGGGAGAAAGCATAAAATCAAAGTGTAAGTTTGCACTCATGTATCATTTGGTATTAAATCTAAAGACATAACATGCATGAAGAAGCGAGGACTCGCTCAGATCTTGTGGAGCAACTGAAGGGGCTGTCTCGCAGACTCTGCATCTGGAGAAACACTTTGATCTCTGTTCAAATCAATTCATGACCAACAAGTGACCACACTGCATGACACAAACCAACGGTGAGGTCCAAACTCTAAACAAACTATTTGGTTTAGTTAAAGGTGTTCAGAAGAGGTAACCAAGACAATCCTTCCAGAAGCTGATTCTCCAGTTTCTAATGTATGCAGCAAGCATCGCATCAAGCTAATACAGCCATAAACAACTAGTTAAATAAGAGGATACTTGTATCCTACTGTGTGGCGACAAGGGAAGACACATTTCAACTGAATTCTCATGAAGGCATTACAAGGTTTAATTCAATGCCGAAGCTCTTCATTAATAACATCTCAAAACTAAATATGTAGTTGTACATATTTGTTAAAAGAATAGAGTTGGGGAAATCAACTTACTAATCATCTAAAAAAATATCAAGAAACTAATTAGACAACTCTCCTTTCTATGATTAGTTTTTAAATGACATTTAAATCTCTTTGGGGAAGGTGGCTATTTCAAAGGCTCATTTTTGCATTGACCATGTCAAAGGAGGTCAGAAACCCTCAACTATAAAGTCACTGCTCTGCTCTGGCACAAATAGATTCTGCGGCTAAAATCAAACAAAGACCAATTAAACTAATCATAACGTCCCAGTGAACACAAGGAAGCTCACCTGGTATTTCTGGACTTCTTTCATGAATTTTCACATTTACTCAGTTTTGGAGACTATAATTGCCTTGACCAAAATACTGTGAAATTACTGCTCTGATCTACTAATGGCTGAAAAAACCAGGTCACTGTGGTTTCATGCCAAGGGGCCATAGCAAGGTGGTGGAATGATTTCTGACATAGAAGACAACTTCTGAAAACTCAAAAGAGAAAATTAACAGGATGTGGTTCACATTGCCAAAGACTGTTCATTAATTACCAATTTAATCACGGCTGGAAGCATGACATTACAAAAATCTGGCTGAAAGTTCTAATAGATTATGAAGACCACCTAAGAAGAGTGACCAAGAAATGTACAAAACAATTAATACTGTTTCACTGCTATCAAAGACACTCAGATGATTTTACATCAAGTGAAGCAAAGGCATTAGTAGCTTCACAGTGCCACCACTAGGAACTGTAAATACAATAGCACACAATTAGTAATGCATATGTGAATTCATTCAGAGCATATATCCTTGGGAAAGCCTGAACATGATAAGGAGAACAAAAGGAACATTAAAAATGTAATGAATGAAGATTTAAACTCTACTCTTGCGCATGCTGAGCAGGAACAGAATAGGCAATGTGAAATATGCCTTAGCAATGCTGCTATCATCCTGGGATGTTCAACATGACACTAAACAGCCATATGGAGAATGTTCATTGTCATTAACAGTGGCAATAAAAAGAGTGTTTCTGATGCTAGACACCTAGCTCTAGCTTTATACAATCATGAAATTCTTGAGTCAATAGGATTTTTGAAGCTACGGGTTTATGGGAACATAATAGAAAAGATACTTTGAGTTTTTTCCCCCCAACAATGCTGGCTTTTGTGTGACTCTAGAGATATGTCAGCAAGATAACAATGTTTTTAAGAAGTCTAGTGACTATAGTTAAAATAGCAGACTTCAAAACAACTTAAATTATGACAGAAGAGATAAGGTATTATTTAAATCTCAGAGAATAAAAAAAAATCACTACCTCATACCCATATTTATACTGAACATAGGAGCACAAGAGCATTTTTCCTTAAAAGGCAACTATAGGAAGATTAGACGTCATTAATGTGTCCTACTAGCCTGAAATGGATTATGAACAGTTGATGTTTTGATGACTGTGCTGAAGTAAAATACCAAAGATATTTTCATCTTGGTGCCCAAGGCATGGTATAGTTCAAATGGAGAATAAAAATCTCTAAATAAGACAGAATAAAAAGGTTTTGGATTTCTTTTTATAGTAACTGAAAATTCATGCCTTTAATAATTAAAATTACAAATTAAAGTTAAGCTATTTCTCCCTAGTTATAGAAATGATAAAATGCATAATTAAGAAAAATAAAAATTGTAAAGCTTCAATTAACACATGCTATTTAAAGTAACATAATAAAAATATTCTAGACATACTTTAATGCTATCTATATATTTGGAGCAATACATAGACAACACCAATGCACATGAAAAATTACAAAAAGTTGCTCAAATTTTTAACAAAATGACTTTAAAAATTGATTTGCTTCATTTTATTTTATGTGTATAACTGTTTTCTCTGTATTTATATGCCACAGACATGCTTGGTGGCATGGAGTTCACAGAAAGTGTCAGACCCTGTGGAGCTTCCATGTGGTGCCTGGGTCCTCTGCAAGAGCAACAAGTCCTCTTGAACACTAAGGCAGCTCTCCAGTTGCTTTTACCAAAGTGATATTTTATGATTTTTTTTTTTTTTTTTTTTGCCAAGTGGATGATAACTCCATCTTTTATTATCTGGAGAATTAGTCACTAAGCTAATTTAAATCTACTATATACAATTGTCAGCATATTAGATAAATTCTATTTAAATTAATATTTTCCAACAAACATCAAAAGTACAAGATGGATAGCCTACCCTTTATGACAATACAATGCATTTTAAAGGTACAAGTTGGGAACTAGAGAGACACTCCTGTGGTCAGAGTGCCTGCTGCTCTTGTGCAAGATAGGAGTTTGTGTTTTAGCACCCACATGGTGATCCACAACTGTCTTTAACATCAAGGGACTCAATGCCTTGCCCTGCCTCCACAGACAATTGTACACACATGTGATTACACACAAAGACACACAATTAAAAAGAAAAGAAAGCCTTAAGGTTTAACATAAAATAGCATGCATTCCTCTTCTTCATAAACAAGGCCTTTGGGTTTATATAAGTTCATTAAAACAAAGTAAGTGTTATTTGTATTTCTCATTAGTATTCTTTTCAGTTAGTCTTAAAGGACTGATCAAACTAAAATCCTTCCCCATGTATAGCTGTCTTTAGAGAATTCAAACATTCCTGCAAAGGTATGACGATAAAGGAGATCTAGGTTCTCCTACCTGATGAGGTAAGAATCAGCTCTTATATTAACTGTGTATAAAGGGTAAGTTGTTGCACGGAGATATTAAATATGATGGAAGAAACTTCAAGTCTGCTTTATAATACTCCTCAAATTCCTTTCTTTATTTTTAAAGGATTTATTTTATTTTAAAAGTATGGGTGTTTTGCCTGCATGCATGTATATGCAACATGCATGTGCTTAGCACCTGCAGAGTTGTAAGATATTCAGATTCCTTGAAACTGGAGTTACAGATGGTGTGGGCCACCATGGGGGTGCGAGGAACTAGACCGGGATCCTGCAAAAGCAAGAAGTGCTCAAGTCCTGAGGTACTGCTCCAGTCTCTTTACTTTTTTCTTTTAAAGAAGCTTCAAGTGTAGTTGTTTTCCTCCTAAGTAAGAAGACTTAGAAGGCAATACATACTTATATCAAGTTCCTGTTTAAGAAATGGTAGTCTTGAAAAAAACTGAATTAAAAGGTTAATGGTATCAATTGCTGTGAGTTGTCTCTTAGGAAAATTGCAACTCTGGCTTTTCCTGAGAATAACTTAAATACAGTCTGGACACATGGAACCAGGTAAGACTACCAGGTTGTTGTCAACGACTTGGAAAATGCTTCCCAGACGTGAGGCATACAGCTTGAGTAGTCATGAGAGTGTTTAGTAAAATGCTGGGATTCGAGGCAGATTTGGCACTGAATTCTAGTACAAGCCCAAAACAAGGAAAAAACCTGACTGTGTGGGGAGCAGATGAAGTTCTGAGTGAATGTGACCAACAGGAAGACAGGAATATAATCACGTAAAGGACCCCAAGAGCCTCAGATCCACGGGAACAGCCAAGCCTTCCCGGGCCAGGCTCAGAAGAACAGCAAAGCCTCCCTTTGGTCTAAGTATAAATACTAGAAAGGAGCAATGGACTTAAGTAAGATCAGCGTATGGAGAAACTATCAAACATACTTTCTCCTCTAGGATGACAGAGTTTCCAGTTGCTGGTATGGCTTCTTAGACCGTTAGAGGGCACAGACCACTCAATCAATTTTTCTGTACATGCGGTGTGAGTGTGTCTGTCCTTTCTCACTCCCTTGTTGTACCAGTCAGATCAAGCTAAAGCCACACAGGAGATGGTCCAGATGTAAGCATTTGTAACAAGAACAGTATCATAGCACCGGGTTCCAGAACAGCAGCAATCAGATGGCACATGGAACTTAAAATCCCAAAGCGACAATGTAATCTCAACTGTAACTTGTGCAGTAACAAACCATTCTGCTTGAAAGACCTTTACAGACAAATAAAAGTTTTCTCTTTATAAACCTTTACTTCATAGAAACCTCTTATAGCCAATTTTTTCAGTCAGCAATATGGAAACTGGCTCTCACTATACCCTTCATTTATCATTGAACATTTACCAGACACTTGGCATTACATTCTCCATGTACTTGTGCCTTCAATGGTGCAGAGTCAACCAGAAGAGACCAGAGTGTTTCCAGTAAATATACAAGAAAACAACAGAGAGATCCAGGGAAGAGAATCCACGTTAGGAAGAAGAGCCAAGGCTTGACCAAGAACACACAACTTACAACAGCATTGAAGGATGGCGAGAAGAGCTGGGAGTTTATTCGCTAAGGTCAAGCCTTGCTATGAGACCATTCTAGGGTGCTGTGCCATCATAGTGACACCTACAACACTTCTCCTTTTATTTTACAATCCTGAACGCCTGAGAAAGTAGAATTTTGCTTCCTTTAATAGTTAATTTTACTTACAAAGACTAAGACGAAAAGGAGTTCACCATGGGCTAGCATTATCCCACGTACTAATGTGCTCCAATGTGAGTTGTGGTCCCACCAGTTCCTCGTGGTAGTCACCAAAAGCTCTCAGTTACGGAGGAACAAACACAGAGGGAAATCGATTGTTGAAGAGTGCTCTTCCAATGGCCTCATAAGCAAGTTCTAAAAACTCGTTCACAAATACCACCACTACCACCCAATCAGAGTTTCTCTGTGCAGCCCAGGCTGGCCTCCAACTCAGAGATCCTCCTGCCTCTGCCTCCTCAGTGCTGGGATAAAAGTGTGTGCACCACTTTAGGTCTTCAGTAAACTCTTGAAGACTCTAAGGTTAGTATCCATTTTATCCAAGACTGAAGGTCACTTCTGGAGACCAATCTTTTTACAACTCACGGAACTTTTCAGTCACTCTAAAAATGGACAGTGCGTGTCCCCAGCTGGGTACTTACAGTACTTAACGTACATTATATAACGGGTAAGAGACAACACTGGCTTATAAAAATTAGACTTCTACAAACTAAAGTACAAACTCGAGTCCAATAAAACATCATTTCACTGAAAGGAAACGCAAATTATCTGGAGTGGGGCAGGTTAGAGCTACTCTTATTTAACAGAAGTCTTTTGATCTCTCCAGAAAGACAGAGATCATAATACTAAAGGGGGGAGGTAGCTATTAGCCAAGGTTCCCTTGTCCCTCTTCATGGGCACCTGTTAATTTCAATGCAAAGCACAAAAAAAAAAAAAAAAGTTCATCTTAAATTTTTACACATGGAAAAAACAGAATTAGACAGAGGTTATTTCCTGTCTTAATCACATATAATCAATTGCTCAGAGATAAAACTGGGATTTCATTTTGTCATCTAAGCACTTTCCAAATTATGGAGTGTACACCAGCACCCCTTTTTGTTAAGAGCTGTGGCAGACAGATAATGGAAATGGATTGAGTTAAGATGAAAGAGCTAGCTAGCAACGTGCCTCAGTCGTAGGCCAAACTGCATGCAATTAATATAAGCATCTGTGTGTTTCTGTGGGACTTTGGACTGCAGGTCCAGACTTCAGAGCTAGGTCGGTCCAGAAATTTCATACTTCAAAGAGCTACTCAGAAACAAAAGAAAATGGCCAAATCAAGAAAGCTACTTTGTCCTTGAAAACGTATGAGCCTTGTATCAAATGCCATATAAAAGAAAGGGCAAAATCTAACACTCATATTTGTGAAGTGGGACACAACCACTTTAAAAAAAAAATTCTTTGGCTTATGTTAATATCAAGTGTGGAGCACTAGCAATAATCCTGGATATATTCTCCAATTGAGCATACTGCTACAGTCCATTGGCATAGGGCTGGGCACCTGAAAATCTGAGTGCCATAAGAAGAGTGTTTTCAATTTAGCTTGAACTTTAACTGAGAAGTTAAATGCCACATGCTCTTAGACGAGTGGCCTCATTCTTTCTACTGAGTGGCGTGCTCTAGGTCTCCTCTCCTTGGACCTGAGTTGGGCTGTGTGACTAACTTAGGTTAATGCAAAATGGTAAAAGTGATTTGGAGACATAATTTTAAGACACAGTAAAGAAAAAAAGCAATAAAATAAAAGACAACTTACAGAACAGGAGAAAATATCTATACACCACATACTTAGTAAGAAGTTAATATCAAAGTTATATAAATCAATAGCTACAAATCAAGAAACCAAAACAACAAAAAACCCAAACTTGGAATTTAAATAAAAATCTGGGAGAATTTTTTGGGTACTCTCAGTATCAATAACCACCAAGGGGATTCAGATAAAAAAAAAGCACAGAGCTATCTATCACCTCACACCTGTCAGCATATTGAGCCTAGAGTGGGAACAGGCCTGCCATCTTAGCACTCAGACTGAGATGGGAAGATGAGTTCAGGGCCAGCCTGGAGAACACACAAGACTTATTTGAATTAGACCAACAGTAAGGAAAACTAGCAAACAGTAGGAAGAAAATAAGCTGGCACCTTTGCAAACTACAAAATAAGACGCTGCAGCTGTTATGAAGAAGTATGAATGCTTCTCAAACTCCAGCACAAGCCAGAAATCCCACTTCTGAGTTTAGCCAAAAGAATCCAAATTGGGCTGGGTGTGGTGATGCAGGCCTTTAATCCCAGCATTCACAGCAGAGGCAGGAGGATCTCTGTGAGTTCCAGGCCAGCCTGGTCTTTGTGATGTGTTCAATGCCAGGCAGAAGCAGGCCATAGAAGCAGCCATAGAAAGACAAGCACTATGTAAGAGATACTTAAAGAGTTCAAGTCGTCATATCAAAGAGCAGAATAATGTCCCAGGAGCTAAAGAGGAGACCACAGGGAGATACTGATCAACAGGCACAGAGCTACAGGTTAGGGAGTGACTAAATTTTAAAGATCTCCATTAGACGGGCTGGAGAGATGGCTTAGTGACTCAGAGCACTGGCTGCTCTTCCAGAGGTCCTTGGGTGCAATTCCAGCCCCCACATGGTAGCTCATAACTGCCTGTAACTATAGCTTCAGAGGATCCGACACCTTCCCGCATACATATATGCAGGCAAAACACAAAAAATGCACATGAAATAAAAATATTTTTTAAAAAAAGATTTGCATTGGAACTATAGTTTCTGCTTAAAAATTAAGAGGATTGGTCTCATGGTAAGTGTTCCCATTACAGTAAAATAAATTAAAATGAGGTATCAGAGTGTCTTTCTTTTCTGTTCTACTTACATTTATTATGTATCTCTTTGGACTTACTCGCTGCACATTAATTTTTTTTTTTTTTTGTATTTTCACGTAGGAACACAACTAAGAATTAAAACAATAAATTTTACAGAGGTATGATTTATACTTGGTGATATATATCCATTTTCAGCTTAATATCAACACTTAATTATTGACAAAGTAAAGCTTCATATTATCACTTCTCACCTACCTAGACAGTTTGCTTATCCCCATTACTAAGCTTACACCTTACCTTCGGGTCAGCAGTGACAGCTTCTTGGCATCCTGTTCAGAAGTGCATACAGGTTTCAGGTAAATACAGCATTTCAGTTACTTGTATCTGTTACTTATTTAAGCTACTGTGGATCTCAATAGTTTGAGACTTTGTATCACCAAGCAATACATGCTGATTACCCCACTTCTCAGGGCTGGAAGTGCTTCGGATTTTGAAGATTTTTAATTTTCAAATTAGGGATGTTTAAAATGAATTCTATCATATGAGCAGATCATGTGGTTATTCATTCTTTGTTGATGCCCATATAATTTGGTCCATTTTCTGTGTATTACAATGTAAAGACTATGAAGTCAGTCATTTTGGTACATGCCTTTCATCCCAGCACTTGGAGGTCAGGGGCAGGTGGACAAATAATTTAGATATCAAGTATCCTGAATTTAAAATCAATTCACAGTATATTTTAAATTTACTTATATTCTAAAGTTATATCTAGATAATTAGAAACAGACTGTCCAGTTTTTCCCATCTGAGAGAATGTGAAATACACGTTTCCCACAAATATGACATCAATAAACCCCTTTTTATTTTTAATAAGTTCTCTTTTCGTGGTTCTTCACTGGAGTGTGTCTTTTAGGTCGCCAGGCCTCGCATTCTGGAGTCATCTCTACTACAGCATTCAGTTTTCATGCCCTGGAATTACTTATCATCTCTCTTCCCACCGGAAAATACATCTTAAATGAGAGACAGCCGTTTTCCCCATGACTGTGAGTAGACCCGCTTCAGAGAGATAACAAATATAATGGTAAGCACCAAAAAAGCTAATATAAAGTCTCTATGTTCTTCTTTAGAACTGTCCTCAAAATTAGTGTTTTTCTTTCTTTCTTTCTTTATTATTCTTTGTTGTTGTTTTATTGAGATAGCATCTGTAGCCAAAGCTGGCATAGAACTCACTATATAGCCCAGGCTGACAAACTTATGGCAATCCTCCTGCCTCAGCCTCCTAAGTGCTGGGATTACAAGCATGAGCCATTATACCATCTCAGATTAGTATTTTCCAAATGCTTGTGATCATAATGTATAGTTAAGAATACATTTTATTCAAGTCTGTTAAACACACAGGTCAATGTAACTGAAAAAGAAAAGTTTCCCTCACACCCAAACCCCATTGAAGTGTGAAAAATTCTGATACATTGTATTTTCTACTCTATTCTGTTGTTTTGCTTATATTTTTGTTAAAATACTGGCTTAAACTTTTATAGATCCTATGTCTCATAACGACCTACAGTGTAGAAACAATACTGAGAGCTTGGAGATTGTTAAGTTGGCATTTACAAAGACTTCAAATAGAATGTGATTTATGTGTGAGTTTGGTATTAAGTAGGGTTATCAGTTTCCTATGATGAAAAGTTCCATCTCTTACTATACCGAAGGATTTCTACTGCTGTAAGTTCCTTATTATTTGTGAAGTACTACACAAAAATAACACGTGGAAAAAATGTGACTTAATCTAGGAATGGAGGTCTATGACAAGGGAATTCATGGTCTCCGGAAAATAATAAGGTTCAGGTTCAAATCCCTGATTACCATCTAGTGACCAGGAAACCTTTTAAAAATCTGAATGTAAAAATGTCTATCAGCTTCAATCTTATTATATGAAGTAGTGTGAATATCTTTATGGAGTTATATAAAATACACACTGTAGGTACTCAATAAAATGGCTATTTATATACTAGTGTTTCTAACAAAAATCTATAGAGAAATATAATGTCAAATGAAATAGTCTAATTACAAAATGAAAGTGAACAAAACCAGATATTTGCAGCACGTAACTTCTAGCCCACAACTGTACTTTTCCCGTAGCTAACAGCACTGCACAGCAGTAACAACAGTGTGGTTGGTCTTACTGGATGGACTCATCATTTGAATAAGTGAACATACCCACAATGTACAACCAAAGAAAGCAACCGAGTAAGCCACTGCCATTCACCCCATCACAATTATGACCGCTATGAATAACGTGTGGTTTCTGTAACCTGTGTTCCTCACATCACTTAGCTGCCGGCTGCAGAGCGGAGGGGCTGCGCTGCCAGTGTGCTTGCCCCCTGCCTTGAAAGCGGCATCTCTTCTTGCTTGCTCAAGCAGAACTCTCGCTCTTTCCTTGAGCTCCTCTTGTCTCGACAACATTCGGTGCTAAAAGCAGATACAGAATTAGAAGCCAAATCATAAAAACACAGTTAATGGTTAGATCACCTATTAAAATAAAGTCAGGTGCATTAGCCTTTTTAATAGGACTACTCATAGAAAATATTAATGTGGAGAAGAAACTGTAGAGGGAATACATAAATTTTGACAAAAATAAACATTGGATTCATTAATTCTTAATATTGGATGAAATTTAAATACATTTAAAATTTTTAAATTTTATTAACATTACAGTGGCACAAAGTGTGTGCACAAGTGCAGGTGGGGTACACATACCATAGTGCATGAGGAAGTGTAAATGGGCAAATCTGAGGAGTTATTTCTCTCCTTCCATTGTGAGTTCTGTGACTGACACTTAGTTCATCAGGCTTACACGGCCAGCGCTTATACCAGCCAGGCAACTGTGCTAGATTTTATTTGAACATATTGTCATAAGGTGTGTGTCAATATTAGATTATATAGTCATGTTTTCTCATAAGCACAGTATAATC
Organism: Phyllotis vaccarum; assembly: GCA_033318265.1. Classification (NCBI taxonomy): domain Eukaryota; kingdom Metazoa; phylum Chordata; class Mammalia; order Rodentia; family Cricetidae; genus Phyllotis; species Phyllotis vaccarum. Next base: position 63,143,690 of record JARWLC010000015.1, on the reverse strand, counting down.
TACCAATCATAGATACAATAAAACACTCAGTTCTATTTTATAGTTTAACAGAACTGACAACTATGTATCTTTATAAAGTTTTCAATGTTAAAATATCTGTGGCAATATTCTTTTAAACTTTTGGAAATATTTATAGAAAACCCCAAGCTGTTATATATTTATTTAGTCAAAAGTCTCACCATATAGGCCAAGCTTGCTTGGGACTCTTCATGTAGCTAGTCAGGTTAGCCTTGAATTTTCAATCTATTTGCCTCTGTCACCAGAATTTTGGGATTACAGGCATGTGCCACCACACTCGATTAACACTATTACATTCTATAAAAAGAACCCATAAAACTGTTCTCCATTGAGAATCTCTTCATAATGAGATGATCTTATCAGAACTGAAATCATTATGGATTGATTAATCTTGTAATGCATTTTTGGAGAATAATAAATAATGGCTACAAATGGAAGCCAGTTATTTTTTTGTTTGTTTGATTTTTCCAGACAGGGTTTCTCTGTGTAGCCCTGGCTGTCATGGAACTCACTTTGTAGCAGGCTGGCCTCAAGCTCAGAGATTTGCCTGCCTCTGTCTATCGAGTGCTGAGATGAAAGGTGTGCACCACCATGCCCAGCTGAAATCCAGTTCTTAAAAGTGATATTGAACAAAAGCACAATACCCAGACTAATTTAAGAATGTAAGAATCAGACAGCTCTTAGCCCCATTTCTGAATTGTAGGTAAGCTACTCAGTCTCTCTTAGCCTATCTCTTTCTGTATACAATGGGCATGAGAGGAGACCAGCTTGCAGACGCACAATGTAAGAGAGCAACAGAAAACACTGGTACACAGCAAGACAAGATAAAGATGAGAGATTACTCATCAATTTCTCTATCTTACAAATAAGTCTAAATTCTGCAGTCCACAACCTCAAGCTGCCATACAAAGTGCTTTGATCTTAAATGCACATAAACACTGTTTTTAATTCAAAATGTACTTTTATAGGGATTTTAGAAAACAAATACAAATAAAATAACAGTAATTTAGTAGCTATGCACCCAGGGACCATTCCTGTACCATCACACCCATGTGCCGCATTCTATGCTCTGCTTACGTGACATATCCAGCCTCACCACATTTCTTCACTTAGTATTTGATTGCAAGGAAGTATTTTCTGATAACCATATGTATCTTTCTTGAAAATATTAACAGGCTGCGACACATTCTGTTATGCCAGTGCACAATACTTTATTTTACTAGATACGTGGGGTATTATTTTCACTATCATAAGTGTTTTTATGAGCATCTTTACACATAAATGGTGAATCATTATTTTTTCAGGTAAAATTTCTGAAAGTAATGTATTAGGTTTCGGTGGTACAGACTTTAGGACCACTGAGCTACATTCCAGCCATATTTAATTTTATTTGACGATAGAGTCTTGATAAATTACTCAGGCTGACCTCAAATTTGTGATTTTCCTGATGAAGCTTTCAGAGAACTTGTGATTGACAGCCACAACTTGCCTATCAAGTGTTTCCCCGCCCCCCTCCCCAAAAAGAGTTCAAATAATTCTCTTGCCTAAGTTTCTCATATAGCTAGGACTCAGTTTGAGTCATTGGGCTTGGCCAACATAAACATTTGTGTGTGTGTGTGTGTGTGTGTGTGTGTGTGTGTGTGTGTGTGTGTACATGCACGCGCCAATGTATGTGGAGGCCAAAGGTCAAGCTGGGTGCCCCCTCCTTACTTTCCACCTTATTTATACAGACATGGACTCTTATTTTTCCCACAGCTTGCTAGGCTAGCAGCCTCAGAGGCCCAGGATCAGCCTGCCTTCTGTTTTCCAGCACCAGGATGACAGATGCACACTTTCACACTCGGCTCTTTATGCGGGCGTTAGGGATCCACACCTAGGAGTTCATGCTTCTTCCTCAGCCCCAACACAAACATATCTAAGGTAACTCGACCCACATTGCTAAGATGCCCTCAGTCATCTGACTGCAGTACAATTGAGCTATGAGGTGTTTTCAGTGCTATTATGATCACAACCAAAGAAATACATGAACATAAAGAGCAAGAATGTCAGTCAGAAAATGTTGGTTTTCAACTGAAATTCTAAAGTCTATCATATAACCAGAAGTAACTCTGTAAGGCTACTTTCCCACACACCAAACAGGCCCCTTCAGGTGATGTATAGTTTAAGGAAAACATAGGTAAGCTACATAATTGCCGTCATATGTACTAGGACTTAGTGGTATATTTATAAGTCCATATGAAGCTGTCGTATCTCCTATAAGCACATGCTCATAAGATTTATGCCATACTGTCAGATGCTAAAAAAGAATAATCATTAACAAATTCTAACGTAACATCTTTTTAAAAAAAGATTTCACAGACAATAGAATACAAAATGATGTATATTTGAAATTTATAACATGGTATATAAAAGAGAAGCAGACATATGTATAAAATTTAGCTGTGGTTAGAGCCCACCAATCATCAATATCTACATTACATTTTAGGTTGCTAACCTAGTGTCAAATAAACTTTTATTCTTATCCTAAGAAAATTCCTTTCCTCCCTCCCTCCCTCCTTCCCCTCCGTTCATCATGGTATTGTGTAGCTTAGATTGGCCAGGAACTCATGGCAAGCTACCCTCCTCTGCCTTCTTAGTGATGGGATTACAGGCATTAACTACCACACTTCACTTGACTCTATGCAAAACTTTTAGATTATAAAGCATGGTCAAAGGACAGGCATACATGATACTGTAATTCAGTGGTTACTTTCACCATCTTGTGTAGCACATTGTGTAGATGAACTCATAGCATAACTGAATTTTAGAGTTAAGTGGAGTCTTAGATATTAGGTCATATAACATCTGTGAAAAATAAAACTGACAGTTTAAAATGCCAGGTACTATATCATACTGCTAATTATTGGAGGAAAATTCAAAATGAGAATTCAGGTTTGTAGATTATTCCCGATTTTAATGATTAATTATTTTCTATCTTTAAACACATTTGCCTTAAAATATGGCAAAATCTGTGTTGAACAGAACTAAGGTTCATCAAATTCTGCAGTTGTCATTCAGCAGATATTTATTGGCTATCTATAGTTTTGTGCTATCACAAAACTTCAGGGACTTTACTTACTTAGAGCCTTTAAGATTTTTCTTTGGGGAAATGGGGCTTTTTTTTTTTTTTTTTTTTGAAGGCCTTTTTTGTGCAAATTAATGGATTTCACCATGACATTTCCATGCATGCATAAACTGTGGTTTGTGCAATTCTGCCTTCTCTATTACTTTATTGCTTTGATTCCCACATTCCCATTTCTTTAACACATCTCTGCAAACTCACCAATGAGGACCTTATAATCTATGCAACACAATCACAGCCCAGACACAGCTGTCTGCCTAGACATCACAGGGTACTTCAGATGCCAGGCCTCCATCATGATTAGGGCCCAGGTCCCTTGCAGACTCCATACAGCTGTCTACACCTGTTATATAAGATAGCATAGTAGACAACCTATACACATCCTCCAGTACTAAAACACATGGCCTTTACACTTTACAGATTAATGGGAGAGAGGAAGTCTGTACAGTTTAATTCAGACAGGATTTCCCCAATCGTTTTGATTGTGCTTGGCTAAAACAGATGCAGATCCTGCGGATATGACACCAACAGACTGAGAAAGGCACAGAACTCTAGATTATCTTCCAAATTTTCACACTGACACCTTTTAATAAAGTCAAGAAAATACTTTTATCAGTTAGTATTGCTTAGAAGACAATCAATCTAAGATAGACTATAATTCTTAATTATTCAAATTTTTGGGCTCAGGATCTCTTTACATATTTGCTTATTAATTACTAAGAACACTAAAGAGCTTTGCTTGTGTCAGATATACCCATGGATCTTGGCCATTCTGGGAAAAACAAGAAATTTAAAATGTGTTTCATTTAGAAATATCCAAATATATTTAAAAAACCAACATTTTAGTTAAAACCATCAGCTTTAAAACCAAACACAAACTAATAAGGACCAGCATTTCCATTTTCATTAAGAAAAAAGAGCTAAGGACCAGTAAGATGACTCATTGGAAAAAAAAAAATCACTTGCTTTTAAGCTTGATGACCTGAAGTGTGCAGTGGGGAAAACCAACTCCTGAGACTCGTCTGTACACTCGTGTGTGAGTGAGTGAGTGCAACTACAATAATTAAAACCAACTCCTGAGACTCGTCTGTACACTCGTGTGTGAGTGAGTGAGTGCAACTACAATAATTAAAACCAACTCCTGAGACTCGTCTGTACACTCGTGTGTGAGTGAGTGAGTGCGACTACAATAATTAAAACCAACTCCTGAGACTCGTCTGTACACTCGTGTGTGAGTGAGTGAGTGAGTGAGTGCGACTACAATAATTAAAACCTACGAGGAGAAGAGCAGAGGATTTTCCCAATGCTTGTTGTAAACATGCTGGAACATAAGAATCAGACAGCCTTCAGAAAACATTATTTATTTGTGAGAGGATAATAGTGATAAAGATAAATAATGTCATAGAATGTAGCTGTTTTAACTTTGGGTTAGTTATTTAAAAGGCTTTTGAAGAGTTTCATGGCCCCCAGTTTTGCTTTGTTTTCATTTCTACCTCAAGCATACTGAGCAAAAATTCTTGCTCTGAGCTACATTCACCATGCCTCAGATATTAGGCTTAGGAGTGCTTCAGAGCTACCATGCACTGGCAGACAGAGAATTCTGAAGACTTGGGACTAGGGACTACCAACAATTTTAAATCAAAGAGTGATTCAGAAGAGTTGGCTGGTAAAAGTGGGGAAAAAAGAGAAATACTGTATTCAGTCTAGTTTGATTAAAAATTGTCTTTTTAAATGATCATGTAGATGTGTTGAAAATGTAGTTGATGGGATGCTTGCCTTTTATGTTTGAAGACCAGCTTCAATTCCAGTCACTACATACCCTGTGTACTGTGGATCACACCTCTACTCCTAGCACTCAAGAAGTGAGGGTAGGCATATTACATAGTGAGCTGGTGGACAGCCAGACGGACATACATGAGTCCCTGTCTAAGAAAGAAGGGCTGTGAGGTGCGAGATGAGGATCTATGCACAAGTCTCAAAGAGTGCCTGTAATAAATATAAGAAAAAAAAAATTCTACTATGAAAACTGTTTTGGCTGGGGAGACGGCTGAGTCAAAAGTGCCTGTCCCTTTACTGTACGGGCAATGGGGTACGATCCCTGGCATCCATGAGAGGAACCATGTGTGTGTCTGTAAAACCAGCCCTAGGATGATGGCACAGGCAAATACCCAGAACCCAGTGGCCAGTGAGAGAAACTGATGGGCCCCAAGTTCAGTGAAGGACCCTGCCTCAAAATATAAAATGGAGAGGGAGAGAGAGACTCTTGACATTGTCTCTTGGCTCCCACATATTCACAAGCACATTGTAAAGACAGCCGCAAAATAAAAATAAATTAAAAGAAAAAGAATAACAGGTGTCATAATTTTATTGGCAAAGTTTTAATTGTCTACTTAGATCACTGCCCTACCCCCACATCTAACTGACAGTAGCAAAGGACCGATCAATACAAGAAACATGGGTGAGAGTTCAACACTATGCTATATTCCCCTTGTGGGAAGAAATACGGATCTTACTAGGATTTATATTTTATTTTTTCTCAAAGAAGGGTTTCATTATTTAGCCCAGGCTAGCTGTATCCCAGGATGGTCTCAAACTAATCATTCTCCTGCCTCAGACTGCTGGTATTATATACTACTATGCCTTGGAGGTATGAACTTAAAAGATAAGTAATGACATTCTATTGCAACTAACATATTTAGGGACAGTACTCTGAATGGAAAATACATAATCTGGCATGTAGACATGTTAGAATTATGCTTGCATTAAATGCAATCCTGAAATATCCTTGGTCTTGTATTTGAGACATGGCTTTATACAGCCAAGACTGAACTTGAACTCTTGGCTCTCCTGCATCAGAGTCTCAAGTGTACACTACAGGAGTATGTACTATGCTAAATGGTAAGCCCTATTTATTACAAATAATGACATTTTAAAGAGCTTTATTTATTTATTTTTATGTGTATACGTGAGAGCCCATATAAGTTTATGTGTACAACATGAATGCAAGTCTGTGCTGAGGCCAGAGAAGGTGTTAGACTCCCGGAGACGTGAGTTATGGTAGCTGAGAGTCACCATGTAGGGCTGAGAACTGAACTCCAGTCCTCTAGAAGACTGTTGAACAATTTCTCCATCCTTAGTAATAGTATTTCCATTTGAAAATCTGTCATTTCTTGTCCTTCAGCCTTAAAGTTGGGCTTACAAATTATAATACAAACTTTAAATATATAGCAGGTGTATATTTTTTAAATTTTTTTCTCTGATAAATGAGACCTAACTTTCTTTTATTCATTTATAACATCCATTAAGTGTTCTATCAACACAAAAGAATAAAACGACAGAATAGCTATTTGCTATATATACCCGACATTGTGGCCCACTTACCTGCACTGTTTTGGTGGAGAGATCTGCATGATTTAAAGTGTTTCTGTCCCCATCTGGATCAGACTCTGTCTGCCTCAGAGAAGCACATATTTTTTTTGTGAAGTCTGTGTCTCTATTGTATGAATATCCAAATTTAGAAGGAGGGGATAAACTTGGCTTTTTGACAGCTGATTCACCATCCGATCTGCAGTCTGAAGGTCTGAAATTCTCTATTTTCTCTTGCTCCAAGTCACTATTGGTATTTACAGTCTGAAGCTTTTGCTCGTAAACTAAGGGTGGAGATACATCCTTTTTACCACTGACATAAAAGCCACTTAATTCTAAGTTCTCAGCTTTCAGTAGCCTCTTTTTGCCTACGGAAGCCAGTGCTTGGTCTGTAACGGTACTAGAACTTAACCCAGGGTCATTGGACCCTGAAGTCCTTCCTGAGTTCTGCTGGAACTTTTGGGGCTCTGCGTCACTTTTAGTCCTGCGGCAGGCAGGGGAGGCTGTGCTTGGACTAAGGTGATCATCTGGAGTCTGGTGCTCACTTTCTGACTCTCCCACTCCACTATCAGTTACAAACACAGAGTCGTCCTGTGGCAGGACGTCCACAGCCCCACTGGCAGTCCGCTGCGTCTCAGGCTCCCGCTTCAAATCGCTCAGCTCGGCATAGAATTTTTCTTGATCAACAGAACTGTTTGTGTCTGTTTCATAATTTCCAACTTTGTATGTGCTTTTACTGCTGTTTTCTTCTATCTGAACCACATTTAGCTCTTGACCGCTAAAATGTGCCCTTATTTGATAGAGATAAGTCATAACAGTCAGTTTGTCAGGGATTGCTAATAAAACCATATCAGAAGGTTCCAGTAAACGAGAAATTCCAATGCTGGCAAATCCATCGTAAGCCTTCAAAGAGAAGAAGGGACAAGAAAACATGATATACTGAACAGCTCAGGAATCTATTTTAAAAAGAGCAAAATTCTACAGCTTGTTATTGTAGGGTATATAAAATTACTGATGCTATACTACAGGAAAAGAGTCAAATTCAAGTAAAAAGGACAAAATATTTAACCACAAGCATAATATAAGCAAAAATGGGAGTAAAACAGAAATGTCAGGGTAAATTTTAAGGTGAGGACTGAGGAAATGTTAGGCTAGTGTGCCCCAGCTTCTACCATCCCTGGCCGCCCCTTTCCAAGGCCACGTAATTACAGTGGAGAAGCATTGCTAGGCACGTCCAAAGAACTAACTTACACTATTTGCTCTAATATACAGATAAATATTATTTAATCTTAGAATCACAGAAACCTTTTAAAATACACAGTCAAGTTGGTTTTCATAACGAGAATAGAAGACTATTTTTATTTCATCGGTTCTGGAAAGGATGAAATGTTTTGAATACTGCAACATAGCTGAGCCTGTGAGGGTGCATTGTATTATTTTGTTAGCCTTTAAACGACTGTGGTACATCAGGTTTTTCTAGTTTTGAAGTACCAAACCTGTTTCTCAATTTACAATTAATTATTACTATCCTGAACTAACCCCTTGAACAGAACTGTGTCACTAGGAAGCATTCAAAGTCTCCCTGAAGGCTTAGACACTCAGAAAGGAAGAACTCTGCAAATACACTATTGCTTTTACATGTTTAAAAACTCTATTCTTGACAAGGACCTGCATTTACAAGCACATTTAATGTTTCTCTTAAAAGAAATGTAAGGAAATTATTTAATCGAAATAATTTTGTTCTTTCATAGCAAATTTCTGCCTTTGAATTTAATCTGTATTCTCCCTATAGTTTTAACAAATGTGAAGAAAGAAAATGAAATATAAATTATGCTATTAAGACCTACTCAGTTTCCACAGAATGATGCCTTATAATACGGCTACTTCAAAATATCTCCTTGAGAGGTGGCTCAGTTGGTGTGCATGTATGGACTTGTTTGTTCTTTCTCATATTTTAAGAAAATTAAAGTCATTTTCTTCCTTGTGTGTCTTGACTACTTGACTGACAGACATCAACAGCAGGCCATCAGGAAAAGCACCACAGGCAGTATCCTGAACATTTCCTAATTATCTAAAATGTGGACATATTGGTTCAGTTCAGATGCCACAGGTAAACACTCTTTGTACTGAGTTCTTTCTCCAGACCTGAAAGAAATGATTAGCTTCCTTGAGAGGAAACTCCTGCTGGTCCTTTGCTTCATACAGTAATTCATTTTATGCATATTAATTGTACTTTAAAACAAATCAGGTTTCTTACATACGAGATTAAAATTTTGCCAGAGAATTTTCCCACAGATTAACTTCTGTGGGAACTTCTGATATGGTCAACCATATTTTGTGACTGTGTGCAAAGAAGGAGGGCAGTGTTTTGTTTAATAAATTTTAAAAATCATCTATCTATCTATCTATCTATCTATCTATCTATCTATCTATCTATCTATCTACCTACCTACCTACCTACCTACCTACCTACCTACCTACCTACCAACCAACCAATCTTGTGTGTGTGTGTTCTGGAAGAGGGGATGGACATGGTTACTACAATGGGTATGTGCTGGTCTGAGGATAACTTCAGAGTATGTACTCTTTCCACCACGTGAGTCTCTGGGACAGAACTCAGGTTGTCAGGCCTTGGCACCAGACACCTTTACACTGAGTCATCTCAGCCAAGGATTTTTTGAAAGGAAATGGTCTGATGTATTGTGAGGCATTAATTTAGTTAAGGAAGAGTTCCTGACAATTCTATTAAAAATAAAAGTGAAACTTAAGATTAAAGTTTTTGTTTCTTGGATTCTCTATGTGCAATTGACAGTACAAGGTCACCAAGAAGACTCTGTAAAGCAGAGAATAATCTACAGGTAGCAAGTGAGACTCTGGGTGTAGATCTTATAACGCACGCTATACCCACACACGCTGACGTGAGCTGAATGGTGCAAGTCAAGAACCTGTGTCAAAGCCCTCAGTAAAAATGAACATCAACTGATCATGGACGATCTGCTTAATATGGGGCTGAATGCTATCTAGCCACGCTAACCACTTACTTAGACATCTCCTGTCTTCAGAAAACATCTAAGTGGAATCTTCTTCCCTATGCAGTACCATGTAAGTCCATGTTTCTTAAACCTTAATGAGATTCTCTCTATAATTAAAAATATATACAGCTAGGCAAAACCAACAATTTGTCTTTAAAAATTAGAATAGTAAAGGGAAGCTCTACTCAAAAGTAATCATCATATAATTAATAGTGTCTTACTATGTTGCCCAAGCTAGTCTAGAACTCATGAGCTCAAGAGTTTCCTGCCTTATAGGTGTACGACACAGCTGACTGGTCCTTAGCAGTTCATTTTACAGTGCTGACATCTGAGTTTAAATTAGCTTGGCACTTTATTCAAATGCAGGGAAAGAAAGATAAAGAACTGCCACCTCTATGAATATATTTTAATTAATGAGAAAAAAGGCACTTCCCTTTAATAAAGAAAGGCTTTATAAAATTATGTAAGAAGTAATTCATGAGAAGAGTTTACTTTGTAGAATGCCTACCAAAGGTTCTGGGGATTGGCCCAAGAGCCTTCAAGTTTTCTTCTACTTAGTTAAATTCCTAGCCTCCAAAAGGCAATCTCTAATAAGAATAGGGAATAGTTTTCAAAGAATACCCCAAAGGGGTGGCATTTTTCTATTTACAAAAAAAAAAAAAAATGACAGTTTTAAGTGAACTGTAACACTTTAACCAATATCAAGCAAAAATTTTGCTTTGATTTAAATTCTTGTTAATTAAATTCTACCAAGATTCTAAGATTTTTTTAAAATAATGATAGTTCCTCTAATTTAATTATTTAAAAATATATTAAGTTTTTAGTCCCAACCAGAGATTATTATCACCTTGCTCTCAGGGGTCTTTTTGGCAATGAATTCCCTTCTGAGAATAACATGTTATAGTTATAAAGCAAACAATGTAAAAAGAGCCAGTTATACTAAAACTGTAACTACTGAAATACAAAACTGAATATGGGAAACAGTAAAGTATGTTTTAATTAACACATTACTTAATGTATGTGTGAATGTACATACGTATGCGCACGCATGTACACACGTGTGCTCACACACATATACAAACGTACAATCTAATGTAGCCCTGACTGATCAAGGACCTTGAACTAAATCCTGCTGTCTCCAGCCCGCAAGTACCGGGATAACAGGAGCGTGCTTCTATGCCCAGTAGGTAATTAATAATTTGAGGTTATAAACTGTCATTTGCAGAGATCTCCAATATTTATAGTAAGATATGAAGATATATGATTTATACATGCAACAAAACCTTCGGCATGGCTAATACAACTGTAATTTGTCACCAAGTTCACAACTGAAGGAAATATGGGAGTTTAGTCACAGAATTACAACACAATATATTATACAAAATAAGTTTTCCTTTAACTGTGTTCAAGGACTTGCTGAATCCTATCCACAGAAAGACTCACAGATAGAATCTAGAGGTTAAAAATGCCTATTCTAAGACAACAATAACATTGGTTTTCAGTACAAACACTAAGCGTGTATCGTGAGCAGAGCTTGCTATTGCTTTCTCTGCACACTGGAAATTACATGTACTATACTGCACATGAGATAAACACATTCATCAGCCTTAGCCACCGTCAGCTGGCCCACAAGGCGCCAGCAAATCTTCTCCACGCAGCTGTCTTGAGGCCGATGAGATCAATATCCTCCCAACCTGTTAGGAAGTTCTGATCAATTATTTAATTATATATATTTACTGGAAAGTAAAAGGAAAGCCACTGTTTATCGCTGCTTTGCATTTCCAAGTCTGTGTATTCTCTTTTGCTTCCTCGTTAGGATCCTGTGTTCATCTCCTGAAATATTTTTCTAAAATTACAAAACAGTTATGAAAGGTTTGGGTATATTCAAAAGCTAAATGTTGCACTTAGAGCAAAATATGGTTTATGAAATACTTAGCAGTTAACAAGGAGCATGTACAGACTGATGTTTGCCTCGCATTGTGATCTTTATAACCTATGACAAATCAGCAAAAACTATGCATCTGATTTAAACTGCAGGAAGCAGTCTGCCTCTGTAAGATGTAGATAGGACCTCATCTAACATCATTACCCTTCTCAAATTAATAAAAGCTTGCAGTGAAGCCAAAGCTGAAGCTCTGCCCTCCCCGCATTTCTTACCTTTTTGTTGTTTTCTTTAATGTCTTGAGGGGTCAGAGACTTGTAGTCGCTGAGGGAGAAAATGGCACAGTGGGTATATATAACATTTGATAAAAATAACTGTAAAACAAACTGACTCTAAAAATTTGTTATTCATTAATACCAAAAGGTGACTAGCAATTTCATAGCAATTCAATCAACAAAACTAATAGTGTAAAAAATTTAGGAACTAAATAAATAACAAACAAATAGTGTTACATGTTTCACTGCCTGAAGCCTTCCATCTAAAATTGAAGTTAAGGTAGACAACAGAGACTAGCTTTAGCAATGAAATTTGCCCTAAGATAATCCCTTATTGACAATATTCAAAGGGCTACAGGGTTATTTGTCTCTTATTTGGACACTAATAAAAATTTCATAATAAAGTCAGTTTTTAATAAGATTATTGAGAAAAATCAATTTAAAAATAGAAAAAAATTTAGGCACTGAGAAAAAAGTTGGCTTCTGGCATATACTTCACAAAAAAGTAAAGTTCTATGGTTCAAAAACAGAGATAGTCAAGTATTTTAGGATACATGCTAAGAAATTATTCTGTGTTCTTTTAATACTGCCTGTTATTTACAAATATTTAAGACATTTCTACTTACATTAAGTCTGGTCTAAAGTGGTGTAAGATTGCACAAAACGATAAACCATTTCTCCACGATGTAGTAAAGTTAGTTATTTTCACACCCCGGTAGTTTTTTGTAACTTCTTTGCACCATGCAAGCAAGGACTGACTAGCATTTGGCTTTTGCCCCAGAACAGGACTTGGTATTGGGCTTGGCTAGAAAATAAGAAAGAGAAAAAAAGGGTGGGAAGGGGGACATTAAAAGAATTTAATGGAAGATAAAAAATTAACATTAATTGACCTAACTAGATCATTTGAAACCTTTGATGTCAGTTTAGGTCCCTTCAAAACTGTCAACTCATGACAACTGTTGCCTCTGAGAACGAGACATAAATCTCAAGTTATTATCTTCAGTTTTTGCCCATGGCATTTGCCTGACAACAAGGTAGATATGCAACATTTTAAACTTTGGTAAGAACAAGTCATGAGTGTCTTTGATGAAACCATCATGTTAAAATATTTGATAGTTAAGGCTAAATAGCTGTGCAGCTCTTACATACTAACGGTGGTTTCCCAAATGCAATCATAAGCTAGACTGTATAAGAATAATGCTTTGACATGTAACTGCAACATAGACTGTGGTGCGGCCAACCACTCTCGGGCACTGAGAGTTAACACAATGACAACCACACTCAAACATCCTCCCTATGTAAGGTTAACAACAATGCAAAGTTTTCATTATCAGCAATAGGCACATTTTGGTGTCAATAGCACACAACAGTATATATTATGGATATGCTCAAAATATCTCCAAATTATTACACAGAGTAAACTTTGAACAGAAGAGTTCACTGTGTGTGTTTAAATCTTAAGCACATGCTTCTCTTTGTCCATATATTTAACACCATAATGGTAATAGAACTAAGACTATATTGTAAGATTTTAATTTAAAAATTTTGTTATTCTTAAAATTACACCATTTGCTTTTAGTGAATAACTAAAATGTTTCATGTGAAGGTTGATTCAACTAAATCCTACTTGATATTCTTGAATTTTAATCCTCTTGATCAAATTTTGATATCAAAAATATAAAAAAGAATTAGCTAGGAAAATAAAAGAGCCCTGTAAAGTAAGATGAGAAAACACTCATTTATTCTGAAATCATTTAAGTTTAACCAATGATCCGTTCTTACAATAATGCTCACTTAAGACAGATCAATGATGACCCCTTGACAATAGCAGGTGAGTGTCAAACTATTAAATAACCAACCAGGAAATGCTACATATGTAATTTCTCATCTCTCATATCAAATTAAGAAGGCATTATATAAATAATCACAGACCTGGCAAAGATCTGTTCTTTTAATGGTCATCTCTCCAAAACAAGTTCTAAACAGTTCACTAATATAAAAACCAACACACACACACACACACACACACACACACACACACACACACACACACACACACTTCTAAATTTTCTATTATTTATTTTCCTATCACTGACTAATTATCTTTGTTACAATATTTTTTATTAAATTGCTAAAACACAGAAGAATAGGGCATATGTCAGATAATCTTTACACTAATCCATTAGAAGTATATGCCAATATAATCATTAATGTATCCTTAAGAAGGCTAGGAGAGCTACACTGAAGCTGATATTTGAATTTTTTTTCTGACCAAAAGCCCTTGTTAAGAACAACTCACTTGCCATACAAAGAAGTCACATGCAATTGAGAAAACTGGTAACAACGGTCATGTGAGTCTGCAGAGAAAGACCATTAGCAGATCTACTAAGTGAATTATCAAGGGGTTGTCCTTCCATCTAATGCTCTGCAGAGGGTCATAAAAGAATTAAAAAGTCACTTTGAAAGTGTTGACATGTGGCTGAGACACTTAATTTCTTATTCTAGTCATGAGGTGGGTTATTCGACTTTGTGTCTTAGTTTCCTCATCTGCAAATTCAAGCTCCAACGGTAACTGTGCACAGGCAGGCATAGAGACATACATGGTGGTGTAGTAAAGACCCCCTTCTCATTACCTCTCACTTACCACTCTTCCCTTGATTACTTACAATAGTACTCACCTTTTCTTGTTCCTTACTTACTTCAGGTATGCTCTAACCTTTGCAGATACTAATCCATTTGCCTGATGCTCTCATACACTTCAACAATAACCTTCAGTATAAACTTCTCAGCTTACATGTTCTGCCACTGTCATAATAACACAACTCAGCTCTATCACAGCCCCGACACAGCACTCCTGACTCCTCCTATCTTGCTCTAATTTCCTACAATACTCATCTTCTTGTGTCCTATATATTTATGTTATATTTACTAGTTATGGTCTGTCTGACTGCATTAAATAATAACTTTTAAATTAAGACTTTCAATTTGCCGTGTTTACTAACCTATCTTAGTTTCCAGTTTAATTCCTGATGCACAGAAAATAATCAGTAAATACTGTTAAGTGATACAAAACACTTAACAAAAGAGTATAGACTATTCAGTAAGTGCTAAATGCCATTATCATAGCATTATCACCCACATCAGGAACACCGCCATCATCAGCACTATGTCACCACATATCACTAGCATCGTATCACTAGCATCGTACTATCATTCACCATCAGCACCACACCATCACCACATAGCATCAGCACCATACCATCATTATGCACGATTAGCACAGAAGTTTGTTTTTTTGTTTTTTGGGTTTTTTTTTTTTTTTTTTTTTGGCTCCTTTCTAATTTTAAAGGCCATAAATTTTTTTAAGAAAATGAAGTGTGAATGTGGGTGACAGTTGTGTGGCTTGATCTGTTTGTGGGGCCTCTGGCAATGGAACCAGGATTTATCTAGGGTACAGGAACTGGCTTTTTAGAGCCCATTCCCTATGGTGGAATGCCTTACTTTGTCTTGATTCATGGGGCAGGGGTTTTCTCCTGTCCCAGCTTGATAAGCCAGCCTGTGTTGACTATTCAAGGGAGTCCTTATCCTGTATAAGGAGTGGGTGGGTGGTGGGGTCAGGGGAAGCAGGAAAAGGGGAAGGAGGGGGAACAGTGGTTGGTACGTAAAATGAAAAAAAAATATTTTAAAGAAAAAAAAAATAAGTGAAGTGACTGTTGGTTGGGAAGAGCTGGCCCTGAAGTCATAAGAGAGGAGAGCTGTCCCACTCTCACCAGCTGCAGCACTCAGGAGAGTGGCTTGAGTACTTGTGTGGGCAACACAGTAGTGCTGGCCCTGGCAGGGTAGGTGTGGTGAGCTACCCAGGGCAATGATGAAGAGCTCACCCTGGTGATAAAGATGGGGGTGGGGGGTTCTTTTGTCTTTCTTTTTTCTCTTAAATTTTATTTTATTTTATTCCCAGGGCAGAGGGCAGATATGAAGGGATGGGGCAACGAATGGGATTATGATGCATGATGTGAAAGACACAAAGAATAAATTAAAAAGAAAGTTTAAAAGAAAAAAGAAAAGGAAGTGACATTGTTTGTAAACAAAGTTTTAACTAGTGAATAATATTTATATCTTGGTATTTTCTGTGTGAAACAGGGTTCATGCAATTTATCAGCTGAAATAAGTTGTGAATGACTAGTTTATTGCTTGCCAAAGAAAGAAAGATACCAAAATCTATCCATCAAGGGTAGATATAAAGAGCTGAGCATGCTGCTGCACACCTTTAATCCCAGCACTCGGGAGGCAGAAGCAGGCAGATCTCCGTGAGTTCAAGGCCAGCTGGTTTACATAGTGAGTTCCAGTACAGTTAGGACTACAAAGAGAGACCTAGCTTCAAAAGGAAAAGACAAGGTAGGAATGAACACTCAAATATAATTTTAATGCAATAAAATTGCTAAGAAATAGGCCACTGAATCATTCTTCCTACCAACAGCATCTCCCTCATCTTAGAGCTATGAAGAGCTGCAGTCCCACTTCTCCCTCTTCTGCAGCCTTCTTTTCTTCCACAACCACAGCCACACACTCCCTTAGGTACTGCTCTGGATGGTTTTCCTTCCTCCACACTGGGCTGACTCACTCTTAGGATTCCAGCTATCACTCCCAAATGCACATTTATGGTTCCAACTATCTCAAGATGACATTTTTGGCTCGCTGTCCTTCCTGTCATGTAAAATTTGAACTCAGTATGTTTAAAATCATATTTTTTTTTCTGTGCAACCTGCTCATTTTCATTGTGTTTGAAAATGATGCTGGTATTATCCCAAATGTGTGGATTTCAACCTCAAAATCACTTTTACATTACTTTACATACTATTCCTTACTAGGTAACTGAAGGGCAATTATGTGTTCATGTGATCTTCTGCAATCTTGTAATGTTTCTTTTTTGCCTTAGTCTTCCTTATGCAAACTCTCCCTTTCCAGACCCATTATCAAAGCTTGGTATTCTTACAACACATCTAACATCTCTGGTGGTTCTCAGCACATACAAAATGAAATCACAACATTCTGCACGCCAAGTGTATTTACTAGTATGATTCACCATTCTCTAACTCCCTATGCTATCCAGCCTACACCCCAGCTTCCCCATCTCCAGACTGTCATACAGATTATCACGTCTACAAAGAGTAACTGCTGTCATACATACAACTGGGACAATGCCACATTCTTTCTTCAAGATTCAAGTTAACTGTCATTTGCACAAAACTCTCATCCTAATTCCCAGTGGCAGGGCAGGAGCCCCTTTCAATGTTCTTCTGATTCTCTGTGTCTTTTACTTTTCTTTGACTACACTAGCTATGACTTTCCGTGACTCTTACATGCTGTTTCTAGGCCATGTCTAACTCTCTATAGATCTTAAGGTGTGAACAGAAATCTTCTGAGTATCAAACATGTAGCTTACTTTGCCTCTCAAGCCCTTTGAGACAGTCAAGGAAACTCAGAGCACATGGGTAGAAAGTAGAAGAGTAGTGTCTCCATACCAAACCCCAAGCTCTCAGTACACATTTCACATTCCAAGATCCCAGCAGACACTGTACATTTCTTAAAACAAAGGTCTTAATTAACTTCTTCCGAACTTAGATCACTGCCCTATATATGTTAAATTAATTGGTTCAATAAATCACCAGGCACCTGCCTCACAATTTTGCTACTGCAGAGAAATAAGAGGAGCACGGAACAGACCATCCTAGTAATAAATCAAGACCTGGTCTTAGCACTACTACAACAAGCCAATATACTACCACTCAAAACAACTCAAAACTCGAGGGTTCCTTGTAAAACTCCTTTGTCCATTTGTGGATTTTAAATTTTAGACTAGTACTAGATAAGAATTAGTTATGCCCAGTTTGGTAAAATGCGCACTATGATCGCTAAAGTTGATGGGTATTTTGGCTTTCACTTTCCTCAAATTATTGCAGTAATGGTTAGAGAAGAGGGCTAGATCTGATTTTAGCATTTGGTAAGCCGAGAATACAGCAATGGTGACAACAAGAACATCCGCATCTGTATCACTTGGGTATCTGTCCCTGTCCCCTTCCTCTCTCTTGCAGCTCCACAGTGACATCACTTCATCTCTCTCCTCCTTCTGTGCAGCTTCTAGCTGTGGAACAATGCTAAGTCAGATAGCAAATGAAAGCCGTGACACTGTTTCTGTAAAGGTTACCTCAGAAAGTGAGCTGGCAGAGCTGCATGCTTAGCAGACTCACACAGCGGTATGAATATTACTGCCTACCTCCAAAAGTAAAACTCATCAAATGTAAACTGAAACAAAATACAATGAAGTATAAATCTGAGTGTGGTTCACTACCATTGAGCTGTACTGTGAGAAGGGAAGCCACAATGTCATAGAGACATGCACCATACTCACAGATTAGAAGTTCAGTTTTGTGAAGAAACTTAAGTTTTGTTCTCAGGGACAAATGGTTAAAGCACCAGTCCATTCTCAATGAAGAAACAAATTTATGCAATATATTTACCATTTCCATGAAAAATATATTGGGCAAATATGAACAATAGTATTAATTGCAAAAAATGTCCCAACTTGATGACCTCCATACAAACCTAAAAGCCAATGAATAAACTCTAAATGCCAGTTAGAAGTAAATACTCCAGCTTCCTATGCCTAGTGTATGCTATAAATAATCAGGTCCTTGAGAAGCCTGAGGACAGGATATTATAACATCATATGCCCTGCAAGTCTCTATGGCCCACATCTAGAGGACTCATCAATCTACCACCTGACAACAGTCATGTATTTATGACACTTGGTGATATGATGCTAAAACTAAAGATTCTTGTCCTCCTTAAAGCTCAGCCTGGTGCTAAGCAACTGTGTATATTTTTTCCTGATGAAAGTTTAAAGCCAGAAAATACAAAAAAAATTCTTAAGGCACAATAAGAAAATAAGGTCAACCAATATAGTTGGGGGGGGGGAATAAAAGCGCACTTTCAATTTTCTACTTGAATACAAGAAAAACCCTAAGTATCCAGAAAACATTAAATTTTGCCCAATCACATGAGTACTCAAAAAGTCACAATGCTTCCTCTGGAAGGGCTGACATTTTAACAGGTATTTTAATTGAAATGAAGCTAATGAGATTAAAACTATTAATTGGCAAGAATGTGGGAGAAAAGAATTTTCATTTGGAGTTGACGAAAAAATTCTGGTAGCATCTATTGTGTTAAATTTTGAAGGCATGCCCCCACTACAACCCAACAATTTCTAGGTTTATATCCTACAGAAGTGCTTGCTCACTTAGCCAAAGCAACACATGCATAAAGAATAGATAAAACAGCACTGTTCCTAATTCTCCAATATATGAAACTATCATTGAACAATAGACCCCACCTAGAATACAAGAGCAAAAGACCCCACACAACAAGCAACAACAACACCACAATCATCCTCCACAAAAACATGTGGAACGTGTACGTAAATCTTGATACCTGTGCTCTCCACAGAAACATGCACAGTGCACAGTATAATAAAGCCACACAGCTGAACCCAAGCATATTACAAGACACTGACGACAACTGCCTTCTCTTAGGCCACACAGAAGACTCTAGAAAAATGGGAAACACAAATGTCATCTATCTCACTAATGTTTGGGTTGGAAGATGCAATAATACTACAAAAAATATAGTATTTATGTTTATATATAGCATATATATTTACTACTGAAATTTTTGATTAATATATTTCTAAATTGCTTTTTATTTTCAAATATTAATAGGTATAGTCATATTGATAAGTGCTCTTTGAGAGTCTCAATGACTTTAGTTTTATTAAAGTGCATATAACTTAATATTTATCATCATAATCTTTTAATAAGCATGTAAGTTCAGGGTTATACATTCATTACTGGTATATTCACAACAACTATGCATTCCCAGAAGTCTTTTTATTTTGAAAAACTGGAAAACTCTATGTCCTTAAGCAAGAAATCTCCACTTACTGCTTTTCTCACACCCTGGCAGCATGTGTGCCCATGTGTACTGCTGGGGGCCAGACCAATCGGACTGAACACAGGCTCTACACTGAACTGCCCCAGCACTCTGTCTCCATATTGATTACAACAAGTAATCTCAATCTACTCAGAATTGGGTTTGTCTATCAATTCTTAATTTTCTGAGGAACTAACATGCTTTTGAAGCAACTTTTACATTCACCCCAGCAGTGCACAGGGCTCTGAATTCTCCTAGTGCCAATGCTTAACATTTAAAAAAAAACAATGTAGCAATTTTAATGTGTGCAGTATATTTTTCTCATTACAGCTTTGATTTGCATTTCCTAATGATTAGTGATAGTGAGCATCTTTTCCTGTAGCTACTGACCAAGAAGGTGTATTCAAATCCTTTGCTTATTCTTAACCTGGTTATTTTTGTTGTTTAGAAGTTCTTAAACATTTGGGGGTTAGTTCCTTATTAGATGTGTTGTTTGCAACTATTTCCTCCTGTTTTGTAGGCAGCTTTTTCACCCTGTCTGTCTTGGCTCCTAAAAGTTATAAATTCTCTTGCACTCAATTTTGCCTATATTGGTTGTTGCTGTGACTTTGAGTAATATTCACGAAAAACAGTTCCCAATGACTCAGTGCTGTGAAACTTCTGTCCTGTGTTTTCTTCTAAGACTTTCACAGCTTTTAGCTCTTAAATTTTAGGCTATTGTCTATTAGGTATTGGAGAGAAGGTAATGGTTCACCTTCATTATTTTATGTGAGAAGGTGGCTCTTCTTTCTGAGACCACTGAACAGTTTTAACTCCTTTAAGAAAGGCAATGGCCTCAGTCTAGGTGTTTGTTTCTGGTTTACATGGCTTTAGTTTTTTGTTTGTTTGCTTGCTTTGTTGTTTTTTCAATATACCACACTTTTGATTAGTGAGACTTAAGTTTGAAGTATATATTAAGGATGTTTTAGAAAAAAACTATTACAGGTCCTCTGGAATTCCATTTGGCCTTTAAGATGGTGTGTTTATATTTTTGCAAAAAAAAGGAATTTGGATTTTGATGATCATGTTAAATCCATATGTTTCTTTGGGTTATATTTACATCTTAGACATCATAGCAATATTGTTTTCAAAAGCGTGAACACGAGATATCTTTCTAGTTTTCAGTTGAGTGCTCACCCATCTTCTTGGTTAATTTATTAGCTTCTTTCTTTCTCTTGTTCTATTTGGAAAAGAGGTCTTAGGAAACCCCAGGGTGGCCTTGAAGTCAACAATAATCTTGAGTTCCTGCCCTCCTGGCTTGACTTCTTAAGCTCTGGAATTACAGGCCTATAGCCTCATACTCAGGTTTGTGCAGCACTACAGTCAAAACCAGAGCTGCAGCACGTGAGGTGAGCACAACAAACAAGTCACACTCCAGCCCTACCTAAGTTTATTTCTAGGCATTAATTTCCTCTTGGTGCTAATGTTAGAATAATTCACTTAATTCTTTTTCTAATTGTTCAATGCTAGTATTCAGAAAAGCAAATGGCTCACTGTTGTTATTGCCGCTTTATAGTCTACAATTACTGACTGAATTCACTGATTTTACTGGTTGTTTTGCTCTGTAATCTTTACGGTTTGGTACGTGTATGCTTCCACCAATTCAAACACAATTTTACAACATCCTTTTTGATTTTATTGATTCTTTTCTTCTGTAATCACATTGGCCAGGATTTCAAGTTCTATGTGAAAGACAAATTCTGAAAGTAGGTATCCTTGCCTTTTTTGACTACAGAAGAAAATCACGTGACACTATCTCTGAGATTTTCATATTGCAGCCATTATTATCTTTGGGAAGTTTCTTTTGAACACTAATCTGTTGAATGCTATTATGAAAAGGTACATGATTCTGTCAAAAACCATGTATGCATTCCTATAATGTATCAACACAGCACACGACATCGACTGATTTATGTTGCATTCTAGCAACATTCTACTTGGTCATGTGCATGCTCTTTTAAAATGTTGCACAATCCAATTTACTAGTATTTTGTTGATTTTTTTTGTATCATTAAAAAATAAATAATGATTTACAGTTTTGTTTTTGTGGTTAGTAGTATAATGCTGACCTTATGAGTTAGGGAGTGTGTTCCCTTAAGTCTTTAGACATTTTGAGAAAAAAAATGGTGTTACTCCTTGAGATACTTGGTCGAATGGCTCTGAAACAGTATTTGTTGTTAGGAGGTGTTCTTCCCCTCTCCCCCAGTAACTCCCAAGGTCTCCTTGTATTGTGTGAACTGGCCTCTGACTCAATGCTCTGCCTCAGTTTCAGAGTGCTAGACTCATAGATAACTGCATGAGCCACCACAGTGAACTTGTTAGGAAATGTTTGATTACTGATTCAATTTTTTAAAAACTTCTTATAGATCTATTCAAAAATTTTTCTACTTCCATGTGGTTTAGCTTTGGTAGCTATTGTTTTTAGAAATCTATTTCATCTAAGTTACCCAATTTGTTGGTGTATGACTATTCATAGCACTCTCTTATAATTCCCTAAATATCTGCTAAGTGAGTATATCTTGCTACTGCAAGACCTACTTTTACTTCTGATTTTAGTAATTTGAGCCACCTCCCCCCATCCATATAGACAAAGTTTGCCAATTTTGGTCATGTATTAAAAGGAGAATCAACTTTTGGGTTAAGTTTTTCTATGTTTCTCGCTCCCATTTAGTTTATCTTTGCTTTAAACTTTATTCCCTCTGCTTTTGGGACTGTTCTTTCTTTTCTGCTTCCTTAGGGTACAAAGTTATATTGCAGTTTAAAAATCTTCCTTTCTTAAATATTTTGCATGTGAATGTGTATGTTGTGCATGTTCATGTGTATATAGGTATATATGTACCATGCACCTGTACATGCATGAGGAGGCCAGAAGTTGATGTCAGGTAATGTCCTCAACCTTATATAGTGAGAGAGGTTGACGCACTTAAACTCAGAGTTCAAAGACCCAGCTAGTCTAGCCAGGAAGTCTGCTCCTCTTACTCCACCTCCACTTCCACTCCTGACTTTAGAGACTCTCTGAATCCACCAAGTCCATTTAGTATTGCCAGTTCAGGCATGAGTGTAGGGTCATTGCTAAAACATAAGTAGTCCTCTAAATTTAACTGTATTTCATTCCTTTGTTTATGAAATATATGAATTTTAGTCACAAATAAAGATAACTTATATAATGAATTTTCCAACACTGATTTTTTGGGGAGATAATACTAACTTGATGCAGCAAAAATTCATTCAGGTATCCTTCGGTATCACTTTTATATGCCACATTCATATGTTTGTGAGAACAAACACTACAAAAATTGAAGACCTAGTAGTTCCACTAAATTCCTGCTTTCTTTAAGAATTCTTATGTAAATTGACAGACCCATGATAAAAAGCCAAACAAAACAGAAAAAAATGTCTGAAATTTCTATGGAGGCAACAGCAATCTCCAATAACAGCTTTACAAGTAACCAAGTGTCAAATCTTGATCTTGGATATGTGGCTGAAGGAACAGACCTTCCCTCTTATAATCTGGCTCTGTACCTTCGTAAATCATTATTTACTTAATAGCTTTGTGTTTAATACAGAAGTTTAAAATGGCTTTAACTGCACTCTTCTATCTATACGAGCAACAACTGAATTAAAAGGTTGGACATTCTCTTTCTTGAACTGTCTTACTGCCCAAATTTGCTTATTATTTCTAAAAATATCTCTCACAAAAATGCACTATACTCTTTTCCAATCATATAATTATCACAAGCAATTCTCAATGGGGGGGCATTGAATACACCTACCTAGGAAAGTCAGAGCCAGTACTCAAGCTACTCAAGTAGATTCAACAAGTAAAGGCTTGTAAAGAGAAACAGAAGCACAGCAAGTTCTACTTACTATGCAGTGTTTTTAAAGAAAAGGTTTTTCTCTGTCTTGGATAAACTATAAAAGTAGCGCAGAGTAACAAAACGTTTTTATTAATGCTAACTGTGAAATACTATGCAATTCAAGTCTTAATTAAATATGCCCCAACTCAAAAAAAAAAAAAAAAAACCCAAACCCTCACCAAATTGCATTTGCCACCAAATGACTAACATGTACACAACAGTTGGAAACTGTCAAAATATTTTACAGCTCAATTGTAATTACCAACCAAGTCTAAGCATGCCCTTGGGTGGGCGCTCACCACACTTGAGGGCTGCAGAGCATCAAGCGGCAGTCACTTTCCTGCAATTTCTAATTTATACACTTAAAACTATCAAATAACTCCAAAAGTTTTATTGTCATCAATAAAACTATTCAGTACAATATCAACATGATATAATAACTTACCATTTTCATCTATTCACTAGCAAGGACAGCCTTAAAAAGTTATTGGCTAAGCTTTTATCATACTCCAATATAACTAATAATTATGCTTAGTGATGAGTCATAAATGCATACAGTGATTACTTGGCTATTTGTCTTTGAAAAAATGTATAAAGTGATCTTGAGACATAAATGTTTTCTGTTGTCCTTATCACAATAGATGTAGCCAAAAATAAAGGGGAAGGTGTGACTGGGGTAAAGTGTCAATATGGAAGTACAGCTGGTGAGCTTCCAGAGTGAATGAACACATCGTTTGCCATTTGAAGTAGGACAGCATCCAGCCACTCTTCCCTCCTCACTACAAAGTGTGCAGATTGAGACCCTGCAATTAGCCACACTTTGTATCTCTTACCCATAGAAAAAAATTGCTTTAATTACAAAACACCATTGGAGTAGCTCCTGCTAAGGAGCATGTACATCCAAAGTCTTTTTATCTCTTGGGGACAGATACACAAGCAGAATATACTATGAAATGTACAAACTGTTTCTCAGTTTGCCAGTGAATTAGTGAAGAAAAGTTTGAAAGAACTAAATAAAATTTTATAAGATTTTTAGAAACACCATAATCATGAAACTGTTTAAAAGAAAATCAGAAATGATGGTTGGCGTACAGTCAAAATAGCTACAGGTAAGTTGTTCACACTAGAAACTTTCATCTTGAATAATTTTCTACATTCAATAATCAGACACAAAATTTGTGAAAAAATAAATGTATATTCCAGTAATCATGTCTAGGCAGGAAATATCCTATTTTTTATGTTAATATAATAAAAGATATAAAATCACTTTCTAAGAGACATATGCTTACCTGTATGCAGAGTGTATATAAATGCATTAGTGTATATTAGACATAACACAAATGGAAATTTTCAGAGAGAATGTAATGAAATTAATAATTCAAATACTAATGGTGAATAAACCTTTTATCTCATTATAAAAATAGATGAGAAGGAAGTAGAGCAGAATAAGCATAGGTAGGTCTTAAAATTCTGGCTTCAAGGTCTACTTCCAAAGTGTGTCCTTCATGTGACTTGAATGATTACTTCTGAGCTGACTGAGTTACTTCACAAAATACATAAGACCTAGACTAGAAGTAGGCAGGGAAGATTTGCTCTCACTTCCCCACCCCCAGGAGATTTTGATTACTTGAGCATGCCTACTAATATTACATAATTTTTACATTTACATAATTTTAAAAAGACTCATTTTCAAATAATAATAACAATATGCCTTACATGTTACACAAGTAACTTATTTTTAGGAAAATTATTTTCAAAAATATAATCTCTTCAACTTTTGACTTAAAATGGATTTTCCTGTCTTCCATTTTCAATCTGTTGTGACACATTTTGGTTCGAATAAATATTTACAATCTAAAACACTGAAGTGCAATTGGAAGGAGGTCTCTTTTAAAATACTTTTTAAAAAAAATATATACTCATTTATTTATTTTGTGTGTGGACATGGGTGGAAGCCAGAACACAATGTGTGGGAAGGGGTCTCTTCAGCCATGCCAGACCTGGGGACTGACTCAGACTGACAGTCTTGGAGTCACTTCACTGTCCCAGGAAAGGTCATTTCTAAAGGTCTTTTAAGACAATGGTAGATATTATTTGATATTATATAAAAAATATGGTATTTTGAGAGAAAGAGAGATACTACAAAACAGTGGTCTCTTATAGGTTTGACATAGTGTATAATTTGAAATCACACAGGTGTTTAAATTCTGTCCTATCAGGACCCAGTGGTTCACCTTGCCCTTACAAAGCTTGTTTCTCCAACATCTTAATAATTCTAATAATATATAAAAATTGTTCATTTGGCAAATAATCCCTTGAATTATACAAATATTACATGTGTTAACATAATGATATAATGTTTAAAAATATTGCCTTAATATGAGCCCCAACTCTTCAAAAAAACTCTTCAAAAATCCTGGAGATTCTTAAGTCCAAAGTGGCAGATCATATACTTTGTCATTTTGGTTCAAAAGCAAAAATTTTACCATTGGCACTAATTTGTTACTTTTCAAGAAAATAAATATCAAATAACTAATTGAGAGTAGCCAGTTTCCCAGCCATTCTTTCAAGTAAAAAGGGTATCCAGAGCATGCAGTTCTCTGGATGTAACAGCACTATTTCAGAGTACAGCAGAATGTGTGCTTCTCACGTTGTCACACAGAATAGTAGAGGCATTCATATATAAAAACAAGGTTCTTCAAAGTCAGTAACGTTAACTCTTAATAAACATTCTCATAGAACTTTAGCTTGAAATGCGACAGCACATGGCCATTTCTATGATGCTCAGATACAGCATGTTGAAGGACTGGTCTCCAGCTAGTGGCACCATGTGGGAGGTGAGACCTGCCTCAGAATGCCATGTCTTAGAGGGATATGTGTGGGGATCCTTTCTATCTTTGCCTGTACTATGCAGCATTTCTCCCTGGCCTTGCCTTGCCGCCCTGATACACTACCTTGCCTCAGGCCCACAACAATGGAGCCGACTGACCTGAGGACTTAAATCTCAAACTGTGAGCCAAAAACACATCCTCCTTTTATTCCTCTGGTATTTTGTTCATAAACAAAAAGTGGACAATGCATCCATGGAAAACACGATGACCATGACTTTGACCATGCTATGCAAGTGTACACTCAACTCTCGGTTTCATTATGAAAATGGTCCTTACTTCACTCTTCAGTGATCATACTTGTAAATCAGCTGGCTAGGGGGATCAGATCAGGGCAGACTCTGTTTTCCATTACAGATGTATTTCCTCTAGGAAGCTAAGTCCTGAACTAGGCAGCAGGTTCTAGCAGATGAAAGTCCACCCTCTAGTAGAAATGGACTCAGAACTGAAGTTGAAGAAATCAAGTGTGGGACCTCTTCATAGTATCGCTTACTCCTTTACACATCCAAACACCTGGAGAGTTTTGGTTTTATATTGTCTCCTAAATGCTACTAGAAATGAACCACAACCCGATTCTCACAGAGCGGTAGTATTTTACTCTCTGTGTCTAAAAGATTACAATGTTACTACTGATGTTAAATTTTGAATACCTAGAAGGACTGGATGGTCCAAGAGCATAGCAAATAGATACTGTGTACTCAACAATAGCCTTTAATAATACCGAGAAGTGATTTACATTTCTGGCTCCTTCCCCACTTTAGTATTTACAAGCTAGTCCAACAAGAGGCAACCCGGAAGCACTAAGAGCTGTGCCCTGAAGAGGTTCCCATTACTACTTAGGATCCTCTTTCCCCAGGAAAAGGGCAAGCAAGTGAAGTTCAGGGAAAACAAAAACTGCCTTTGTTGTTATTCAACCAATCAAATAGTTGCTGTGGTCAGACAAGGGAACAAGCAGTACAGGGCTGCCACAGGACTTTCTAGCCTCAAACAACAGATACGATTTTCATCACTGGCCAGTGCAGTGGTTTCCAACTATTTGCAGTTACCATCCAATCAAATTTATTCTTTTTTTTTTTTTTCTTTAAGCAATTATTCTTTTTAGATTTCTTTATTTATTATGTACATACACACCAGAAGAGGGCACCAGATCTCATTCTAGATAGTTGTGAGCCACCATGTGGTTGCTGGGAATTGAACTCAGGACCTCTGGAAGAGCAGCTAGTGCTCTTAACCTGTGAGCCATTTCTACAGCCCCACACCAAGTTTACTCTTAAAGAATCTAGGAGCAATACAGAATAAAACTATTTTTATACTTTTTCATACCTTTCCTAAAAATAGATTAGTATATTTAATGTATAATAATATTTTAAGACAAAATATTTTAAAAACAAACTTTAAAAAAGTTATAACTTCTCATCTTAGAATGGGATTATTTCATGATAAGCTTTTTAAGTTGAACATATCTGCTACTGAAAATTCCTTTGAGCTGGCAGCTGGAGTCCAGTGTCAGAATACTCAGGAGGACCAAGCCCTGGCTTGACTGCCTTGCACATCTAGAAACTGAGACAAGGCCAGCAGGAAGGAAGGCAGAGGATTTAGAGAAGAAAATGGGGATGTGTGATTATGACAAAAAGCATTATATACATGTACAAAATATTATAACAAACACCAATATACTGTATAATTAATAATAACTAATCTCTAGGTATTTTTAGAGAGTTATAGCAGCCGGTAGAGCGCTTGCCTAGCATGCATCAAGTTCTGATTCGGATCCTTAGCACCACATACATAGAACATTAATGGTGCACACCTGTAATCTCTGCTCTGGGCAGACAGAGGCAGGAGAATCACAAGTTCAAGGCCCCCTTGGCTTACATAGAAGTCTGCTGAGGAGATAGCTAAGTCAGATGACTACCTGAGCACAAGGACCTGAGTTTGGATTCCCAACAGGCATATAAATGTTGGCATAGTGGTAGACTTCAACCCCAGCAGCACAGTACAACAACAGCATTTATTTCTATCCTCGTAATCACACACAGCTTCGTGTAGAGCCCAAAGAAAGGGCAACTTTAAAATCTAAAGGATTTCCCAGCATGATCTTGACCCCTTTGCTCATATAATCCTCCCTCTCTTAGACTGGACTGGGAGCTCAACCCAGTGCTTAGCTGTGGATCTCGCATTCTTCCATCAGGTGCTGGATGAAGGTTCTATGATGACAATCAGAGAGGTCATCAATCTGATTACAGTAGAAGGCCAGGTCAGGCACCCTCTTCACTATTGCTTGGAGTCTTAGCTGGAGTCATGTTTTAGATTCCTGGGAATTTTCCTAGCACCGGGTTTTTCTCTAACCCCAAATGAATCCCTTTATCAAGATATGTTTCTTTGATCTCCCTCTCTGCCCCTCCCCCCACCCAACCATCCATTCCCTAATGTTCTCTTCCCACCTTCCCTTACCCCCCACCCCCATGCTCCCAATTTACTCAAGAGGTCTTCTCCATTTCTGCTTTCCAGAGGGATCCATGGATGTCTCTCAGGGTCCTCCTCGTTAGCTAGCTTCTCTGGGGTTATGGATTGTAGCTTGGTTATCCTTTGCTTTATGTCTAATACTCATTTACTAGTAAGTACATACAGCTGACCTGAGATACTGGGAACTAACTGACTCAGGACTGACAGGCCCTTCGAATATGGATGACAGTTGTGTGGCTCAATCAGTTGTTAGGGCCTCTAGCAATGGGACCAGGATTTATCCCAACTGCATGAACTGGCTTTTTGGAGCCTATTCCTTATAGAGGGATACCTTGTTCAGCCTTGATACTGGGGGCCGGGGGAGAGCTTAATCCTGCCTCAACTTGATATTTCATACTTTCTTGACTCCCCTTGTGGAAGACCTTATCCTTTCTGAGGAAGCTGAGGGATGAATGGAAGGAGGGGGTGGAGGGGGAAATGTGGTTGGTATGTAAAATAAAAACAAAAAACTTAAGACTTTTTTTTTTAAATCTGAAGTATATCTTTTACTAAATGCATATAGTACAAAACTTACAACCTTAACCTTGTAAGTTGGAAGCCCTCTGTACTCTGAAGTTTTAAGAGAACGTTGCTTCTTCAATGTATGCACATGTTACATATTCAAGAGTGCTCTGAGGACTGTCAGAGCTATCAGTGGAAAGAGCTATGAACTTTTTGACTCTTTATTAAACTTCCAAACACCACTTTAAGGATCTAAAACCTGCTGAGGGGTGGGGAAGGGGATGAAAAAACAGAAACATTTCAATGGTGAAGAAATGTCTTTTGGTAATAATCTAGAAGAGATAGAACACAATACCTGGCCTTTCACTGTGTTGCCCGCTGAAATAAACACCACTATTATGCTTACTTTGTAAGGGAGAGCTCTGAGGACAGAGAGGGGTAGCATGCTCTAGTTATAAAAGTGTGTAGCTTGTGGTCTCTGATATCAGGCAGGGTTTGAAGCTTACTCTGTGAACTTACTGTATCAAGTACCCCAGATGAGACCCAGGAGCCTTTAAAACAATGCTCTGACACAGAACTCAAAACTGCTTTACCAGACTCGAGATCTAGTGTGCTTCTAAGGTTTAAAAAAAGTGTGTGACACTAACTTAATACCTCTCTTCCTTTCCCTCCCTCCCTTACTCCCTCCCTCTTTTTCCCTGCCTTTCTCCCTCTCCTCTCTCTCTCTCTCTCTCTCTCTGATGAAGAGGGCAGTCTTTGGAGATTGAACTCAGAACCTCATACATACTAAGAAGGGGTACTACCACTGAGCTACAACACAGAGTAGGTTTTATCATCTGTAAAACAATCAAGCAAAGGACAAACTGGATTAAGATCATTTAAAATACACTGTACAAACATTAAACACAAGAAATAGACATTGTTAAAAGTGAATCTTACTAAGGTCTTATACTCCTAGACAATATCTGATAAAAGGCCTCTGTAGCCATTTTATCTTGAACTTTAAAACCTGCAGTGGGTTTCAACAATAAAGAAATTAAAGAACAAAAAAGTTTAATGGCTCTTTAAAACAGAAACAAAACAAAAAACCCTTGGGCTATACAGAGATAGGTCAGCAGTTAGGAGCATTGGTTATGCTTCCAGAGGACCAAGGTTTGATTCCCAGCACCAACATGGCAGTTCACAGCTGTCTGTAACTCCAGTTCCAGGGGATCCAGTGGTATCTTCTGACTACCATGGATAACAGACATACACCTTATACAGATACATATGTGGCAAGTCATTCACACATAAAATTTAAAAAACATTATAATAAACCTGAACAGACTCCCTCAACTATTCTAATTTTAACAATGGTGTTACAAATAACAGTTAGTGTGGTACCATTTTTTTTCTGATTTTTTAAAATATGTATTTTATATGTATGGGTGTTTTGGCTACATGCATGTCTGTGCACTACTGTGTACCTGGCACTGCAGAGGCCAGAAGAGGGCAACAGAACCCCTGTAACTACAATCACAGAGTAGCTATGTAAGTGATGGGACTTGAAGCTGGGGTCTCAGGATGAGCATCCAGTGCTCTTAACTACTAAGACAGCTTTCACGTAGTCCAAGAGGTGTCTCCCGACCCTCCTGTCTTTACTTCTTGAGTACTAGGATTATAGGCATATGATACCGTAACTGCTATGCAATGTTCAGGGTTAAATCCAGGGCTTCATGCATGCTAGGCAAGCAGCTTACAAACACATCTACACCTCCAGCTCTCATTAGAAACTTCATGCAATATATTTGGTAGTGATATGAATGGAGAGAAGTCTGTGAAGTATATGAATTCCAAACATTCTCAAGAAAACACAAGATAGATAAATCCCTGTTAGACCCCCAATAACATAAAAACTATGAACAGAACACTTACATAACTGTACCTACTAAGGGGAAGCAACTTGTAGAAAACTTTCTCCAAAAGGAAACACACATGAATTCTCCCAACTCTAAGATTTGAAAAGGTATTTTCAATTCTATGCAAATCTTCCCAGAAAACTGAAAGAAAACTGTTAAACACTTATCAACAGATAAATAGATAAGGAGAGTATAGCATATAAACCTACATATCAAATACACAGCTTACATATTATTTGTATAACATACATAATAGGATATTATTCAGAATAAAGAAGTTGTGTTGTTTGTGGGAAAATGGAGGGAAATGGAGATATAGCTCAGTGTCACAATACCTATATAGAATGCAAATGGCCCTAGGTCAGATCACCACTAACACTAACAAACACACACACACACACACACACACACACACACACACACACACCCCTTTTAAAACAACCTGAAACCAATCCACTTGATATTAAAAGAAAGACTTAGAAAGATTAAATGGGACGTCCAGCACTGGTGTAGGATACTTTCTTATGAGTGGTTGGTCAGGGAGGCCACTAAAGTATACACGATTGCCAATGCTCTTGGTTACCCATCAAAACAGATGGTGATATCTTATTGCGAAGATATTTCCCACCTTGGTGTAGTACATAGAGGAGCTGGAGCTTAGCTGGAAACCTCCTCTTTGTTAGCTAGCTTCATAGTTATCAGAAGTACGACACAGACTATTAGAGGATAAAGATCATTAGCTGTCTCACTCAGCAAGGGATAACCTGACATGAAGGCCTTCCTGCAGGTCCAATAGGGGCATGACTGAATTTGAAGTCCACTCCACAGTAAAGTTATGCTTGATCCTGAAAGCCTGGTCAAAAGCTAATTACAGGAGAGGTCATAGGCCCAATAAGGAGGCTGCTACTGCTATTTGCTAAATGAACACAATGTGTGTACAGATTACTGCTGCCTTCAGTCTTGGTTACAAAAGCCGCACTTTGTAGTGGTCTACAGTTATTGCAGAGACTGGCCAATGTGCTGAGAATAAGGGGCTGATAAGTCACTCAGTCAAATGACACACCTACTTACTCCTCCATAACTCACTGACCACATTGGGAAGAGAGGGCAGAAAGAACAAAAGAGCAGAAGTGGACAGAACTGGATGTTCTCACAACTCAATGCACCTGTGACTAGCTCTATACGACCACACAACATCCACCTGTCAGCATTCCGTAGTGGATGGGCGAGGGGCAGGGATGCCTCACACCTCCCTGACTCAAGACCTCACTCAGCCTGAGGAGCAATGGCAGTTAAAGGAATAAACGGTCACTGCTGGAGTAGGGAGTGGCATGCTCCTCAGTGGTGTGGCCACTAGTAGGTCACCATAGTCTAGTATCACTGTGCTAATGGAAGCAGCCGTAATTTCACTCAACAGGCTATAAATAAATAAAATTTAATTTTTTAAAAAGAACAAAGAGGATCAGGGGAGGAGAAAGTGTGGATCAGTCGGGAAGAGAAAAGGATCAGCACAGTAGGTGAGAAAGAGAGAGGCCAGTGGGAATCCAACATCAGAATACTTTATGTACATGTATAAACTCACCAAAGGGGGAAATTAATAACAAGGATTCACAAGATCTTCTTAGTTCAGAGAAAGCATGACAAACCAAATATCCACTTTCCTTAAAATTTATTAGCAAATTATAATAGTTTCTCAACATCATAAATTACATTATTAAAAACTTTACAGTATACTTAATATCAGTATTTCCATGTTTTCCACTCTAATACAGGGACAAGGATTTATGCCATTGCCATTTATATGGAATACTATACAGGAAGTTCTGATCAATGCTCTAAGGCAAAGATTAAAACTCATTCATATTGAAAGACACAAAATGTTATTTACTTGTAGCCTTGATGATTTAGCTGCAAAAATCTAATAGGATTTATCAAATTGTTACTAGAACTATTAAGTGTTGTGAAGTTGTAGGACGAAATATCAACATAAAAATGTCAGAATGTGGATAGGGTGGAGCCTATGTCAGAGGTCTTCACTAGCATGCACAAGACTAACTTCTATCTAGAGCACTGAAATCAGTGTATAACCATATAATATATAATGCCAAAAACTGGAAATTTAGTGTTGCACATTGGTTCTTAGAATGGAATATATATGCTTTCCCTCGTTTCTCATTACTACTAAGAACTCTAGCCACATAGAAGATATAAGGAAACTACGAGGGACCTCAAAGTAGAAGATAACATTCTTTAGAAAATCCCAACAAGCAATGTGTTTTCTATCTTACAAAATTATAAAAAAGGTAAGCTAGGTAAGTCAGAGAACTTGTGGGGCCAGGCAAACCCTCCACCATTGTGCTGTGCTTCCAATCTTCTACTTACGTTTTTAATATTTTATCCTATTATGTTGCTATGTATTAGTTCTAGAAGCAATTTCCCAATAGACCCAAATCCACACGTCATAAAGTTGATACAAATAAGTTGTGTATCATTTATGTTAAGGAGGTAAATAAGTTAATAATGGTTATGGCATGGTAGCCTACACATGGAACCCTAGCATTTGGGAAATTGATGGAGGACGGCTGAATTTCAGACCAGAATGAGCTACATGCGAATTTCTATATATAAAGGCAACAAGTAAAATTCACATATAAACTGTGCTGGCTGGAATGAGTGGTACATTTTTCAAGGACTGAAAGAACAGTTTGCTTGGAATTGTATACCCAGCAAAAGTATCCTTCAGGAAAGAAAGGGAAATAAGGAACCTCAAAGGAAAGAAAACTAACAGTTTTACATAAATAAGTAAATGAGTAAACCTTGCCAAGTGATTGAGGGTGACCTTGAACTCCTGACCATCCTGCTTCCACCTCCTAGACACTAGGATTATAGATGTTCACTATAACCAGGCTTATTTATCAACTGAACAGATGTAACCATTTCATTTTTCAGTTTCCTCATAATTTTTCTCCAACAAATCTCTCTAAATAACTTTCAGTTATCAATAACTGAAGCATAAAATTATTCCTTTGTTTTAAATGCTTCTTCATGCATTCTGCTTCTTTTTTACAGCTCAAAGATTACTCATTATCACAAAGTACAATAGCTCACTTGGGGGAATCACATGATAAGGAACCAGAGAGCACAGTGGTGCTGAGCCAGCCAGTAATTCCATAATGCATAAAACAGACCATGGATGGGATTTGGTTTTCAATTAAATCATCTGAGAAGAGAACCCAAGACAAATTATTATTCCTTTGAAAAAAAAGAATTTCATTTTTACAGGCAATTAAGCAAAATATATTGAGGAAGGTGATTTTTCTATATTAAGAGCTTTAAATCATTTTACATATATAAATGGTAAATTAATCATGATCTCATTACATATATTGTTATTTTGGAGACATAATTTATTATTTTTTTAAATTCAGAACCAAAAAATGTTTTTGGAACAAATCATAGCTTCAAGTATTTTGGTCCCAAGTATAATAAAGAAATAAAGGGCTAAGAAAAAAATATTAGCCCTTGTAAATATCATCTATAGTGATTGGTGATCAGTACCAATTTTTTTGAGAGTATATATGTGTGTATATCTATGTATATATGTGTATATGCATGTATAAGGTCAAGAAATAGTTTACTTAAAGAGCAATGTCTTAAAGGCTGAAAATAATTTTTGACACAATCACAAATAAACCACAGGCTGCCTAGCTTTACTCATTTTTCTCCACATTCTTTTTATTTTAGAAACTAGCTTTTACCCCAAGGCAAGTACCCCCTGAAGCAACAATGTATCAGCACTAGATGCATGGTTCAAACTGGGCTAAATGTGGAAACTGTGGCTTTCTCCTATATTGAACATTGTCAGGCAGGAATCATTCTGAACTCAATAAGTTGGGGAACCAACAGAGAAGCAGGCTTTAAAAGTTTAAAATGTTATTATTAATCACATGACTAATATGCCCCACTATCTGAGAAATCGGAGTACCAGACTTCTGACATCATGCTTTAAACATACAGCACTACAAGAGATAAGCATCCTAACGACTACAATGAGCTGGGTTCTTGTAATGATATATTACTGTTTTTTTCTTGCCAAATTAAGTGTTGGTGTTTATGCTGCTAATCACCTGCAAACTATGATCGACTCAAAGGGTCTTCTGCTGATATTCCTCCATATGATGGCATCTCTCATTCTTTTTAACCTAAAAATCTTCCAAAAGAAATTATTGCATTCAGCCAAAAAAGAAAGTTCCCAATTACAATAAATTTGGTTTTGAACAAATCTGATTATGAACTGCTTATGCCACTGGCCCTTTTCTCTACACTAAATATAGCTTAAATCTGTAATTTATTGCCACCCATATATTTCTGACACAGACCAGAAGACATTAATAGGAAGATTAAAGTGAGAAACTTAACTATGAAGATTTATGAGGTGAAGATTATTTTTAAATGCCCATAACTCACTACAACTTAAATAAGAGAACATTCACTTGCACATACTTATGTCCAGATTAAAAATGACTCCTGCTAACTTAAGATGGGTACACTCAATTAGTCTCACAAAGCCAAGGTAAGTCTACTGTTATTTCTATGGCTTAACAGGAAAAGAAATCTTACTTTTTAATACAGTTATGAGAATTTCCCGGTCAAAGCAAAGGCAAAGGTGGGACTCTAGGGAAACCAGGCTGCTATGTGTAAGCCTGACCTACTACTAATAACAGCTTGCTGCAGCCTGAAACCACCACTACCTGTTCCTAAATGGCTACATAATTATAGCACATCTCCTTACCAATGACACATATGGAAAAAGAAGCTCCTTTCTAGGGTGACTTTTTAAGTCCACCGTTGGGGAGAAGAGTAAGTCTAAGAAGAAGCATCTGCACTTGTTTGTGTGTATAAACTGTACAGGACAGGAAGCTAAGAAGAGCCGAGAAGCTGTCTGCGAGCAAAGGGAGAGAGCAGCAAGGACACGCCTCCCATGCCACTTCTCCATAATTACTCTCAACTTTTGAACTAAGCTAATATATCATCTGAACAATTCTACTAAGCTTGCTTATAAAGGAAAGAAGATACTAAATGCTGCTGCAGGAATGACGAGCGGAGTAAAATCAGCCATTGGAACTGACAAGATGGAGGCAATCTTCACAGAGAGGTTTCAGTGACAAAGGCGGTCTAGAGTAGACTCAAAGAACTAGAAATGGTGGAGAAACCAACTTCCTCATTAGAATGCAGAGAAATGAGGTGATGGATGAGGGGACTTGAAATCTAGAAAGGTTGGTTTCTTTCTAAGATGTGCTGCCCTACACCTCAAAACAACCACACCTGATGGTATGGGCAAAGAGTGGTGAGTAGACCAGAGATAGAGGTCTGATGCACATACTGGACAAAAGAAAGATTACAAGTGTCAGCTTTCTCTAAACAAACCCCCCATCACCAGACTCCCAAGAACCTTACTGACTGGGAAGTAGCTGTCTCTTCCCCAGATATGATTCTCCTCTTGCTCATTGCATTTTATTAATTTTCCAGTTCTTCCAACATGGCCAGTTACTTCCTCTTCAAGGCCTTATGCACAGTGCTGGAGACTTTTCCCAGCACTTCCTGCTGCTCCTTGCTGTCTTCTCATGGGCCTATGGTACTCTTCCATCCACTGCCTCGTATTTTCTTCCAATGTATTTTATGGGTTGTTTTGTTCTATGTATCTATGGATTCACTTTATGGTATCCATAAGAAGCTAGAAATGCTGACTTTTATGCCTAGTTTTATGCCTACAACACTGGCATTTTATGAGTACTCCATAATTTTGTAGTAAAAACCTCATAGTATTAAATTTAGTATTTTAAACATCTTTAAGCATATGGCTCAATATTAAAAAGATTTTTTGAGTTTATTGAGTAAACTCAATAATTCAATTAATTTCAAACTACAAATTTCTGAATCATTTTGATTCCTACTCTCTCCTTTAGTCTCTTCCAAATTATTCATTAGCTGTGTCTATTAATAGTACTTATTCTTTCCTTTCATTCATAGCACATTTTGCCTTAACACAGGGTCGCATGCATCTCAGGTAGATCCTGAACTTACAGACAGCCTTGAACTTTGATCTATTTGTGTCTACCTCCTGAGTGCTGGGATCACAAGTGCACACCAGCATACCCAGTTTATGCAGACTCACACCTTCACACACTGAGACAGGCACTCAACCAACCGATCCCCAGCTCCCTCTTCACTCCACTATTCTGGGATTTCTTGCCTGAAATATTACAGAAGTCTCCTATCTATAGCCCTGTCTTCAGTTTCTTCACTCTATTTTTATATACTGTCTTTAAACTTTTCATTCTACTGAAATCCGATCACATTTTTTATTTATTGAAAAGAAACCAAAGATGGGCAAGGCTGAACCTGAAAATGAAAGAAGTGAGCCAAGGTTCTGGAGGCACTCCTAAATTTACTGTGGCCTCAGGTAATGATGTGAAACATCACAGTGTGCGGCTAGAGCCTGCTGACAGACAGGAGAGGAGGAGGAGGAGGAAGAAGGCAAAGGAGTTGGAAATGTTCAGTCTGTTCTTAAAATGTTACTGTATAGGAGTGTCGCTCTGGGCCCACTCTGCTTCTACAGTGGTGATGACAGAATTTACATAAAGTAGAAGCAACTTACTGTGTGGCCCTGTGTGTTAACAAAGGCATCCAGGCATTTAACCTCTACTAAAGTAAGCTGAATAGGGACCTCTTTAATAATTCAACTTGTGACTACATTGTACAATACGTTGCTTTCCAATCAAAATGAAAGAGAAAATCTTGAGACACTCAATTAGATGAGACAAGTTTTGGATTGTATGCTGCTTCCTTGTGATGCTTTACTATAAATTGATATGAGCCAGGCATTACATACCTGTGTAATCCTAGCATCTGGAGGCTAAATTGGGAAGATCTCAAGTTCTAAGGTATTCTGAGCTATACAGTGAGACCCTGTCTCTGAATAAACAGACAGACAAATAAACCTGAATCTAAACACCTACGACACACTAGTGGATTTGTGCTGCAGTCACATCAGGTGATAGCACTACAAAAACAGACTCAAAACCTTTATCAAGACTGTTCTTTCACTCTACTAGTCAGGAATTTGGAAATTTTCAGCAATCACCTTCTGAGCTTGAAAAGCATTTTAGGGATGAAAATGGTTTCTAACTGTGGAACTTAAAATTAAGTATATATTTACTGTAAAGTAATGCCACAAATTTCTTATTAAAGTCTACTATTTTTAAATTTTATATTCTTAAAAATTATTAATTTATTCACATACATTTTCAGTTTGGTCTCATTTTCAGTAAGATAATTATGAGAGAGCTTTATCTAGTTTTCATTTCTAGTTATAAAAATTTTAAAGAACAGAAAGATTCCTGGTTAAGATCTAATGAAATAATTTGGCTACAAGCAGGTTTGCAAAGAAAATGCCCACACATCATTAATGATAATATTGTTCATGGAGCCAACACACAGTGTATGTACTATTAATCCTCAGATTACAACTCATAATCCAGGTATTAGAGTTTATATGTTCCTCAGAAGCTTGGACGTCTCTACAGTTAAAGAACATTTCTTACCGACAAAAGTGTCTCCTAACCTCCTGGTTAGCAGCTGTGACTAAAGACAGTAACAGGAATATGTAATAACTGACACTATTCACCTGCTGTATTAACTCTGATTGTGCTGTGATTCTTTTTCCAAGTTGAAGCATGTCAGGCTTGTGCTTCAAGCCTTGCAAGTTAGCAATCATTTAAAAAAATAAAAACACAGGACTAAACAAGAATTAAGCTTAAATGGTAAACATAAGTAAGTCCTTTGCATAAATGACTGTAAGAGTTCACAATGATTCTTATCAGTATATAAAATAGCAAAACTTAAAATTTTTCACTGAATTTATATTTCATATTCTGTTATATTTTATTCTTGACTGACAGTTACTTAAGATGTAAATATTTCAAATAGATAGGTTTGACTTAATTATTATGTTGTTGATAATTTCAATATTAATTGTGCTATATGTGGATTTCAAAATTAATTTTGAATAGTTAGTTGCTTAAGAGCCTAAGGTGGGGACACTTTGTAAATAAACTCTATAGCTATAAAATCCAGTATTTTAGGAGATCAAAGTTATTGAATATTTACATCTTACTGCTTGTTTTTATCAAAATGTCAAGATTTGTTATCA
The DNA here is from genome assembly GCA_033318265.1 of Phyllotis vaccarum. Classification (NCBI taxonomy): domain Eukaryota; kingdom Metazoa; phylum Chordata; class Mammalia; order Rodentia; family Cricetidae; genus Phyllotis; species Phyllotis vaccarum. Next base: position 63,104,149 of record JARWLC010000015.1, on the reverse strand, counting down.
TTGAAAATTACAGGGTTGGAGAGACAGCTTGAAGTTTAAGAGTGTAGAAGGGGCTGTGGGAGATTGGAGTTTGGTTCCCAGTGCCCACAGGGTGGCTCACAACCAGTCCCTCCAGCTCCAGGGAGACCTGACTTCTCTGGCTTCCTTGGGCAACCACACTCACAGGCACACAACCACCCATAATCACCCAATTAAAAATAAAATCATTCAAAAAGTTAACTTCCTGGTGAAGTGAAGTGATTATCATGGATAAATGACCATCTTTTTGCCTAATAATGCATTTAACTTTAAAACTTAACATATTTTACATTAATATGGTTCACCAGCCCAGTTTTCTTAGTGTTTTTGTACATGTGTGTACATACACAAAACTATTTTTTCAGTCTTTTAACTTTCTATAAGCCTTTGTTTTAGATGTTATAAATTAGAATTTTAAAATAATCTGTATTGATAATTTTTACTTTGGTATTCAGTTCATTTGTACATAATGAATTAACTACTGAGTTTAAAAGTACTATATCATTTAATTTTTCCAACTATTTCAGCTATTCTATGTCCTTTATCTCCTTTGGGGAGCTCTGTTAGATCTTCACATCTACCTCTCACTCTTCTTCTGTGGAGAATTTATATGTTATGTCCTTAGCCTATTGATATTGCCCTAAAATCCACAACTCAACTAGTTGACAGCCAAGCAGCAATTGACATCTTCATCGCAGTAACACACCGTTAACAGTGCTGATGCTCACTCACAGGTCCACACTGCCATGTGGACACCTTTCAACTCACCTGTGGACTGCAAGATCTCATTCAGCAATCTAGTTCTGGATTTATTTTATTCTAACTGACATTTGCTAAGGTTTACCAATCAAGAAACTATCATCTCTCATCAGGTTAGAAATTCTTGTTCCTTTGATATCAGTTCTGCTCTACTCACCATTATCATAGATTATTTGGAAATGGAGGCAGTAAGACGGCTCAACAAGTAAACCATGCAAGCCTTACGACCTGAGTCCAGCCTCCAGAACCCATATAAAGATGGGGAGACCTGACTACACAAAGTTCTCTGATCTATACACACACACACACACACACACACACACACACACACACACACACACACACACACACACACACCAGCATACATTAGTACATTAGGCATTTCCTCATGCTTCAAAAGTTAACTTTTTTCCAATCTTTTTATCATTCTTTCCAAGTATGACTCCCATTCTCCCCTTTTCTTCAACAATATTTTAGAGCGAATCCCGAACACTATCATTTTAATAGTAAATAATTCATTACACACTTCTAAAAGATAACAAGTCTTTCATTTTTGCCAAGCCATACATTTGTTGAATGAATTTAGTCAACTGCCCTAGGGGATTCCTCACATTCTGTTTTATATACTTCTCTACACTCCAATATTTCTTGCAAACTAGTAGCTAGTTATAACCAGTGGCTTGTTTATATACTAGTTTCATCCTCTGGCAGGAATACTTCCAGCTGGTATGATAAACTTCCTATTATGTTATGGTCAGAAGAAAGAAAATGACTGGGCTCTCCAGTTCTTAATGATATATTAAGACTGATCACTAAGGTTGTCTATAGGCAGCCTTACTCATGGATATGTTTTATGAAATTTCAGCCTTGCTAATTAGTGTTAGACACATTGCTTCATCAGAAATTATGAAGCAGTAAGTTTTCTAATAAAATAATCTTTTACTGTATTTCATAGAATTCTTGTACTGAAAAAAAACCTTTTCATTGTAAGATACTTAATTATCCTGAAATATAGTTAACAAAGGGAAGTCAGGATAAATGGCTTAGTATTTTCCTTTATTGTTAACACGGTAAATGAGCTAAAGTTCTATTAGCTGCTCAAAGAAAATTTTATACTATTAGCTTGTGAATTTCACTATATTTGATGTTTTAAATACTTTCAGATACTTATTTTTTCTGTAAATATTCTTCCCTGTCTTCAGAATTTAATGTTAAAAAAGCTATTAAAATTTTTTATAGTAATATGCATGCTTTTGAAAGTCAGATACATTATTTATTATATCTAGATCAAAATCTCACCTCTACTCACTTTGCCTCAATATATACCTAATCTAAAGCCTCAAGTTTTTCTCCAGAGAAACAATCAAATTCTCTTTCTTTGATAAACTATTTTCCTAACTGTCCTCATAAGTATAATGCCTATAAGAAGGACGAATATCCTGACTCTACCTTGATTCCTTTTCCATCTAAAAGTTCAATCGCTTTTCACCTTAAATTGTAAAGAAAATCATTTAAGTTTGACATCTACCTCAATGATGAACTATAATATAGAGGTGGGATGTTTATCATCATGGTGGGGAATCCAGGGCCTCAGAATGGTCAGGGACTGTTGAGCACAAGCCGCAGCCATGTTGCCTCTTCTGCTACACTATCAGCTGGCCACAATTTAAGGGCTGTTTCTTTACCACCTTCTTATTCTTAAATTGTTATATTTTTCACAAATTTTAAAATCAAACACACAGAAAAGTTACTATATAATAAAGGCCTGTTAATCTTTATCTAGAGCTAACTAAAATTAATATTTTAACTCAGATCATTACTTCTTGTGATGACTGCTTCTTTCATTTATCAACGATCAATCAAATCACTCTAAAAATAATTAAACATGTTTTAATTTTCTTTTGTTTCTATGATGTTTGTTTCCTATGTTCCCAACTATGCAGCTAAAAAACAACTGGCCAACTGTGCACTGCTTCTGTTGGCAGGAACACTTTAGGATGCATTATTGTTGGTAACTAGGCAAGAATCTGGTCCTGTTTTCCCCCCATTTTTAAAGCAGGGTTTTTAAAGGTAGCCCTGGCTGTCTTGGAACTTACTCTGTAGACTGGGCTGGCCTAGAACTCACAGAGATCCACCTGCCTTTGAGTGCTGGGATTAAAGGCGTGAGCCACCACTGCCCAGCTTAAGAATCTTGTTCTTTGGTCTCAAATTTTAAAACTTTATTTTCCTTTGTAAAATCAAAGTAATCCTTCATTTTTAGGCCCTTGCAAGATAGTAGAATGAACATTTCCTTAAGAATGAAGTATGTACAACCAAATTTTATGAGCACTAACTCTTTAGTCTGTCCACCTGCCAAATTTGTACTTTTATGACCTTCAAAGTTTTCTACAATTAAATTTTGTAGCCTGGTTTCCTCTTCTGACTCACCCAGGTTGGGACCTGCTGTGTACTGAGTAATGAATATATGTTACAAGGTAATTTATCAATGTTGAGAGTTGAAAAGGGCTACGCCAGTGTTTGTGTAACTCCACACAAGGGTTGCAGATGCAGTCTCTTCCTCAGGTAATAAATACGCTCATCACTGACTCTTTCATATTTATTAGCAACATTGCACCCTAAAGTTGTCCCGTCACACAGAATTAGCTTAATCTTTATAAGACACTTAGTAAATATACCAAATTTGTCATTTATTATTGAAACCCAAAAGTGATGTTTTACCTTATTCATAAGTTTTTCCTGTACAGGAAATTTGTATGTAAAGGGAAAATAGTGGTTCAATCTTCAACAGCTGGGGAACGAACTGCATATCTTACTTTGGTTTCTTTAGTTGATCTAAAAGAATAACCTTTCCAATGTCACAACTGATACATTATATTTCTGATGGGGCTTCTTTAAAAAATTATCATTTTTATTTTTTCACTGAACTCAGTGAGAAGGTCTCAGTGATGTTCCTGTTAGGTTGCTGGCCCTTTGAGCTTGCAAGGATGAATTAGCAATAAGGCATAATTATTAGCTGTTATATCTGGAGCCAGACACAGTGGCACCTGCCTATAACACAGCAATCAGGAGACTGAAGAAGGTGGTTCGTGAGTTCAAAGCCAGCCTGAGCTATACTGTTGAGATCCCATGAGAAAATTTAATGCAATCAAGCAAAAGCCAGATGTATCCTCCCCATACTCCAGGATTAGAAAGTAGGTAGGTTAAGTAGGGTGAGAGTGCAAAATTACAAGAGCAGTCAAACACCGTGACGCAAGAGGGCAAGTGCACACACGTGGTCCTAACAGGAAGTCTTTCAGTGCCTCTTTTCTTGCCCTCCTCTGAGTCATACAGTATACATGTCCAAATAGATGTCAAAACTGATATTCCTATGTGCCAAAGATACTCGTGAGTGATCTTTCAATTTTCTCACTAATACAGCTACACTCTGAAAACAAAGAACAGATCTTTCAACTTCAATACCTTTGGTTTATCTCCCTTATGTTGAGAGGAGCTCATGTGGCTGGCCTCACACTCAGTACTGTCCAAGAATGATCTGGATTCCCTGATCCTCCCTCCACCTCTGCCTCCTAAGTGACAAAACCACACAGGCCTTCTGACTTAATTTACTCTTCCATGTTCTAGGCTTCCTGTGTGTGTGTGTGTGTGTGTGTGTGTGTGTGTGTGTGTGTGTGTGTGTGTGTGTGTATCATTTGTTCTTCTAGGCTTTGTGTGTGTGGGAGGGGATACATTATTTACCCCGTGTATGTGTCCAAGGCAGATCCAAGGCAGAATAACAGGTAGTACATGCATTCAAGAAGGGCGGGCATTCAAGTAAGCTTCGCAGCCAGACACCTTAGATGATTATGGTCCCATACACCCAGTTAATAAAAATGCCAAGTTCTACTCTTGTCTCTACTGGCACCTGGCCTTTTATCTGTGGGATCTTTTATCTCTCTGTTTGTCTTGATTTTAGCATAACAGTCTATGACAATTAGTTATTTATCTGGAAAAATTCGCCCAAACTAACTTTACAACCTTTCATATGAAAGATACCATATCATTTCTAACCAAATTGTTTTAGATTTCCATGTATTTAATGTACATAAAGTCTCATCAAGACTGACAGTAACCCCCAAATTCTAACATAAGTAAAGCAACAACACTGAATTTATTCAACAAAGCATGTCTTTTCAATGAAACGCTATTCATAGTGCATTTGACATGGGCAGTTTCTTCTTCCTTTGGGTTAGTACAGGCTACTGGTGAGAAGTCACTCTCAAGTCATCTTCTTTAAAAGCCCCAGATCTAGTTGTAGACTTACTCAGTGGATGAGTAACAAATACCACAGGTTTAATCCCAAGCGTCATTAGATAAGCAAGCAAAAAGGGCAAACAATGTACAATGCAAATACACCTGCTTACAGATACACATTCAGTGAGGATACATTTATCCAAATTTATATTTATTCATTTATTGTTCATATGTGCACATGTGTGAGCGTGTACATGTGGGGCCATGTGTCTGTGCACAGGAGTACACACACAGGTATATACTCATATATATATGTGGGTGGGTATGCCAGAAAACAAGCTGGGTGTAGTCTTCTGGTGCCATACACTTTTTATTTTTTTATGAGTAAGGATCTCACTATGTACCTCTGGCTGGCTGTGAACTCAGACCCACTTGCTTTTACCTCCAGAGTGCTGGAGGTGTACCACCATGCCAGGCTAATCTTGATATTTTGGGGGTTTTGTTGCTGCTGCTGCTGTTGGTTTTTAAGACAGAGTTTCACCCATTAGGCTAAGCTGGCTGGCCAGCAAACTTCAAGGACACACCTTGTCTCTACCTCCCCAGCAACGAGATGACACCATACCCAGCTTGTGTGCAAACTCAAGTTCTCAGGCCTGAACAGCAGTGTTTAACTAAATGAGCGTCTCCCCAGACCCCAAAATGACCTTTAGAAATCACAGACCAATAGCATTCATTAATTGGAATTAAGTTGTAAGAAGTAGACATCAGCACATGTGTTATTTAGCATAAAATCTTACCTTAGGAGAACTCGAGAGATCTCTTGCTGTAGGAACAGCTGTGTTTTCACTTGCTCCTGTCTTTGGTGTGAGGGTTGGCGGGGCCGGGGCCTTTCTTTTCACTCTCCTTTCTGTCTCCCCTTCTTGAAATATGTTGACCACATTATTTGGTGAAGTTGGCTTAGGCTCATAAAAAGGATTTGATCTAAATGAAAGAAAAATGATCATCAGATATCTCTCAAAAACAGTTTATTTCTACCTAAACTAATTTTTTTAAATGTTCTGAAAACTGCTTTCTCAAAACCAAAGCAGTAAAACCTAAAAATTTGAACTAATGACTTTGATCTTTATCCAGATTGAGGAAAAGATTTCTCCATCTTAAAAACAAAACAAAGCAAACAAATAAAACCAGGCTGGGATCGATGGCAGATGTCGATGGTGGCAGCCACCAGCCCTGAAGGACAACTTAGACAGGAAGGGGTCTCATGGAAAGATGCTTTAAAAAGTGGTCTTGGTGACAGCAGAGGATGGAGAGCATGTCACTGCTGAGTGGGGCTGTACTCAGCCTGCCTGGAGGTGTTGCTGCTCAAGGCATGATGGTCATGACCGTGGCCAACTCTGAGGGCTGAGCGCTGTGCAGCAGCCTGGGGGCTTTGAAAATCCTACCCCCAGACTCACTGCCCCATTGCAAGGTTGTTGACTCCAGACAACAAGAGGATATCTAAGATGGGTCTCAGCAATAGGCCAGTGTTTATGGTGTTTCAGAAACCAGAAACCTGGAACCAGACCAATGACTCATTGCAGTAAGTATTTGCATGCAATGCTTTCCTGGAGGATGGGGTACACTGTGCGACATATAGCAGTTTGCAATGATACTTTGATGGACGAATGTGCAATAAAGAGGTGGAAAAGAGTGGGAACAGAGCAACATGTGCAGTGGAGAGAGCAGCTGCCATGGATGGGAGAACATGTCATTGCCCAGTGGGGCCAGCAGAGTGGTGTGGAACAGCCTACAGCTCATGTAGGATTTGGCCCTGAATGTGCTGCCCAGCTACATTTACCCTGGCTCTGAGCAGCAAAACATCCAAGATGAAGCTTGGTTTAGTTTTGGATTAAGCACCCTTGAAAGACCTTCATGGTCTGTGCTGCTGGCAGGGGCCAAGCTGGTGGCCTGTGGGCCATGGTGCAGCCAGGAGCTGTGCTAGTGTCTATGGTCCATGCTGCTTCTGCAGGGCATATTGACCTATGGTCCATGTTGCTGAGGGATCCATGCTCCCGGGGGAGGCCATGTTTATGTCTATGATCTGTGTTGCTGCCTGAGACCACGTTGGTGTCTGTAGTTGGTGATGCTGCCAAAAACAATGTTGATGCCTGTGATCTATGTTAAGGTTGAAAAGTCCTGTTTATGTCCATGGTCTGAACTACCTCCAGAAGCCATGTGTAAGTCCATTATCCATACCGCTGTTGGATGTTAATAGGGAGGAAAGACTCTTTTGCAGTGGTATAGATGACTCCAGATTCATAATTGAGAAAAAGAAAAGCCTTCTGTGGTAAGCTCTCTCTCCACCCCACTCTCATCAAAAAAGTCTACAGAGAAAGACATTAAGAAAACCCTTAAAAAGTGTGATAAAGATGAAGTATAGCTCTTCTCTTCACAGTTGATGGCTTCCAGCCGGGGTGGAGGTAGAGCAAGACTCGTTTTCTTTAAGGGCTAGCCATGAGTTTGACCATGCTCCAGTGAGTATATGGGCAACACAAATTGGACTTGGTGTGGATTGGGGTGGGCGGGCACAAGGGTATGAAGTGGACCTGGGAGGAATGGGAAGTGAATGTGATGGGTGCACTGTATGAAATTCCCAAATAATCAATAAAAACACTTAGAAAAAGACAAGTACTAAAAAACAAGAGCATGTGCAGTTTAGATTGCTCCATGCAGGACCACAGGAGAATCATGTTTAAAGATGAGGAGTGTGTCTGTTTTTGACATTCCTTAAAGTAAATACAATAGACGTGGAGTTTTTGTTATTTTATTTCTTTTATGTTGTATTCTCATACTCTAGATGGTGGTATATTTTATATTTAATAAAATAATCCTGGAGTATCAGAGAACAGATCCACCCACTGTCAACCCAGGAGGGTCAGAGAGTGGTAACTCAGGCCTTTCATCCCAGCAGGAGAAAGAGTGAGTGGTGACCTTGATGACCTACGCCTTTAATCCCAGAGACAGATCTTTCTGTGTTTCTGTGAGTTCAAGGCCTAAATACCAAACAGTAGGCGTAGGTAGACATTGAGGTAGAAGAGTCGAGCCAGGCTGAGGACTCTCGGAGATAGCCTTTACCCTGAGAAGTCGGCAAGGTCTGATTTGACAGTGGTCTGTTTCCTCTCTCTGATGTGCCAGCTTTTCCCGATATCTGGCTCTGGGTCTGCATTTATTACCAACTAGAATTAGCTCTTCAACTGCATTTTATAGTGGCTGCCCCAGGCTCTGACCCCACAGCAGTGAATGCTAGTTCTCCTCTCCCCGTATCCTCACCAGCATCTGTCAACCATCCCCCAACAATTTTAATATTCACTTCTTCAACAGTTAGTTATGGTGAACATCCTTAGAAGTGTTTATTAGCCATTGGTGTTCCTCCTTTGAGGACAGTGTATTCAGTTCTCTAGCTCACTGATAGAGTTACTTTCTCAGTCATTTTATTTCTATATATATTCCTGATATTAAGTCTGTGAAGGTGAACACTAGCAAAAATGTTCTGCCCTCGGTAGGTCCTCTTCTCTCTGCTATATAGAAACCTTTAAGGTTCATGAGGCCCCACCTGTCAATTGTTAGCCATATTTCCTGTAACACTGGGGTTGGGGTTTGTACGGGCTTCTTTCTTTGACATGTATCCATTTTTTCCAGCACCATTCGTCCATGACATTCTTTTCTCCAGACTTTTATTTTTTGTCCTTAGAGGGGAAAAAGAGTGTCTGTAGTTGAGTGGCCCTGTTTCTAGGTCCTCTGTTCTATTTTCTTGAATATGCTTGTTTTCACGGCGGCACCATGCTGGCTTTGTTGAATCATCCCTGTATCTCTAGAACGAGGCCATCTTGGTCATAATGATCTTTTGAAAGTGTTCTTAAAATCAATTTGCAGGCACTTTTATCTACATTTTTATCTATTTTCTGTGCATGTGCACGTATGAATGTAAGTAAACATAATAGTGCCAACCGAGAGAGCCAGAGTAAGACTGTATATTACTGAGAATTTTGGATCTATGTTTATCAGGGGGAATTGGTCTGTAATTTTATTTTATTTTGTTGTTCTATCTTTAGCTCCTTAGTGGCCAGTGAAACATTAGCTTCATAAAGAGGATTTGGTAGTGTACCTTCGTTTTCTATTTTATGAATAATCTGAGGAGCACTGGTTTAAATTCTTCTTTAATGGTCTGGTAGAATTCTGAGGTAAATTTGTCTGGATTTGAGTATTTTTTGTCAGGAAGTCTGCTTTTCTTTTTTCCTTCCTTTCTTTTTTTAATTACTCCCTCAATCTCCTTCCTTGATATAGATCAATTTTTAAATGTCTTTCTTGGTTTAACATTGGTCAGCACTAGGAACCCGTGCTTGACTCTTTGATCTCCCCATGTCTGACCATGTGTCACACTGATGGCTGTGGAGCCTCACCTTCTCATCTCTGCTTTTATTACAGATCTTTTCTCTCTTTTGGATACTTTGGATAAAGTTTGTCAACACTGTATATCTTTTCAAAGAATCAAGTGTCTCTTTGATGAAATATTCTTATTTTTTATTGACTTCAAGTTTTAATTTTTTGCTGTTCACTAGTTTTAGTTTGGATGGTTCTCATTTTTTGGGATGTTGTAAAGTACATTACTTGTTTCTGATATAGTTTTTAATGTGGGCCCTTTGGGCTTCAATGTTCCTTCTTGGGTTAGTTTTATTGTAGCCCAAAGATCCGATATGCTCTGCTTTCATTCTCTTGTGATCCGTTCTTCAATGGCCAAACCATCATTCAATAGTACAGTTATTAGTCACTGTGAACTGTGCATTGTCTATTCTTCCTCCTACTTTGAACTCTAGCCTTACTCCTTCCAGGGCCCCTTCAGAGCTGGCTTAGTGGTCTTAAGTGGCTTTGGCTGCTTTTGTCATGGAAAGTTTTCCTTCTTCAGTTATGACAGAGTGGTATGTAAGAGTATGGATTGACAGATGTGACTCTAAGAACTTGAAAGGGATGCACCCTTTTATGTCTTTTGGATTTTAGCACTTCTACTAAAACACTCAGGTGCCGACACTGTACAGTGCTCACTGAGCTATTGAGTAGATCCAATTGTTCTCCATTCCTTCCAAATGGTTGAGAATGAGACATGTGATAAGTCAACACTGAAGAAGACAGAAATGAAAGAGAAAAAAAAAAATCCTTGACCTTCAAAAGAAATTAATGAACAGCAGAACCATGTTGGTGAATCTTAATGAGACAGGGACCACCAATGCCCACTACATATTTAACAAGAATCGTCTGCCTACTTTACTTCTCTTAAGTGTTTACCTTTTGTCTTAGTTACTTCCTATTGCTGTTAAGAGACTCCATGACCAAAGCAACTTATGAAATAAATCATTTAGTTGGGGGTTTGCTTTTAGCTTCAGAGGCTTAGCCCATGACCATCATAGCAGGAGGGGCAGCAGTTATAGAGGCATGATGCTAGAGCTGGAGAGAAGAGCTGCTATCTTATCCACAAGTCAGACAGAGAGAGTTTTGGGTTTTTGGAACCTCAAAACTCACTGCCTGTGACATACCTCCTCCAACAAGGCTACACCTACTAATCTTTCCCAACTAGGGACCACACAAATATAAGCCTATGGGGCCATTTTCATCCAAACAGCCACACCTCTGTAGGATAGAGAAGTTAGACCAGGTTTAAATAACTGTGCTGCCTGTTTCAGTTCAAGCATCAGAACTGCTGACATGGCCAGGACTTTAAGGGAAAGAATGTGCATGCTGAAGGAAAATGCAGGTGGGATGTCTGAAATCTACTGTAAGACTCAGACAATCCAAGGCTCCCACAGCTGGCAAAATGCAATCCAAGGCTCCCACAGCTGGCAAAATGCAGCTTAGTCAGACATTCATTTTTTTTCAAATGACTTTAATTACTGAAATATAATTTTAAAAACTGAAAAAGGAAGAAAACCTTCGGTTATTCTTACGGGCCTGCCTTTGTATGTCACTTTCCACTCCCCCTTTTTCTTTAAAGCCACTCTTAGTATTTTGGGATATTTCATGTTTTGAATATAACAGTATACAGTACAGGTTGATTGGATGAGGTAACTGAAGGTGATCTTACCTGAGCAAGGCACCAAGGCATACCATGGTGTCTGGCCTCAGTGTAGTAACAGTGGCAACTGGGATGTGGTATTGTGGGAGTGTGTGCTAGCATGGTTGAGGTGGAAGCCTGTGCACGTACTCCAGGTGAGGAGGAACTGTACACCCTCTCGCAGGAGGGTGGAAGGAGCTCTCAGGGTGGGGAGGGCAGCTCTACTCTGGCCTCACCATCTAGGTCATCTGGGCAGGAGCAGGAGCTTTGGAGGCCTATCACCTATACTTTTTAAAGCTAGGGAAAAAAGAAAATCAGCTATTGTTCTCATGGGCCTGCCTTTTATGTCATTAGTCCCTCCCCTCTTGCTGTCTCTCACTGTCATGTTTAGGACATAACAGGACGTGGGTGGGTTCTTTTGCAGTTCTGTTTCCTGGTGCTCTATTGCAGCGGCACCTCTTTTCCTAGATTTGGGGACTTTTCTTCTATGTTTTTACTAAAGTTACTTTCTATAACTTTGGTGTGAAATTCTTATGACCATCACTCATAAATCTGGTCTGTTTGTAGTACTCCAAAGATCTTATATATTCTATTAAAAATGTATTAGGCTAGTCATTAAGCATGGGGTGACAGAAGAGTTGTCTCTTTTGGCATTCTCTATCACTAAACAAGAAAGAATTTTCACTTGAATAATATGTTAGTTATACCATTAACTTACTATCCCTTGAAAAGTATTAATTAAGTAGAAAAATACAAACATGAATTTAAATGCTGTTTATTATTATTACTTACTATTACATGAAATTATAGAAAGAGGATCAATGTCGGTTAGCCAAGAAGGATTAACTAAAATATATTGAAAATACAAAGCAAGGGTATAATGAAATCTGTAGTCATTCTCTTTTGCAAATGCTTCACTGAAAAAAATTTTAAATTAATTAAAATGGACATGTAGCTGAATACACTTAGTGAGGGCTTCCTTAAAAAAATAAAAACACACACATCATACCAGAAATGACTACATAAGAATCCTTAAAAGGTACATCATAAAAGTCCTAAGCCTTATCAGCTTCCATTTTGCCACATAAACTGGAATAGCTAACTCCCTGTCAACCACACAGACACCTGAGAAACCTGTCAGTCCCTGAGTGTAAGGACACACACCTCTTTTGGTGCTGATAGATATGCCAGGACGCTGCAGATAGTCTTACACATCAAAGGATGTGGTACTATTTATTGGGACCTATACAATTTTAGGTCACAAGATACAGGAAGAACACAGTAATGGAGGTGAGTCACAGAAGCTTTTACTTGGTAAAAGCTTATGTGTTCACTACTAAAGTTAGGACATAATACAGAAGACCTGTGCTGCTGGTATTATACCTATAAACTTCTGGAGAGAACATATGAGAAATACCAAAAAATAAATGTCACCTAAGCTCTTCTGGGAGTTCTATACTAGAGGAAACATGATCTTTAGAACTTCTGAGCACTTTATAAAGGGGGCTTTTTTTAAATGGATTCCCCAGTGCTAACCCCAGGCTATTGAGCAATTTAGAACACCTTTAAAAGGCTGGCTTTGGTTAAAAGGAAACACCTAGTATTCTGACTTCAGTTTTTACAAAGGCATTTAAAATGTTAAGTAAACACTGCTGTCTCCTTAATTTGTGAATAGGAGACAGCAGGGTGTGTATGTATGTGTTATGTAATATCCATGCATCTGGGAATGACTGAATACTTGTACTTAAAGTTTGCATTTACACTCAAGTACTCAGCACCTACACCACCCATGAGGAACTTCATTTTGATCACACATTAGCTGTTCAAAGAAAACAAGCATAATAACTTGAGCCAATTTTTGACCTGGGTTTGGAATAAGATAATTTTTATGTTGTAACTCTAAGTACTTAAAGATATGAGTTTTTCCTAATGTAGCCAGAGTCATAAAGCATATGTAAGAATTTCTTTCTCAGCTCTCTGTGTGTGAGTGTGTGTGGGGGGGTGTACATATGTTTGTGTGCCAATGTATACATGTGTGTATATATATCTATGTGTGTTCGTGTGTGTACATGTATTATGTGTGTACCTGAAGGTCTCTCCCTTCTTTTCTCTCTCTCTCTCTCTGTGTCTAAAATGGAAAATGGTTTAGAAACACAGTTCCAGAGCAACATAAAAATAATCAAATTCCTCATTCTATTAAACGAAAGCCCCAAAATATTTAAAGGTGGTCATTATAAGTTCTCTTAAATAATTTTTTTCCTAAGTCCCTACATTCTCAATCATTGCTAGCTTGATCCAATTTCTAGACACTGACTGTTGCTCCTTGCTAACAATAAAATAATATCTACTGGAAAATGCAACTCCAAGAAGTACACAGTTCTGATGATGACACTGACCAAACCACATTACTTCCCATACACAAATCAAATTTCCAAATTTTGATTTATCAAGTGATGTTTTTTCAATCATCATTTCAACTTACCTCTCCTATTTTAAGCATTTTTTTCTATTAAACTATATTTTTAAGGAATAAACCTTTTTCCCCAATATTTTAATGTTAATGACTAACATTCATTTCTCCTAGCATGGACCCACTTCAAGTGAACATATCATTATTGGTTATATTATTTATGATTAAATATTTTATAAATCTCCCCTGTCTCCTACCAATGATTTACATCAAAGAAGCTCCAAGCTCAAGAGTTCCAGGCAAGGAAAGAGTCACGTATCAGACTTCTTTTATTTCTTTTATAATAAAATTATAAAATCTTGCTCCTATTAAAACAAATTTAAATGGCAATAATACACAATGAATGGTCCAAATTTTATTACACTTAAGTTTCCACACAAGCGTAAAAACTGGTCATCACAGCAAGAACGAGCACTCCATTCTCACCAGTCTCCTTTCTCAAAGACCCCTCTGTCTTTCCTGTCTTCCTGCTCTGACCACAACACCACAGTGCCTTTCTCTCTGTAGTTTGCTCCTTCTAGATTTTTAAAGAATGATATATAATAAGACATTTTGTGGTCTGGCATCTAAGATATCAATCAGGATGATATCTTAATTCAGCCATGCAATAACTATAAATAACTTCTTACTCTTTATTTCTGGGTAGAATTTCATTACATAGGCTATGGCTTACACATCTGCTGACTGATGGAAATTGAGTCCCCCCTTTGTTATTAGAATAATTAGAAACTATTAAAATATTTTTGCAAGTCTTTCTATAAACATTTCCATTCATTTCTCCTATGTGAATACCCCAAATGAAATGGTTGAGTTGAAAGATAAATCTGTGATTAATATTTTTAGAGACCATTAAAGTGTATCTAGGATGACTGAATGACTCAAAACTCTAAAGAGTTCTATAAAAGTTAGGTACTCCACAGCCTTAAAAATGACTGCTACCTCTTCTAAACGTCAGCTACTCAAGTGGGTGTGCATTAGTATTGTAATGTGGTCTTAATTTCCATGTTCTTGAAGACCAGTGTAGCCAACTTCCTCTCCAATTACCACTAGCTACCTTCCTTAGTGTGAAGAGCTCAAATCACACCCTTTTCTGATCCAGTTTGCTGTAAATATTTATGTCATATTGTTGCTTGTTTTTTTATTTTGGAGATGTCTTTTTTTAAGATTTAATTTTTATGAAATCCAAATTATCCTTTTTTCTTTCTTTCCTTCTTTTTTTTGGGGGGGTATTCTATTTAAAAAAAATCTTTGCCTAACCCAGGGTCCCTAAGATTGTCTTCCAGCTTTCTAATAAAACCTTTAGTGTTTTAGTTCTTCTTATATATTTATGTCACATATTTAGTTAAATTTTATATATGGCAGGAAATACAATTTATAGTTATTTTTGTTAAGTGATGGACACATGCTCATATAATTATTGGTGCACTATTTCTTAAAAATATTATTTTCTAATTGATTTCCATTGCCAAGTTTTCCAAAAATCATCTGCAGTACATACATGGATTTATTTACAGATTCCCTTCCATATCCTTAACAGTTTATCTTTAGGGCAATACTACAGTGCTTTGGTAAGTGAGTCAAAATTAAAATCAAATAGTATATCCTCAAGTTCTGTTCTGTAAAAATTCCTATTCTGAGTCTCTGCTTAAAAACCTTGCCAAGCATTTTAAGAAAGCACAGCAGAACTTTGACTGAGGCAGCACTTGTGGTAGATAATTTTGGGTGGCATCTTGGCTAGAGAACTGGAAGAGAAGATGGCATGCGAGTCTGAGTGAAAGGAGATCTACCCTCAATAAGGGCATAGAAGAAAGACAAGGCAATGCAGGCCAGCCTTTCTTTTGGAAGCTCCTGCACCCTTGATGTATAATCAGCACTCACCGCCCTCTGGATTCCAGAACCTGTACGTCCAGCAGTTACAGGCAATCCCAAGGCCTCCATCCCCAGGCGTCAGCTTCCCTAATTACCTTTCTCTCACCAGTCCCCCCCACCATCTCGCTCCCCACACTTCTGGGTCTCCCTTTCTTCCTGCCCCCTCTCTTAAACTCTAATATAAAACTAAATTTTTAGATCTCCTGGAAAAGAACCTAATTATCCGAACCAGGTCATATTTTCCTTTCATTTGCGCTTTCATTTTCTCAGAAGTGCTCGGTTCTCAGTGTACAGACACTGGTCATCTTTGTTCTAATCGATCACTGGCTTTGCTTGTTTATTCTGTGTTAGATACGTCTACAATTATCGTTTACTTTTTGGTGCTGGAGCTCAAACCCAGGCCCTTGCACAGGTTTTTCCACTGAGCTACATTCTTATTCTCTCTAAATGGTGTTCTTAAATGTCTCTTTGTGGTTGCTTTCAATATAAATAAATATACCTGAATTTGTATATTTATATTCTATCCTGTAACCATGTTAATTCACTTTTCAATCCTAGTACCTTTGTGGAGATTCCTTATGACTCTCTCCACACACAGTTATGTGATTTATCTTCCATTCCCGCTGTTTGAGAAGCTGCAGTAAAACTGCCCACACTTCCCTGACAGCCTCTCTCCTCAGTGTTGTCATACAAGTTACTAGTAACGTGTTAAAAGAAACTAAGAGCATATTATTTAAGATCCAAATCATTTATTTCCTTTTGAAGAGGATAAAAAATAAGATATGTCATTTACATATACATTTATGTATTTTACATTTTCTAAGTTTTCCATTCCTTTATATTCACTCAAATTTCTGATGATGATACTTTATTCTTGGCTAAGGTCTTTCTCAAGAAACAACTTTCGGAAGAACAGAATAAATATGATAACAAATCCTTTCATCTTCTGGATAGGAAGAGAAATTTGTGTTGACAGGCTCCTGGGGTTTTTTTTTTTTTGGTTTTCCTATTATTTTTTTAAGTATTTAGAAAATTTACTTCACTGTCTTATGGCTTGAAATGTTTTTTTTTCTTTTTTCTCTTTCCATCCTTCTTTCCTTCCTTCCTTTTCTTTTTTCAAGACAGGGTGTTGAAAGAGCCTCTTTAGCCCTGGCTGTCCTGAAACTCACTCTGTAGAACAGGGTGACCTCAGTTTCAGAGATCCACGTATCTCTGTCTCCTGAGTGCTAGGATTAAAGACATACCTCACCAGTCTTTCTTCTGGGGCTCAATCAGCTTCTAGGACCCATAGGGAGGTAGGGGTGTGTGTGTGTGTGCGCGCGCACATATGTACACACGTGTGTATTGCCTCTGTATTCATCATCTCTTTTTTCTGTGTAGAATGCCAATTACCTGTTAGTTTACTTGAAGTTGTCTGGAAGCTCATTGGTCCTCTACTCATTTTCTTTCCTGTCTTTCACTCAGAATGGTTTCCATGGCTATGCTATCAGTTTTGCCAATATTTTATTCTGTGTAGCATCTAACATGACATCAAAACCCTGACACAGACTTGAGATACTCTGTAAATCTCATCTCTGTAAGTTCAGCTTGTTTTCCTCATAACTCATGCTCACGATTTCCTTCCCAAGCTTCTAGGACACGTTTATAACACTTTACTGTAGTTTATAATTAGTTCTATTGCCTGTTCCACCTCTGCACCCATCTAATGACTCCATTTTCTTCCTATTATAGTCATGTTTTCCTGTTTCTTCACATGCCTGACAAATCTGTTTATCAGACAGTAATTGGGTACTATATATTTGCTTATTGCCTTGAATATTTGTGTGAAATACAGTTTATTTAACTTAATTTAAAATTAGCCATATTCCTGAGTGTCTGCATGTAAGCTTTTGGAGAGGGCCAAAGGTGGTGGCTAACTTGGCCACCGATGAGACAATGCACATCTAAGCACTATGTTCTATGCTTTAGGACACTGTCCTCTCTGCTTAGTGGAGAAACAGACTATGCTCCATCCTGAAAAGTCTCCCACAATTGTTCTTGGACAATCTATTTACATGTATGCTCCAGTCAATACTCAGCTAAAAATGAACAAGAACCTACTACAGAGCTCTGAGATTCTGAGGGTGGCCATCTCCTCTCTAGTGCTCAACTTGCAGATTTTTCATATTGCTTTATTAATGTTGGTGCTATCTCTGTAAATCCAAATCCAAAAATCTCTGTCCCCAATTCAGGGAGATTTTAGAAGACTGTGAATTTCTCTAACCCCCCAAAGTTTGAAATACTTTCAAATATAAGCTTGAAGGACAACTGTGAGACCAACCTTTTTTGTTTCTATTCTCTTGTGGATTATTGTCCTTTGCAGTTGGTGTTCAATGTCTCAAAAGCACTGTTTCAAATATTTTATTGTGGTGATATATTGTATACTTAATAAAAATAGTCTGGACCATCAGAGGACAGAATCACCCACAACCAAGCCACCCTTTATCCCAGCACTCCAGAGACTGAGATCCATATATCTGGATCTCTGAGAGTTCAGGGCCTAAGAGTCAGGCAATGGTGGTGCACACCACTGATCCCAGCATTTGGGAGGCAGAGACAGGAATCCTCTCTGTGAGACCGAGGCCAGCCCAGTCTACAGAGTGAGTTCCAGAGCAGCCAGTTCCATTACACAGAAAACTGTGTCTTGAAAAGGGGCTGGCTGGGAGAGATGACTCTCTGTCCTCTGGTATTCTAGACTATTCTTACTAAATATATAATATATCACTACAGTTTATTCCATTTCTTAGTTGCTTAAGACTGTATGCTAAAGCCAGTCTGCTATTGCTGTGGCTGAAGTAAAGGAAGCTGCTGCTCTTTAAATGCACTCGGGCCCTCAGCACTGGCACTGTGCACTCCAGATTGCAATGTCAACAGATCTCTTTTATCTCTACCCCAGACTTGAGCAAAATGGCAGCTCTGATTATACTGTGGTGATCTCTTATTTAGAAAAGGTTGGGAATGTGTTGTGAAGTGTCTGAACAAGTCTTTGCATCTACTATATACAACTCTATGGTTCCCACAATAGAACTCTAACAAAATTGAATAAATGCCTACAAATTTCAATCAAAAATACCTAAATGCCCTTTATAATAGAGTTTCAGTGAGAAAACACAATTGGAATTCCAATCAGATTCCACAGTCTCCCATCCTTGTTGCTATAGGGTAGACATAGACCTTCATGAAGAAAATAAAGGGTAAAAGTGAGAAACTTCTGATGCCCAGGAGACATTCAACATGGATGGAGGGAAGGTTCACAAGGCCCCACCCCTAGCTGAAGAGCTACAGGCAGTCAACGGCAACTGAAGGAGGGAAGGAAGGAGGGAGTTCCCTTCCCACTGAGACAAGCCCCAAGAGGTTTCCAAGCCTAAGTGAGCAGCCATTAACTCATGTGTATACAGTTGCCACTGATGAGACCCAGTAGGTTTTTATCCTTTCTCCTTATTTTCTTTTGTTTGTTTGTTGTTGTTCGTGCGTGTGTGCGTGTGTATGTATGTCTGTGTGCGTGTGTGTGAGTGTATGTGTGTGTGTATGTGTGTAAGTGCATGTGTGCATACGTTCATGAGTGTACGTGTGTGTGTCTGTGTAATTATGAAGGAAGAAGGTATGAATTTGAGAGAGGAATGAAGGGTAGAAATGATGTAAATACAGTGTACTCATGTATGAAATTCTCCCCCCACTATAAAACAAAGAGATAGGATCTAACTGAAAAAGTATGCTCAAAAGCATTTCTGGCAGCAGCGTGAGTTACATGCCAACTTATACAATGCACATTTTAAACCACCTGGCTATATTTCAAAAGGGTCTCCTTAAGTTACCATAGAGGCTAAGCTGTGATTATAGCAAAATAAAATTAATGTGCTTACTCGTCCAACTCCTCTTCACTTTTGGAGCTGTCAGCATAGAGGTACTTGCTCATGTCCACAGGTCTCAGGTTTTTTCTTTTTGTAGACTGGGGTGGAGAATCCCTTATCGCTACACAGGTTTCAGGCTCATCAAATGGGTTCAAATGCTGTGGAGTCTGTGCACCTTTAAAGGGACTGCAGTTGTTCTTATAAAAAGATTCTTCTGGCTTTTTAGGTGACACAGATTCAGTGACTGGTTCTATAAAACAACAGCAGCAGACAGGTTAAATTAACAGCATATGATATCTTTAACATTGTCAAAGACAGGAAGTCTTGAGTTACGAACTGTAAGACTGAAAGAGTACCAGAGCAATAATGAAACAATAGATTTCTGAAGAGCTAAGGGACATACATTGCAGGGTTTCTACTTCCTTCTTTGGCAAAAGAACTCTTAAGCACTGCCTCTTTAGATTGCTAATATCTCATGGCAATCTTAAAATGACTGATTTTATTTTCAATTATGTATGTATATGTGTGCACGTGGATTTGTGCACATGAGTCAGTAGTGACTGTAAGTCTCCCGAGATTGGTGCTATGAAATACAGGCAGGTCCTCTACATGAGAAATACATGCTCTTAACCCCTGCATTATCCCTCCATCCTTCCTTGTAACAGTGTTTGAAGTGTCTAATACTAGTGTGACAGCATATAAACTTTAGAAGTTTTAAACTACTTGGGAGGGCAGAATTACTGTTTATCTTACTACAAGAGCTTGCCGTCCCAAATTGAAGCACAGTAAATTTGACTTTCAAAAGAATATAAAAATGTATTTTTTTTTTTTAAAGAAAATGATACTTGGTACTTTACCAGAACATACCATCTAGGTAGGTATCAAAACATTTCCCCTGGACTGTATACAACATGTACTCATACATCACTGATGCGGAGAGCAGGTGGTGATGAAGACCAGACCCTGTGTATTCTACCATTTAGCTATAGTATATTCTGTTCTAACCTCAACCTTTCAGAGCCAATAAACTTCAGTCTAATCAACAAGAATAGCATAAGGAAATCCACGTTAAAATGCTGTATTAAAAGCATGCTTGGTGGGGCTGGGGATTTAGCTTAGTGGTAGAGAGCTTGCCTAGCAAGCACAGAGTCCTAGGTCCAGTCCTTAGTTCTGAAGAGGAAAGCGTGAGAATTAGATCATGATGTTAAGCTCACAAATTTGCTATGCTAAACTCACTTTAAAAAAAACTCAAACTTTAATTTGGAAACAGGACTGAACACAGGTTTGGGTGGTAAAAATAAGGGTTTTCAGGGTGGAGCAAGCAAAAAGTATAGTATATTGATGTAATTTAAATTATGCCCCACAACTCTAACAACGTATTTTAGTAGAAGACAGAAAACCCATTATTAAAATTCTGAAATGTAACTTGAAGGCTTAGTGGGGAGTGTGCTTTACTGTGTAAACAATAGGGCCTGGGTCTGGTTCCCCAGCATCCACATGGCAGTCATAACCTTTAGGGTGTGAGTGGCTGTGGAAACTGCAACAGGCACATCCCAGGGACTGTTACTTTAGCCTGAACTATAATCTATAAGTTGGAGAGCATGCTTCAGAAAAAAAAACAAAATAAAGTCAAAAATAAAAATAAGATGGAGACCAATAGAGGAAGCTCTCTAAGCTGACCTGGCCTCCAAACTATTACCACTGCCACAACTACAATAAATTTGGTTGTTTTACAAGTGACATCTCAAGCAACTTAATCTAATTATTACTTTGAAAAAATCCTCTCAGCACTGATATTACAGACCTCCTCCCGCATGCCCAGGAGCTTATACAGGTGCTGGGGATCTGAACTCAGGCCTTCATTTTTGTACAGCAAGTAGTTTACCTGCTGAGCTAGTGCTCTGTGCCCCTCCCTTTAGAAGATTAATACATTTTTATTTTACATATTTGATTGTTTTCTCTACATGCATACCTATGTATAAACACACACACACACACACACACACACACACACACATCAGTTGTATGCCTGGTGCCTTTGGAGGTCAAAAGAGAGCATTAGATCCTCTGGAATTTCAGTTACAGAAGGTTGTAAGCTGCTTTGGGGGCTCTGGGAACTAAACTCAGGGCCTGTGAAGTGGCAGCTAGTGCTTGACTGCTGAGCCATCTCTAGCATCATTTAGGATTTTGAAATAGGAAGGTCTGATACTGGTCAAGCTAGCTCCAATATCCTGGGTGAAGTGACTTTCCCAAATGCTTCTGCCTCTTAAGTAGTTGGTACTGTTGTCACAATCTACCATACTCTGTGCTCTGCTTGAAATTTTTGTAATTGACAGCCAAACACTTATATTTTAGAAATTAGACTAGAAAACTTGTTTTGTCTTTTTACTGAAGGAAACAAAAAAACCTAAAACAAAAACCCTGAACTAATCCTCTGTTTTTAAGACTCCTCATAGTGAGATCAGGACCTGTAGCCTATCTGGCTTTTGGGAACCTGTTCCCATGCTGGATTAACTGAACCAGACTTGATGTAGGGGGAGGAGCTTGATCCTACCTCAACCTGAGGTGCTTTGTTCAAGCCCCTGGGAGGCCTGACCCTTTTGAATGGAGGAGGAGTGGATTGGGAGGAACAGATGGGGGAGGAGGGGAGAAGGAAGGGAACTGTGGTTGGTGTGTAAAATAAGTGAAAAAAAAGTTAACTAAATTAAAAAAAAAAGAAAAACAACTGAGCTAAGATTCTATGTTTCATGGTGAAATAACTGAGTATAAAAGAATTCATAAAATCATTATAAATACTGAAATAAATTTAAATATAGCCAAAACTAGAAAAAAGATTTAATAATGAAATAATGGTGTATCTTTTGTAATATCATCATAATATTCAAACATTACAATAATAAAAATAAAATTTTATTATAATGTGAAGAAAGCATTTACTATTCTCTGTATGAAAAGAGAAGATGTAACCTTTTTGCT
This sequence comes from Phyllotis vaccarum, assembly GCA_033318265.1. Lineage (NCBI taxonomy): Eukaryota > Metazoa > Chordata > Mammalia > Rodentia > Cricetidae > Phyllotis > Phyllotis vaccarum. The sequence goes on along the minus strand of JARWLC010000015.1, from coordinate 63,081,855 downwards.
CCTCAACTTTTTATTAATAAGTTTTAGAGCACAACTTTTATTTCTACTTTTAATGTAATAATTATAGCTGGATGGTGGTGGTGCATGCCTTTAATCTCAGCACTCAGGAGGCAGAGGCAGGTGGATCTCTATGAATCCGAGGCCAGCCTGGTCTGCAAAGTGAGTTCCAGGACAGCCAGAGCTGTTACACAGAGAAACCCTGTCTCTAAACTATTCCCCACAAAATATAGTAATTAAAGAAACTTATCTGGGCAAATTTATTATAATACCCAAAGTGAAAAAGTATGCCACACCAATATGAACTGAACTCCACAATGCACGTGTGTTTGTTTCGGAGAGGAAAGAACATGAAGTTAGGTGGGTATGACCCAAGAGGAGTAAGAGACCGGGAGATAGATGTTCACAATGTATCATATGAAATTCTCAAAGGATGACGCATTGTTTTTAACATAAATAAAAGTAGGCAAACTGCAGTGCATAATTTCTGATAATTGCCAGTCACAAAAAAGAACTTCAGAGTATTTCACATAAATAGTTATAAACACAATGACTTTTTAAAATTGGGTCATGGAAGCATTGAGTGTTAGAAATAAGGAAGAAAAGAAAAAGACATAAAAAGATGAATGAAAGAGAAGTAAAACTGTAAAAACAAAATCTAAACAACTACAAGTTTTCTTCTCAAACACTTCTGTTTTAATTGAGGACAAATTTTGAATCAGTATAAATTATTTCTGGGAAATACTTATTTCGAAATTTCTAGCGGCATACAGTAAAAAGAATAATAGTTGCTGCATATTTAATTATCTTTATACAAACAATTAAATACTCTGAATAAGCTTGGCTTACCATTTCCAAATAGAATTAATAATCTTATGCATTATCACGATACATTATGTGACTACTCTTTCCACAAAGTGGCCTCAAATATGTTTAGAAAAGTTACATATTTAATTTTGAAATGAAAAGTTCAAATGCTGGTATCTTGAATATTTTCATAATATTTTTGAACATACACACTCAAATATGTGTGATACATAATCAGAAGCAACATTTGTATCCATTTACCTCAAGTTCACATCAATTCACCCCTTCGAGCCTTAGAATCTTCTCCATAAAAAGTGATGCTTGAACTGATTGCCTCTGAGATGTATTATAAATTTATTGTAACATTTATTAATATTTTAACTATGCTCATATCTATGGCTCACAAACAAAATTAAACGTCAACAATTTTAGCTGAGTCATTTGGAGTGAGGTGAGAAGGCAGTGGAAAACAATGGCTTACGAAATGACCACCCTGAAGGAGCGGCTCCCATCTAACAAACGCAGACTGAGTTAAAGCTCCTGATGACTTCATGAGAGCAGTCAGAAAGAAGTCAACAGTAGTCGATCATTCTTGCGTTTACTCTGAGCAAGGAGTTTAATTACACAGCAGTCTCACTTCTTCAGCAGCCCTTATCAAGCATTAAGAGTTTAAAATGATTTGCTTGTGGGACTCTTTCCTCCTACTGGGTTGTCTCATCCATCCTTGATATGAGAGTATGTAGCCTAGTCTCACTGTAACTTGCTATGCCATGTTTGGCTGACATCTCCGGGAGGCCTGCTCCTTTCTAAACAAAAATGGAGAAGGAGTGGATCTGTGGGAGATGAGAAGTGGCGAGGAGAGATAGAGAGGAGAGGAGGAAGGGAAAACTGTGGTCCAGATGTACTTTATCAGAGAAGAATATATAAATAAAACTTAAAGTAAAGAAAAGAAAAATGATTTAGAGGGAAAACTTTGGATTTATTCCACATAAAATAGGATTGTGTGTGTGTGTGTGTGTGTGTGTGTGTGTGTGTGTGTGTGTGTAAGATGGCAGTGGTTCTTCCTTCTCTGCTCCATGCTATCTATCACATACTTAAAATTCACTCTCACTAATTCTCAGCCAGAGATAAGCAACTGGAAGTAGCTGCACACTGAATGTCCTGGACATGAGAAGGAAACAGCTAAATTAAGAGAGCATGTCCCGTAGTTCAGCTTCCTGTGATATGTCCATCAAGCTCTAAGTAAAATACTGTTATCTCAATAGTAGACCTTTACTATTTTTTTGATGAAACTGACAGAAACTGATCACAAGTGGTATAAAATGCAATAATAATATAAACAACAACTCTTTGAGGAAAAAATATGTATGCCCTCATGGCTCAAGAAAACTCAACTATACAAGTACTTTTGTGGGTCTCTGTTAGTCATCTACTTCAAGCAGAGCTCCTTTGGAAAGTGGCAATATGTCATCAGGAGCCACTTCACTGCAAAATAAGGGTGCAGATGAATACCTTACCTTCTGAGTCAGGATCTCCAAATGGATTTAACTCTGTTCCATCAGGTTCATCAAATGGATTTGTATTCACAGTGGCCAAGTCCTTTTGTGCATCATCCAAAAAGTTAAGTGTGTTGATAAGTTCTGAAAGTAAACGCATGCATGAAGTTCATCACAGCTATAATGCATCATGAGTTTGGTAATTCATGAAATATTTCAATATATTAAAATTCACATTAATAATACCTGCAAATAATAAGACAGTACTTTATGAGTGGCAGAATGCCATTCAAGTATTTTGTAGTACACTAGCATTTGAAAATAAGCCAAAAGAAACATATTTAACATGGGAATTACATCAGAAATGAACTATAGTAAAGAAACTTTCTATGTCAACTAAATTTGATTTCTGAGTGCTGAATAAATTTGTACAAAAGTCTTTTAAACAGGTATAGACGTAAATAGTAGATGTATGTACAATACGCTATGTGGATAAATGCTCAGGAGGTGATCATGTTAACAAACTTGTTGAAGATAAGGCCTGTTATCTTGTTGCCTGATGGTGCACTACAAAATACCACAGAGAACATCCAAGAAAGGACACAAGGACACAAGGACACAGCTGACAGCTCAGGGGACAGAAAGCAAGTCACAGGAACAGGCACAGAAGCAGGAGGAGTAAAGCTTTAGACCTTCAGAGGAACTGGCTGATCTAGCTGAAGGCATATGTGCTTGCTTTACGCAGTCATCTGGATCTTCATCTAAGCTGCTCAGAGCATTCAACTGGTTTACAATCTCTGTAAACAGAAGCCAGTCAAGACAAATGTAAGGTCAGGGCATTTCACTAAAGAGTAGGAGAAGCATGCTGTTACCAAAAACAGACAGGAGATGTGAGATTAATCAAGAGATATAGTCAGAATGTTACTCTGATGAACTATAACAAAGGTAAATGACCGGACATTATTGCAACTGTATTTTACTGTTAACATTTTTATTAGTAACATAATCACTATGTTAATAAACATAAAACAGTAACAGTAAATAGCATCAAGAGGTTTATATCAGATTTCAGAACTCTTATAAACAATAGACACCTTGGAGTCACTATTTGTCTTGAAAAATTCTTAAAACAAGATTTGAAGACTGTTTCTATCTGAATAAAGTATAAAGTAATTCTTTGTGTTCTATTATGCTACAAATCAGCAAGGAAGGGACAGAGCAGGGAGTAACTGCTATTCTCTCCTCCTCCTCCAGCACCTGCTTTATTCAGGTAACACTGTCTACCCCAGAAGACATAGACCAAAGAGAAGGGGAAAGAAGAAAACCACAGAACTCACTTTGTATATGAAAATGATTATTATACATGAATCATACACAAAATAAAAGGCCTTACTAGGTCACCTGTTTAGTCTTCAGAATTTCCAAACCTAAGACTAGGAAAATTTATACATGATAAACCAAACAGATCCAGGCCATTTCGTGGGAAATGAAGGAAACAAAAATGGACAATAGCTTAAACTTAATATCCATACAACTGTCCCTTAGCACTATAAATCTAAGTATGGAATAAATTTTATTTGAACCAAATCAAAGAACACGTTTTGTGAAAGGATCATCTTCCTGCACTTATTTTTTGAACAAATATTTATTTGTCAGCCTGTGCCAAGGCTTCTGCTCGGGACACAGGATGTAAAAAAACAGACATGGTATTGTCTCCACAGAATTTACACTCTACAAAGACACTAATCAAATACTGAAGCACACTTAATGCATGAATTTCAGAATATTAGGCTTTCAGAAACATTATAGGTCTTTGAACAAAATTCGTATGGAAAAATCAATACGCTTGCTAATTTCATATATCCAAATGATAAGATATATTTTGTATGAGTAAAACTGTGCTGGGTGGTGATTGCACATGCCTTTAATCCCAGCACTCAGGAGGCAGAGGCAGGCAGATATCTGTGAATTCAAGGCCAGCCTGTCTATAGAGCAAGTTCCAGAACAGACTCCAAAGCTACACAGAGAAACCTTGTCTTGAAACAAACAATAAACAAAACAAACCAAAAGAATAAACCTGCTTTGGATAGTGAAAATAAACTATTGAAAACATGGAATCAACCTAACTAAAGTTAACTCAACTCCTCAATACTATGACCTCATTTGAACAGCAGTGAAGGGGTGAACTTGTTTGCTTTGCTTAATTTTATCATTCTCATACTTAAAAATAAAAGTTTAGGAGGCTGGAGAGATGGCTCAGCAGTTAAAGGCATTGACTGCTCTTCCAGAGTACGTGGATTCGATTCCCAGCACCGAAAAGGCAACTCACAACTGTATGTAACTCCAAGATCTCTCACACAGACACACATGCAGGCAAATACCAATGCAAATAAAAATAAATTATCTTAAATAAATTAATGGGGGCAGGGTGGATGTCCTGACATGCCTGGTGCAGGTCAGAAGACAACTTTCAGGAGTTGCCTCTCTTCTATCATGTGGTCCTGGAAACTAAACGCAGACTCTGGGTTTGGCAGTCAGCACCCTACCAATAAGTCATCTCTCTAGCCCTTACTGTGCTGAACATATTCAAGAAAGTTTTGAAGGCTTTTTAGTTTTAATTGTGTGTGTGTGTGTGTGTGTGTGTGTGTGTGTGTGTGTGTGTGTGTGTGTGTGTGTGTGTACATGCAAGACACTCTGGACCCAGAGTTCTGTGGTTGGAAGCCACCAGACATGGTGCTGATGCTGGGGAGTGTGGTCACTGGAGAAGGAGCTCTAATGCACTGAACCAGGGCCAATGTCTTTAAATCTTACTCTGAAACTCAGGTAACAGCCATTCAGTAGGAAAATTCATTGACAAATTACATTCTTTCCTGCCCACTAATCATTTTAACAGTAATTTTTATAAAAGCATGAGTTGGAGAAGTAGCAATGTCAAAGTGTTTACTAGTCATTACTGACTTTTTAAAATTTATTACTAGTTGCATAATTTTTATAATTTTGCAAATGGTATATTTTAAACTTTGAAACAGCAAGCAACAAAAAAATAGTGCTAGCAGCTAAAATATATTAAACAGTAAGAAAGGATTTACATATATTACCAGTCAGTCCTCACAAACAGCCTGTGGTGCTATTGTTAATGTGTAGTTCATCTTGTATATTAGTACTGTTTATTTGCCTATATCTCCAAATGTGTGATTTCTTAGTTGAAAATTTTTAAATAGTACTCATAGGCTTACAGTTTTCTTTATATAGCTAGGGCATTTTAAATTATATTTTATTTATAAATCTAATCTCAAAGAGCACAAATCTATCACTAATTAATAACATAAAGATAGAGAGTAGTAAAATACTGAAGAAACATGGGGCTTACTCATGAATTTCAGATATAAATATTGTTCCATGGATACAATATGGGGTATGTCCAAATTTTATCAAAACGAGTCCCCCATGAAACTATATTATTTACATCATAATTTTTCTGAATGTTTCAAATATTTCATCCCTCTCAGCATGCTTTTGGTAACATTTTAAATCAAGGGTGACCATTTCTTCATTAACAACACAAAACAATTATTTTTTTCTATTGAATTCACTAATGACAAATTGTCCTGTCCTTCCAAGTCTCATGGATTTATCCTAAGCTTAAGTAAATCTTAAAATTCTTGCTTCTAGATTTTTTTTTCTCATATTGATGATGTAATAGAAAGGCATTCGTGATTTTTTTCTCTATAGCAGTGTTTCTTCCGTGTAATATAAATAAATGTTACTCCCAATCTTTATCCTTCGAAGCAGCGCCCGGAAGGCTGAGCGAGGCGGTGCTCACATGAGGAATGCTATGAAAGACTAAGGTTAGACCACTTCCTGGAATATTACTACACTGAGCTAACAGGAGACCAAATATATTATTATTGTTGTTATTAGCATAAAACAAAAGGGGGAACTGGAGAAATTCCATAGGCATAAAGAGAGGCAAGGAACTAGAGGTGTCTGGGGCTCATGCCAGGGGTGGAGAGTATAATATAATGAGGCTGGAAAAGGTTCAATCTCGAATACTACTGTGACATAAATGAAAAAAAAAAAATGAACTCCACTCTGAAAGCTGTAAGCAGCCACTGCAAGATGCAATGCAAACTTTACAAACCGGCTGGTGTTCTGGGCAGCTGCAGAGAGGATCCCTGGCACTGCGTCCAGAGCTACTTAGCTGGGAACAACTTATGAAATGTACCATGAAAACATTCCAACTGGCAGCTGTTATGTGGGTCCGGAGCCTGAAAGACCTCGCTTTGTTACACTGTTACCCTTCTGATAACTTTTCTTTCTTGCAAATCACCTATACTTAATTCTCCTTTTTGTAATCAGAAAAAGTTAAAGACTTCAGTAAGATCTGCAACAAAAAGTTACTGGATTTTCGTTGTTGTTGTTTTTAATAAATACGTTCCCAGAAAACATATCATGCTGACCCAATACATTTATGCAATACTTTATTATTATTTTTGCTGGAAATCTGCGTGCTTAGAGAAAATTAACAATGCTACGTAGCAGGACAGGACAGCATTCTACCTGGCGCTGCAGCTCAGGTTGAGCAATAGAGCACAGAGAAAGCACTTGTTGCTGCGTACTGGCCTCTGCTTGCCTCACACGGGGAACTGGGGGAAACGGAACAGGGACAGGCAATCGGAGCCAAGGGTCAAGTAACTTGTGACTTTTCTTTACTGTTGTTAAAAAAAAAAAAAAAAAAGATAGAAATTGGCCAACAGCAGATTATCACACTGGAAAGGGAAGAGTGGAGAGGCAGCATGAAGAGTAGGAGGCTGCTTCCTTTAAGAAAACCTGTAGGGTAAATTAAAGGAAGAGATGAAGGCCTGGAGCCAGGCAGACCCGAGAGTCTTGCACCATCCTCACCCTTACGTATAACTAGATTGAGTGGCAATGTGTCTTATTTTAGGATAGTCCAAAATAGTAACACCAGCTTCCTGGCGAAGATCAAGGTCAAAAAGATGTCACTTTCCTCAAAGGCTTAAGCCTGTAAATATTTGATTTATGGATACATCTAACAGGTTTAGAAAAGCTATTTTCAATCCCTCAGCAAATCATAATGGGGAAGGAAGACAGAGGCTGCCTTAAGCAGGCAAACAGTTGGTTGAGCATTCATTCCCCATACGTCTTCAGTTGTACCCCTCTCCAAATGCCCCCCCAATGTCTCATATGTATGATTAAGCTGCTCTCCCCTCACCCTCGAATAAGTTCCTCAACCATTATTCCATGAACCTTTGGCCAGTCTCTCTTAATCTCAAGTAGTGCACCTTAAAAACATAGGCATCTGTGAATTTTGAGGGGGAGGGAGGGAGAGAGGGAGAGAGAGGGAGGGAGGGAGGAAGGGAGGAGGGAGGGAGGGAGGACCTACAGAAGCTAGAAGAAGAGTTTGTTGAATACTCTGGGGCTGGAGTCCCGGGTGGGTGTGAACTGCTGCCCAACTTAAGTCCTTTGGATCAGCAAGCAAGTGCTCTTGACCCCAAAGCCATTTCTCCAGCCTCAGCAATGCTGTAAGTTTTCATCTATTCTCAAAATTCAGCTAACTGCAGACTCCATTCATCCCTCTCCACACACAGCTTTATTCATCCTCCTCATAACTCTGCTCCAAGGCTGCACATGTCTCTGTGTGTTTGTGTGTATCTGTGTGTTTTGGAGTTGGGGGTCTTACTATGTAGCCCAGGCTTGCCTTCAATTAGCAGTGGTCATACTGCCCCAGCCTCCTAAGTGTTAAGACTACATGTGTGTGCCACCATACCTGGTGCTCATTAATGTAAATTCTAATTGGCAATTCAGGATACATTTTGGGTTTTATTTAACTTCTGAATAAGCATAAATAACCATTCACACCATGAAAATACTTCTCTTTTAGGACATCATATCTAATCTCTCCAATCCTGTGGTGACTTCTAAGGTTTCCAACGCCTTTAACTACTGTATCCCAGGAGCCAATCATCAGTCTCATTCTTTCCCACTCTCAAGCATCCCTTTTTCTGGCTTAAGAGCATGTATGAATGAAGATAATTCTCTAATGTGTGCTGGGTGCTATTCACATAATGAACCTAGAAAATATCCTTGCATACTTGAAATATTAAAAAAAATGGAATTCAATAGCTGTGTCTGTATAATATCATCTTGTATTTCTAACACCTAGAATTGTTTTTTTATGGAGCAAGTTTTATTTTATAAATGAATGAGAATCATCATACTTCACATCACACATATATGTATATGCACACATACTATTTGCATATGCGTATAAATATTAATGCCAACCTATATGTATATGTTTACATGTATGTGTCTATGTGTATGAAATATACAAATACATCTGTAACATTCCACTTATCTTTAGAAATGTGGCTTAAGCCACCACCTCAAAATCAGGTGTCTTAAAGCAACTAAGTTAATTTCTCATGGCTCAGATGTGACTATACTCAGCAGTGCAGTTCACTGCAGTCAGATGATAGAGAAGCTGTTTCTTCCACATTCGTTACTGTAGTTGAGAAGAATAGAACAAAAGATATATCAGAAACCTGTTCTTCAAGTGGGCTCTCATAAGGAGTCCTGGCACCCTCTCAGCAGACATCTTACATGGCAGATGTTTTTCCCTACAGCCTCAGCAGAAGCTACAGACATATATTTATTTTAGAAGTCACACAGTCTCTCCTACTATATCCTATTTATTAAGAAAATATGTATAACCAGCCATTAGAGAAGTTGACTGTGAAATATGAATATCTGGAAGAATGGCCTATTAGAGGACATTAAAGAACATTAATAAGTCAGAATTTGGGCATCATTTCTTAATAATATAAACACAGTATGTAACCTTTTATAAACCACTTCCAAGTATCTTACTTACTATACAATTTAAGTGAATATCAACAGATGCAAATCCTCACGTGAGTCAAAAATATCTGTATTATTTCCCAAGGTAATCTCACGATTTTCAGCTACTCTCCAGTCTGGAATCTATCTATTCTACTGCTTTCCACATGTGATTAGTTTTGTCTTTTCTCAAATGTTATATAAATGGAATCAAATACTGTATATTCTGTGTGCTAAGCCCTCATTCACTTAGCATAATAGTTTTGAGAATCATCTTAGTTGATGAACATACCAAAATCTGTTATTGCTAGACAGTATCCCATGCATGAATTAACTAAGTTTGACATCATTCCCATTGATAAATGTCTAAGATAGTTCCATCTGAGCTATTATTAATAAAACAGCTATGAAAATCATTGTGCAAATTATTTTATGGACAGTTTTCATTTCTTTCAAAGTTTTTTAAAAAGCTTTATTATTATATTTGTTCTTTTTATTTTATGTATATGTGTTTTGTCTGATGTATGTATGTGTTTATATGCAAGCTTGGTGCCTACAGAGAGCAGAGGAGGACATTAGGTGCAATGGAACTGTAATTAAGATAGTTGTGAAGCACCAACTATCTTTGTGGTGCTGGGGATCAAATCTGTATCCTCTGGAAGAGCAATGTGACTCCTGACCACCAAATCATCTCTCTAGTCCCTTGTTTCTTTTAAAGGTTATTATTGTTATTACTATGATGGTGATGATGTGGGCAGGTGTACCAAGGCATGCATGTAGAGGTTAGATGACAATTTTGTGGAGTTGGTTATCTCCTTCCATTTTTATGAGTTCAAGTATTGAAATCAGGTTACCAGGCTTCTGTGGCAAGCACTTTGACATGCTAAGTCATCTGACGACTCATTGCTTTCATTTTCTTCAGGTGAAATACCAAGGAGCAGAGCTGCTCTCTTAAGAGGGTAGTTATAGGTCTAATATCTTAGGAAATCTCTCAAGAAATCATACCATTATACACTCTGCCAAAAATGCTCACGTTTCAGTTGGTCCACACATGCTTGCCAATATTTAGGGTTGCCAGACCTTTAAATCTTAACCATTCTAGTAAGTGTGGAGTTGCATCTCATCATTGTATTCCCTTGATGGAAAGTTAAAATAAAAACTTTCACATGTGTCTTGTTAGGCCAGATAAATGGATCTTGGAAATATAAATGTTTAATCCTCCCGACCCAGACCCCAAAATAATGTATGTTTTTTCTTACTTTCAGAGATTAGCTTTTAAATTATAGATATGTATTTTATTCAGAATATCCACAGAGGCTGGGAAGCTAGGAGAGGACTAGGAGGGAATATTCCAAGGTAGGGGAAATAGAATATAATGTTATAAAGGTATAAAGGAGAAATGTGGATAAATTAAACGGTGAGGGGATGCAATAACAGAGTAGAGGACGGAATAGGGAGGAAACTAAAAGTCTTTTGAAAAGCAATATTGAAGCTTCCCAATGTATATATAAAGGTAAAGGAACTTAACATGCTACCAAATAAAACCTAGTACTAGGAATCATCATATTTTTTGAGTGGTTCGCCAGAGTCCCCCATCAACACTCTCAAATGTTATAGTCTATTGTCAATGATATTGGTGACCCTCTGCAACCTGATTGTAAGACCCTACTGTGAGACAGACCACATGATTAGGTTATCAAATTATGGAGAAATAGTCTGCTATTCAACTAGAAACTTCACTCCTATTGGCTAGCATTAACAATGCTGGAAGTTACTATATGGTACCAGAGGAGAAATGTAGTATCACCCAGCTATCAACCCTGTGAGCTATAAAAGTAACCTGCCTGGAGGATATAATCACTGGTGCAACAGTGGCATGAATGATGTAGAATAACCAAGCACTTATTTTTTATTGGACTTTAGGCATGCTCCATGAGATGGAACCTACATTTGATACTGTTAATGAAGCCAAGAACTTGAGACTGCATAGATAATGGGCCATAAGGGAAACCCTTTTTATTTTCCTAAGTAAGCATAGCAATAAAATGACTCCTAATAACATATTACTATACCCATAGATCAGTGCAGCACTCCATTGTCATTGAAGAAACGTCCTGTGCAGTAGAAGGTAGTTAACAGAGATCCGTAACTGGACAATGTTCAGAGAGTGAGAGACTCTGGGGCATTCTGTCCTAACTGGCAGGTCTTTATCACACGCCTCTGTTCAAGACTCAGAAAACTATGTAGAAGAGAATACAGGGAAATAACATTTTTCAGACACAACAGGGCTGGTGCAGACATGGACTTACATGGCCTGTGATAGGAAGCACAAAACCTGCACAAGCTCAAGGCAGACGAAACAACAGAACAGAAAGGGGAAATGAAGCTTTTGGCAACTGATAGCTGCCAGGACAGGGAAGATCAGTTTTCTTCATGAAGTGATGCTGAGGATATCAAGCACTGTACAGGTCAGCCCTCAAGCTTGTGACTAGTTGGCCAATATAGAACAGACTCCACTGTTGGGGCAGGGAAAGATATCATCAAAATGTATTGTATGAAAAATTAAGAACTAAGTCAGTCTGGAAGTGAGACTTATATTAGATATCGGCTCTGTACCTCCTCGTGTTTTCATTTGGGGGTTTTGATAGAGACTCCAGTATAGACTGTCCTCAAACTTGCTATGTAGCTGAGAATGACCCTGAACTCTGGATCTTCCTGCCTTTACTCCCCAGTGCTGGGACTGGAAGCATGGGCTGTTCCAGGCTTAACAACTGTTTTCTAATCCAAGAATTACCATGCATTTTCTTAATAACCTATGTAGTAAGATCGTAATAAAAATCTAATCATCAATTTTTTAGTTCTTGACTTCCAATGAGTTTACGTTCCCATAGAGCTATTGTATATTCAAAATAAACTTAAAGGGCCTAAATTACCAAATGACACCTGCAGAGTGACATGGCTGCCTAAGAGGTGCAATTCTCAATAGTTAATTCTTCTTGATCTATTTATCTGGCCTACGGCAAAACTATGCTATGTTGATTGTTAAATCTTTACAATAAATCTTAACGTTGGTGTTATAATTATTATTAATCTGCTTTATGCTCTACCACTGCAGGTTTGTATGTTCTCAAGTCTTCTGTATATTTTTAAATGAACTTTTACATTTTATTTTGATATTTTAAAATATCAAATATTTTAATAAGTATCAAATATTTTAACAAATAAAACATTTTGTTATTTTTAAAATCAATTTTTTGAGTTTGTTTTAAGCCCCCTAAGATTATAATTAGCCTTAAATTTATAGGCAGATTTAGGGAAAAGGAACAATCTTGATTCTCAAATCTATGAATATAGAACTAGTTCTCCAATTATTAAAGCTATTTTTATTGCCTTTGATATTGTATTACATTGCTATAAAAGTTTTTCACATCTCTCACTAACTTATTCCTAAGTAATCCATGGACATTTTTTCCAAGCTTCTGTTTTAAATGGAATTACGCTAGTTTCCACATGGGCTGTTATGTAAACTCCATAGCTGTTTCTATCTAGTCTCATACCCTATGTAACCCGCCAGTGTTCTCAGGTGACACAGAACAGCGAGTGTCAACACACTGGCCTCAGCTCCTAATCAAAGGAAAGCAATACCACACCATAACACTTTGCAGAGAAACACTGTGCTCACGCTTGTCAACTGTTCGTCTGTTAAGAACAATGCACGATTTTTTTTTCTTTATTTTGCAATTTTCTATCACCAGCCATTCTAACTTCTTTTAAAAGTAGTTTTACCTTATAAACCCCATGGCTCAAGAAGTCAAAATTGGGCTGGAGAGATGGCTCAGCACTTAACAGCTAGGCTCACAACCAAACTATAAAAAGTCAGAAATGCCCCATTTTTCTGACTCTAGACTTACTCCTATCTTAATAACCACATTACAGGTTTGGATCTCAAAAAATTCCTACCCTTTAAATAGACTTTCAGAAGTACATGGCTATTTAATCTTTCATATTACAGATTACACTGGCATGCTATGAATTTGCATGTGAACATCCTGGGTACTGGTGGTAGGTGCTCAGGTAAAAATAAGCAATTTAATGGGTATATTCTCTGACAGAAATCTTGTGTTGACTCTAAGGAACCTCCTAGTGAAAGGTGAGAGACCTATGCATCCTCCCCAGAGTCCTGGGAAGTAGGACATTGAATCTTGCAAGGCTGAGTCATAGCATCAATTCTAGTGCCTCAAATCTCTAAGTGGCATCTCCTCTGCCACCATCTGTGCTGTTAAGAGTCTTTCCCCTGAAGGTAGCCAATATGTCATTCTCTCTTCCTTCTCCCAAATTAACTTTATCAACTGTGGATTAACAAACCCCAGGCAACACTGCTTATGGTAAAAATGGCTACTTTTTGCTATGCTGCATATGGGTGGTAGCACTCGGGATATGGATCTGGTAGAAGACTAATGCTTGGTGCTTCTCTGAAGGTGGAGAACTGGCCTGCTTTTCAGTACTATGTAAGGTATACTTAACAAACTGGAAGAGACCAGTTCTTGTGCAGCACAAGGAATTTAGGCAAACAACAACAAAAGTCTGCTGTTGACTATGTGCATCTTGTCTCTGTACCCAGCTGTCACTGGTTGATGGAGGACAAAGAATGGAAAGAAATGACTTACTGTTTCCTATATAATATCCTTTTAAGTAAAGCCAATGCCAAGTCAGGTCTATTAGGGCACACGAGTCTGAATATCTAAGTAGATGATATGATGATGATCATTTCAACAAGCATCTTAGGTTGTCTTTATAGTTTTTTGAGTCCCCCAATTCTTTTTCTGGGGGGGGCCTTGATTTTGTCAGGGTGTAATAAATAGGATCTTGTCATTTATATCGGTACTTTTTTTTCTGTCTGCTTTGTGTTTATTTACAAATTTAACATGGAGGCTGGGGCGAGGCTTAGTGGTAAACGGCTTTTGTAACATGTGGAAGAATGGAATGTAATCCCTAGAAATCATAAAAAAAAAAGGTGATCAGTCCAAACAACAACACAAACAAGTAGACGATAGAAAGCAATGAAACATTTAAAAAGATACTCAATGTAGATTCCAAAGATGGGCATAATGCCAAATACCGCTTCAAGCACCATGAAGCTATGTACAGATACAAACACTGATTATTCAAGTCTATATATAATTTCTAGTGCTGACTAAATTTTTCATTAAAAAGCCTTGTCTCCCCTCCAAGGTCTGTTACTCATGCTACATTTCAGGAATTTTCCTATTGTAGTTAAAAATTCCCCAGTCTATCCACTGACGTTGCATTTTTAGAGAATATATTGTCACCTACAGTTTCAATCAAGGGTCTTGTTTGAGAGCTAGTCCCAAAATGTTTCTAGCAAGCAGGAGAGTCTGTCTCAAACAGAACAAGGCAAGGAATTTTTGATCAGTTCAACTATAGATGCCACCGATTAACCTTCTAGCAAAGACATTATGTAACTGTGTCAATTACTACTAATGCAAACGCTACCTTCTGTAAGAATTACCAACTAAATGGGATAGTCTCTACATATCAATTTAAGATATACATAAAAGTAACTGTTATCACTCTATTCCTTCAAAGAAGGTTGTGTATCATACATGCTATGAAAAAAATCTCATGATTGAACCATTGTTTTACATAGTTAATATATGCTAATTAAAAACACCTACAAAAGAGTGCTCCTCCCAAAGATGAGATTGGGCAGAATCCCTCCATGGACTAGGGGGAACTCAGAAAAGTGAGAGTCTCAACAGCTGGGGAAAGAGGCATCATACATGGCGGAGGATCAAGCACTGACAAGTACAGACAGAAGCACGAACACCAGAAGGCACAAGGCTACACACCAGAACCAGACAAAGTACTGTGAGGTGGGAAGGAAAACCTGAATCAGATCTGAGCAGAACAGAGGCCCAAAGCTGGGGAACTTTCACAGAATCTGAGGAGTGTATACAACACTGGTAGAAGCTACACAAGATGAAAGAACTTAATACACGCCCTTCAATAATAACTATGAATATTAAAATGGTCTTGATCTCTAATGAAAACACACTGAGAAGCAGACTGGATTTTAACATTAGGATCCCAGAAATACACTTTTCCTTCAAAGAAATATACTATCTTATAGAAGAAAGAAGGGAACGGATATTTTAGCTAATGGAAATATGGAGCAATCCAGTATAGCTAATCTAATATCTGGTTAGATATCTAACATTTAGATATTAGATAACATTAAAATAGACTTCAGACAAAATCTGGAGTGATTTCTAAATCACTTTATACTGATTATGAGAATAATTCATAAAGAGAACATTTTCCTAAAACAACATAAGACGCAAAGTTACAGATTAACCCTGACTCTGCAATGTTAGTGATTTCAAAACCCCACTCTCACTGACAGGTCTTTGATAAACTGCTATCACTGACCAAATGTACTCAGCAAACAGTGCAGTATTCTGCATTCTTCTCAGCACCTAAAGTTACAAAATATTCTCAGGGGCTGGAGAGACGGCTCAGCAGTTAAGAGCACCAGGTCTCTCTCTAGTGAGAGAGCTTGGGACACGCAGTCTGAAATGGATGTCTCCATCAAATCCCTCCTCTCTGTCTCAGAAGGGGAAGTACTAAGACTGGAAGAGAGGGGTAGGGGAAAGATCAAGAAAGCCAGGCCTTCTGGACACAACAGGACTGATGCATATGAATCAATCCAGAGACTGTGGTGACACAGCATGCACAGGGCCTGCTCAGGTCTCAGCCAGATGGAGTCCAAGTGCTGAGAGGGGAATAGACAAAACCCCATCCCCAACCCAGAAGCCATCTCTAGTCGATAATTTCTCAAAAAGGAAAAACTAGCTTTCTACAATGGAGTTTTACTAGAAATGCAAACCACACCTAACGGCAGGCCAGGCCCAGCAGTAGAGAGCCAACACAAAATAGACTCAATGGAGTTTTCAAGATTGTTTTTGTGTGTATCACAATGCTCTGTCTGAGCTTCCTCCACTACAAGTCTTTCGCTTATATGTTATGGTTTCCAATTTTGTTTTCATGGGATTTCTGTGTACAAATGTGTGTACCTCAGCCTGTGGACGTGTTTCTTGGGCTTTTTCATTGGCTTCTTTTCCCACCCTCTGTTTGTTTTGTCCTATTTTGATTTGTTATTATTTTATCTTATTTTATTTTTTATAATTACTATTTTAGAAACGTGTTGGTATTGTAATGAGAAAAAGAACTGGTGTGGATTTGGGTAGATGGGGAAGTAGGGAGGATCTGGGAGGAGCTGGGGGAAGAAAAACTGTAATCAGAATATTCTCTATCGGGGAAAAATCTATTTTCAATAAAAGTAAAGTATTGTGCTGTTGCTGCTACCATTAGGAAACGCAACTGAATGCAAGCATCTATTATTGGGGAGACAGATTCCACTGAAATAAATACAATGGCCAAAGAAAAGGACTGATAGAGAAAACTTACTGCACTTCTTATAAAAGGATCAATACATATTGTTTTATTTTAATATTAGTAAAGACCTACAGGTTCATTACATATCTGTTTGATTTATTCATTTTAAAGTCTATTATTCTAAAATGAAAACAGAGCAAACAATTTTCAAATTACTCTTGCAAAAAAAATTGCTTAAATTAAAAGGAAATCCTTAAGGGCTCAAGATATATCTCAGCAGTTATGAGCACAGAGGTTCAATGCCCAGCACCCATAAAGCAACTCACAACCATCTCTAATTCTAGTTCCAGGGACTCTGACACCCTCTTCTGGTCTCCACCAACCTAGGCATGCATATAATACACAGAAATACTTGCAGGCAAAACACCCATGTACATAAAATAATGTAAAAAATTTAAAAATCAGAGTGTCAAAATGGAGGGAGATAGAGAAGGAAAAATAAGAAAAGGCCTCAAAGGAAATATACTTGAAAGTGTACATACACACTCATCTTTATATACACCAATATAAGTGAAATGAAGGAGGTCAGCTATCAGGAGAACTTTTAAAATTCTCTGTGTGTGCTCACTTGAGTATGTGAGTAGGCAGGTGGATGTAAGTATATGTGTGGTGCAAGTGTGTATGGGCCAAAGTCAAAGGCAGGTATCTTTCTCAGTTCTCTCACTGAACCTGGACCCTGTTGATTCGGCTAGGTCAGCAAGCCCCGCAGACCCTCCTCTCTGTCCCTCCACCACGGGGACACAACCCTCTATGATCCTGGGACTTGAACTCTGTTGGTATGCTATGTGACAGGTGCTTTAATGACCAAGTCACTGTCAGGGCCCTGAAAATAGCTATTAAAAAGCAACATTATGGGGCTAGATTAGCAAATGATACCTATTAGAGATGTACTTCATAGAGATGAGCTAAAAATAGAACAATACACTTGACTAGCAAATGAAACATAGTTTACAAGTATCAACATTGGACAAGATTTCAAGGGAAGAAGTATAAAATGGAGCAAAATGATACAGATTTGGATGAATTTATAAAACTGCGTTTTTGGACCAAATACTTTAGGACTTAAATCATATATGCAAAAGAATAATAATACAAATAGGGTAATTTTTAGAAAATTAACAAAAATACATCATCTATTTAAACTACAAAGAAAAAAACCTTAGTTAAGATTTTTTTGAAGCTGAAACCAAAGGGACACAGAATCTTTTTTGAATTTGACCAGAAGTAAACAAGGTAGGAATATACAGACAAAGCACATGTAAAACATACTCTCTTAAGTACATTTGAGTTAAAAAAAAATAAAACTTAAATCACAATTAGAAATTAAATGTTTAGTTCAATGCTAGTAAAGCCAACCTGTAATTTTTGCTGCCTTTTCCTCTTGGTTCACACGACTCTCATCATCATCCTCATTATCTTCTTCAAAGTCATCTAAATTGCCAATGTCAGCCTGCTTCATACTCATCAAACTAGCCAAACTTTGCATATCTTCATCTCTATATCAAATCAAAATATAACATACAACATATTAAATGACATTACCTGAAAAATAATTATAAAATAGATGTTTAAATAAAAATCTTAAATCCAAAACTCTCCAAACTCTAAAGCTTCTGCATGATGATGAGGCTCAGGTGCACTAAAAACTCCGTATAAAGCTACTTTAGGTCACTTGTATAAAGTACACATGAGACTTAAATTGCATTGTGCTTATACTCGGGTCCCCGAAATCCAGAAAAAACTGAAAACTGAGCTTATCAATTTGGAAAATGGATAAAAATACATATCAACATGTTCCTTCTTTTGGCAAAATATGAGTATACCTTTCATGTTGTGTAAGAATATCTTTAAATATAAGAATTTTTTAAAAGTTATAAATTTCCAAATGGCATGTTTAATTACCACAAAGCAAACAAGATTAAACTCTAACTAGTTAAGACTTTAAAAGGTACTTGTGCTGTCTCCCTGTAGAAGACAAAAAGTTTCTGCAGAGAATTCAAGCACAGTTTCTTAAGCATTAAGTCTAGAAATAAAACTTTGGGGAGTCCACAAATGAGATAAATGTCAACTTTAGAAATAAAACTTATGCTGGACAGATGGCCCAGAGGTTAAGAGCACTGGCGGCTACCCTCCCAGACGAAACAGGGTTCAATTCTCAGTACCCATATGGCAGCTAACAACTGTCTGTAACTCTAGTCAAACTTCCAAAAGGAATCAGAACAGGAATTCTTAATTAAAAACCAGGAACCATTTCAGATCTATGGGCTAGGCAGACTGAATGGCAAACCCTGAAGATCAAAGGCAGGCTTACCATGGAGCCACAGGCCCTAAGGATAACCACTACAACAAAATAGATCAGCTAAGAAACACAAGATGAAATCCTCAGCTAGTTATTAGTTAAACACCATATGCTTAATAAAATATGAACTTTTATCTCAAAATATTTAAAAAATATGAAGTTTATATTAAATATTTTGAGGCAAATCATTATTTTCTCTCTTCATCTATTATTTTTACCTTAAAACTCACTGAACACATTTTAATGATATAAAACATTAATTTTCAATTTTGTAGACCTCCTCTAAATTCATACAAAAAATAAAATACTGTTCTTTTATAATCCTTAATAATTTTATCTTCAAAATATGGCATAACTTGCAAACTAAGCCAAGTATTGAAAATCTTCATATTTTATTTCACATAGGCTAGGTTAACAAAATTATTTTCGTCTTTTAAAACAAATTTCATCATAGTCTAGGAACAAGAAAAGTTGTATTACTTCATCTGTGTGCCTTCCTCAGTTATCAGTAATCATGATAAGAAAAGGAGTTTTTGAAAAAATTCCTATTCATATTAAATTGAGACTCCCGGATAAAATAAACTTTTTCTTACCCAGACTGCTATGGTGGTGCCAACGCGTTTACTGCTCTGTCCATGTAAGGAACGCAGAATTTAAAGGATGTTTGCTCTCTCTTCTTCCTGATTCCTTTCCTTTGGCTTATACTTCAGGGTCAGAGTTTTAGTTTTTGCCCCAGTGGTTACTAAGGTGCTTCCATCCTCACCATCACAGCAACCACAGTCCCTTAGAACACAGCTTCCTGTTGCCATCTACCATCTCACTAGCTGCCTTGGAGATGAGTGTCAAACATCTCACTTTGAGAGATACACAGAAACCAGCCTTATCAGTCAGGCATACATTACCAATTATAGTGATCACATTCTAGGGGCTAAATACGTGCACAGCTGTGGCTTAGACTGGACCCTCCCTCCCCTTATCTTTAGAATTCTCAGCATAGCGTTCTCACTTCTGTCCATCCTCTGCTCCAAGGTCACACTGTACACCACATGTGCCTGGTCCTGACTTAATTATCTGCAGTAAGTGTTTAATAAGCACTAAAGAACTGGTTTTTGGTTCAGTTGTTGTTGTTTTGAGAAAAGGTACTGTGTTGGTTACTTTTTGTTAACTTGACACAAACCAGAGTTACTTGGGAAAAGGAAACGTCAGCTGAGAAACTGCCTCCATCAGAGGGGCCAGCAGGCATGCCTGTGGAACATTCTCTTGATTAATGACTGACATGGTGGGGCCACACCACACAGGTGGGCCAGCTATATAAGAGTAAGCTGAGATGAGAAGGCCGAGAGCAAGCCCAATAAGCTCCTTCTCCGCGGCGGCTTCTGCTTCAGCTCCTGCCTTGAGTTCTTGCCTTGGCTTCATTTGGACACTGGACCACAGGACGTTCGTCTCATTGCTATTCTACTATGACAAACGCTGTGGTATTTTGACACACGCTATGAATGAAGTCACTTATTTGATGATAAAAACTTACGTTGCTTTTCCTTCTCGAAGGAAGATACAAGATAATGAAAACTGGAGAGTGGCAGACACAACCTTTTTAGATAATGGCTTAAATTTTAACTTGACATCAGTTTGAGTTGGCATAGGGCTTGCATATTGTTTCATATTAATGCTGCTAGTAGCAAGGGCTTTCCTCCGACCAGAAGGGGATTCCTGGAAGACAAAAATAATTATGCAGCTTAGAATTATTTTATAGCCAATAAAAAGTCAAGGGATTCTTATAATACAATAATAAAATTGTGATGATCTTTTATTACAGCTTTTATATCTAAGTAGATAAAAATAAATAAATAAAACAGAAAGAGATGGGTTGGCCCATGCAGAAGTATTCATACTAGAGGAGAATACTGAATGAAAACTAAAGAACATGCTCAAGGCTCATCCTTACACTCCCAGCACGAGGGTGGGTAGAGGAAAGAGGGTCCTGAGTTCGCAGCCTGCTTCAGAGCAGCTAGAAAAGGCTCCAGGTTAGAGGAGCTAGGCCCAGGAAGCAGTCATTAATTGCCCCCCCCCCCTAAACTAATGTAATGTGATGGCATTTTTCCATTAAACCTATAATTTTTTCCTAAGACATTTTCTGATGATTCTAGTCTTTTCTTTAAGATCACCTGTGTCAGAAAAGAAACTGTTTTTCAGATCTCATGCCCATGGCCACACTGCTGACTGACTGATTCCAGCATATCTAAAAAAGTTCTTTAAAACAGCTAATGCATATTCATCAGAACTAAACAAGAACCCTGTTTGCTATGACAGGTGCTTAATATTCCATTAACAATTCACTGTGATTCACAACTGCTTTTTATACAATAAGGGCTTAAGGGTCTGGTGAGAGCAGGACAGGAAATGACTGAACAACCATGTGTAGATATCATGTAAATTCTGCAGTCATATGATAACACATAAGATAATCTTTCATTGTGCCCTACTAGCAAAAGGAAATTCAAATGTAAGATAATTTGTGATCATGTAGATCATAGGTCATATACTATCCACTATTTTTTGAGACTAACCTTGGAACTGAAAGCAACATTAAGGATCTTGAGTAAGTCAAGAAACCTCAGCCTCAGTAACAACCTCTATAAAATAAGGAGTTACTAGACAGCCATTCAATTACTCAATTTTCCAACCAAGGTAGGAAATTCTATCATTAACAGTTTTATTACTGTTCAATAAATCCTGATTTGTTCTGAGAAAAAAATTTGTCTGAAGCAAGGCTATTGTACTTGAATCAAAGCATTACAAGACTTACAAAACACCAATATTTCTTCCTAACAAATAGGTAAAATATAATGTCACCTCCCTAAAGAATACCTATTTTAAAATGTGGTCTTATCTGTCAGATTATGCACAGCAATATTACACAGAACTATTAGTGCATGCAGATACCTTATGAATGAATTTCAAAAATGTATCAAGCACTCGAGAAGTTAAGCCCTCTCAGAAGAAATACTTAAGAATATGCAAATACCCTCAACTGAATCAAGTTGAACAGATGAGACTATCCCTAACAATACAAGTGTTCTTTCCCTGGTCGCTACTGTCAATCAAAGGATAAGATTAAAGTCCAAGGTTCTGACAATGTGCAAAATGAAAAAGTACGCCTGGGAATGTCAATGTATTACAGTGATATGAACAATAATCTCTTACTGTACCTGTAGAATAGCAAACAACTTGTACATATGAGACAGAATGTGGAGCCCCAGGTTGGAAAGCATGGCATACAAAGTGTCACTTCACTGTTCTAGTTCACAAAATTATAACACTGATCCTTAGTATAACAATTTAATTTTTTAATGAAATAAACTATAAAATTAAGATAACTTAGAAATTGCATAATTTTGAAAGCTTTGTTTGAAGACATTTCTTTTAAGCTATAGTTTTTAATGATTAATATTCTATAAGTTTCATTATTTTATTTTTAAAGCAAAGGTTATATAGGGAAACTTTTCTGATTAAGTATTTGGTGCTGTGACAACCTACTAGGTTCCTACACATTCTGTCACACTACATAAGCAAAAGCTTTTCAACAGTTTTCATTAAAAAGCAGAATAAACAAAACTAAGAGAACTCATACAAAATAATGCACACAGACCTGGATCCCATTTCTTCACATCCTGAACTATAGACCTACAACTGGTCAGGAATCACCACCATTCTCTTCTCTCTCCACCTCTTTATGCTAATCCCTCTGGCTGCCCCCCCCCACTCCGCTGACTCCACCCACTCGGTACTTGCCCCTCTCTGGCTGCCCTTCTTCCTCACTTCACTGTGACTTCCACCCAGTCAGTTTAAAATCACAGTTTATTTTCAGATCCCCTGAGGAAGTTCCCAGGAAATTACCCTTAAATTCTCATTCTCACCTTCATAACCTTTCTCATTGTTATAGAAAGTCAGTGTATTTCCATTCTTAAGAAATGCAACTTGTTATAGTTGGAAGTCAGACAAATTTGAGATAGAATGTGGCATTAGAACGTATTTCCATAACTAAGGTTCAGGTTCACTTTCTCATATTGATGAATATTTTTAAAAGCTGAAAAGTATTGCTAAAAACCATCTTTTGTACTGCTGGGGACTGTTTCAAGTGGCACAGCTACTCGGGGAACAACTCCGCATTGCCTTCTAAAGTTGAATTCATGCACGTATTATGAGTGAGAAATTCCCATCTTAGAAATTAAGTCCTAGAAAAATCTTCATGACAAAAATGACAGAGCAGAAGCTTCTCTATGTTACGTGGTGAACGAGAAGTCGGAAAACCCCAAAATTAACTATTCCAAAGACAGACAGGCAGACAGAGCATCCCAGACTGCAAAGAGGACTAAACACCTAAAACCGCAACACAGAGAAACCACAGGTGCTGTCTGCCAAAGGAAGAAGCACCACGTGGCTGAGGGGAAGCAGGAGGCCATCCTAAAGTGGTCTGCCTTTTCTTCTCAGAGTGGTGCGGGCCCTTGAGGTCTCAATTGAGGATTGTTTACTAATGTCCTCGATAAACCTGGAAGAGATACTCACACAGCAGAGGTGTATATGGCAATACAGACATACAAGAAACATGAAAAGGCAAGACAACATGACTGTTCCAAAGACTCATGATTTCCCAATTGCTAAACCCAAAGACACTGATATGAGTAAAATGCCAGATGGAGAATTCAAAAGTTTACTTGTAAAAATGGCCCGTGACTTCAAAGATGACAGAAACAGGAAGATGGTCCGCAACACACAAAACGAAGACAGCAGAAGACGACAGAAACACTGGGGGTGAAAACCTCAAATGAAAATAAAATGCAGTCAAAAGAACCATCAACAGAGGCAATACTACTAACCTGTGTTTTGTGTTTAAGCCATAAGTAAGTCTTTTGTATTTATCAGCTCATACTACCATCAATAGAAAAGGAAACCACAGGGACTATACAGATAATGAGAGACTAAATATTCACTTTTGAATGACTAGTAAGACACTAAAGAAATCAAGGGATCATTTTTAAAATTTCCACAGCCAAGTTCCAAAATTTCCAAAGCAGAACCTCCTGGCACAATGGACTGGTGCTCCTGTGAATACTTACAATAAAACCTATGAGCAAATACATCTCAAGATCCTAGAAAAACAACAAGCCAGGCCCAATAGGGACAGACAGATAGTAGATGGAAGAAACACACAAGGAAAATGGACACAGGACTTAATGAAATTAAACTAATGGCACAAAAAACTTAAAAATTATAAAATAGATCATACACATTAAAGCATAAAACAAGAACTCAATAAATAAAAGAAACAGCATTCACTTATCACCTAACTTAGAAACAGAACGTATTTCCAAGTAGCTTAAAAGCTGCATATCCCCTCTCAAATTACATTCCACCCATTCTTTCCTCCAGGGCAACCAGTGCCCTGAATTTTAGATCTTTGCCTTCAACTTGGCAAAATCTGTGACTATGTATACAACCTAAAGTAGACTTTGCTGATGGATAGTAAAATGTGGTACATACATACAAAGGAATGTATTTAATGTTTACTTTTATTTGTGTGTATGTATATGATCACAGAAGCCAAAAGAAGGCATCAGATCCTTTGGAGCTAGAATTACAGGAGGTTGGGAGCCACCCAATGTGAGCTAGGAACCAAAAGCAGGTCCTCAGGAAAAACAGCCTTTGTTCTCAACTACCAAGGCCTCTCAGCCTCTGCTGGAGAGTTTTACAAAGTTACACTCAGTTACTCTGACCCATATTCACAAAGTATAGATAGATGCTATGCCTTAACATCACCATAAGCATCTACCATCTACCTCGTGATACTACAACATCCACCCTTCTAGTATTGCTCTGCCTAATCCTTGGGTCTATTCACACCCTTATCCTTGAGAACTATGAAGTTCTAAGCATTACTGAACCAGGGTACCAAAAACTGAAATGGCATGCAACTGGAACTCTGAAGAGAATTCTAAGACTAAATTAAGGTAGTTTTTAAGTTTCTGAGTTAGGAAATCTTGCCCCTGTCTCATGATTACATGAATTATTTCAGTGTAAAGAACAAACACTCAATTACCAGGGCACTCTCACTACTCATTAAAGAAACAAAATTGTTCAAAGAGATAATGTAGAATCTGAAGGCATGTTAGCAGTTTCTTAATCCAACCTGCCACTCCAATACAAGTGCATCTTACGATATACCTATTTAATAGAGAGCTGTTTTGGTACTTGGCATTCAAACACTACCTAAAAACTCAAGGTGCTGTTCTTTCTGAAACAAAATTATTTGGCATACTGCACTATCAAGAAAAAAGTCATATTTTACAGTTATTGAGAGCTTATTATGTGTCTGGCATTCTTTTATTTAACACTGATGGCATTTTAAACTTGATGCTGAAATGATAAAGTTTATCTAAAAGGGCAATAATTCTGACTTCCAGAACTACAATGTTGGTCCCTCAAATTGTCACAGCACAGCATTCCTCAGGCCATGCTGATCTCTGCTTCAGCAGCAGACCAAAAGGAAGCACTACAAAATTTAATTTGGAATTCGTGGAGCAATTAAAAGCTAAAGTAGACATGCTACAGGGCGCTCTCTCAACCACAAAGACTTAATTAGAAACCATATCAGCTAAAATAGCCAACTTAGATGCTCTGGTGGAAGAGACGTTAGCATCAACAGGAAGAATCATCACTAAAAAATCCTGATGAGATATATACTCAAACATCATTTAGAAAACTATAATAATTTTAATATCAAATCTAGCTTTCCTCTAAAAAAAAAGAAGTCTTAATAATAACCCTCAACCTCTCGAAGGAAAACTCCAGGGATACATAGAATACAAGTTAAAGTATTTAGTCAGAGGTCTGAACAGGTTGTAGGCTGTCCAAACTTGAAAGGATAAAAGAGACCCTGCTGTCAACTCTACTACAGAACTACTGGACAGTTTCTGCCGACCTCCTCCAGTGTGATACTAAGGAAAACAGCACGTTTCCACTTGTCTAATCTTACAAAAGTAAACTAGCAGATTTTAAAATTAAGTCTTCATTAGATGTAAGAGAGAAATACAATCACCTCAAATTTGAAACAGAGTTCATCCCTGCAGATTCTTGTCTTTCATGGCCAGGACTGAAAAGCATATGCTGACCCTAATTCCTGGGTCTCCAGGACAAAACTATTTCTAAGCTCCATATCTAAGTGCTCAAGAACTCACTACTCACTTCAATGTGTCATAAATACAACAGCTCAGCTCTACCCTCTTTGCTTTTCGCCTCAGTGAATCACAGTGTCTTGATCCCAGACCTCACAAAACTAAGGTGGCTCTATCTGCTAAATCCCTCTAGAATTTGAACCCCTCCTAAACCTAAGCCTCAACATCTGGACACATCTTCCTTCCTCTAATTCTATACATAGCTATGTCTCATCTTCCAAGCGTCTATCCTTTCTAGACTGCATAAAAATTCACTATTGAAAACTGTTAATGTACAAAGTACAAAAAAAATTTCACACTTTACTGGCTAAGTAAAGCCATGGCTTTTATGGTCTACTTTCTCTAGTTTTTATAAGTACTATTCATAGAAGACTATTATAATTTAACATTATAACTTAATAAACCTATATGTAGATGATACATGTTATTCTGTAGGATGGCTACATCACAAACTCTATAACTATTATTTTTCATAAACCCATTCTCAATTTGTTACTCTTAAAAATGATGCTGTACCGAACATTTTTACAACCAAAGTATTTGGGCCTCTATTTCTTAGGGAGAATTTTTGGAGGTGAGAATTTTTTTCCTCTTATTTATTTATGTATATATGTGGGTGTTTTGTCTGCATGTATGTCCATGTACCACATGTGTGTCTGGTGCCTCAAGAGGCCACAAGAGGGCATAAGATGCCCTAGAAATAGAGATACAGACAGTAGTAAGCTACCGTGTGGGTGCTGGAAATCCTGAATCCTCTGGAAGAACAGTCAGTGTTCTTAACCACTAAGCTATTTTAAAATAAGCTACTATTTTAAGAGCCATTTAAAATAATAATAATAATAATAATAATAATAATAATAATAATAATAATAATAATAATAATAAAGGGCTTGGGAGATGGTATAGTAAGCAAGGCACTTGCTGCACAATCACATAAATCTAGGGATAGCAGAACCCTGCATCTAGAGTGGTTTGACCAGGAATGGCCCCATAGGCTCATAGATTTGGACACTTGGTCCTTAGAGAGTACCTAGTTGACAGGGATTAGGAGGTGTGGCCTTGGGAACTGTGTCACTGGGGGTGGGCTCTGGAGCTTCTCTATTCCTGCTGCCTGCCAATTCAGATGTAGAACTCTCAGCTGCCTCTTCAGCATCACATTTGCTGCTGCCATGCTTTCTGCCATGGCAGTAATGAACTATAGCCCCAGTTAAATGCTTTTCTTTATAAGAGTTACCTCATCATAGCTACAGAACAGTGACTAAGACAGAAGCTGATACCAGCATGGGGGGGGGGGGGAGATAGAAGAATTCCCAGCATTCAGCTAGCCTGGTGTATGTAAGGACAAGCATTTAAACAAACAAACCTGTCTCAGAGAGAGGAAGCAAAGACTGGAACTTGAGGTTGTCCTTTAACCCCCACATGTGTATATGCATGCACACCATTCAAACATAAATATGCATGTACACACAAAAATAAAAGTAATACCTAAATCATTTTAATGTCATTAAATTGCCTTTCCAAGGAAATTATCCAACCTATAATCTTGTGTGTACAGCAATGCTTGTCTCACCGACCACACTCACAATAGCACTGCTTTTTTCTTTAAGTACTTGTAAGAAAACATCTATAGCATTGGTTTTCTTTGCGTTTATTTGATAATCTGTGACTTTTTAATTTATTCTTATTTTCCATCTGCATTTTCACTTTTGTGCCCTTTACTCCTTGTCTATTTGGGTCTTTTGCTTTAAAAAAGACTCCCAGAACTCTTTGGTACAGAAAATATTAAACTTTTGCTTGCTGTATTGTTGCTAATCTATTTAGTAATTTCTTGCTTTATCCATCAAGATTTATTTTTCTATTAACATAATTGATTCTGTAGGGATATTATATTGTTCCATTGTAAATAATTGTCCCCACCTACGAGTTTAATAAAAAGCGCTGATTGGCCAAAGGCAGACAGGAAGTGTGGGCGGGGCTACCAGACTAGGAAAACTCTGGGAACTGGAAGAACAAAGCAGAATGCCAGAGAGAAGCCAGAAGAAGCAGAGGACAACTATGCTGCTCTGAGAAAAGGTACTGAGCCACATGGCTGAACAGGATAAGGGTCATGGGTTAGATTAAGGGTAAAGAGTTAGCGAGTTATATGCCTGGGCCTTAGACCAATCAGCCTAAAATTATTGTAAGCATCTGTGTCTCTGCCGGTCTGTGGGTCTACAGGCCTAAACCTTGAGGGTAGGCCCGAAAGTCCAGGCCAGAAACCTCATACTACAGATTCTTATGGAATTTCACATCATGAACCCCAATCCCACTCACTTCTCAATCCTTCCATACCTACCCCTCACCTCTGTAGCATCTCCCTCAAAGAAAACTACCCCCAAAAGAATTAAAAACAAAACAAAACCTACCTTGCTCCCCCATCTTTCCAACACCTCTTCATTCATCCTGGTGGCTCTGGGAGCTGCAGCATCACACAGTCTACCTTTCTGTCTGTCAGCCCTGCCCACAAATGTTCATTGCAGGGAGTCGTGGTCTGGTTCAAGGCCTCTGGCTTCTGTTACACCATCATCACTGACCCTCACAGAAACTCATCTCAGATAACCTGCTGTTGCCCAGATTCAGGAGGATCCTGTGGTTATTGTTCTGCAGGACCAGTCCCTTCACATACTCCAGCAAGTCATAGATGGAGTAGATGTTACAGTAGGACAAACCAAGACCAGGATGAGGGCCTGGGTGGTAGCTGGGCTGGTCAATTCTGGTCACTGGGACTGCCCACTTCAGTCAGGTGAGGAGTGAAGCCAGGTCTCCTAGGCCCAGGCCATCTGGGCCAGCTCTCCCATGCCTATGGTGAGGGGTGGGCCAGCTCTCCCAAAAGGGGCAGGGCCAGCTGGGTGCAAGAAGGACTGTTTGTTCTGGAGGGGACAGGAAGTATGTCAGACATGTCCAGCTGGGGTCTCATTCCATTCCTTCCATGGCCTCCTTGCAGTAAGTGTACAGGGCTGGTTCATTCTCTCCAGGTTGGCATGTTGATAAAGCCAAATTTAAAGCCCAAGTCTGTCTAGCTCAGGAGTCCTGCTGCAATGTCTATCAAAAGACAGGGCCAGCTATCTCAGGGCCAGTGACAGGGTTAGGGTTGAGGGTAGGGGTGACGGTGGCTTAGCATAGCCCTCAGATTTCAACATGTATGATTCCTATAAACCTCTTCCAACATGGGACATGGACATCAAGACAGACCCTAGGTCCTTCATGATTTCTAGATATGTCTTCAATCACTACAGTAGTAATGAGACCCCTGGTTTCTGGACCTACATGTAAGGCACTTCAAAATCACTACTCTGTCTCCACAAAATGAAAACTGAATGAACAAACTAAAAAGTACCAAGTCTTAGACAATTAAGAAAAGTTAGGTTATAGGGCAAACTAATGCCTACTAAATTGTACATCTAGACAGGCAGATAAAAAGGACTGTGACACATTGATGCTTAAACCCCTTTGGGAACCAGGGTTAAGATATTAAAATCGGCTGTAATTGAGGAATTGCTTGAGGCTAGGTGTGGTTAAATCTGCAAGTTTAAATACCCAAGGGATATATTCATACATACCAGTACAATTCACCTTGTGCTAATAGGGAAGAAAGGAACCTCTGAGAAATAGCAGATAGTGCCAAGATCTCATCTAGCCTTACCTGCAAAACTTTATCAGAGTCTGACTGACCAGCAGGAAGCGAAACACCCAACCCAGTCTTTTCTAATACCATCCTACCTAGGAAAGGGGGAAATTGAAAAGCATCTGACATTTCACAACCTAGAGGCACAAGCACACTGAAAATCTACCACATCTTAACACTATTACTCAAGAGCTGCTTACAGCAACTCCCTTTTACCCAGTACATCACATCAAGCCACAGAGAAGGAAAAAAATAAAGGCAAGTCACTCTAATGGCCAAAACCATGGTCTGGAGAAATGAGCAACCATCAGAATAGATTTGGGTATGAAAAGATATCTGAATTATTAAAACAAGAATTAAGAACTAAGACAAACAGCCAGGAGAGCAGACATCCTATAAAGTAAATAGCACATAACACAGGATGGGAAATGAGAGCAGATATTCTCCAACAGAACCACTACTTGTATAATAAAACATTTTCTGTAATGAAGATTAAGATTGTAGAATTCCTGAGTAGGATAACAGACCAAAATAACAGGAAAATATTCATCAAATAAAGACACTACAAAGTCACAAAGGTTACAAGCTACCCAAAGAGTACAGAGAAAAAGATGGGGACAAGCAAAAGCTGTCACAGCCAATGGTGAATGAACACTGGGAGGCCCTGGGGAAGACACAGACAGGCCCATCCCTTAAAATAAACATTGAATGAACCCTTACTGGCTTCTGTCTTTACCTTCCACACTCCTGTGCCTGTTCCTCAAATGGGCTTGGGGGAGTCAAGCTCAGTTCCTCTCTATTGTATTTTTTAAGTGTTTCTGGGTTTTTTAGATTTGTTTTTGATTGTGTGTGTGCCTGTGAGCAAATGAGGAGTGCATGCAGGTGTCCCCTAGAGCACAGTTATACTGAGCTGAGCTGGGTCCTCTGTAAGGGCTGCATTTCCTCTTACCCTCTGAAACAACTCTCCAATCGTGCTCTTTTTCTTTACTCTCCTTCATAGATTTATTTAATTTTATTTAGGCATTTGTTTAAAATTATTGGGCAAGGTTTATTCATTTTTCCCTTTTCTCACTACCACACTCCCAGCTCTAAGGATTCACTTAGCACTAGGCGTAAATCTGCACCCACCTGTTATGTGAAAGTCCCCCCCCCCCCCCCCCCCCGAATAAACTTTCCTGTGGCATCTGGTAGTGTGTGTGTCTACATCTCACACGTTAAACTTACACCAGCAGTCACTCAGTTTATCTTCTTAGGATACATACATCATGTAATGTACATGTATGATATATGTATTATATGTATATATATATATTAGTTTTGTGATTGCTTTTAAAATACTAATATTTATATTTTTATTCTTGGATTAATTTTGCTTTTGAGCTTTTCATTAGAAAGTCTTTCTGTTATGATTTCTAGTCTTTTGCTGTATTCTCACCTCATTATGAAATTTCTCCACGACTCTTTTCATTCCAACCTTGCTTCTCCTATTTAACCCCTTTCCTACCACCTTCCTTTAACTCACTGATTTATTTCCACATTAATCCAAAATTTTTAATTGCACAGTATAGTCTACGTTAATTTTCTGCCTTTTGGTATATGGTCACTACATACCATTTTAATTATATCTCTCTATCTTCTACTATGTGATGTTGGTATATCATTGATATAACCTTGTTTTGTCCTTGTGAGGATGCTGGGGATCAGGCACCCAAGAGAAGGATACTCAATAAAAAGATCCCAGTAAAACCAGGAGATAGCAAAACTAAAAATAAACAGATCACACCACAGAAAGAACCATGAAAGAGAGAGGTGATTTGACTTCTCCAAAAGATCATAACTTTTCAATTACTGAATTCAAAATCAGTGACAGGTACGGTATGGAATGAAGATTTCAAATGTTTACTAGTAAAAAATGATGAATAATCTCAAAACAGATACAAACAAACTATGCATTCAATCCTGGACCTAGAAAGGAAAGTTAGTAACAGACAAGAAAGAGAGCAGAACGGATAAGACAATGAAAAGTTACTAGAAAGCCCTAAAGATTCGTAAGGAAATTAAGACGAAGAGAACTCAACAAATCAAATAAAAGCACAGAGGAAAGTGTCAGCAATAGACTTGAAGTAGGAGAAAGAGTATCAAGTACAGAGAACGAGGTGGGACAACAATGACCACAACATCTAAGAACAATCACAGGACCAAACATAGGAATCCACAGGCTCCAAGGAGGGGCTCAGAAGAAGCAACTGTCTCTCAAGTGTAGAGAAAGCAATGGACACATCCAAACCAAGAGGCATTAGAACCCCAAGTGGACACGAAAAGAGAACTCCTCACATGTTATAGTCAAGGCAGGAAAAAACAAAACAAGTACGCAGTACTGGAAGCTCTGAGAAGAGCAGTGCATAAAGCACTTGCTGTGCTGTCCACAATAAAAGGGGGGTGATAGTGCGTGTCTATAAGGCCAGTGCTGGGGACCAGAACAGGACAGCTTCAGGGAGCTTGGTGGCCAGCCAAGATAGCTCAAGTGGCAAGGTTTAGTGAGAGATTTCATCTCAAAAGCTAAGGTGAAGGGGTTGGAGAGATGCTCAGTGGTTAACAGGTAGTGGCTGCTCTTTCAGAGGACAGGGGCCTAGGCACGAAGACTCTAATAGGACAGGAAAATAGTCCCAAAATTGACATATGGGATTAAATTAAATTTAAAAACTTCTACACAGCAAAGAATAAAATAAGAGTAAAGAGATAGCCTATAGAATAGAAGCAAAAAAAATTGCCTACTATACATCAGTTAAGGAATAAAAATCCTAGAATATATTAAAAACCACAAAAAAATAAAGACAAAAAAAGAGTTAAATCATCTCATCTATGAATCGGCTAATGCATCAAACAGACAGCTTCCAAAAGAAGAAATACCAATGACCAGTAAATGCTTGAATTTACACATAAATAAATGCTTATATAAATTATACATGCCTGCATTTATGTATATGTTATCTAAACATAATGGAATTTTATTGACCATAAAGAAAAATGAAATCATGGCATTTGCAGCATAATGATTGCAATGAAGATTATAAGTGAAACTGTCAAACTCTAAAGGACAAATATCACACTTTCTCTGTTAACTCTAGACTTGTCTGTATGTGGGCCATTAATGTCAAAGGGAGAGCACTGCCAAAGGGATCCATCTTAAGGGAGAGAGAAGGGGAAATGTTGGGATCCACGTGACATGAAGGCAGATGGGGACCAGGCAGGAGGCAGCAGAGCAGCCAAAGGGGAAGAGAGCGCGGGTGGGCAGTGAAAGAGCAAGGTCAGACAGAGTAAAAGGAAACTTAGAGCTAAACATGCTAACAAAGTCCACCACTGTAATCCAGGGGAAGGCACTTAAGGGTGAATTAAAGTATTTTATAAGGAAACTGAACAAAATTCATATCCAGTTAAATACAGAACTAACCAATTTGCTTATGTCATTCAAACACAAAACCATGATGCAGAAAGGGCTAAAAATACCAAAACTTAGTGCAATGATGACACTTAGTGACAGGTATGCAAGTATGATTCTAAACTTGAGTAGTAAACATATTAACAGTTATGTAAAGGAAGAAAGGACCTCAAATGTCTGGTGAAGGAAAAGCATCAGCAATGTTTGAGCTGATCACATGTATCTGAATTGGAGTAATCATGTATTATGAAGCAAAACTGACAACCTAAATCACCCGAAACACGGCAGTTATTAGCCACTGTTTTGAGTGATTGACAACACTGTATACGTAATAATGTGTTCTTACACAGCTGGGGACTCAGCTAAGCTTCAGTCTCAGGGACAGTTATTTCTCCCCATGGAACAATGATGTGGAGCAAGAACCATATCACACAGCTGTGCTGTGATCAACACTTAAGTATTTTATAGTTATTCTCCACCATCAAGTAAACATCATACAAAACCCCAACAAGCATTTGCTCTCAGAGACAGTGCCCAGGGCTAAGTCCTTCAGACCTGTATCTAGTCGTGGATTTGGGAATGATGTTTGATTGACTGATGATCACTAAAACAGTACTCAATACTGTTTTGCAATTACTGTATATCTAATCTATTTCTACCGAACTTTTTGTGCAAGGAAATGGATGCCTGACATGCAAACAAGCTCAAAGCTTCCCTCACAGACCTTATGTAACTGGTTATGTTGAACTGTGCTGGGGTTGCATACCAATGGTGTTTGCTCACTCACAAATATCTGTATGTAGCAGAATGTGATTCTTTGTCCTCATAGCAAGATTACTGAAAGATATCTTTATGCGTTTCAGTGAAAACTACTTGCTAAAATCAAACAAACCTAAAAGTTATAATGACATACTTTGTATTATTTCACAACAGTTCCAATTGATCAACAGACTCCCTCTAAACAGCTGCTAGAATAAACCACGAACCACTGGAACTGACCTTTCCTTAACCAGCAAATGTTAAGACTGTAGTCCTGGGTTTATGTCCTATACAGCTTAAAAAAAAACAAACACAAAAACCAAAAACCAAAAAACACCACCAGCATACTATTAAAAGCAATTATACCACTGATATTCATTTAAGAGTCACTCTGGATTTTGTGCTATAAATGATAGTAAGGAAATATTAAGAAGATGGAGAGAAAGGCTGGGTTATCAATTCTCTAAACATATCACTATACAGAATCATGAAGAAGAAAGAGGGCTTAAAGTTTTAGGTAGGGTCCAAACTCATGGCGGCACCCCTCCTACCTGGGCCTCTCTAGGCTAGGGCTACAGCTGTGAGCCACAACACCCAGCTGGTGAGTTACCTCCTTAAAGGATACCAGACTGCATAGAACCATCTAAATGAAAGCAGACCATATATAACTGAGAGTAAAATGCAAGCATTTCTACTGCCGTCACAGAAAGCACAAGGAACATTCAATCTGCATGAAGTAGAGGATAAATGAAAGACCCATTGGCTGCCTGAGACCAGCATAAAAACTAGGGAACATCTGAGCGTCTCCAGGTTTCAGAGAGTGCTTTTTACCACGTGATCAAACAACTCTCTGCATTCTACCACATAAGCACTTTTAATGCTGTAGGTCACTGTAGGTGTTTGTGAAGTCCAGATGGAAAGAGATCCTGGCACACAGGAGCCCATGCTGAGCGCTGCAGCTCGAATGGAAGAGTATTCGGGCAGTTGGGAGCCAAGCATAGGCAGCAGCTTATAGTCCTACTTCAGGGAAAGGCTTTCCCAATGTTAAGAGCTCTGCTCTGGCAGGGAAGGGCCTCCCCAGCGAAGTTGTTACAGTCCTGCTCCGGTTTTCTAGAGTATTAACACCTCCGCTGGCGGAAATCCTCGGCCAGTGTTATAGCTCCACTTCCCCTTCCGCTTCTCTCAGTTCAGGGAATATAAAAATTCTGCTCCACTAGGGAAGGTCCCCTGGGCTGCGAGAGTGTTAGAGCTTTGCCCCCTCCGCTGATCTCCATCCAGGCTCGCTGCTGTTCGGACTAAAGAAGAAGATCCTCACCCAAACCTCATTCCAGATGTATTGGGAGGGGAAAGTCCAGGAGAGTGGCTGCCACAGCCAAGGGTGGGAGAGGGCTGTGGGCACAGGGTTTCTAGAGGGCTTCTTGGGGGTGGAGCTTACTAGGGCGGAGACTCCCAGGGTAGGGATTGATCAGATTTTTTTTTTTTTTAAACCCTGATTTGGTTTTTAGTTTCAGGGCCTGAATATTTCTCTCACTGGCTCTGATTCTAGGGCCAAACAAAGTGTGTTTCTTTGGTGCTGGTTTAAAAGTCAGGGCATGTTTCTTTTAGGTTCTGGGTTCAGGGATAAAGTATTTCTTTCACTAGCTCAGGGTTCAGGGCCAGGGTGGATTTTCTTTAACTGTTTCTGCTTTCAGAACCAAGGTGGGTTTCTTTGGCTGGGCATTTTTCCCTTTATTCATGGCTTGCAGTAGAATGCGTGGTTTCTAAAGGAGGCAGGACAACCCTATAAAGGCTCTGTTTTTTCCTCCAGGGAGCTACAAGCTTGTGTGGCCAGCTTCAAAAGCGCTTCAAGAATATAGGTAAAGAACCACTGTTCTGAGATTTACTTCTTTTCTTGGATGTAAATTGTGGTACCATGTGACACACTTTTCACAGAGATTTGCTTGCCTTTGAACCAAGGGACTCAGGTATTCCTTTCAAGGCTGCTCTTCATCTGCAGGGACTTAAAGGCATGAATGATGAGGATAAAGAGGTACCCAATCTTCACACTCATGTTCCAATTTCATAGCTCCAGTATAATTACATACTGAAATATTTTTGATAGGATTGAACTCGCTTCAGGGCAATTTGTAGGATCTTCTTTAAATTAAAAGAAAAAAGCATACAGATAATTACCATTACTTTCGGTGATGTTTAGATACAACCTGATATTTCAGTGTTTTTTTCAGTGCTAGAGTGATAAAAATGCCTTAAACTTTCTACAGTTGAAAAGGCACAATTAACCACTTAAAATTAAAGCTGAACCATACTATTCAGTTACAGCATAATTCTCTAAAATACTGTGCAAATAAAATGTGTAATATAAAGATAAATGTAAAGCACAATCAGATCAGATCAGTAAATTATATTTTCAATGAGGATCATGTACAATGAGCTTTGTACAGATATCTAGCACACAGTACCCTGGAAAAGCTGTGAAGTCTAACAGGGTATGGCTAAGTGGTGGAGAGCAAGAGTGCACGCTCGGCACAAGAAAGGCCCCAGGTGAGTTCCCAGCACCAGGAAAGAAGTAACGCTGTACACTCTGGCCAGTGCTGCTCACAGAGTGATTTCCTTCTTCGGAAGGAGGAGATAGAGACAACCTGACAAGAGAACTCTCTGTGCTACTTTCTGTATAGGCAGTGAACAGTGCTTATGCCATGAGCTTCTCAACTCTGATCCCTAAGTTTTTATATATACAGCAACCTCAGTGACTATAACAATAGCTTACTATGCCAGGCACTGCCTTCCAGAACACATGCTAAGGGACCTGCTATGAAGAAGGCATGTTTTTATCCCCACTTTACAGCCAAGTGAGTTAAGGTAAAGAGTTTTTTCTTACCACTAAGGAAATATCCAGGCCCTTGCACTCATTCTTAAGTATCGGAACTACTGATATATATGTGTGTGTGTGTGTGTGTGTGTGTGTGTGTGTGTCTAAAGAGGCAGATACTGACTGCACTGGACATATACATAGAAGAATTGAGGCTTTCTCCCGATAGTTTTCAATGAATCAAAGACTATCTCCTACATTTTATGTTATAATTTGTATGTGGGGGGGGGGAGGGGGGTGCCAACACCTACATGCATAAGGGTGCCCACAGAGACCAGAAGTCATGGGCAGTTATGAGCATTTTCAGCTAGGTGCTGGAGTTAACATTAAATCTCTGAGCTATCTCTTGAGCCCCAAGGTCTATCTCCAATTGATATATATATATATATCCCTATTCCCATAGAGGGATCCTTGGCAGAAAGAAAAAAAATCTCTGTTGTACTTCATTTGGTGTGACAGCAGTTAGAGGATAACTGATCCTCATCTGCGTGTCTGTCTGACTTTGAAGGCCATTCTCATCATGTGCTGCTACCTACTCTAAACAACAACCAACTGGACCAGCATTACTGCTGTCATCACTGCAGCTTAAACTGCCTATGAACTCATCACAGCTCCTCTGTTAGTTAATTCTATCTTGAGCTCTCCAGTTCCCATTGGCAGCTTTGTCCTTGTTCTTTGGCTAGGTGTTAGGTAGTGGAGGTCAGAGTTCATTTCTGGATGTCCTCCATTCACTATTAACAGGCAAGGGGTGCTGAAGTAAGGAAATGTGTCCCTTTCTGAGGCTGAAGCGGCAGAGCGGAACACAGTGTACTTTAGTTTATTCATAAACATAAGTACCTTAAAAAGGGGGCCTATTTTTGAAAGCTAAAGCCTCAGACTTGACTTGGAGGATAATATCTAGCAAGTTACTTCAAGGTAACTGCTGATAAAAATTCCAAGCCAGTTTCTCTTGCTGTTATACAACTACTACTATTCTCTGAGACTAGCTGTCAATCATACTGTGCCTGTGGGCTGGGATGTGTCTGGTGCGGTGCCCAGTATGCTATTGGTGCTCAAATTGTAATTCAAGCAATAACAACTACTACCAGGTTACTGCATGCAAAAACAATTTGACAGAAAAGCTATTTGCAGCTCAGGGTGAAAAAGCTGTAAGCCAGTTTAAGAGCTTCTTTTGAAAATGAACAGAAAACTGTATTTGGTGCTGATATGTTCATAGTTTAGCAGTCAAGTTCATGGTAGAGACAAAAATCTAAGAGCACTGAGCTAGGTTTCTGAAATGCTTGTTTTTTAAAGATGAGCACAATCCTCCTTCACAGGGATCCAAAGCCTAACAGGGTCTAGGGAAGATAAACCAGTGTATCGCTATCCTGAAGATTTTGCTAAAGGTAGGTGATTTTGTTTCTGAGAGGATAAAATGTAAAAGAGAAAGGAAAAAATCTGTCTCTGGCTGTTCTTCAAAAGAGAGAGAGAGAGACGAGTGGAGAAGGATACATTAGAAGTCAGGGAAGGAGGTGTTCACCAAAGCAACATTTTTTCAGTAATCTGAGATACGGAAAAGTCTTGAAGAGGCATGTGGCCCAGGAGTCAGGAGCACAGAACTGTACTGGTTTCTGGGTAAACTAAGACTCCTTTAAGCTTAACCTGTATTTAAAATCCTATAAACTCTAAGTTTTATATGGGAAAAAAGAAGACAATAAAACTTTAATGGTATGTTCCAGTATATTTTTAAAAAAAAAACTAGCAGTGTACACAGTAAAATAAAAAAGCACAGATTGCTCTGCACTTACTATGTGTGAAAAAATAATGTGGATTTCTGGAGATAGACATGGGAAGCCTCATAAGTGCCTTGAAGGGGGGAAAAAACAAGAACAGGAGATACAATTACTTTACTCCTTCATATTAACTTTTTAAAGAAAACTATGGCCACATATTACTTTTTCAATTATACTTCTAATTTCTAAGTTAATATATAAAATAGGGGCATTCTTACTTGGAAACTATAAAACTAAAGTTAATTTTAAGACTAAAAAAATTTAAAATAGAATGTTCATTTTACTATCAATAACAGTGATGTTCATGAATTTTAAGAAAATTTTGAGTTTATATATAAAACTTCTTACAAGATAATATTTGATCTAAGTCAGACATTTCTTCTCAGCACAATGGCAGCTATCTTCTAGTACTGGCCCATTTTTGCTTCCTGGAAATAGCATGGGTAGCTTCAGGCTTCACAGCCAATGCCGTCTGTAATTTTAAAACAGCTTCAAATTTCTAAGATACAAAGTAGGCGTGGGCTATAACATTTCTTGGGATAATTCTTATTTTGTTGTTTAGAAGTACTTCATTTGCCTTATCTCGAAAGATTTTTAAAATGCCTTACACATGAGAAAATATAGAACAAGAGAATGTTCTATGGCCATGTGATTTCAATGACAAAACCTTTATCATTTTTTACTGACTAAAATGTTAATAACTTAATAATACCCTAGAGAGGGTGGTGCGTGAAGACAGTATTCAGCACCATCGAAGAGCAGGAATGTTGGTACAATGACATGGAAATAAATATTCTATAGAAAGTTATCTGTACTGTTTCTTCTACTGTACCAAAGAGTGAAAAGGAGTCCCATAGGGACGTTCTGACTGGATAAGGAGATAAGCGCTCACACTTGTTTATCTTTTAGTCGACTGGGCAGAAAACAGGAATTCTCCCTGAGGTGCTGCTGCACGGAAGGGAGATGTCAGTTCCTCAGTGCAGTCAGGCTGCCTCAGAAGGCAAAGCTTTCACACTCTCAAGTACCTTCTGTTTACAGATGGTTGTGACCCATACTCTCATATGCCTCCTGTGAAAACGAGCATCCTAACCTAACTACAGAGACACACGACTTGTTAACAAACCCAATTCATAAAATGCTGAGAAGAAAGTCTTAGGTCTAGGCAGTCACATAGTTTCATGATCATTTTCAGGCAGGGCCCCAAACAAGCTGTTTAAGATGGACTAAAATCAGTACAGGAATCTCTGAAGTAATTGATATATTCTAGTAAACGGTTCGTTCTAAAATTAAATGCCGAGTTCCATTTTTATACTGATTACCATTTTAAATTGAGATTATCTCCTAGGAAAAGATGGCTGGAGGGATGAATTATATTGAAGCGGTATGTCGAGAACAGAGAAGGCAGGCCCGGGTGAGCCAAGGAGGGCCAGAAGGGCAGAAGAGTCTAACGTAAAAGAACTCATTTCTGTTACATTACTTTTAATAGTCCTTTAAGAAAGGAGTAAGTATGTTAGCACATAAATCAAATCTATTTGTCTATTTTTTCATCTTTTTAAAGTAAAAATTCTTTGTCAAGAATTATCCATAAAAGAAGGGTTGGAAGCCTACTTTTTATCAAGGACCACTGACCCACAGGGGAAAAACCAAAGTAAGGCAAAACAGAAGCAATTCCTTGAGCCTACACAGGTTTGTTTTTGTAATGCTGTTTGCTTTCCGGCCCCTCAGGTAGTGCAGGCACGTCTCACAGTCACAAGCCTAGTGCCTGAACATCTCAAGCGCTCAGAAGAGCACATGCATCCCATTGCAAGCCAGCTCATTTTTTTTTTTAATGTGAAATTTTTAGTTTTAAAAGAAAGAAAATGTTTCCTTAATCTGACTCTCCACTAATTCAAGCTTTAATAACAAAGAAATACCAAAGTGTACGAATGCAGTAGCTTTCAATAAGGGAAAATGTGTGAAGGGATCAGAGTAGGCGTCTAAGGTGAACCAGCACTGCAGGTGAGGCTGGGCTGGGAGCAATGATGAACTCAGCGGGAGAGCAGCACTGAACCCTGGAGGAACCTCATGAAGAAAGGAGGTAGATTAAAGGAATCATCACAACACCTACTTTTGACCTATTTTCATGTCTGAAATGCTTCCAGCCAGGCATGTGCAACCTGAATCAGAAATGCAATAACTGTTTTCTGATGTTACCAAATCATTAGATGTGCATTATGTAGCACCAGAACCAAGGAGACCATTAGAACTGGAGTCAAGCAGGTAAGAAAAGCTACACCTCCATAGAGTGGGCTAAAGGAGCACAGAAAAGCAGAGGCAGGAGAATGCTGCTTTTTATTTAAAGTTTTTCCCTGGTTTTGACTTGTTAGCACTTGTGTGCAGCAGGAACAGTAAGGACGTACCCTCTCAGCTAACGATGAGGAGAGCCTGACCCGTGCTGACAGCCCCTCTTAGGGAACAGGGGTAGCGCTCTCTCTTTTTCCCCTTTTGCTAATTCCATCAAAAGGTTCTTGTCAAAAACAGGTTTGATTTTCTTCTCTGTGTATACACGTTAGTTACGGATGATTAATAAAGCATTCATTCTTCTGTTTGCTTTGGCAGAGAAGTGACTAGGGTTGTGTTAGCATTAAGGAAATATTTCGCTTTATATGGAAAAGATATGAAGTGTTGCTTATTTAAATACACATATGGTTAAAATGTTTATTAGTGTTTAGGCTCACAAACAATAAAAAACATTTCAGTGGAAAGTAAAGAGTTTATCCAACTTAGAAACTAAGAAAATATGATGCTTATTCAAAACAGGTCTTGTCTAATTTGATGGAATAACAAATTAAATCTTGGTAGAACGGTAAACAGGGCTAAAAATATTTCATATTGAATATGGCAAAAGTAATCACAATTTTAAAATATTTACATATACAAAACCTTACAAAATAAAATCCTACAGTTTAAAAAGTAGTTATAATACAAAAAGAGTTCTCTCAAGCTTAGGGTATCTGGACACACAAGCTTAGCTAGACTCATAGGCACTGAGAATTCATATTTTAAGTGCATGTTTATAAAACAGCATTCTCTTGGAAATCTGTTATGATACAAGCATAGTCACAGAGAAATGTCAATGCGATCTATCCTTTAATGATTATTATAAAGTTATTTTATAAATTGCATTACTTTGTCTATGCATCCAGAAATAGAAGTTAAGGCAACTTAGAGTCTTGCAGTTCCTGCTTGATTTAAAGTCAAAGGCAGTCAGAAGCAGTAATCTGTAAGCTGCCCTGTGAGGACTTAAGATTTCCCCACACTGGGTCCACCAACACGCAATAAAGGAAAATACAGGGACAGATGTGTAGGAAACAGTGCTATCAATTATCTAGAACCACCAACTACAGAACAGACAAGACAAGACAACTGGGGCCTGAAGTCAGTTCTCAATCTCCATTTTAGCCCAAAATTGCTAAGAAAAGCAGCTCTAAAGAATTAGATGAGAAATACAGACAGCAAATTAACATGGACAAATTTTATAATAAGCAAGCCTTCAAACCTAGTGCTGCCCTCACAGGCATTTCCTCTACAAACAGACTCTGCCCTTCTTCCTAACACCTCTGGCAGCTCCATTTCTTTCTATCAGACCCAAATTACACCCCTCTCTTACTTTTTCCTCCCAATGCAAAATAAAAAAACAAACAAGCCAATCTAGTCTTTTGTATTTCCCCCCTTTTGTTAGTGGCTCCTATGTAATAAGGAGTCATTATTTACAAAGTATCACTGCCAGTTTAGACTTATTCTTCTCAAATTAAATTGAGCAATTTCAGGTGGTTCCCGTTACTTTATTTCGTTTTTGTCACACCCCCTAGTCATCACTTTCATTTTATATGATCTACTTGTTGACATGTATGCATTGAACCTGCCTCTAAACTCAACTCTGAACCTTGCCACAAGAACTATTGTTGAATCAACAAGGCCACTGCAAAAGCCTGAGTGAAGGGTTGGTTTTTGTCTAATAATCTGAAACCCTATAGATGTTCTCTGAGTCAAGCTATCACTGGCATGAATTCTGACCTCAGAGTCACCTCAACAGAAATGGAGGCTCTCCCATGCCTCGCACTTGTGAAAAACTTGCCAGTGCCTGAGAAGGAATCAACCACTGTGAAAAGTTTAAATTAACAAACATTTCTATACTTAGGAGAAAACATCCATTCTATAAACCCTTATAAAATAAATCTTAAAAGGACAGGCATGGTGCACATTTTAAAATAAGGAGAATAATGCTAACTGTAATTTTCTCTAAATGTGAGCAAACAGAAATCTAAAACTCACACATGCACGTGTTCAAACACAAAGAACAATACTAAAGTAAAACAAGTCACTTTATTAATATAAAAATAATTTTTCTTTGAATACGTACAGTCATTAAGTGGGTAGTGTGACAGTTATAACTATCAGTCTTATTTGTGCATTAGTGTTTGAATGTGCCCAGTCACTGGTTGTATGACAGTTACAGCTATCAGTCTTAT
Organism: Phyllotis vaccarum; assembly: GCA_033318265.1. Taxonomy (NCBI): domain Eukaryota; kingdom Metazoa; phylum Chordata; class Mammalia; order Rodentia; family Cricetidae; genus Phyllotis; species Phyllotis vaccarum. The sequence goes on along the minus strand of JARWLC010000015.1, from coordinate 63,038,673 downwards.
TTGTATGTGATTCCTTGCAAATCTGACACACGGATTCTGTCAACACAAATACCTTTTTTAGGCATAAAACTGAGAATGCTGTGGGTAGCAGAGCTTAAGCGTGGCAACTCTAAGTTTACTAGGAATGCAACTGAACACTTAGTGGATATTTAGAAATGCATAGTGTTTTGCTGAGGTTTGTAAATTGACAAAAAATACTTTTAACTCTTACATAGCTGCTTCAAATTAACAGGGAGATATAAGACTACCAACTGAAAAGTTAAAATCAAGTTTTAAAAAATCCAAAAGTATTAGATACTAATGACAAATCCATCTTTAAGACATTCATTGAGCATCTACTCTTGTAAAAGCTCTGTTCTGAGTGTTCAAATTATACGTAAGATCTATGTCAATAAATAAGCAAATGCATGAGAAGAGTATAGAAGTCACTGACTGAGCTGGGCTGTACAGCACTACTGGTTTTCAGGGGCAAATCTCATGTTAAGGTACAATCACCCTATAACTCACAAAACTGGAAATGAGTAAGATACTTAATATTACAATTTTTAAATGAAACTAAATTATAACATGATTTCTTAAATTGATTTTCCAAAACTATTAGCAAAACTTACAGTTAAGTGAGGTTGTAATGTTAGCATGTAGTTAAAATACACAATGATCTTGTATATTGGGTCGGAACAGGTAATTCAGCAGCATACATAGCACTTAAAAACTACCAATTGGCAACTGTAACAGTATATGCAGAGAACCAAAATAATGTGCCCTAAGTAGAACTTCAATCCAATTTCTCCTACATATGACGAAGTGCCCAGTGCTGTAGACCGACTGCAATAAGGAGGTTAGTATAACTATCAGAAACCCTGAAGAAAAATGTTCCAGCGCCAACTCTAACTAGTTAGAAATGGAGAGAAAACTATAGGTACTGAGTATTCTTATTTGAATACTGAGACAGAAATTTACAATTTAACATTAAAATTGTTAGTCTTTAATTTAGATATTTACACAAGGACCAAAATAATAAAGAACATTCTTGACTAAATAGTTCCATATTTTAGTTTTAATATATTATAAACACAAGCCTGTGTATTTCAGTTATCAAAACAAGATGACCATCTAGTTATACAAAACAAAACTTTATTATTCTTAGAAATTTCAATTAAAACAACTTTGTAGACTAACAAATGACTTCGTTAGCTATTGTTAAATGTTCATATTTTCATACAATTATAAGAGTAAGATATTTAATATTACAATTTTTAAATGAAACTAAATTATAACATGATTTCTTAAATTGATTTTCCAAAAATATTAGCATAACTTACAGTTAAGTGAGGTTGTAATGTTAGCATGTAGCTAAAATACACAAGTGATCTTGTATATTGGGCCTGAACAAGTCATTCAGGTTTGTTATTGAGTGTTTGAGTCTATGATAATTTGTTTAAACATTATCAAATAACCTACCTCATAAAATTGATCTTTACGTAAAAACCTTTGGCTATAAAATATCTTTGTCTTCTAAGACAATATCAAATCTCAGTTTTCTAAATTAGTTCACTTATGTTTTATTTAAAGAGATACAATAGTAAATATCTAAGATCAGGTTATCAAGGATATAAGAATATTTAAAGTTGGTGGTCAGAACCTCAGCAAAGGAATAAAGAAATGAGTGATAGTTGGGCTAGTTTCTAGATCATAACACCTTAGGTTCTTTATCAGCAAAATGAGAGAACTTAATAATTTCTAAGCCTCATTTAAGCTCAAAAATTTCTGATTACTCTTATCTAGAAACCTATGTCTACACAAGGAAACTAGAGCACAGCACAATGGTGAGTTATAACTTACAGGAAACAACAGGGGCAGCGTTACAGCATTATTTTGCAGTGCATTACTGCAATGAGTGCTTTCAAAGCAACATGTTCAAGATAAAACACAGGAGGCAATGACATAGCTGTGCTCACCTAATGATGGCACAGACGCTAACATCAATAAAAGGGCACTTCAGGTATACCTCATTCAGAAACAGTTAATGTAGCCATAAAACTAAAACACAAACAAGTAACAAGAATTAAAATGAAACATGTTATACCTCGCTTTTCAAACAGAATTCTACTGTGCCCTCTCTTACATGTAGAAACCACAACATGTGAAGGGTGTAATCACTAAACCTCAGCCTAACAGCGTGTAAGAGAGACACTTAGTTCTTTTAATTAAACTCAATACTTAGACTAACATTACTTCCATAAAATTATAAAATTCTAAATATTGACTGTTTAAACATGCTACCAAAGCATATGACTAATAAATGTAACTTTTAAAAGGGGGAGGAGTCAGAGAGACAGCTCAGTGTGTAAGCAAGGTCCAACAATGTACACTGGAGTCCAGGCACTGAAGTGAAGGAAAGAGAGAGCGCTGACTTCCTCAGGTCTGTCGTCTAACCTCTACACACCCACCACAGCACACACTCACACACATACACTTTTCCTCACACACATGGCAATAAAAGGTCTAGGGAAAAAGAACTGTGGTTGTTTGTTTCCAAAGAGCATCCAACCACCTGCTACACATTATTTTAAAGACCAACCAAACAAAAAACCTTTGTGCTACGAACTGTCTCTGAACTCCACTTTGGCGTTTTTAGCCAGCTGATAACCCACTCTGCTTGTTTTCTTCCACCAATACAAATCAAGCCAAGAAGCAGTCTCTTCGTTTATTTAATTCAAGGTCAGTATTAACAACACACTGTCGCTATAGTAAACCTGGGACCTGTTCCCCAGACTAGCCTACTTGAACTCTATGAAGGTGCAGGAAGACAAAGGAGTCTAAAATACCTTTTCCAATTCACCCATGTTCACTGACATTACACAGCACAGACAGAAGGCACTCAGAAAACAAATAAGCTTAAGGTAACTGGCAACAGAGGAATTTTTTTCCTAGTAGCTTTAACAATCTTGTGTTTCTGAAAAATTGCAGGAGTGCTACCCTGAAGGCATCTATGGCAGCATCACGAGGTTTCAGATTTAGTGTGGGTGGTTGGATGAAGTTGGACACTGACCACTTTTGTGTGTGCTGAAAGGCGCCCGGCTGGAACACTGTATCTGGCACTGGCTATAACTGTCGGTGCAGTGGGTTGGAAGATGTATGCATTGGCACTCTGTGTGGAACCAGGAGGCATGCTTAAAAGGTTACTGCAGTCTTGAATTTGGCAGCTATCTTCCAGGGTCACACCTGTGAACACCAGAAACCGTGTGTGTCTGAGACAATACTTGTCCTTTGCAATACTCAGTTCTCAGAAAAAGAAAACGGAGTAGTCTTTAGAGTGGAAGGAGGGTACATGGTTGAAAAGGTCACATTTAAAAACACTTAGAACTTAAGACTACCAACTTTCATAGTAGTATCTAAATTAAAACATCAACTGTAATTACAGAAACAGATGAAACAATTTTTCTAAAAGCCCTAAGGTCTTTCTCATCACATACACACACACACACACACACACCACATACACACCTTCACACACACACCACATATCATACACATAACACACACACACACACACACACACACACACACACACACACACACACACACACACACACACACACACACACACACACTGTTGTCTCTCCAGTGGACTTTCTGAAACTTTACTGCCCAAAGTAATTTGGAACAGATGGCTTTATAACAGGAGCAAAGGACTACCCCCATATCATCTACTTTGTAGTAATCTGATATGGTAAAGGACAGACAGTTAAGTTCCCCAAACATGTATGGCTCAGGATCTTAGGCTTAAGCCTTTATGATCAATTAAAGAAGGTGGCTATTGGAGACTTAGCTCAGTGGTTGCACGCTCACCAAGCATGTATGAAGTTTGATTTCCCCAAGGCTGAAAGACAAAAGAGAAAGGATGGAAGGGAGGCAGGAGAAGGCAGGGAGGTGAGGAATGGATGCATAGAGATGATAAATCCAACCCACCTTCACAGGACAGATAGTTTTCACAATCCCATTTTCCTCATCACCATTAAGTCAAATATTTTTCTTGTCAGAACCAAAATACAGAGACAGACTTACACATGTGAGTGGCATTTTACAGATAAATACTACATCTAATATTGCCAAGAAGGCCACAACATGCCTTCAGCACCTGCTGTGAGTAATGAAGATAGTGGAATGGTATGCCCTATTAGGTATAGATTAAATATAAGTTTCTCTTAGTCATCAAAGCTGTTCGTGGCACTGCAGTAGGTATACAAGTAGCTATACAACATGTAAATGTAAAGTCAAATCATGTCTGAATAGTAAAACAAAAGACAATCTTTTTCCTGATTAAAAGAAGACAAAAGCAGCTGCTGGTAGATGAGCACATTGGAGCTGAGAGCGTGTAAACTGGAATGTCAAGCTTCTAGACCCTGCAACAGAGCTCTGCAGCATGCCCACTGCTGAGTGGATATCTGCAGCACCTTCAGCCTTCACTAAGCTAAGTGTTCTAAATTGGAGAGTGTGGCTTTAAAGAATAACATCACAAACATGAGCTGATGACAACATTCTCTACCAAGCACACTGGATGGCTTGAGTAAGAGACCAACAGATTAGAAGCAGGATTAGAAAAGTGCAGAGAAATCCTTGAGCGTCAGAATACAATTATGCTATAGCCATAAAAAATAGAAGAGAGCAATTCTAAACCACTGAACAGCAGGCATTCCTCAATAATCCTCCTCTCTTGGTACCAAAACAAAAATGTCACTAACAGAAAAGCAAAGGCTCCTAAAAGCCCTCCCTCCAAAACACAATACTGCACTCCAATTTACCCATCACAGCCCTAAGGAGTTGCTACTTAAATATTAGCCAGTGCTCTGTGAATCATTCTATATTAAAATTAGATAGTTCTAAACATCACATATAAAAAAAGTATTGTTTGACACAGTGCCATTTTGATGATAAATTTCAATCTATAGCTCAAATAATTCTACCTAGGGATTAACATTTCAGAGGCTGAGCCAGAGATTATGTGTGTGGATCTTGAATTTCATCATCTCCCTTTGGCACAATAGCTTATTCTTCCTTTTTCATCTGTTCTCTCGTGAAGGGTCAGGGAAGCTTAGCCTTGCTGCTGCATTCACTTCATCTCAACATTAACCAGATACCTTGCCGTCTCTTTAGCTCTTATGTGTATTTCATTGCAAATACTATCATGAACTGAGCGACTGCTAATGAGGTTGGTACCAAATCAAAGGGTGCCATCAAGTGGTTATAATACTCTAAACAGCATTACAGCAAATGACGGTTCCAGACTTTCTTCTGCTAGGAAAGAATACATTAGGCAAAGGCAGGGAGGAACTATCCTTATTAATTTTTACTCTTTATTTTCTATCCTTCCAAAATTGTCTTTCTGTATATTACACTTATAAAGTACAACTTCAGAGTCATGGTTAGAATTAATGCTTAGGCCAAAATACTATCAAATGATATTATCCACAAATCAAGCAGAGCAGCACTACTGAAAACTGAATAATTCTATTAAAATTGATGGCTAGATCAATAGGAACTTACTTTTTAAAATAAAAATACAGCATCCTGTCCAATGCATTCTCTAGTGTAAGGCTATCAAATATCTGCTGTTATCAGATCATTACATGCAGCCATGTCTAAATGCTAATAAACAAGCCAGAGTTAGAAATATTCTCTTCAATTCTGCTATTAGGGTTACATCTTCGAATTTCACAAATATGTCTGTACTCTTTCTGTTGCATGAAGTTTATTTTAGAAAGGAGGAGAAGCAACTTACAGGAGACAAGGTTTATTTTAGCCTACAGCTCCACAGCACCACAGAGAATGCCAGGGAGCAGGATCCCCAGAAAGCAGAGAGAGACAGACACAGTGGTGGTCAGCTTCTCTTTGGCCTTTTATACAGTTTAACATCCTAGCCCACTATGGGTGGGTCTTCTCAGCTCTTTTTACCTTAGCAAGGGAATCCCGACAGGGACAGCCAAGATGAAGTCCACCCCTGAGACTTAGACAGTGACAGAACAGGACCCCTCAAATAGAGTGTGTGTCTGTAGGCATGCAGGCAGGCACACACACTAAGCATGCAGCTCAGTCAAGTCTACTCAGCATTCCCTCAACAACCAAAAAAACAAAACAAAACAAAACAAAACAAAACAACAACAAAACACATTTTTTTTTGAGACAGGGTTTTCTCTGTGTATCTCTGGTTGTCCTCAAACTCAGAGATCCACCTGCCTCTGCTTCCTGAGTACTGGGATTAAAGGTATGTGCCACCACCACCCAGCAAAAGTAATCATTTTAAAAAGACAATCTCCTATAAGTCTGCCCAGTGAGCCATCTCCCAGATGATTCTAGATCTCATACAATTATAATTGAGATTAAATACTGTACTGGTGATTAAACCTAAGGCCTCACACATGCTAAGCAGGCTAGTGCCACACCACTGAGCTACATCCTAGCCCCAACTTCTTTTTTACTTTATATTTTGAGGCACAATCTCACTATGCTATTTGAACTAACTTTGAATTCAGATTGGCCTTCTACTTGTCATTCCCCAGCCTCAGCATCCCAAGAAGCTCAGATCACATGACTATTCAATGGGGCTTGACAAAGTCTTTTTATTTAGAGTCACAGTCAAGATAATCTGAGAAGGGCTAGAGATGTAGCTTTGTGATTAAGAGCACATACTTCGTTGCAGAGGACCGGAGTTCAATTCCCAGAACCCACATCACATGTAACTCCAACTTGAGGTATCAAAGCCTCTGTCCTCCTCAGGTACCAGCGACTCACATACACGTCACATACACCCATTTAAAGTAAAATAAATAAATAAATATATCTTTAAAAAAAATCTAAAAGCTAAAAACTGACCTTTCAAAACACAAGTCCAAGCATATCTCTCTGCTTACAACTTTTCCATGGCCTCTGACATCTTACTGCAATGAGGAGTCAGAACCCCACCAGAGCACAAGCTGTAAGGATTCCTGGACGTAGCAGATACATAGTAAATGTGTTAGTCCAATAACCCAACATGGTGCCAGGTGAGATAAGAATTCCTGGCATGTAGTAGCCACATAGTAAACCCAACATGGCGCTAACAGAACATGCAGCAGCAGCAGCAGCATACAAATGGCATGTCCCTAGGTGTATCTGCATAAATCTGTACCTGCCTGCTCTCTTAAAAAGAGACCCCACATGAAAATCTGTCTCTTTTCTCTTCTGCTTCTCTGCCCTTGTACTCGCCAAGCAACTCCCCTGAATAAACTGTAATATGGTGATGGTAGTGTTGTGTCTGATCTCACGTGTGAAACCAACACAAGCAAAACGATATATTTTAACAGACCAACATGTTGTGAGAACTAAAGTCTCTCTATCTTGAGGCCTAGAGCTTTTCTGGGGACTGACAAGTTTCTAAACCCCCAAGGCCAAACACCCAAGGTACTGAGAAATCAGAGGACATTCTGGTCCAGCTTCAAAGTATCTTTTTCTTATCTTAAGACAACCAATCAGCCAGCAGTAATAATAAAAAATTTCCTCTGGGCAATAAAAAAACAGGCCCCACTTCCAAGCCTGATACTTGCATTTCTGTGGTCTTTGTTTAATCTTTGTTTTAAAAGCCCTGCTTTGAGTAAAAGAAGAGCTCTTCTCCATAGGCATTGCTGGGTGACAGTCAGGAGCTGAGCTCAGCTGCACGGTTGTAATAAACCTTGTTTTGCATTTGCATTCAGAGAGATAGTGTGATACTAGGGATCTTTGGGGGGGGGGGTCACTGAAGCAGAACATTTTGGGGGCTCGTCCGGGATCCAGGATCCCCAGAGATCCTCCAGGATCCCATGACCCCAACATAAGGTCGGCTTGGCCAGCCACTGTCTGTCTCTGTCTATCAGTGCTTTCGGTCTAGCTCTGAAGGGGCCAGCAGCATCTATATTTGATTGAGGCTTTAGCTTGAGTGGGCACACTTATATGGCAGTCTCAGGAGGGACCAGGAGATGTCCTGGATCCTCCACAGGGAAGCTTGTCCCTCCCCAATGTGGAATCCAGGGAAGGTCATGGACCTCTGCCCACCCCTGATGTGGAACCTGGGGAAGTAGAGGAGGAGGGGGATTAGGCAGTGTTATAGACACTGCACAATCCTGTATGTAAGGTCTTCAGGATTCCGAGACCTTCTGTTGACTGTGGCCATCAGTTTCAGATGATCTAATTCCTCTTTTCTATCTTGTTCAGTTTGCCTGTTTATTGTTGTTTGTCTGATTGTTGGCTGACTGACAGAGAGTGACACAGGGCATGGAGCAGCACCTGCCTAGGCAGAGCCTCGTCCGCTGGTAGCATGAGGCAGGTAGGTTGTGCGCAGAGTGGTAGAGGGAAAGCTTGTCCCCAGCACCCCTGTTGGGAGGGAAACATCTAAAAGCCTATAAAGGCTAAAAAAGATAGAGCTGAGAGCATCCTGGGCTAAAACAATCTGCCTCAGAGACTCCCAGAGTGAGAAGATAAATATAACTAAACTAAGAGAGAGCTAAGAGTTCCTGCCATAGGGTGGGAAGATGGAGAGGCAGTCCCAACCTGCCTGAGTGAGTGAGAGATAAAACATTCCATTCAAAAATATTCTGAGGGGCATTTAAAGACAGAAAATGGGGGTGAGCGTCTAAGAAAAGGAGACACACGTTCCACTAAAACTGCTGTGAGATTTAAAAGTTTAGTAGAGATATAGCTAGATATTTAAAAAATAATAGATTATTAAAAAAAAAAAAAGCTGGCTCTAAATAGTCCTAAGATCAAAGGCTAGAGCCTAAAAATGAGAAAAAAAAGGCAAAAAAACCCTAAAGAATCAGAGAGACAGACAAAAATATATAAAATGTCATAAAAGACCAAAAGTAATATAGACTATGTTTGCTACCTATAGATACTGAATTAAAAAAAAAAAAAACTATAAAATAAGTTAAAAGTTTTTCATATTAAGTTAATTTCGTTTGGTTTTCTTCATTTTAAAATGGCTGATTCTTCACTGTGAGATGTTTATGATATATATATATATATATAGTTATATATAGTTATAAGACACATATTTGACATAGATTTAACTCTATATATAAATATAAGCTAGCTTTAACTGTATATATTTGTACATAACTTAAATCTAACTCTCTATATATGTAAATATAACTATTGCTTAAAAAACATACTGAAGTTAAAAATATTTCTAAGTCCTAATGAGCTCTCTGTTCCTTGTATCTCCTTCTAGCCTAAAAAAGTAACAAGCCCCAAGTATTTTGGTTCAAAAATAATACTTGTTTAATAAAATGTTGAAGTTACATCTCACTCTTGACAGCTAAACTTTAGAATTTAAAAATCAGTCAAGTAATAATAGTTTTAAAGACATAAAAAGCTTAAAACAGAACCATAGCCCATAAGTTTCCACCCTTTTAAAGTTAAAAAAAATTATACAAAGATAACCTAAGACTACCAGCATGTCAGATGTTTACATTAAAATTTATGACGATGGCAAAACTGCAGTTATAAAATTAAAAAAATATAATATAAAGTCACTATTACATTAAAAACTATACTAAAAAGTCAAAGCACTAAAGAAGTTAAAAACCAGTGACTTAAGAAAATGTCTCCCCCTACTCAAGGTCTATACAGGCTTAAAAGGTGTGTCTAGACTCCTTGTCTTAGCTAAAATTGTTAGCCTTAAGATATTTAAATAAACTGAGTTATAAAAAAAATTTTACTTTTGATACTAAAGTTTCAATTTAATATTATTTTTAAGGCTAAACCTGACAAAAAATAAATTATAAAGTCCCAGTCTTATAAAAACTGCTAACATATTAAAGGCTGTTAAAAGACATAAGTAGTCAGTCATCTTTAAGTAATCAAAGTTTTTTTTTTAAATTGTAGTCATACTAAGTACTGATGTAATTAATTACAGGGATGAGCTTTATTTAGTCCAGTGTATAAGTTTTCAGGGTTGAGCTTACAACAAGTAACTAAAAGCAAAGTTTTTCTATTCAGATATTCCTGGGCAAGATGCCTGCCTGCTGCCAGGACCCAGCCAAGGCTCTAGACAAGCTAAAGGGCATCAGAGAAGTGATTACACCCTTTTGCCGAGGCTTCTCTATGACCCTCTACTATGGGAAAAACTCCTACCTTATAGGCCTGGCAGCCAAAGATTGATACTATTCAGATACTTCTGCCTCCAACTATGTGAAGACCCAGGTACTAACTGGGTATGGACTAGTCTCTGTTGTTTTTAGTAGATTCAAAATCTGCTTGTACGCACTCAGGTATAATTCATCCTTCTTAGATCTCTGCAAGTATTGATGACTAGGCTAGTTATAACTTTGTCAGCTTGGCAAAATCAGACAATCAGATCCTTCTGCAAGGTAATAGCCAATTTGCAAGCTCATTTTATAAAACCTCATTAATAATAATTAATATAACTAAAAGTCTTATGTTTTTATAATTTATATAAGGTCCAGAAAATCATAAAATTTAAATCCACTTCATAAAAGTCAAAAAGATTCCAGCCTCAGTTTTTCCCACGTGTCTGTTCCTAAGGATGATACTTTTCTTTCCTGGTCTGGGGACTCCTGACCTTCCCAATTACTAAGACTGGGCCCAAAATTTACAAAAAACACACATAAATTCTAATTTTTGCTCTTAATTTTAATGTGTCTCAGCAGGTTTCCACTTGGCTGGCATAGACAACTTGCTCAAAGGGAATACAAGCTCTTGCTGACAGCTAATGTGGACCAGCCCAACCAACATGGGTTGTTTCCTGTCTCCACAGCTGGGTCAGATAACTACATGACTACATGCCTCTGACAGATGCCCCACCACCCAGCCCATTACTAGCCTTTCAGCCTTTTGGGCCCTGACAACAACGCCCCCATGTCAGTCTGAAGCAGTAACAGAAGATCTCCCTGTTCCCTGCCCATAACAGGTTAAAATGCTGAGTTTAAAAAAAAAAACAAAAACTTCTGACATAAAAGACAAGAGACTATTACAGCCTTAAAAAAAAAAAATGTTTCTATATAAACCATTCAAAATAGATAAAGACACCATGGCCAAAGTTAGAAAAGGCCTAGCCAAAAATGATAATAATAATACAATTAAAAACAACACACCTTATGGTGCAAAGAGCCCACTATACCCCAGTGGCTACAATGAACAAGTTTCTGAGCATGAGTCCATGATTAAACCAAGTCACATAAGTTCGGGGGGGGGGGGGGGGGAATATGTGAGAACCAAAGTTCCTCCATATTGAGGCCTAGCACTCTTCTGGGGACTGAGAAGTTTCTAGTTCCCCATCCTAAGAAGTTTCTAAACCCCCAAGGCCAAGTGCCCAAGGTCCTGGGTAATCAGAGGACATTCCAGCCCAGCTGCAAAGTATCTTTTCCCCATCCTTAAACAACCAATCAACCAGCAGCTGCCCACCAAACAGATGAAAAGTATCTTTTCCCCATCCTAAGACAACAAATCAACCAGCAGCTGCCCACCAAACAGATGAGATAATGATAATAATAATAATAATAATAATAATAATAATAATAATAATAATAATAATAATAATAATAATAGAACTTCCTCTGTGGAATAAAAAATAGCCCCTCACTTCCCAGCCTAATAACAGCATTTCTATAGTTTTGGTTTAATCTTTGTTTTAAAAAGTCCTACTTTAATTTTTTTTTTTTTTTTAAAAGAAACTCTTCTCCACTGGCACTGCTGTGTGACAGTCAAGAGCTGAGCTCAACTGCGCAGCTATAATAAACCTTGCTTTATATTTGCATTCAGAGAGTTGGTGTGATTCTGGGAATCCTTCTAGGAGTTTTTGAAACTAGGCAAAACACATGTAACTCTGTTAAGTAGTCAATTTGAACCCACAACTTTAAGATAAAATTCAAGTTCATACAGGGCCATCCACCATGCCACAGCTTCAATCCCTTCTGTTCATCTACTTGATATATTAAGTCCAGGTGCTTCACCTCTGCTCTTGTACTGTGCTGGTCCCCTAAGCCTTACCCTAGACCATTTCTCTACATGCTATCTGATGAATGTACCTTTTCAAGACTTTGGAGTTATAGTTTACATGTGACCTTCCTAAAGCCTTCCATGGCCTGGTAAATATGAAGTCCTTGTCACCCTCGACAGGGCTTCCCCTGATTCCCTTCAAGCATTCCTGCTGTATTCTATGTGCTTACCCATCTGTCACCCTGCTGGAATAACAATTCTTGTAGACTAAAACTTTGCCTTGTTTTCAGCTCAATCCCTGAAGCTCAGAACAAGATCAGAACAGTAGCAATGGACATGATAACCTAGAAAGGAGAAAAAACTGTGGGCTCCCACCCCTAGGTGAAGAACTAAAGGAAACTACTGGATACTGGGGAAGGAGAATTAGCCTAATGAGTAAAGACATAATCAATTTCATGGTACCAGGTATAACAAGATTAAAAACAAAACTCACTCCTTGTCTCTACGCATAAGAGCCTCTGTTATATATTTTTTAAAAAGTGCCTACTCTTTTCTGTCTTTAAAGAAAAAGGTCTCAATGCAACAAAATTAAACTTCAAAAAGTATCACTAAATAAAAGGCAAGAAGGCATATATTGTTGAATATATTAATTGGAGAGGTTTGAGATTAAATAAGTAACTCCTTTGATTTTTAGTGATCTAATGAGAGTTTTATACCAAGTTCATGTTATCTGACCACTTTTCTAATTTTTTCCTTTAATTTTAAAGAGGAAGAAAAGGCCCTTAAAATATCTATTTTACTGTTTGGTTTATTCTAAATTAACCCTGTCATCAAAACTAAGAAAACATTCAAGTGTTATAAGATATTAGGACCTTTTGGCTGAAGCTTCCTCCTGCCTAGCAGGTAACCACCTTTAGTTACAGAAATAGAATCAATAACAGTTAAGAGCCAGTATGGTGGTGGATATCTTTTTTTCCCAACTTGTGAGAAACTGAGGCAAGTGTATCTCTGTAAATTTGAGGCAGCTCAATCCCTGAAGCTCAGGCTATCCAGCTTCACCAAACTGATGAACTCCAAGTCCAGTAAGAGGCTGAGAGCACAGTAAGGTAGAACGGAAAACACACAAATATGTTCATATCTACATAAAAAATGGTGTGATAGCTGCATATAACCTACGCATGTCTTCCTTATTATCTTTAGAATAATTAAAACCTAAAAGCCCCACCCACACTTCCTGCCTGCCTTTGGCCAATCAGTGCTTTTTATTAAACCAGTGGGTGGGACAATTATTTACCATGAAACAACACAATACCCCTACAATGCCCAGTTTTGTTCTTTATGTGTATGGCTTCCGGGCTGACCACTTCATCTGATAGCAGTAAGTGGGCTCACTCCTAGAAGAGGCTAATTCTCCTTCCCCAGTATCCAGTAGTTTCCTATAGTTCTTCACCTAGGGGTGGGAGCCCACAGTTTTTTCTCCTTTCTAGGTTATCATGTCCATTGCTACTGTTCTGATCTTGTCTGTGTAGCCATTTCTAGGAGAGACTTTTTCACAGTAGACTTTCTGGTGTTCCTGCTCTTTGTGGGCTTTCTGCTTCCCTCCTCGGAACCGTAACTGCAGGAGTTTGTGTTGTGAATTACATCCTCTGTAGGTTTCTGTGATGGCTCTTTGTTGGGAGTGTGTAGCTGCACTTATCTGAGAGTATAAGGATGAGATTTAGAATGTGGTAAGGAATTTTACTGGTCTAGCAAAGTCCTTTATTTCTTTAAATTCTTCTATATTACTTTTATTGTTGCTAACATAGCCATCAATTTACTTTTGCTGACAGTTTCATACATATATAGAATTAATTTTAGTCATTTTTACTTCAAGTTAACTTCTCTTTCTCCTTCTCACATTGAACCCTCTTTATTCCCAGCAAATTCCCTCATACTCTTTTGTGTGGGTGACCCACCAAGTTTAATTACGGTTGCTTGTATGGGCCTGAGTGAGAGGTTATACTAGAGCATGGCCAACTTCCCAGTGGTTAGACCACTGAAGAAAGTCAGTAATTAATATTTTTATATCATAAATATAAAGAAATACTTATTATCCCATTATAGTTTTGTGGCCTTATTAGGTATAGTTGATTTTATTAGCGTTATGGCATCTAGAAATTATTGAAATACAGTGTCTTATCCCCAGTGACATGAAACATGTAGTATGCTAGTCTAAAATATCAATGACTGAAGGATTTTCTTTGCCTTAATATCAACTTGGTTTTACTGTGTTTGTTCTGTTGTGAATGCTGAGCCTTTTCTTTGCTCTTTTAACTTAACCTGTTTCTCCTTATCCACCTTTTGCCTCAGAGCTTTTTACTTTTCTTCCCTTCATGTATCTTAATTTCACAGTTTTCCGAGTGCCAGAGAGAAGCTGGAAGAAGCAGAGGACAACTATGCTGCTCTAAAGAAAGGTACTGAGCCACATGGCTGAACAGGAAGAATCATGGGTTAGATGAAGGGTAGAGAGCTAGCAAGTGATATGCCTGGGCCTGAGGCTGGTCAGCCTAAAACTATTGTATGCATCTGTGTATCTCTGTGGGACTGTGGTACTAAGGGTCTGTGGGTTCTAAATCTTGAGGTTAGGCCCAAAAAGTCGGGCCAGAAACCTCCTACTACAGGGCATATATCTATGTAACAAGAGTAACCAAAGAAAAGAGGCTACCAACTCTCACGAAGGACACGGGTGGGGTTGGAGATATAAAGGGGGTAGTGATGCAATTCTATTTTAATTAAAAATACTAAAATTTCTTTAAGTTTTGCTGTTTCTGGTTTGTCTTTGCTAATTTACTTTACTGTTCTCTTTGAGCAAAGAATCATAATAAGACTTCAGCACATAAACCAGTGTTCCAACACGGCTGGCATGGCAGAACCCTGGAAGGCTGAGGTACACCTTCCTGTAAGTGAGGGATGTTTCTGTTATAGAATGCTGAGAAAATACAGTGAGGCAAATGAAAGGAGCAAACTGAAAAATCTTAAACCAATGCTGTCTATTAAAAGTGTGGTGTGCCATGGGACGCTAAGGTGAAACTGTCAGCATCTGCTCTCTAATGGCTTCCATGGGGGAAGGCCTTGTGCAGACTCATAACATCTTCCATGTGCTAGATCTCTCACTGGTGAGTTTCTATGAATAAACATGTAAAAACTGCTCATATGTACTGCTGCTTCCAAACATGTCTGAGGCAACATTAGAGATTTATCCGACCACCTTGTTTATCAGCTTCCTCCCTCCAGTTGGTAAAAAAATAAAATTGAAATCAACCTGGTCACATCTCTCTCTCTTTCACACAAAGACATTTAAATGCAGCTAGCAGAAAACAATAATAATAAACTATGTGGTTCTCCCAATTTACAAGACATTACACTTGGCCTCTGTGGCTCAAAAATAACCACACAAAACACATGCTATCAAATTCATTGCAGTACAGACATTAAAGTTTAGACTATTATTTAGTTGATAGAAATAAGAAAGTAAAGGCCATGGTGTTCTCTATAACTCTCAGAAATCTGTTTTATTTTGATCTTCAAAGAAATACAGAATCTATTAAAATACTGTTATATTCAAAACTTCCTCCCCTTGCAACACACATGAAGTGAGATCCATGAAGTGCTGTGTTTTGACTGTGCTACTTCCTATGTAATTTCATGGTCTTTGGAGATAGGTGCCCTGCTTCCTTACTATTAATTAAAAGGAAACCTTAGAAAATTGGAAAAGTGAGGCTCTAAGCTCAGTCAGACATGAATTTGAACCATGAATACAAGTGATGCAGATTTAGATTTTAGTATCCTCATGATTCTCATTTTCTCTTCTGCAAAATGGGTGTACCTATAGTCAGAATTCACTACTGTGACTAGCACATGCTGGCTGAAAGTAAACTATTGAATGATCCTTTGGTGCAGCCTATATAAGGATACCGAAGAAGGATGTCTTTGTTGTTCGTCTTACTTTTGATGGCAAGTCCACTCCTTCACCGGCATCAGCACCAACCTCTTCAGAATTCCAGCATATGCTGAAAACAAGCTGAGACATCCAGCCTCATGGACAGAACTACTGGAGATTTTATTTATATATAAATATATATAAAGAATATAAATATGTATTCATTCTATCAGTTCTATTCCTCTACAAAGCCCTGACTAAAACAGATCCTCAGTACCAATATACAAGTGTGGCAGTGCATATCTATAACCCCAGAGCTGGCTTGCAGTTGGAGGCAGAGACAGCGAGTTCCAGATTAGTAAAAAACCCTGTTCTCAAAAGGTATGATGGAGAGTGGCTATGAACCTCTGAATGCCACATGCCACATATATGAAGAAATGCATCTGCCCTCACACACACGGCCCTCTTCTTTCCACTCTTGCTCATCATGTATACCATGAAATTAGTAGGTTCACAGTAGCAGTATAGTAACTTTTAATTTATTATTATACAATTCAACTAAATGTCTATAAGTCACGAGCCCTAAAAAAGCAACCACTGTTCACTTAAAATATTCAAGAAAGACAATATGCTGCTCCATGTGGGAGCTAGCAGTCTCTGCTGCCTCCCCTCCAAACCTCTGCTCAAGTTTCTCACTCCCCTAAAATATTGCCTCTGATAGAATATCAGATACAGTGCCTATACACTACAACACTCCCACAATCAAACATACTGATATTTCTGTAACAAAATGAAAAGGAATTCACTCTAAGTGAGTTAAATACAATGAATAAACCTCATCTCCAGTTCAACATAATTTTGTCACCAAAATGAGTTTCAAAGAAATCTTTCAAATAAAATAACTGTATATGGAGAGTTAAATGTTGAAGTTAACGATAAAGGGTTATCTTTATCTTGAGTTTGTTTCTATCATTTTCTATATAAAGCCTCCCTACTGCACCCACCAAGACTGGGCTAGGTACTCTCTATATGGTCACATACACCATCCTAAACTTAATCTTAGAAGTTGCCTACATCTCTGCCCAGATAATAGGATACCTAGAGACATCTTTTCCATTATTACAGTCTCATTAACTAGCAATAATCTGCTACTTTATGTTCATCTAACAAAAGCTCATGAAATGTGTGAGCAATTATGGATACTTGTATGTTTATATGATGAACTTTATGTGTAAGGAACAGCTACATCACTAGAGATGACTCCCTATACAATGAACTAGGATAAAATTTAGAAAAACCCAACCCCAAAACACTCATAATGTAGTAATTTTAAGATAGTGCCTTACTGCTGAAAAGTAAAGCATCCTTAAATCTGCTAGCTAGGGCATTTCACAAATTAAACTGACATGTGAATTACATGATTTGGCTACCATTTTGATGGTATCCTTTTGAAATACAAATGAATGTAACACGATTCACTTTTGATGAGGAGTTTCCTCTCCACATCAGGAATCAGAGTGTGAGATATGAAAATTTTCTTCTAATTATTATACCCAAATAAAGCAAGTAAGCAAGTAACAAAAAAACGGACAGTAGACAAAATGGAAATGTACAGTAGAAGACAGAGTGGGAAATGGAAAGATTGACCACACTGTCTGGAGTTTCAGTTAGGAGCAAAGTCTGGAGTGATGCTGGGCCATAGGCAGAGCACATGGTAAATGCTGCTAAATGCAAGGATTTGGAAAATCTATATCACAAAGAAATGTCTATGCAGATCTATTTTATCTCTTTCAAACATGATATAATGTATGCGTGTATCAAAACATCATGTTACCTGACTAATATGCAGTCAGTCTTTAGGTTTTATATATCATGAAAATCAAAGTTGAAAAAGAAGAAACACTAAGCAAATAGATGAGGGTACATAGAATCTTAGGGTTCTAACTGACACAAAGTATGGACAAACACTCATGAGCATATTTTCTTTCTAAGTAATTTTAAAGCTAAAGAACCATTTATAATAATAGTAATAAACTCTAGGAAGTGGAAGATGGGGAGAATGCTCAGCGAGTAGGCAATGGCCTCTCAAGCTTAAACCCAGGTGTTTGGCCGGTGGTCCATATGTCATTCTGGCCTCTGCAGAGCAAGCTACCTCAATTAGACAAACTGGCAAGCTCTGGTTCCAAATGACAGACTCTGCACCTCAACATATAAGGTGGACAATGACAGCAGATGACACCTGACACCAACTCCACTTTCACATGCACGAGCACACGTGACCACATACCCATGTACACAAAGAAGACCTGAGCATGGGAGAAATGCAAATGTGGTTTGGTCTGAAGTTTAACCAAAATGAGAGCAGGCAGGCCCACTGAGCCCCCAGTCACTCTTTCCCTAATCTATCTGCAAGATGACATCATTAAAAGACCAGGAAAACCTGTGTCAACCATAGTTTCTGTTCTAAATGCAGAAATTTCATACTGAGATAGTTAAGAAGAAGCTTTTTTCCCATGGAGAAATAAGAAACAGCATCACCCCAACTCCCCAGTTTGGGCAGTGGTGCTAGATCACTTCTCAAGATTCAAAATGGCCACTTTTGATCTTCAGCCTAACAGGTCGGGGATCAACCAAAAGGCAGATGTTAGCAGCAGCGACCCAAAGGTAGTTATGTACAAAGCCCGCTGACACGCCAGTGCTTTAAGCTTTTATTCATGGGAGACAGATGCTACAGTGTCTAAGGGTTACTTTTCCTCACTTGGTTGAGTAACAGAAAGTGAGAAGGCTGTTGGATCAGCCTGAGGACAGCTGAGTCAGGACAGGGTTTCTTAAACTTATTTTTCCATCTTCCCCTTTTACTCAAGAAAATTTTACATGACCCCAGAATGTAGATAAAACTAGATGTGCAAATCAAACATTTACTGAAAAAGAAATTAAAATTTTTCTTTTAAAAACACTTTGATATATATTTTATTTACCAAAAGAAAGCAAATCTAAATACTAAAGTGATCGATAAGCTTGTTTGCCTTTAAAATAAAAATTAAGTTGGCCAAATGTTTTATACTGCAGAACATAAAGCATCTTCAGCATTTCCACGTTGGTATTTTGATTTATAATTGCTAATGTTGAGAACATGACTTCACACAAATATGCAGTGAAGAAAGATGAAAATATGTAAAGTCATTTCAGAAATTGTTGAAAAATCTTGGAAGCAGAATTCCAAGGCAATTGTCTTTTTGTTTGTTTGTTTGTTTGTGTTTTTTTTTTTTTTTTAGTAAAACTCAGGCAGAAACTCAGATGACAATGTTTAAAATAAAATATCCAAAACAAAACAATGCAAAGATATACTAGTCTGACATTTCACACTAAGGAATGATGTTAGGAAGATAATAAAAATATTTTCTGTAATTATGCTATTATATTTCATTAGAAGCACTGGACTTTGTAACACAGAAGAAAACACTGCAACTCATAACATATACTAGTCTTGATTCTGAGCCATGGTGTTTGGGGCAACTGGATGGCACAGTATAGCATGATGGCATATGGGGCAATGTGTGCATGCTGCGTGTTCAGAACCAAGACTTTGGTAAAACCATAACTAATATCCCATTCAAACCATCTTAAGAAGCTTCCGGTGGTGCCATCAAGTAAACTGAAATTGGAAAGAGCACTGAGGAGCCACACTGCCCGTGTCACTGGTCACAGACTCAGGAAAACCCTTTCTGATCCCCTTGCAAAGGTGAGCATGGAAGACTGATAGTTAAACCAAAGTGATGTCTGGTGGTCACAGGTAGGGGCTCGGTCTGTCTGTCACTCGTTTTCTATCAACTATCTTACCCCTTTGACTTCCTGACCTTTCCTTTGCTGAATCTGCTTCCCTCTTTTAGAATGTCTTTTGCCTAACTGCATTTTTTCCCCTAAAAAGCTGAACTCTGTAGCTGCTTACTCCAGGAAGTCTTTCCTGGTTGCATTGTTCTTTAACCTTATGATATCTTTGCCCCACAGTTCCCTATCTAGTACTCCTTAGTAAGCTTGAGAACAAGCTATCCTGTGTCATCAAATACAAGTCTTTCTTGGTTAAAGATGACATTATTTTATACCACTAAGAAAGAAAATGATCATCCCAGATACAGTTGGGAGACACTGTGGATACACGACTGTCCCAATTTACTAGGAAAAAAAAAAAAGAAAGAAAAAGAAGTATCAGGGAAAAACACAAACCTCACTATTGGTAAACATGTGCGTGTCTTAATTGACTAAATTTGTATATTATTCACAAAACGTCTGATGCATAGAAAGTATACATTAAATGAATGAATTCAACCTACATTAGTTTATCAATATACTTTTTTCCAGTTCTCTCAAAAACCAGTAACTCAAAAGAATAAAAACATTTAGTGGTTTAAAATTAAAAACCCATATGTACAAATATAGCTCTGAATTTAGTTGGGTAATCTGTAATATAAGCAAGTATCCAATTATTACTCTAATGATTTCGATTTTTTTAAAAAAAGTTCCACAACAAAGTATTATTTGTAGATTAACAATGAAAACACTGAATTGCACTAGGTATTCTTTATTACACTAAGAACAAATAGATGAATTGCAAGTAATCCAAAATAAAGACAATTCAAACTCATATTTTGAAGTATATCTGTGTCTTACAATGTGAATCGTCACAAATACCGGCATAGTGATAGAGACTAATGTGTTCTTAGCATACTTACTTTAGAAGCCACTTCTTAATTTATAAGAAGGAAATATTGAAACCAAAAGATAAAACATTTTAATGAGACAAGAATATTTCAAGTTGTTTACAAGATTCCATGTCAATTTTTTAGGTTAAAAGTGAAAGCTATGGAAAGCATAAATAAAAGGGAAAAATAAATTTTATAATTATTAAATTAGAAACCTAGTTCTTTTTAACAAGCTCTCTAGAAAAGAAATTTATTTTAAAAAATTGCACTTTCATAGCAGGCTAAATGTTTTACATATTTTTTCTAATCCCCAATAACCTACAAAGTAAATATCAATCCCATCATTTTATATTTGGATATGCAGACACTATAAAAATCAAATCACAAGCTGGGTGTGGCAATGTATGTCTTTAATCCCAACACTTAGGAGATAGAGGTGAATGAATCTGTGAGTTTGCCTCTGCCAGCCTGATTTAAATAGTGAGTTCCAGGGCAGCCAGTGCTCTGTAGAGACCCTGTTTCAAAAAAACCAAAATTAAATCATCTGTCTACTGCCACAGCTTGTCAGTGGTAGACTTGCCTATAAAGCTTTGGTTTGCACATAAGTAGCTTTCCACTCTCAAGAAAACTCTGACAAACAAAACTGTGGAAATTTTGTAACCAGAAATAAAAATTAACTTCAATTTACATATAAAAATCTTACCTTGAGGAAAATGAATTTTGATGAGTAATAAATACTAAAACTCTATTTCACAATGTCTAATAGCATTCAAGTAATCAGTCCAAATAGCTTGAATATAATACAAATATAAAAAGACTACATTATTAATATAATACATAGATTTATTCACAGATTTACTGCTAAAGATGGCCAATTAAAAACTCTGTGGATCCACAATCTCTACTTCAGTGTGTATGCACAGAGCTGTGCGGAGCGCACATGTGTGCATGCATGTGAAGGTCAGGTCAACAGGTCTTCCTCTGTACTGAGACAAGGACTCTCACTGAAATCAGCCCTCACCAAACTGGCCAGAGACCTCTAGAGGTCTGCTTGTCTCTACCTAGCTAGCACCAGAAACATGCTACCCACCCAACTTCATCCATTGTGCTAGGATCCACATTCAGGGCCCAGGCCTCATACTTATACAGCAAACACATTACCAAAGGAATTGCCCCCACCCCCAAACTATTTCATTTCTGTCAGAGGTTAAGGAGGCAGTTGCTGAATTAGGCATTAAGGAAAGGACCTTGGAGAAAAATGAGACTGGATTAAATCCTAACTTGTTAATTATGCAACTTTTAGCAGTTCTATGCATCCCTATTTTAAGTAGAATCACATGTCTGGTTTACAGTTGATTGCAAAAGAAATGAAAAGTGTGTATAAGACATTCTACAAGCAGTTGGTACAGTGTAAGTTCCCAATAGACTTTTATGACTTCTTTGTTCTTTTGGAATATTTAATATCTAGTAAAAGTGTATGCTAACAGCCAGAAATGGTGGCCTGTGCCTGCGACTTCAGCATGCAGGAAGATGAGTCAGGAAGATTGCCATGAATCTAACAGCAGACTAAAATACAGACTAACTGTTTCAGAAAACTAAAAGCATCAACAAAGGAGAAATCTCTCACTGTTGCTACCCTGAGACCTCAGAAAGCCTCAAAATGCCTTCAAATTCGAAGGAATTTTTCTTTTCTTTTTTCTGATGCCACCTTTGAGAATCGGGGAAATGTATTAACTGACTTGCAAACAACATCAATATCTTACAAGAGAATTTAGCACTTTCCTCCACTACATCTCTTATATGAAATGTTGATGCAAGTTAAAATGAAAGCTTGTGTATTATTTTGTAACATGCTTTTCCACAACTTATTTACAGGAGTAGCATTTTCTCTAGTCGAGTCAATTCTAACACTCACCACTAAGGGGAGCTATAACTCAGGAAAAGATTTATATAGCATTCCTATATTTTCCCACCATCTTATAAAACTTATTTTATCAGCTTTCTTATTAAAATACATTTTAATTAATTGATAAGAATCTCAAATTCTTTTTGGAGACCTTTAAAAAATAAGACTCATTAATATGCTATAGTATTATATCTATAGTATTTATGTTTAACACTTGTTTCCTTCGATTATACTATATACTTCACTAAATTTTATTCTTTCCCACCACTTTAGAGCAGTGAATGGCTGTAGAAACATTTATGGGCCACTTTAGTTCCACTGCTTTGACAGTACAACACACTACATGCTCCATGAATACTTGGTGCTCAACAAACAGATGAATCCTGGTGCATGTGTTAATTTCAGTGTTTTATATATATATATAAACTGTTCCATACCTATCACTGGATCTCATTTGTAGTTTACATCACTTCCTTAGTTTAGTCTTGTTAACTTTCTGTTTTCTAAACATAACACCCACAATGTAACATTAGTGAATTTCCATTTATTTTAAACTAAACAAAGACAACAGAAATGTATTATGAATCCAAAATCCTCCTCAGTTTAAATTTTTTCCCTCAATCTCTTATAGGTGTATGTAGGCTTTGATTCCAGATTTGACTGTGATTTTTAACTCACTCCCCCCACCCCCAAGACAGCTCGGTATAACCCTGGCTCTATAGACCAGGCTGATCTCCATCTGTCTCAGCCTCCTGAGTACTGGGATTAAAGTCTTGTGCATCACCACTGCCTGGCTTTAACTCACTTTTATAAATTCTTTCTAAAACATAATATCATCTTTCAAACTATTTTAATGTCTAGATACCTTGTTATAGAATTACAATACAGACCAACGTCATCTAAAGCCTTAGAGAGGTTCAAGAGCTCAGTTATGAAAACAGAATTTGGGTAAGGGTGCATCAGAAACTAGCCTACCAATCACACTGGCACAGACGACTTCAAAAACAATGGTTTTATCACATGTACTCAGGAGACAGAGGCAGGTGGATCTCTGTGAGTTCAAGACCAGGACAGTCAGGGCTACACACTGAGACCCTGTCTGGAAAAACCAAACAAAACAAAAAGTTGTTTCAAAGCGACTGAAGGAAAATAAGACGATCCACATAAACTAAGTAGCCACTGTCCAAGAGTTTACCTGTGACAGTGTAGTGTTCATAGACCAGCTTACTGCTGTTTCCTCAATACAACTAAGGGATGCTACTATGCGATTCTCCTCTTGCAAAGACTATGATTATGGATTTGCTGACTCCCTTAGTAATGATGGACTGGGAAACGATTTGCCACAGTACAGAGTCAGGTAGAACAAGGGCTTTCTGTGCTAGCCAACGATGTCCCTGTTAGTTGTTTCACAGAATGACCTGGACTTTCCAGAGTCTGTAAAGAGTTTATACACTTGAGTAGAGGAAAGAAGAAAAAGAAAACAATTCTCAAATTCATTTTTGACCTATTTAAAACCATCTTGAAAACTGAATGGGAAGTTCTGCTGGTGAGAGCACACAGCACTTGCCCTGCTGCGCTCTCAGGTCTAGTTTTACACAACATTCCTTGGCATCAGGTGTTCATAATTTATGATGGCTGTCCTCATTTAGAATAGGTAAAATAGAACGTTCTGGGGCTGGCAAGATGATTCAGCAGATAAAGCAGTTGCTGCTCCAGCACAGACCATAGCTCTGATCCACAGCACTCAAGTGGATGCTCACACATAATCCCAGCACTCAGGAAGCACAAGCAGAGGTTCGAGACTAGCTCAGTCTGGGAAGTCTAAATTCAAGTAAGAGACCCAGCTTCAAAATACAACACAGAGAGTGGTTGAAGACCAACATCAACCTGTGGCCTCCACACATATGCATTCATGTGCATATCAACCTGAATACATATATGCACCCACACATGTAACCATGCGTATATGCACGTGCAAACAAAACATGCATTCTCACGAAGTAATGAATTAAAAATATTTTGGTCACAATGTCTCTATATTTATGTTCTTTCTTAAGTATTAAGAGTGTAGCAATTTCACAAGACTTCTAAAGTCTGGAAACCATGTACACACAATAGACCTTTTACTCTTTAATCTTTAAAACTTATAAATTATAATACATAGTGGTAAAAATAGATCAAAACTCATAATTGGTTTGTGTGTTCACACACATAGGTGTTTTAGGAACTGTTTTTCTAATTCTCTGTGTGTGTCCGCACATGCATTTGTGACTAAGAAACTGCTTTTTTTAATTATGTGTGTGTCTATATTGTGGAGTGTGTGCAGTGGATAAAACAGACAAGCATGGAAGAGGGGTCAGGAGTCTCCCTCTGTCACTGTCAGCCTTATTTTTCCTGGCAGGGGCTCTCCTTGAATCTGGAGGTTACACTTTTTCCAGAATTCCTCCTGTCTCTGAACCCCTCAAGCAGGCACTTTCAAGCCTTTTGTCCATGAGTGAGAGGATCTGAACTCAGGTCTTCACACTTGCACATTACATGCTCTCAAGCAGTGAGACATCCTTCTAACCTCTTACAGCCACCTTTTCACAAACAAGAACAAAACAAAATGCTGCTATAAAGACAGGTGAAGCCAACAAAATACAATCATAACAAATGTACCTAATAAAACTTATTTTTCTAACATGGCATTTCTAGTAAGCACTGTTGCTGGTGTCATCATCGTTACTGAAAGCTGTGTTAATTTTTCTTTTTTGCAAGTTATCTTATCAAATATCTATATTTTATTTGTGCTCCCACCCTGGTATTAGAAATCAAAACCCAAGGTTTTCTACATGCTGAGCCAGAGCTCTAGCACTGAGCCATCCTTAAACCTTGCTTTTCTGCACCAGTACTTGCTATGAAGCCAAGGCTGACTTCAAACTTGGTCCTTCTACCTCACCTCCTAAGTGCTGGGATTACAGGATTGTACAACAGGCTCAGGCTCCATTAGACTGTTGCTCTGTTGTGGGCATCGAACCCTGGCCCTCCACACACCAGATAATACTATTGAGCCACATCCCCAGTCCTCCATTAAGTTTGATCAGTGTAAGAGCTTAAAAGGCAGACATTATTTTCTTTAATATTCATGACTAAGAAATTACATTTTGGCTACAGAAGAAAATTAATATCTTTCTTTAAATGAGAATCTGGTTTATAGCACAACTCAAAAAAGTTTGTTTTTTTCTGGTTCCCCAATCTGGAATGGAAACTACTATAGAACAAGGCAAGAGGTGGCAATGGCAGGGAATTAGACTTAGTAATTCACAAAAAGAAATGTGCAATGCCCAAGGTCCATTTAATAAACACAAAGTAAATAAATACTTTTTTTTTTTAAGTTACTGACTAAAAGATGCTACCCTAAAGACAGGAACAGGGGCACATGCCTGTAGACCACGTCAATTATGGAGAATGAGGCAAGTGGTTATGTGCCTAGGAACTCCAGGACAGCATGAGCTGTGTAGCAAGGCTCCACCTCCAAATAAAGGAATAAGGGAGACTTGGAAATAGCTTGAGTATGAGAACTTGAGTTTGATCCTAAAACACATGCAAAATGACAGTGTCTGGAAGCAGAGAGAAGCAGATCCCTGGGACTCTCCAGCAATCCAATCTGGCTTATTATCTAATAACTTCAGGCCAGTAGGAGACCATGCCTCAAAAACAAGATGGAAAGCATCTGAGGAACAACATGGGAATGGTCCTCTGTACTCTACATGTATTGACATGATGTATACATACAGCTTCATGCACCTGAGCGTGCACACTACACACACATAAAACACGCTTGATAATTCCTTCAAGTATTTCATTCACTATGAATTTGAAAACCTGGAGTTTGATCTATAAAAGTTAAATTCCAAATAGTTTATAAAAATATTCCCATGCAGGCCAGCAAAATGGCTCTGTGTTAAAGGTGCTCTCTGAACTTCATCATCAGGGTATATTTTTCGCAATGATGATTCTATAGGTACTTCAGTTAAGCGTCTGTATGCTATGAGATAAGTCATAGGAATAGTTGGACACGTTACCTGGGATTCCTGAGAGAAGGAAAGCAGGCCAACATATTGTTCTGTTCTTTCCTTCCCACATTTACTCTCTTCCCTGACTGATTTCTAGAAATTTCAGCTATTTCGATAATGGAGGAGTGGGTAAAATATGTTTCTGGACGTAAGCATATTTTATATTAAAAGATTGCAAACATAATCTTTTATTTGAGAACCAATATAGAAGGAAAATGTCATACATCTTTATTTTGTATTCCATTTAAAGTTTACCATTTTAGTATGTAGTATGTCCCTCTGTTGATTTAAAATATCTTTTGCAGTCAAATCTAGTAATGTCATAAAGTTTTCAAAAACCAAAACAAAACCTCAAGCCTTTTAGTACATTAGTTTATAACGTGATTTTCAAAAATTTAAAACTGAGGTTTCTTTATTATAAGGCTGAATAGTAAGAACACCTTCCTATACAAATATAAAATTTGTTTTAACACACTTTTACCATTAAACATTTGAGTTTAACTCACTGTCTGCAGCAAAAGAAGGTCACCCCCTGGGAAGTTCTCCATCTGAGAGAAGCAAGTTCGCTTCTAACCTAGTCTAGTCTAGTTTAACTTACATAGGTCTAAGCTTGTTTTATTTTTCTTCCAAGTATAATTTATGCTTTATCTATCCTTACAAAGACGTGAAAACTGTTGGTGGGCATGAGATGGTAACATGCTGGCTGTGCTTCCTATAGCCATCAGACTCCCCAGGTGTGTTTGTAACCTGGACCTGAGTTTGCTCCCACACTTCCCAACACTTTGAACCTAGACATGGTTCAAGACACTGCTGGGAAAAGCTGAACTTTCTGAGATAGAAAACAAAGTCAAGCCCAGAAGAAATGAAATGATACAGAGGTCATTAGCAGGTTACATGTAAGTCTCTGAGCTCTGAGGACATTGAGGAGAAGGACGGCCATCACTCCAGTGGGAAAGGCTGATACTGATATTCACAGAGACATCTCAATTCTCCCAACAGCTCACAACCTTTCAAGCTGAAAAGTTCAGAAACTTGCCCTTGATCAGAGAGCTTATAACTGGGAAAACTAGGACTTGAAACCAAGTCTGTCTGTGTGCATGCGTGCGTGTGTATTTTGTTCAGAGCATCAAGTCCCTGATGTGTGAACCCCAACTCCAGTCTTCTGGGGGAACAGCAATCCTTTTAACCAATGAGCCTTCCCTCCAGCCCCCAGAGACTTAGACTCTTAATCATTATATTGTCATTGCCTATTTTCTCTAGTCCCTGGTTAGAAAGCATACCTGATAGCCTCTTGGGATTCCATATGATAAAAGCATTCACTATATAAAATATATCATGCTAGATACTTAAGAGATAATAAGGGGAGGTAAGTAAATGACTACCCTCAGGTTCAAACACAATACAGATAGTGTATATAGTTTGTCATTAAAGGCTTTTACAGTTTTATCATAAATATTTTATAAACGGCTCTTATTGATAAGAACTTCTAAGACCTACAAATGCCCTATTACGTTTTCATAAAGGAACATTTCTCCACCACCAAACTGCTCATGAACTTTAATAATATAGTGAGGTAAAAAGCACAAAGTATGTGCCATTAACTTACATTCTCAATGACAAATGTCCACTCTTTGTCTTCAAATTCTTCTGCATGAGGATCCTGCAACAAAAGAAAATTATAAAAAGTAAAAATCTTTAGTCCAATTGATACAATCAAAAAGATACAAATAAGCTTGCTTGTAGCTTTACTAACATTTTTAAAGGAAGGAGCAAGATAACCTTCTTAAAGAAAATGATCTGAATAATGTCTCCAAAAAAGTCATTATTTTATAATAAGAAACTCTTTTCCTTTTGCCAGCATGCCTCTCCCAGCACTGTATCTGACAAGACAAAGACAGCTCACAGAAGACTCTGAGTCAGCTGGCATCATACACGGCTCCTCTCACTTTTACAACTCTTAGCATTTGAGAGTAAAAGTCGCCCCCCCCCCTCGAGCCAGTGCTCTGTGAGCCCCTGGAGTTTCTAAGTGTGCCAAAGAACTTCATAATCATACAGAAGAGCCCATCAATGAGGAGCAAGTCCCCTGCCAGGCCAGCACAACGCTGTCTGTTTCGTAAATGAGGCACACTTTTGCAGGCATTTAGTTGACTAAACAGTACCCTGAGATTACAGAGGTAGTCTATGGGTTCACACATACTTATTCTTGCATTTAAAGACACAGGTCATGCTCTGCTATGAATAAGAGTATGATAAATGAAATAAACAACCTGACTGGAGATCAGAAAACAACTCATCTCATCCTGCAGAAATGAACAAGAAAAGTGTCACGAGAGAGGAAATGCCAAGACTCAGCAGAACTGTGTGCGATTTCTACAAATATTCAAAGGAAAGGCAACAGGCTGTAAGACACAGAGACCCAAGCAGAATATTTACTGTCCTCTGCTTCCTGCCTGCAGATGGAGGCCCCTGCCCCACGCCTTCCCCACCACAATGTACAATTTCTCCTTCAAGTTGCTTATGTCAGGGCATTTTATCACAGCAAAAGGAAAAGTAACTAAGACATGGGGCAAGAAAAATATCAATATTATAAAATTTAAATTGTAAATTCTTGGCATAGGAATTGGCATTCTTTCAAAACCATTTCAAAGTGATCAAAAATTTTATGAAGAAAAATAATTCAATAACTTAAATTAGTGGGCTCATGGTGTGTTTATATTCAGTATATCCAAGCTCAAGTATATGTGTGAGGGTAGTGTAGGGTGGAGATATACATAGTGCAATGGTATTTCAGTAGAGCAGGCTTTGCCTTAACACACTAAGATAAGGTACAGTCATATGGGGATGGATTCTAGTATCTCAGTACAGGGTCTCAGGCTCCACCTGCTCCTCATGGGGAAGCATCCGCTTCATAAGTAGCCCCACTTTATTATCATTATCTTCTGTTGCTATGGAAACTCACAGCTGAGTTTCCATCCTGAATATCTCAAGGTAAAAGTGGCTGTAGCAGTCTCTCAATTCATTCACCTGTCACTCTCAGATTAATTTTCAGGAGACACTCTAACCATGTTATTAGCATGACCTATATTTCTGTTAGTTCTTAACAGCATGTGTTATAAATCCCAGACTTCAGCCAGGTCTAGTGGCACAGGAGACTGAGACAGGAGGATCACTAGTTCAGACCTGCCTGAGTCACAAAATGAGTTAGCTCACTACTAGCCTGGTAACTCTGGGAGATCCTGTCTAAAAATAAAAAATACAAATAAAATGGGATAGAGGTACAGCCCTATGATAGAACACTTATGCACAAGTTGCAGTCATTCCTGAGTAGCTTGAAAATAATTCCAAACTACTTAGTCAGCTCTCTGCTTGTTGTGCATGTGATGGCATGGTGGTGCGCTCACACAGCTGAGCAGCACTGAAGCAATGAGGAAACTCACTGGCAAGATGAAAACCCACCACAGCGTTTCCTTGGGGTGGGCGGCAGGGAGAGACGACAGCTGGGTAGGGGAAAATGAACATTGAAAATTAATTCTACTTGCTATCTTTTTTTCCATTTGGGGCGGAACTAGGTTTGACAAAAATGACTATAAAGACTGGAAGAGCTTTTATAATTGATTCAGGACAAATAAAACTGATCAGAGACTAAGTAATAACATGATGGCGCTGAGGAGAGCCATGCTCCCAGGCGCCCATTCTCCTGCCTGTCGGTTTTCATCTTTGCTTGGTTGATTTAGAAATGCAGCACAGTTAGTATCAGTACCAGAAATGGTTACTGAGCACTCACTATGTCCAGCTAATGTGCAACCTATGGTCAGGTACTATTTTGTTACCATTTTGCTGATCCTAAGATTGAAACAGGCCAAGTGTTAAAGCTATAACCACTCTGCCCCAGGTCCTTCTGACCTTATCTATCCATTGGTTTAGTTTAATCACTGAGCCTCCAGTCTCAAGAAATGTGCCTGGCACAAAGCAGCCACTCAAGAACACTGAACAAATGAGTTCATGAATAAATGCCACACAAGTTAACAAATACTTAACCATGCCTTTATATACTTATATTCTTCATTATTTAAAGCAAAAAAACATCTGTAAGACATAGGTACAGATGACATAGTACACTTAAAACAATTTTTTAAAAATAATGCCATTGGGACAAAGAAATAACTTAATAGGAAATTTCAGTAAATGATGTGACAGCAGCAACATCATTCAACAACATCAGCATGCAATAGGTGTCTGCAGAATTATTGTATTATGGACCAGACAAAACATTTGTAATTAATTAAGCCTTCTTTACTTCCCTCTAACTGTTGTCAACTTTCTTACCTCTGCACCAATAAAATAAAGAGCCATTTCCCTCTGAAAACCTGAAATGTGTTTTTGAATTTTTTACTAGATATATTTATTTCCTATTTCAAAAATAGGTATATAATCTAAAGAAACCAACTTCTGTTTAAATTACAGAGGAAATACACAGATAACTTTCTCTAAAAAGTATTTCTCAGGGAGATGGCTTAGCACTTAAAGAACACTGGTTGATTTTCCAAGGGCCCCAGGTTCAATCCTAGCAGCCATGAGGTCTGTAAATTAAGGTCTCCTTCTGCCCTCCTCAGCACCATTCCTGTACACAGTGCAGACACACATGCAGGCAGATGCTATATATATAAGATGGATTGGGGTTTTTTTGGGGTTTTTTTGTTGTTTTTTTTTAAAAAAAAATTAGGGTTCTGGAGTGGCTTACAAACAGCTAAGAGAAGAGGCTATTGCTCCTCCAGAGGACCTGGGTCACATCCTCAGCACCCACATGGTACCTCGGAGCATCGGGAACTCCCATGCCAAGGGATTCATACTACCTACCCACAGGCAGTACACACATGTGGTACATAAGAGATGTAGACAAAATACCCATAGACATAAAAATAAATCTTTACAAAATAAATAATTTGAAAAGCACTTCTCTTGAGTTTACTTGTGTGAATGTCTCAAAGCCAGATGTCCTTTCCTATTTACAATTTCAAAAGTAAGTCAACTATGAAACTTAAAAGGAGGGAAAAGTATGAGGAATTTTTCTGCTTGAATATTTAAATACTATTCAAAAACAGGATCCAAAACTTCTATGAAAGAATGAATTTATTTCATTTTTTGTTTGTTTTTCCATCAGAATTCTGGGTAATGTGGAAGACAAAGGATCCACTGAAAATACTCATTTAAATATTGAAAAGGTTATCAGGTTGCCATGCATATAATTGAGTACAAATTTTTGATACTGCTAGAAGGAGGGGGTTGGGCATCTTCCCGGCATCTTAAGGCTCAGAGGATGAAAGCTGAGTAAGGAGCATATCCCACATTGGAATGGAAAGCATACTTAACTCCTAATCTTCCAAGAAACAAATTTTAACAGATACTCCCAACTTAAAATCTTTCTGTCAGTCCCCAGACAGACAGCCATGAACTACGTTCCAACTCTTTCCCTGCTCTCTGCCATTAAAGATAATAAAATACTATATAACTGTGTCTACTCACTTGTTGATTAATATGAGAAGACTAAATCAAGAAATTTACTTAATCAGATTGCTTAAAAACCCTCCTCAAACACATCAGAGATCTTACTGTTGTAGTAAATATTCATAACTCATCACTGCAGAGTAAGCGATACAGTAGACCAGTGGCTCTCAATTTTCCTAATGCTGCCACACTTTAATACAGTTCTTGTTGTAGTGACCCCAACCATAACATTACTTCATTGCTATTTCATAACTGTAATTTGCTACTATTATGAATGAACATAACTATCTGATATGACCACCCCCCATGGAGTCATGACCCATGGGTGAGAACCACTCTGGTCTAGAGAAAGAACAGGGTTAACTCAAGATATTTGGGAACACTATCCTCCCTCCAGGCATTAGCTCCCTTATCAATAAAATGGAAATATTGATAGACTCTTGAGGCTAGTTGAGAATTAAATGAACTGATGTGGGCAGAGACTCCTGAAGTATCGTTCTTAACTACTATGCTTAGGTTATCATTCCAGCAGACGAACTAGGGAAAGAGGGCTTCAGTGTAGCCACTGAGGACAACCAGCAGAAGGGCAATAGGGCCATAGGGCAATTCTGATTATTCTGAGGGAAAAGATAAACAGAAAAGCAGCTACTGTTTTGACTCTTATTTTTCCCTAAGTAAACTAAAGAGATGATGGTGTCACCCACAACAATACATGTTGTGACATATATGACAAACACAATGAAGTGTGTGTGTGTGTGTGTGTGTGTGTGTGTGTGTGTGTGTGTGTGTGTGTGTGTGTGTATGTGTGGTGTGGTCCTAAATATAGAACCTAGGAAGTCAAGCAACCTAAACAAGTACTGTATCACTGATCTGTACCACCCTTTTGTTTCTTAGTCCCCCCCATTCCATCCTCACACTGAGCTCCCCCATTCCATCCTCACACTGAGCCCCCCCCATTCCATCCTCACACTGAGCCCCCCCATTCCATCCTCATACACCTCTTCACTCCTCACCTTCCCCATGCCCTCACCCATTTTTGAGATGGTCCCACTCAGCCCAAGGATAACCTGGATACATAGCAGAAAATGTCTTTAAACTCCTGAAAGCATGGAATTATAGGCATGGGACACCATGCCAAGCCTCTTTACTCTCTATTTTGAGAAAGGGTCTTAATTTAACCAGGCTGGCCTTGAACTCACTCTGAGGCTCAGGCAGACCTGGAAATTCTGATCCTTCCCTGTTAAAAGTCCCTGTGGGGACTTATCTGTGTGCTATCAGGTTTGGCAAGCATTTGTTTTCTGATTCCACCACTTTCCATAAGGCTAACAGGCCATACTTTGCTCCCACTATTTCTTGAGAGCAAGAAAACTGGTTAGTAAATTGGTGTTTAATTATCATATGTGTTAAATATTTTATAATATTTAAAGAAATAAAACAATTTCAAAAAACACAGAAACAGTATATGAACATCTTTATTTTTATCATCACTTTAAAATAGTATGTTGCTTTCAAGTTATAATTTTCATAGGTATCAATGTTAATATTTTAACTAGTGAGTTTGGTGGCACATGCCTTTACTCTCAGCAGAGGCAGAGTTCAGCAGATTTCTGTAGACCTGAGGTCAGCAAGAATAAGCTCCAGGCTAGTCAGGGCTTACCTAGTGAGACCTTGTCATAGTGTGTGTGTGTGTGTGTGTG
Organism: Phyllotis vaccarum; assembly: GCA_033318265.1. NCBI lineage: Eukaryota > Metazoa > Chordata > Mammalia > Rodentia > Cricetidae > Phyllotis > Phyllotis vaccarum. The sequence continues at coordinate 63,004,921 of JARWLC010000015.1, read as the reverse complement.
TGTGTGTGTGTGTGTATTTGCATAATGTATATTTACTATTACACTTGATAGTGACCAAAGGCCAAGAAGCAATTGACCAGTTATTAATTTTAAATACATCGTGTTGTGGAATACTATTTTAAGACATGTTACATTTGTTTATGCTGTGGGACATTTGTTTAAATGCAATCTTTATGTTACACTGTTTAACTCTGTGAAGCTGTGTTACTTTACCTGCCTAAACAGCTGATTGGCCAAATAAAGAGCTGAACAGCCAACAGCAAGGCAGGGGTGGATAAGCTGAGCAGAGAGAATAAACAGAAGGAAGAAAAGAGAAGAGAAGGAGGTAGAAAAGGAGGAAGATGCTAGGAGCCACATGGTCACACAGTCAGCAATGGAGTAAGAGGGGAAGACAGAACAGAATGAAGAAAAAGTCCAGAGATAAAGACACATGGGATAACTTATGATTAAAAATGCTAGCATGGGACCAAACGAGGCCCTCTGAATGAGGGTGACAGACGGGTAGGTAGATCCATCTGTTGGTGGCCCTGGCTATGGGACAAGGAATTGTCCAGGGTACATGAACTGGCTGTTTAGAGCCCACTCCCTATGGGAGGATGCCTGGCTCAGCCATGATACAGGGAGGAGGGGCTGGGTCCTATTTCACCTTGGTATATTAGCCTGTGTTGACTGCTCAAGGATGGGAGTGGGGTGTGGGTGGGTTGGTGGGGGAACAGGAGAAGTGGAGGGAGGGAGGACAGTGGATGGCATGGAAAGGAAAAAAAAAAAAATTCTTAAATTAAAAAAAAATTCAATTAAAAAAATACGGCTACAAACAACCAAGCTAAGCCTTGGCATTCTTAAGTAAGTGTACATGTATTTATTTAAGATCTGGGTAGCAGTCCCACAAATAGTTAACAAAAAAGAAAAATAAAACAAACTACAATATCATGTTACATTAACAACAATATTTACTGAATACTGATTTAAAGCAAATTGTTATTTTAAAAAAGCCAAAACAAAAATGAGGAGTAGAATAAAGATTTCACAAACTTCAGCTCTGCACAAGAAAAGCATTTTAAGTTTCCATGAGTAAGATACAAAAAAAGTAGGTCCATGAACCTTTTATAGATCTTGAAATTCTGTGATGCCTTTATAGTGTACAAATTTCTTCCTTGGAAATGATGCAATCAGATAAACATATGGAAACACAAGTGCACATAATAATAGCGCATTAATCTGAATACAGAATCACATACAGATATAACTTATAAACTTAGATTATACAAAAAGAACTTACCTTAAAAAGTGTCACAGTGATCTCAATGTTTTCAGGAACAGGCCAAACAACAACACCACGGTATGGATTTTTTATTCCAGGTTGCCAGCTGTGAGCCTACCAGAAAAAAAAGAAAAGCTTTAATCGTGAAGTGTGGAAAATGGGATGGTAACAATCTACAAAAGCATATTAACCTTACTTAGTTATCTATTAAGATCTATAGTCTCCTTGAGACAAAAATCACTAGTCAAAATTAAAGCAAATATGAAAACAAAATAAAGCTTTTTAAGCATTAAGCTTGGGCCAGAACAGCTCAAACAAATGGAAGCTATATATCTATAAGTATACCTCATATATGCAGGTGTGTCACAAGAAATGACAGAATATACACATGGTACAGGATATACATGCAGGCAGAACACATTTTTTAAAAGGAAAATTTAAGGAAAACCTAGCAGAGTGGTCTCAGCAACTCAGGAGGTCAAGGTCTCCAGAAAAAAAAGGAGGAAGATGGAGGTGGACGGACAGCAGGAAGGGAAGAGGGAGGGAGGGACCGACCACATACGTACTTTGTACTTAAATTCATTTCCCCTTAAACTGTGATGTTTCTTATTTAGGGTAAATGAAAGATAACAGTAGCTTTTCCAGACTAAATTTCTAATCAGACTTGGGAGGTATTTTATTTATAAACTTTGATTACCAAAATCCCCTTGGAAATGTCACTACCCAAATTTTAAAGTTCATCATCAATTCTCGTGTATGCATTATTAACCAAAGTTGTGTGGAAGGGAGATGTCATGCCAAGACAGGGCTAGTAGGTTTTCATCTTTACGTGCTGCAAAACTGTGAATGTGTCTGAAGAAGATAATAAAAGAGCACTCTCTATGTGTCAGTCCACAAACTAAGATCTAATTATATTAAAGTCATCACACATGTCTAGAAACCTTTCTATAGTCTTATTCACCCATTCTCCAAGTCACTGAGCTGGTACCATTTTCCATGTACTGTTGCGGGCTATTACCTGCCTTAGTGGAGTTTATGGCATATGTAGTATGAGATGTACAGACTATTCAGATTACCTAAGCAGTATGCTACATGGAACATAAATGTCATGTGAAGACATTCTAGCAGAGAATACAGATACAGGGTCAGAAGGACTTCGTCATTTTTTCAGGGCAGTCAGAGGTGGCTTCATGGAAGCAGTGACATTTGTGAGAAGAATTAAGAAATCAGTTATACAAGGACATGAAAAAGTTTTCTGAGGGGTGGGAACAACTGGCACCCAAGAACATGTAGGAGTATAACAAGGTAACATGACTGGTGCTGAGTGGCCAAGGAGGAGGACATAATGCCAGAAGACAGGGGAGGCCTGCCCAGGAAAGGTCCTAGCAGGCCTCTGAAAAGATCCTCATTCTTACTCTGCATGGGACATGAAGCCATGGAAAGGTTTAAACAGAGAAATGATGATCGAAGCGTCAGGTCGACTCTTTAAGCCAATGTGTCCGCTGCAGGCTGTTACACAGAGGAAATAGCTAAGGCAGTTAGGAGACCACTGCAATAATGAGGAAAGCTGAGAGACTTGAGCAGGGATGGGAGAAACATGGCCCAGAGTAGCCACATGCTGGTACGCTCTTCAATTTTACAGTCAATAAGACCTGCTGCTTTGTGCATCAGAATGGGAGTGGCTAGACCTGATGGTGAAGCTGCTTTGCCCTTGAGGAAACAGAAGAAAGAAACTGCTGTTAATGCATGCAAAGGTGTGTCAGGAGAGTAAAGAAAATCTAGAAGCATGAGGTATCCCGGCCATGTAGTAAAGAAAATGACCAACTGTTGGTGACAGGTGAAATGAGCACTGGAGTCAGCAGGGGAGAGCTGCTGACATCATAACACGCAGCTTCAACACGACAGTCCAGAGGGAAAGCCAGGCTGGAATGGGAAAGAAAGGGAAGAAAGAACTGTGCATGAGGACACACTCAGCTGCTCTGAGGGCAGAAACAAGCAACCCACAGCTGAGAAACAGTATCTGAAAGAAGCTGTAAAGACGAAAAGACACAGATGCCAACGGGAAATGACCAGTAAAGAGAGAATGTAATAATGTAGATGGCAAAGGAGAAAAGTTCAAGGTCACAGCTGCTGTTGCTGTTGGTTTTCCACAAGCAAGGGCTACTTTGCCAACTAACGGTACCTGAGGACAGATGCACATCAGGGAACACAATGACAAATGAGGAAGGGGGTGGGACCCACTCAAAGCTGGAAGGGGTGGTTGTGCACAGCTGACAGCCCAGGGCTGGGGAGGGAGAGACAGGTCCTGAGACTCACTGGGCAGCCAGTCTAATCTAGTGCCCCCGGCAGGCCCTACTTCAAATATATGCCTAACAATGACACACAAATGTCCTCTGACTCTTCATATACGTGTACACACACACACACACACACACACACACACACACACACACACACACACACACACACACACATTTTGAAAAAAAAATGAGTTAGGGAAGACAGCTCAGTTGTAAAGTGCTTACTGCAAAAGATAGTGACTTAGGTCACATACACACACACATACACATGACCCTTGGGTATAGTGACATGTGTATATAACCCACACACATCAGGCATTAATGTTTTCTAGAAACATTAACTCACAAAATAGTAATTCAATGTCTAAAGCTAGGGAAAAAAATAAAATAATAATTCAGATACCTAATAATAACTTTGGTGATTAGACAGACATACAAACAGATAAAATTATACAGAGCCAACAAAACTATAAATTATGAGCTATGACTCCTTGACTAAAATAAAAAGAAAGGAAATGAAAACCGAATGTATTAGAATTAATATCTCCTTGGGATTAGAAAGTTTAATATTGTATAAACATTATGAATAGCTTAACATAAACATAAGATGCTGTCAACAATGGAAATTAGCCAAGCAGTGGTGGCTGCACACCTTTAATCTCAGCACTGGGGAGGCAGAGGCAGCGGCAGGCAGACCTCTGTGTGAGTTCAAGGCCAGCCTGGTCTACAGAGCAAGTCCTAGCACAGCTAGGGCTACACAGAGAAACCCTGTCTTGAAAAACCAGAGATTGGGGGGGAGAAGGAGGGAGGGGAGGGAGGAAGGGAGGTCATTAGTAAATATCAGTGTTCTAAGAACTCTTGTCAGTTTTCATGCAGGATAACAGAAAAGGATTTCTCTAGAATAGAGACACATGTAGAAGTATTCACCTCCTTAGCATAGTTAGCAAGGCTGTCATATATAGCAACACCTTTTGCTGTCAAAGGTGGTCTGAGAAAAATGTAACACTACTTAATTTAAGATACTATGATGGTAGTATTAAATATGAACTTGCCACAACTTAAAATGGAAATAGTTTCAAGTAAGGAATTATCTTGATTAGGTTGGCCTGAAAACATGTCTGTGGGGGATTTGTCTCAACTGTTAACTGACCCAGCCCACTGTGAGCAGTACATTCCTTAGGCTTGGCCTTGATATATGTAACAGTGAAGAAAGCTTGGTAAGCAACAAGCAAACAGCTAAGGCAGAATGGGTCATTCATTTCTCTCTGCTCTTGACTCTGGATGTGATGTGTCTAGCTGTATGTATTTCTACCTTAATTTCCCCTATGATGGACTATAACTTGGGATTGCAAACTAAAACAAGCCTTTCCTCCCTCAAGCTGCATTTTGTCAGGATATTTTGTAATAGTAACAAATGAAACTTGAGCAGGTGCTAACTCTATAAAATGCACTGACTGTTTTCCAATTATTTCATATCACATTTATCTAAAAGACTGGGGTACTTACTATACAGAATCAAAATATTTCAGTGAGGGGCTAGGGAGCAGGCTAAGTAGGTAAAGTGCATGTCATACAAGAGTGTAAAGCTGAGAGCTCAGCAAAACAGGACCTATGTAAAGGCCCAATGGATGTGGCACCTGCCAAAGGAGATCCCTGAAACAGGTCGACTAGCTAGACGAGCCAAGGCAGCAAACTCTGGGTTCAAGTGAGAGACCCTGCTTCAATATATAAGGTAAAGTATACAATCCAGGAAAACACCCTATGTAAAAACTCTGGCCTCCACATGCGCATGCACACACATGTAAAGACACATACAAACGTGCACACACACACACACACACACACACACAGCAAAAAGTTTCACTAAAATTTCTAATTTTATACTTCATTAAATTCATCCTTTACAAATTTTTAAAGTGCATATACCCATGTTTCGTATATCATCTGTTAAGTAATATTACTGTTGCTAATATAACCTCCATTAGGTAAGGCTACACAGGTGTATCCTTCCTCGTGACATGGAAGGGCACACATTTGAAAGCCAGTCACAAAACAAGGTGATGGATGGTGACAGTGACAGTAAAAATCTGATGGGGGGTGGAGTTTCAAGCTCTGGGTTCCCTTTGGTTCTTACACCTCTCTAAAAATTCAAACTCTTGTTACAAAATGGGAGTTTCCACAAAATAAGTAATATGTCATATTTATTCTGGTTTATCACAATTGCCTGGCTACTACTGTCACTTATAGTAAGAAACTATTTATATATGCTTTTACAAATCAATTATAGCTTGAAAAAGTCTGTATTATAAATGTCATTACTTGAGAAAGTAGAAAAGCTTCATATTGTGTTAATTGCCCATGCTAATTATTTTAATCAAAATGAATCTTCAATGAGCTCCTTAAATAGTTAGCTATAAAATATACATGTACCAACAGAAAATGAGCAATTAACTAGAAATTAAACTTTAAATTAAAAAGGCAAATGTCCCTAATTATTTACTGCCCAATTTAACTGTCAGTATAATATCTCATCTGAGTGTCAGTTTTAAATTTCCTTACTTATCTATTATGTTTTATAGAACATTTCCAAAAATGTACATGACATATGTAATATATGTTATAGGCTTATCACTGTCAGTTCTCATAAACAGTTATATACTCCCAATATTCCAAGAAAAGATATGAATTCTGAAGTACAGTAATGCCTAAGGGACAGGATTCCAAGTCTTTATATAATATAGTAGTGTCTATATATGACACTGTACTCTCATGTATTCTAGTTCATCTCTAGACATTTACAAATACCCACAGCAATGGGAGGGCAGTGTAAGTAGCTACTTGTTATCCCATACTGTCTAGGGAACAATGAAGGAAAGCTTTATATATGTTCAAGACTGAAACTTTTTTTTTTTTTTTTTGAGACAGGTTTCACAAAGACCACACCGGCTTTGAATACCGGACTCACCAGTCTTCACCTCCCACATACTGACATTATGGATGGTACCACCACACCTGCCTCACTCACAATTTTCCCCAAATATTTTCACTTCTTAGTTTGTTGAATCAACGCATATTAAACTCATAAATACAGAGAGCTGACTGTATAAAGGAGGGTCTTGAAGAACATTAAACCTAAGACATAAATAGAATAAATAGTAATTTCTTCTAGAATATACTGAAATTAACCTGTAGCTTCAAGCTTGTATTTCATTATCTAGATTCAAACAATATCTGATATCATATGCGAATCTTCTCTTCATAAAAACTACTTCAACTCAAAAATGCCATTAAATAGCAAAGTATATTTAAGAGCAAAAATGAGTATTTTCTGAACTGACCTCCAAGTTATTTTATTATATTTCATAATTCTTTTATAATAATTGCTAGTTAATTGCCAAAAGTAATGAATTGCTTTCAGCGTTCGCTCTAAAGACTACAGACTAGTCAATAATTAAGACTAGTCATAATCCTCTATTATACTTAGTGGACAACTTTATTCTGGTCAGTTCCATAAAAACAGAAGGCACTATGAGAAGTAGTGTTATGGTTATATACTGTATATTTGATAAAAATAGTCTAGAATATCAGAGGACAGTACTGCCCACAGAATTAAGCCGTGAAGGTCAGGGAGTGGTGACCCCACACCTTTAACCCCATCACTAGGGAGGAGGAAGGAGGAGATCTATCTGAGTCCCTGTGAGTCCAAGGCCTAACATCCAGGCAGTGGTAGTTCACACCATCAGTCCCAGCACGCAGGAGACAAAGGCAGGCACATCTCTGTGAATTCGAGGCCAGCCTGGTCTACAGTGACTGCCAGGACAACCAGGAATACACAGAAAACCCTGTCTCAACAAAACAAAACAAAACAAAAACAAAAAATAAATAAATAAAAGGCTGGAAGAGATGGCTCTGTCTTCTAATATTCTAGACTATTTTTATAAATATACAAGACATTACCACATACTGTGTTCATTTTTTGAACTCCTTCTTGTGTGTAAGTACATAAGACAGTATCCAGTATCCCAAACTATGAATATATGCGTTGAAAAAAATGCTGTTCACGCATGAATCAGCTTAAATTTCTACACTGTTGGTAGGAGTGTTTGTAATTTCTTATGCTTACATGTATGCATGTGTATGGGTGTGTTGTGCATGCACACATGTTCTAGTATGTGTGTGTTGTCAGGTACTGTTGCACAGATGTGTGTCTATATGTGTATGGAGTCCACATCCATCCTCTATCACTCTACCTTTTGGCAAGTTCTTAACTGTAAAGGTACTTATCCTATCACTCAGAGCTGCAGTCCCATGGTCAAGAGAAACAGAAAATACTTGATCAACAGTGATTCTAGCAGTTAACACTGACAAGGGTGGGAAAAGGTGCATAATTTGTAGTATATTCACATAATGGAATACTATTCAGCAATACAACCATAAACACAAAAGAAAACAAGAGCATAAGCAGCTCAAAACCATGGTGCTGAGCAAATAAGACCACACACAAAACAGTACTAAATTATATGAAAACTATATGTAGCACTATTAAAGCTATACACTACTACATTAAAATACTATTGTAGCATTTTTATATGAAATTCAAAAAATAGGCAAAATTGGTCTTTACTGACAGAAAACGAAAATAGTGCCAGTCTCTGAGGATTGTAAACTGTCTGGAAACAAGAAAATGTATGCTGATAGCAATCTATACTTTGATAGGAGTATTATTTATACAAATATATATAAATTATATTTATAATGCATGTACATTATAAATTATAAGCATTGATATGCTTATAAATTATAATATATATCTCTGTGGTGGTCTGAAAAAGAATGGTTCATATATTTGAATGCTTAATCATCAGGAAGTAGCAAAACTTGAAAAGTATTAGGAGGTGTGGACTTGTTGAGGAAGTATGTCACTGGGAATGAGCTGTGAGGTTTCCAAATTCCGAAGCCTGGCCCAGTGTTTCTCTTCCTGCTGCCTGTGGATCCAGATGTGGAACTCTTAGCTACTCCTCTAGCATCATATCTGCCCATATGCCATCACGCTCCCTGCCATGATGATAATGGACTAGACTTCCAAAACTGTAAATGAGCCCTAATTGAATGCTTTCCTTTACAAGAGTTGCCATGGTCCTGGTATCTCTTCACAGCAATGGGGCAGTAACTAAGACACTCACTGAGCTGAATAACTAAAGTTTGGTTAATTATAGATGCATTAAGTTTAGCTTAATAAAAATAAAGCTAGAAGCCAGAGTAGTGGCACATGCTCCCAGCACTTGGGAGGCACCAGAGGGAAGATCACAAGATCTAAGCCAGACTAAGACACAAAGTGAGACCCTATTTCAAAAATAAATAAAACCACCTTGGAAGGTGTCTTTAGCAAATTTTAAAATTTCAATTACCATCTAACAAACTTTTCTATCTATATGGGAAACCTAGCATCTGTAAATCTGTTTACAGTTGTATGCTCACAAAAGGTACTTATCTACACAATAAAAGTTTTAAATAGTTATAGAACTGCTGCTGGACATTTTAAAATTCTATTCTAGTCTTTACACACAAAACTATCAGTACAAAGAGAAAAAGTCAACTCCCCCGCTCCTAGACCCAGCAATGGACTCACACAACTCACCAATCCTTAATGCTGAGCCCCTCCCTCAGCATCTGAACACAGTAACCCTCACCCAAGTATGCAAGCAGTAACTGTATGCAAGGGCTCACCTTGGAAGACTTCCTTCGGCTTCTTCTCGTCCAGACTACCACCAGTTTATCTGGTTGCCTGTTAAATTAAAAAAATAAATAAGTTTAGCTTTAGCACCTTTAAAAGGACAAAGAGGGCTAGAGTGTGGCTCAATAGGTAAAATGCTTTCTGTGCAAACACAAAGATCTGATTTCATATTCTTAGCACCCAGAGACAAACTGGATGCCACAGCATGTCCTGTAACCCACTGCTGAAAGCATAGAGGCAGGAGGATCCCAGGAGTTTGTCAGCTAGCCAGCCAGGGCAAAGATGGCTACAAGTTCACTAAGAACCCTGTCTAAGAACCTAAAGTCGGGGGAGGGGAGGAGGTTGATGAAGATATCAGAAATTGACCTCTGGCTTCTACACACAACACAGAAATAAGTTAGTGTATGTGCACAAACATACTCTTTCTCTCGCATTCCTCCCTCTCTCTAGAGGAAAAAGGGGTCTTCTACTTTAGATTACATAAAGTAGTTATGCTTCAAACAGAGGTCTATATCCAAATACAGTAGATGCTGAATTCAGATATGATCTAATTGAAACAAGTAATATTTCCTCTTACAGACTTTTTAAGTATACCAACTTAATTCACTGTGACAAACTAAGTAGGATACAATACTTAGAACTGAATGCTGTGCTGAAAAATGCTCACAGTACAGACTATAACCTGTATAAGGTTGTAAGCAATCTTAAAAAAAACTGACAGTACAGACTGTAACTGAGACTTTCCAAGCTCATAGATCTCTCCTCTGTACCATCTGCCAACGTGGGAAATACATCTTTAGCTAATACAACTAAGTTCTTCATGTTTCTCGAAAGTAAGATGATGATTATTAATATTAATAATTAATATTAATTAATAATTTATATTAATGAAATTAATAATATTAACCATTTTTACTTACATTTTCACTTTTTAAAAAACGTAATTAAAACATTTCCCACGCCACCAGGTTTAGTGACACAAGCCTGCAATCTCAGATGCTCCCCAGAGACTCCAGCCCAGCCCTGACCAGAGATGCTCCCACTCAAAAAGAAAAAGGAATAAAAGCCCAGGGTTTCTGGCTAGCATGTGTGAAGACCTGGGTTTAATCCTCCCTACAGAACAATAAATGAAATAAGTAAAAATAACCTGCAGCTACATACATTATAACTAAACTGCAGAGGCAGGAATCCAGAGAAAACATCAAAGAATAAAGAGAGAAACCAAGGGGTCACCGGCAGATGAGTAATGAACTGGAGGAAGTCATTAGCAACTACAGCCCCAGAGACAGTGAATCAAGATCTCCAAGTGCAAACGGAAAGCAGCTGTGCCCTCGAGTTTATAACCAGCTAAACCATCACGGAAGCAGCATTTAGGACCAGCAAGCCAGCACCACAGGAAAGGGCAGCTGCTGCCAGGACTGCCCACCTAAGTTCAAATTCCACAGGAGAAGCAGAGGACTGACTCCCACAAATTATCCTGATTTCCACACATGACACAAGTGCAAACATACACAGTACATCATACATACACACATACACATAATAAAAATGATTACACAATACAAAGATGAAGCATTCACAGTGTAAAGAGGGAGCAGAGCAGGAAAATGAGGCAAATGCTAATGGATGTTCGTTTTATGGAGAAGAACCTGAACGAACACACCCACATACACACACACACACACACACACACACACACACACACACACACACACACCCATCCACACACACACCCACATACCCCCACACACCCACCCACACACACCCACATATACACCCACACACACACATTTGAAGGTACCAATAATGAAAACTGTTTAAATAAGAACTTATTCAAACAAATATATAATGTTTCTGGTGGCAATAAGCAAAATGATGCAATTCAATTGTGGTGAGTCTTCCTAGAATGAGATGTGGAAGCAGGAAGCAGGTGATAAGAATGCCAATTTCTATAAAACAGCATTAATCTGTGGTTCTGTACCAACAGAGAACAATAACTTAAAATTAAAGACAAAAACAAAACCCTCCTCCCCCTGTCCTCTTCCCTTCCTCTCTCCACTCAACCCCTCCAGTAACTGCAGTCTGTAAGATGACCTATTGAGAACCTACTTATATCTGACCACGTGGCCTCTAGTACACAAGATAACAGTCTCCAATATAGCTGATAGAGCAGTCTGCCATCGGACTGACTTATCTTCTAGTATAACTCTAAGGACACCATAAACATCTCTCCAGCCAAGCTCAGATTCTTAACATTACAGGGGAACCCTGCCTCTACCTCCCCCTTTACTACCTAATAAACTTGTACTTCGTAGTCTTCTTTGTGAATTTTTGACTATTTATTTCATCTTAACACCTCCATTCACACATGTCAACACACACACACATACACACACACACACACACACACACACACACACACACACACACACACACACACACACACTCCAAACCTCAGGCAGAGTTAAAGCCCCTCCCATGCTCTCAGTAAATACCCAACCATGTTTCTAGTTACATACTTGTATAATAATTACTCTATCCCCTCTACTAGACCACACTAACTGAACTTTATCTCTGTATTACTAACAATTAATAAAAATCTGGTACAAGGTTATAAGGCCCAATGAATGGTCATTATTGAAAAAAAAATGAAACTAAGTTGCATCCAAGAGTTAATTATACCTAATGAGAGCCAACTAAAACCAGTAGCAGTACAATGCACCTTCTCTGCAGCATAGAGGAACTTCACAAGAATGTTCATCTTGGCTGCACATTAAAACCTCCTGGAAAGCTTTTTTAAAATACTGATGATTATATTCCAGCCATGGGGAATCTAAAATATGGGTCTGATGTATAGAATTTAAAAATTCCACAGGTCACTCCAACAGTGCAGTGATGGCTAATATGGAACATCGTTAAACAATCCCGCACTCCATGGTTAAAAACACTAGTGATTGTGGCAAGCAGATCTCTCATCCACAATGTCTTGCACTGCTGTTTGAATTTCACTTTCTCCTAACTGGTCTCTGAGAACCCTCCCACCCATTTTCAATCCATTTTAATGCTCCAGAAAAGTGAAGCTTTTTAACCCAGAAAAGCAGGAAGGGCAGTGTTCCTAACCTGTGTTCCCTTCTCCAAGAATGTAAACAGATCTTGAGCAACATATAAAAATGCCCACAGAGATAGCTAAACTTTTTATGATTCCAATCCTGTCCTATGTAAATGTCTTCACGAAGGGATGCAGGTGTAAGTCAGTAGCAGAGTGCTTACCTAGCATGTGCAAGACCCTAGGTTTGATCCCCCCCCACCATGTGACCTACACACATGGAAAGCATCTCTAAATAGAAATGAGTCTAGTTTTACATTACCAAGCAAAATGTTCAAAAGTAAGTCAATCTCAATAGAGTGCACCACCACCAACAAATAGCTGGCTGCAATTAATACTTTAAGTATTCATACTGTGCTCAAAAAGAACCATTAGATATTTACTAAGAGAAATGGGATATCCTTAGAGTTTTCTCCAGCTATCAGAGGGCCTGTATTTATAAAGCAAAACTTACTATTAAAAAAAAGTCAAGAAAACGTGCTAGAGCTCAGGTTCCAGGAGAATCCAACGGTCCTGTTTAGCCAAGTAGCAGCAGGGTAGTCTACCTTCTAAGAAACAGAGGAGGAAGAGAGATTTTACAGGCATTTAAATATGGTCCTTGAGACACACAAATAAAATGTATGCAGTCGTACTTCCTTCAAAATCTGTCTGAAGGGTTTCCCTGAAAATCTGAGGTTCTACTAACCTTTTGATGGGCTTGTTGGAACAAATTAGCTTTTGAGGCTAGAACAGAACAGACCAAAAGTTCTACGCTGGCCCTGACTGCAGGGTAACACCCTGCCACAAAACACAAAAACAAGAAAGAGACCATGAAAATAAACATGAATTTGAAGATAGCAGATTCTGTGCCAGTGTGTGCTTCTGACCCTAAATTCTAGAGAGGAAAAGGGTAGTTTCAGTGAGAAATAAGAACAGCAGTAAAGACAAGAGAGCTAAAAGTCCAGATTACAAAGCATTCTTAAACCTATCCTCTCTTTCCCACTGCTAGGAACAAAGGGAAGCTGAAAGAATATCCCTTCTAACTTGAACTTAAATCCCTATACTCCTGTATACCTCTGTGTGTCATAGGTATGATGTAAACTTAAAGATGTCTTTAAGAATCCAGAATGAGGGCTGAAGAGATGGCTCAGGGGATAAGAGCACTGATTACCCTTCCAGAGGTCATGAGTTCAATTCCCAGCAACTATATGGCGGCCTGCAGGCATACACAAAGGCAGAACACTGTATACACGATAAATAAATCTTTAAACAAAAAAATGTAGACTGAATCTTGTTTCCTAAGTCAACAGAAGTGTAGGGAGAAGGGGAGCAATACTGCCTTCAGTTAGTACAATATTCTCAAGGTCTAAAACCAAGTTTTTACTCAGACCCTTCTTGACCCCAGAGTCCTCCCCTCTCTCCTCTACAGCTACTCTACTCCTGAGCCCTTCCTCTAGGATTCCAAAGGGCGGGGGTGAGGGTGGGGAGGGTGAACTAACATCGGAAAGACCTTCAGGTCACTCACTACCCTCCCTGTCTGGAAAATTCTCACTTTTTCAGGGTCAGGAAACTGCTCTAGACTGGGAGATAGGAAACTCACTTTTCTAGGTAGAGATAATCACTTCTCAATTAAGTTAGTTCTAAACAGTATGGTTCAGTGACTCAACATTTGACAGCAGCAAATGGGTAAATGACTGATGACTAAAAGAGAAGCGGAAAGGGCAGGCCAGGATACTGTCTTAGTTAGGGTTCTACTGCTGTGATGAAACAGCGTGACCAAAAAGCAAGTTGGGCAGGAAAGGGCTTATTCAGCTTCCACATCACTGTTCATCCCCAAAGGAAGTCAGGACAGGAACTCAAGCAGGGCAGGACCCTGGAGGCAGGAGCTGATGCAGAGGCCATGGAGAGTGCTGCTTACAGGCTTGCTTCCCATGGCTTGCTCAGTCTGCTTTCTTATAGAACCAGGACCACAGCCCAGGGAGGCCCCACCCACAACCAGCTGAATGTTCTCCCATAATTACTAAAGGAATCTGCTCTGTAGCCAGATCCTGAGGAGGCATTTTTTCAGGTGAGGTTCCTGTCTTTCAGATAGCTCTATCTTGTGTCAAGCTGACATAAGACTAGCCATCACCCATGTCAGATGGCTCACAATCGTCTGTTACTCCAGCTGCGGAGGCTCCAAAGACTTTACTCAACATTGGCACCTGCACTCATGTGCACAGATACACACACATTTAAAAATAAAAACCTTTTTTTAAGTAAATTTTTATTAGGTTAGACTATTTTATTTCTGGGGACTATGTGTGTATACATATATATCAACATTTTAGAAAACTCAGTAAAGCATGCCTCCCTCCTCCACCCCCTCTCTAGCAATAACAACTTACTTTATAGAAGCTTACATTTTTTAAAGCTCTGAAACTAAAATGTAACCTAATCTTTTCACTAATATGAAGCCAATGTTTCCAAGGATAAAAAAAAAAAAAAAAAAAAACCCTCAAATTTATATTTAAACTTCTGAGCTATTTAAAAATAAGAAATCTAAGTTATGAAAAATACGAAACCTTTAGAACATGAAAAGTGCATATTCCTATCAGAGTCCAGGAACCACTTAAAACGACTAATAATGAATTTAATGTGCATAGGCATTAAATCCTTCTGTGGGAACAGCCCTCAGCCACACCGGAACATTTCATGGCCAGAGGCTATGAACTCCAAAACACAAGGATGACAACCACCTTATCACAGGAACTCTGACACTACTATCTCTCCAGTAATCGATTTTATCCCTCAGTACGTGCATCTGCCTCTGACTGTACTACATTGCACAGCTAGTTAATTATATTCCCTTTATGCTTCCTTCACAAGTTACTTAGCAAGCTACAGTAATTCAACAGGATAAAATGTATACAAATGCAAATCCCTTTATATAAACAAGCATATAGATACATACTTCTATTCTGTACAAATGAATGAGAGTCCTAATATTAAAAGTGTAAAAGATCTTTGTCACAAGTAGAAACACATTTTTAAAATATATTTTGTATCATCTTATGTTTAAAAGTATCTTAGAGTGACATATGATCTCTGGTTAACCCTTTTCCTAGAGCTTACATGCCCTTTAAGACCAGGAGTAACTCCCACTGAACAAATTCAGTTTGGCACAGTGAGCCAAAGTCATTTTAGACAAGCCATCATAGAGCATACTATTCAGTAACACATAACACTTTGTTTATATATATAAAATCTGCACAATAATGAGTCATTGCTGTACATATATAAAATCCAGATCTTCCAAACAATACTTCTTTATTGTTACTATAAGAGCCACATGGAATACTTCCTTGAACTTAGCATATTTCTTACTATTAATTTCCCGGTCCTGTTGAATGAACATCACGTCACTAAGACAAAAATCAGCATCTGTGGTATGTACCTGATTCTAAATATATACAACTAGAAACAAAGAATATATCAACCTAACCACATTCTTCAAGATAATCATACAATTTACCCCAATCTACTCTGGAGCTGATGCTTTTATCTGACTATCTTGATTCTGACTCTAAGCTTCTCAAGAGATATCCTTGGGGGGGGGGGGGTAATTCAAAAAACATGCTTTGAAAAGGAAGCAGGGAAATAAGATAAAGTAGTTACAGAAGACAGAAAGATGTGGGTTAAATTCCAATTCACCTTCTGCTTACACCATCTAGACCTCAAGGGGCTTCTCATTGTGAAATAAAGGCCCCACAGGACCAGTGTATAAATATGTTCAGATAACACATGAGAATACTAATATTTGTGCTGTGGCATGTGGGACTTGTTCTAACAGGCACAGGAAATAGAGGATATGTAAAACTATATTGCAGTACTATAAAACAATAAAGAAATCAGGAGTGTTATTTGGAAGATCTATACTTCATACATACACAGAGCAATGACTAATTATTGTGCTTCTTGAAGCAGAAATATTTTTATATTATAAAAAACAGGAAGACATTGACAGAAGAGGAGGAAGACCATAAACAATGTCCTCATATATGGACACACATACAGCCAGCCAGACAGTCATATACAATAATAAATATGTAAACATGATACGGTGTGTGAGGAGAGCAAGAGCAGGGACGGACAGAGAGAAGGGGAAGGAAAGGAAGGACACAGACAGCATCCCTCTAAAGAGGAGGGCGGGAAACCAGCCACAGCACATGCTCAGTGTGAACAGCCAAAGGTCACCTAAGGAAAACCTAGTATAAAAGGCAAGATGCTATTTAAAAATAAAGTCAGAGAGAAAATAAAACAGAAACTTGATGATACTGAGACAATATAACCGTACACTCAGAGAAATATAAACAACATTACAGGCACGAAAAGCCCAACAGAAAGAGCCATGGAGACAGGACTGTAGGTGCAGAGCTTCCACGCAAGCACAGGACCTGAGTTCTGATGCACAGAACCACATAAAAAGCCAGGCACAGGCCTGTCATCCCAACACTTGGAGGCAGAGACAATTCGCCCATCAGTCAACCCAGCTAACTGGTGAGCTGAATATTCAATGAGACCTTGTCTCAAAAAATAAGGTGCAAAGCAATATAGGAAGACATCCAACACTGACCTCTGACCTCCACACACATTCACAGGAGAGCATGCACCTGCACACACCTGTGCACACATTCACACACAAAAAGTAATTTTTAAAAATGTAAAAACAATGTTTAATGAAAAGGAACATTCTAAAATTTTTGTTTTTCTTTTTAAAAACTAAGCATAAAATGAAGTTGGAATATATGAAAAACTTTCATTTCAGAAGTACAATGCAATAGGTTTTTTCAAAAGATAAAAAAATAAATAAATATGGAGGATAAAAATATCCGACTGACCTCTAATATATTAAAGAATAAAAGACCTCACTGTGCCAGAGACCTAAATAAAAATTATTCTAAACCAGACCAGAAGGCAAGAGGGCCCAGGGGAATTGGCCAGGCCATACCCATGACAAGTTGAGAGTATAAATGTGGAGACTTAGCTAGATTGCCCTGGCACCCTGTTCACATAGGGCCACCTAAGACACTGTTACCCTAGGTTCATCTCATCACGTTCCACGGGCAGGGAACTCAGGACAGTTTCAGCACAAGAGGTCGAGACACTGCCCACACTGCCCCTGGCAGCATACCCTTAGGGCTCACGGGCACTTCTACCAGGCAGTGTTGGATTAGCAGGGCTGTATTTCCTGAGAGAATGAAATCGAAAACTGCAAAAGTGAACAAGAAGTTTCAAAGTTGCCTAAGGACAATGGCAAACTCATTATGAAACAACACTGATGTCTAATAACTGCTTTATGTGCCAATTAAACATGGCCTAGCAGATCCATGCAGTTAGACACAATAGAGAACACTATAGGAAATGAGAAAATATAACACAATTCTTCTCCTTTTTGCCTACAAATTAGCTGTCAAAACCCTTGTTTATTTCTTTCATGAAATGCTGAACTAAGTAATTTAAGTTAAAAACATTTCATTCCTACCAGTGAAATTCATGAACACTTACTTATCTGTGCCTCACAGGAGGCACGTGATGAATCAGTAAAATCATTTTCTGAAAAGTTTACAAAGGTAAGAAAATAAAATATACACAAAAGGTTCAAATATAGGACTGAAAATTCACTGTATTAGACGTTAAAACTCCCCCAGCAATTGGTTACTAGCTCACATTCTTCTTTTTCCCCTTTCTAGCCTTCTCAGGATTATGTTTTTAAAAAGAAAAAAAAAGTAAATTTAACTATACTATAAAAGACATAGAAATCTAAAGGCCCAAATTATTTTAGGCAGAATGAAAAACATATATAACCTTTTGGATCCAGTGGAATCCTGGCACCTGTGTATCAAAGCCAAAGAATTACCTTAGGTATTTGATAGTCTTAAAAAGTTAGTGTTTCAGCCACATAATTTTGTCTCAAAGTGTTAAAAACAGACAAATCGGGCCTAAAATACAAATGTAAAATTAGGTATCTTTAATGAAAGAGGAAAGTTAGAAAGCTCTAACAGAAATATGCTGAGTGCTCTGACTCAGTAAAGCCTCCTTAAAACTGAAGCCACGTCAATCTCCTATAAAAATCATTTCTTTTCTTCTTAATCTATGTCACAAATGATATTTTAAAAAATTCAGGAAGACTCTGAAGTAGGGATGAATGTCAGACTATAAACCCATTTTTTGTACCCTCACAATAATTCAGAGTGCACATGCAGCACTGATGAATCCTAACAGTAACACAAACAGACAAATGCTGCACGAATCTTAACAGCTCTTATAATAAAAACCCAAAGTCAGATACTGGGGTATATGATGGAAGATCAGAAAGGGGAGGGCAAGGTATTAGAGAAACTTCTCACCACCACTTAATCCTGAGGCCCTAGGGGACGACCCTATCTCCATGAATCCTCACAGGAGGGAAGGGGGCAAACTCCTGTCTCCTCCACCTTACATTCCTCTCTTGCCCAGCCATTCATTTCCTGTTTGCTTCCTGTTTTGACCTTCCTAGTACTGAGATTAAAGGTGTGCACAGCAACCACTGCCTCTATGGCTAACTCTGTGGCTGGCTCTGCCCTCTGATCATCAGGCAAGCTTTATTTGTTAGATTACAAACAATACATCACCACAGACACAGGGCATCCATTAGAACACTGGTGAGTCTGAACAAAGTCTGGAGGTTAGCTAATGGGCCAGCTAATGTCTCATTTTGACAATGTGCCTGGAAAAGTGTGGTTATATACACAGGGCAATGGAAACCAGTGAAGAGAGCATGCAAATACTCTATACTAGATTTCAACTTCTGAAAATTCTAAATTTATCCCAAACTTGAATAAAACACACATGCCATGACCAAGTGAAAAGTGCTCTATGTAATCAGTTCTTGCTGAGGACAGCATAGCAGTTCACACATACAAACTCAGCCCTCAGCAGGCAAGACCGAGAAGCTGTCTAAGGAAGCCAGACTGGACAAACTAAAGAAGAAAGGTAGTAATTGTGTCCTTACATACAGAAAAAGTGACAACCCAACACCTGTCACTGACCACACTCTAAGGCAACCAAGGACAAAGGAAAACTCCTCACCTTGGTAAAGAAAGCCTACAAAAATGTACACCTACCTTCTAGGATTGAGGAAGACACACCTTGTAAAAAGTAGTTCCTACTTGGGGAAACACATTAAATTTCACTAATTTACATACTTACCTGTGCTTCAAATTAAAGAGAAACATAGATTGAGGCTAAAATTAGAAGACTAGACTAAAAGAAAGAAAAGATTAATTAGAGGATATGTATATCCTTTCAAAGAAACAGTCAACAGAAGTGCAAACAGTAACTTCACATGCAGAGCCTGACAGACAGCACTTTAGCCAAGTTATAAAAATGAACATCAGCAATATGTGTTTAATCATTTAATGTCTGACATGCACATCTCTCAAACTCTTAACAAGAACTTAAAGCCTGAACCTAGGCATAAGGAAATAGCATACACACCCAAACAAGGACAAGAACTCTAAGAGATTAAATAAAGCTATGACTCTAAAATGGTCTTTAAAAAAAAAAAAAATTCTAAATAGAATTATTGGAATAATTGAGAAATTAGAATAAGGTCTATAAATTAACTATATAAATGTTAATTCCCTAATAACTGCTGCTGGCTGAGTCTATTGATCAACTTTAACTTAAGTCATGGGATATTTAAACTAGAGAATGGGATAGGTACATACCCCTAAAATTGTGTTGGTTCTGAGGTAGTTTTAACATATGTTCATACTTTTTTTATACTTCCAATAAATGAAACAAAATTCTTCTCTTGAGTACACACTGGATTTCATGACTGGGTTTTAATAGCCACTGTATGGAAGGGTTACAGGCCGGCCTCACTGTAAATCAGGGACAGAAGCCAGAGTCTAGAAGTCAAAAGCAGAAGGATAAGAAAACATAAAGGATACATTGAAGCCTACTGCAGAGGCCCGCAAATCCCCTCCCCCAACCTTCTGGTTTTCAGGGGCAATTCTTTCATAGACTCCCCAAACTCCAAGCCAAAAGAAACATCGCACCAAACAGCCTAAGCAGGATACAGGTCCTAAAGGATTCAGTGTAAGGACACTGACAATGGACAACTTTCCAGGCTGGGTCATCAGATTGCCACTGCTTCCCTCATGTCCAGTTCCACACAGACTTTCATACCTGCTTTTTCTTTTTTTCATATGCAGCTACCAAAATCCCAGGTTTGCAAAATATCGCATCATTGAAAGGAGTGTGACAAGTTAGCCTTATAGCTCAATTTGTGGGTCAGCAAGACAGCTCAGCAGGTAAAGACGTTTGTCACCAAGCCCAACAACCAACAACCTCAGTTTGATCCCCAAAACACACAAAACAGAAGGAGAGAACCAAATCCAAATCCCACAAATTCTCTGGTCCCTAATCCCTAAGCATGCACTGTGGCACATTTGTGAGTCAGTCTCTCTGTCGTCTCTCTCTCTCTCTCTCTCTCTCTCTCTCTCTCTCTCTCTCTCTCTCTCTCTCTCTCTCTCTCTGTCGTCTCTCTCTCTCTGTCTCTCTCTCTGTCTCTGTCTCTGTCTCTCTCTCTCTCTCTCTCTCTCTCTCTCTCTCTCTCTCTCTCTCTCTCTCTCTCTCTCTCTCTCTCACACACACACACACACACACACACTGAGTTCAGGGAATCCATCCCCTGGAGGCTGACACCACAGAGAGACCAGAGTGAACATAAAGTATGCTTGTAAGGAGAAAGAAAGAGAAAAAGGGGAAGAGCAGAGGCAGCGGCAGGTCCTGCTGCACCTGGGAGCACAGCATCAATGCTCCAGCTTGACAAGCTCACAACTTCAAGGGAATAAAACCACAGCCTTATCAATCTCTCAACAGCTCTGCTTATCTGGAAGTAAATCACTAAAATTAGTCTACATCAGTGAACCTGATCAAATGCTTCTATTATTTCTGACAGGTATACAGGTAGCAAAGCTAAAATATACTGACTCTCACATTTTTTTCATAAGAAACAAAAACAGCAATTAACTGAACCATAGCAGGAAAACTCTAAACTCTAATCTGTACACATTTTAGAGTATCAGCAGGAAGTGTCATCCAGAATCTGGCAAAGGTTTCCCTGAGCAAAGAACTGGAGAAAAGAATGAAATGTGAGAACTATAGAACTTATTTCATGCTCATGGGAAATTCGGAAACCTGAAAAAACAGAACTAGAGCACCATTTCTGATGTAAGGGACAAGGCAGGATGCCCTGTCTGTAAAGTACCCCAGTGCCAAAGCCCAGGGCCTCTCACCAATGGCGACAGAAAGACGTCAGTTACGTTGACCAGTGTGCAGCCCTTTACTAGCATGTGGCTAGTGAGTGATCCAAATGTGAACTAAAACAATTGAAGAACTACAGTGGTAGTTTTACTTAATTTAAATTTTGATTTAAAAACCCACATGATTATTTACTCCTGTGCTGGCTAGCACAGAACTAGATTTCTACTAAATGTTGATTCTTCTAGATTTTCCAAGCTGCACCCTTGGTTTAAACTAGATAACAGAAAACTCAGTTCCTCAACCTTTTTATCTTAAAGGAATTTCATTAAAAACCAACAGAAACATTACCAGTTTAGCAGCAATTCTACACACACACACAGAGTTTTTTATTTTCATTGGGGTCTCACTTCATAGCCTGGGCCTAGCCTCTCTCCATCTTCCAGTGTTTCTGCCTCAGGCTCCTGAGTGCTAAGATTATAGGTCAATGTCAGCACACCCAGGTCTATGCCACCACACACAGTTTCATGGATTTTTCCCCTTTGGGGGAAGGGTAGTTTCATAATAAAAACTCTCTTAGGTTAAATTTTAAGAAAAGGATTGTTACATAAGTCCAAGTTTCCCTTTTGCTCACAAATCTGCTAAATCTAGGGACTAGTGGGCTTCCCTCCAAGCCTAGCAATTCCAGTCTCCTGCCCCGTGAGCCCTCTGCTCTGCTCTATCTAGAGCTCTAAGTCAACACAGCTACTCTAAACTCTTAAGCTGACAAACCAACAGATGTAGGGATGGACCTTTACAATATCTTTGAATCAAGGCCAATTTTTTATATTTTTTAAACTTAGAAATGTTTTTTAAATAGCAGGATCAGAATAAACTAAAATTAAGTTTCCAATAAGACTAACTTCCCAAAGAAAATCTTTAGGCTCCTATCTGCCAGCTTCCTGAAAGAATCATACTACAGGATGAAGCCCAGCAGCTCCTGCAGTAATTTCACTACCTGTTCTTCATACGCAACCCAGCTCCTTTTAAGATATCATGCAAACTCCTGCTGTAGAATACCAACATCCGCACAGAGAATTTAGTTCACAATGTTTGTGCATTTACCCCTTAACACACAGGACTATTTATGAACCATACAGTGAACTACTTCACTGACTCTTTGGTTGAAACTTCCTATAAAATTAAACACATATGATGCCTCATAACACATTTCTAGAAATGTCAAATTTTAAGTTCTCTGAATATTTTAATTGCAAAACTAATACAAAACCAAACTAAAGCCTAGGAGTGAAACTTCTTCACATAACCCCTTAAAATTTCATCCCATAATCCTTTTACAACAAAATTTGAAAGATAAGCAAACCAAGATTTAGTGGAGGATAAGAAAATTACTATAAAATAGATACAATTTATTTCCTGGCTTCTTTTTTAACCACGACAGAAAAAAAACATTTAAAAAAACTCTACCATAGGGATGGAGAGATGGCTCAGCAGTTAAAAACAAGTATTGTTCTTACAGAGGACCTGAGTTCAACTCCCAGCCCCCATACCAGGGATGGCTCTAGCCTCAGGCACATGAACGTAAACACACACACACATTTTTTAATTAAAATTTTCAGTTCTTCTTTCAGGGTGGTTGAGATGTCTCAGTGATTAGAAGCACAAAGCAAAGCAGATGGCCAGAATCCAATCCTCAGATCTCAAATTAGAAATAGAGAACTGACTCCTAAAAAGTTTCCTCTGACCTTCACATGCATCTCTCTCCTCTCCTCTCTCTCTTTCTCATACACACACACACACACACACACACACACACACACACAGGAGAGAGAGAGTAATAGTTGGATTTTTTTTCAAGAAACAAGGTATATGAGTCACATGACTTACAACACAGAAAGTAATAAAAACTCATCTCTCTAGGGCACACTTAGGAGCTTCAGAGCAATAGCACTTCGCCTCTCTCTCCTTCGCTCGCTCACTCACTGTCTTCACTTCTCCAGCTGTTTTGGGAACATCAAGAACCTTAACAATCTGCCCCGCATTTTAGACTCTCGACCACCAAAAGAAAAAACAAAATCGTCTCTACAGGGGCAAACAAATACACTGGTTTCTTCAGACCTCCTCCTGCATTCCATATCAGTCACCAGCTATTAATTGCCATACTTAATAGTCACAATAAGACAGGAGCACCTCCAAGGCACAAGAGCACAAGAGCAAACCTACCCAAACATAGAAAAGAATTGTTCTCAATTTCTTAAAAGGAGAAACAAACACACAGCAAATGAATTACAAGTATATCAAGGATGTCTGCTCATGCTTTAACATAATAGCACATGCTCCAAGGGGACCAGCACCTGGGCCTTACAGATGTGTCCATCACATCCTCCAGAAGCCAAGCATCTCACTGATTTCTACCTTCTGTCTCTGGCCTGACTCCCTCCTGCATCTCCACCCAAAAATTCTCCAGCTTCCTCATGCTCTGTAAACCATAATCCTCACCTTCATGACCTTACTTTCCTTCTCTTCCAGCCTCCACCACTTCCGCAGACTCACTCCCAATCCTCCCATCCCTCTCTCCCTATACTACGCATCTCAGTGTGCAATCCCTCTACATTCTAAACAAAATATAAAGGGCTCTCAACACCAGCAAGCCTATGCTTCCCTAGTCAGTTCACCCTGACAATTTCCACAACTGTTTGTAGCTCTGAATTCTGCCCTAAGGAAAGAGATAGCAGCAGAGAGCCCCTCCTACCCCACATGCTGAGCCTTTGTACCTGTCACCCTGCACTGGAGCTCTTTCCTAAGTCTCTCCACGTGAGCCTCTCACAGCACAGTATAATGCTCTCCTTATCTAGCATCCATTTCCATTGGCCTACTGGTATACCCACTTGGTAAAAAGACATTTAATTCTTCCCTTTGCCTCAGGTTTTGTAGCAAAAGTTCTCTACCAGCCTCAGCTGAACTCCTTGTCCTTCCCTGTAATCCAAGGTCATGAAGCTTTCCTCCCCAATATTCCTCTGAAATTGGTCTCCAAAGCCATCAGCCTTCTCCAATATGTCAAATCCAAGGCTGATTTGCCCACACTCTTAGCAATAGTCAATGAACCAATACTTCCTTCTTGGTTTGCTTTTTCTGTTTGACCTCTAGGAAAACACACTTTCCTGATCCCCCTCTACTCCACTGCTACCTGTTTTCACTCCCAAATATGGCAGTGTCTCAAGCCCCAGACCTCAACTCTCTTCTCAATCTGGATGAAAGCCATAGGAAATTTCCCACAGTCCCACAGTTATATTTCACACATAAAGGTCCTACCCACAGTTATATTTCACACATAAAGGTCCTACCCTTTTCTCTCCCAAGGGTGATACCTTTATAAATTAACTAATTAAGATATTCCTCTTGATACCTCAAACTTTAAGAAACCAATAAACAACAACAACAAAAACCTACTGACTTCTCCCTCACACCAAACCTGTTCCTCATGTGCCCCATCCTCTACAGGTACTGCCCACCTACACTTACTTCATAGACTAACACCATGTTCTAGCCACTACATTTCCACATACTTATTCCAGGCTGCACTAGCACATCATTTGTCAAACTCACTGAATTCTGCACTTAAACAAATGTATTTAACTGTGTGTAAAAAAAGTTAATGCCTTAATCTAGTAGTGGGTCTGGGCGCGTATTTATAAAACAGCCATTTCTCCAGAGGTACGTATGTACATACATACATACATACATACATACATACATACATACATACACACATAAATACAGGCCTTTACCATTGTTACTTGAGGGGTAAGACTCTTATCGCTAAAGGTACCAACCACATACTTATATCATGGGACATTAAGAAATCAAGCTGTTACTGACCTGGCTAGCTTTCACAGCATTGGAGGGATCTATGCACAACACCAAAATGAAAAATATTCAGCAGTCTTGCCACCAGCTGTGAGTTACAAGCTACACTAATGAATGCCCTGACAAGATATGTCCACTAGTACAAAAATGATTCAAATGTTATGAGAATAAGCAGTCACTTTCTAATTGTATTTAAAAGCCCATGCTACAAAACAACTCAAGCTTGGTTCCACTAACCGGGTCTAAAACCTGTGGCTGACTAGGTCAGAGGCCCTAAGGAGCCTAACACTGTGACTCTGTGTCCTGGTTTGCTTTCTGCTGCTGTGATAAAACACTGACCAAAAGTAACTTGGTGGAGATGGAATTTATGTGAGGCTCATGATATGTCCAAGGGCCAATCTGATGGAGGCAATTATCTGAGTTTTCCTCTTCCCAGGCTGACTGCCAAGAATAGCCATATATTCTGCTAAACTAACGTAATGTTAAATGGACCCCTAAAGTTTTTTTTCATGCACACAGATCAGTGTGTAAAGGAAAATTTGTTGAACTCTGTATGAATGTTCACCACCCCCTTCTGATAAACAAGGAGTGTGCTTAAAGTTCCAGGAAATGTACTGCCCACCCAGTTCTCGGAAAAACCGCAAAATATACAGTTTGACAGAACATCCGCTTATCTGCTTCTTGCATGAAGCAACACCCATGACCTATGCTTGAACTTCTTTGTTCCCTACACCCTATAAAACCCTGCTCAATTTCAGTTTGGGGCTCTCTGTTCCTGCGTGTTCAGTGAGCCTCATGCATGTTTGGTGAATAAAATCCCCTTGCTTGTTGCATGAGAGTATGTCTCTTGGAGTCCTCCTTTACACGGCAAGTTTCTCAGCCCTTACATTTGGAAGTAATCTCTTTCCATGTGGGAGGCTCCAACAGTCTTCTCCTGGGGTAAATAAGGCCTTATTCTCTCCGGAGTGTGAGTGTGCAATCACCTAAGGTATTTCAGACTGGCTGTGGCTGTGGCTGTCGAGGAGACATGTGAGCTCTCCCCAACTGCAACTGACAGACATGTCCGGGAGTTGCAGGCCACAACTCTGAGGGATGCATAAGAGGGGGAGGACCTCTGGGGACGCCTAGACAAGTCCTATCTGATTGACTCTGACTTGGTAACCTTATTACCGAGACCTCATAGACTCGAAAATTTTAAGCCAGTAAAAACTGTGTCTTTTGTGTTCTGTGAGTCTTGGAGGCATTTTGTGTCTTTGTTTGTCATTTTGTTGTGTGTGTTGTTGCTTTTGTCTTGTCCAATCTGACAAATATGGGTCACACAACTTCAACTCCTCTATCTCTGACTTTGGATCATTGGTCCGAGGTCTGAAAAAGGACTCATAATCTCTCCTTAATTGTGAAGGAAGGCAAATGGCAGACTTTCTGCATGGCAGACTTTCTGCTTGGCAGAATGGCCTGTCTTCAAAGTAGGATGGCCTGCCGAAGGATCCTTCCACCTCCCATTAATTTGAGCAGTTAAGGCCATCATTTTCCAGCCTGGTCATCATGGCCACCCTGACCAACAACCCTATATTATGGTGTGGCAAAACTTAAGTGAAGACCCTCCAGAATGGGTAAAACCTTTTCTCTTCCCAGACCAGCACAGCTCTGTGGTGATTCTTCCAGCCAAGGCGCAGGCACAACCCTCGGCACCCAGACTTTATCCATCTCTACCTTCCTTGGTCTTGCCTGAGTCCCAGCCTGATTTAATTCTCTTAAATTCCGATATCCCACCTCCTCCCTATCCTCCAGATCAACCCACACCCCCTCTTGCTTCCCCACCCCCACCTAGTCCTACCCCCTCCTTTTCTTCTTCCCTTGACTCTCCCTTGCAGGAACAGCAGGCCAGGCCCTCAGAACATGGGTTGGCACGAGGGACACGAAGCAGGAGGGCCCAAAGTCCTCAGGACATGGCAGTTACTCTCCCTCTCCAACCCTATGGACCCCCGATAGATGATGAATGGGGGGGGGGAATGCCTGCCTTACAGTATTGGCCCTTTTCCTCCTCTGACTTATATAATTGGAAAAATAATAACCCTCCTTTCTCAGAAGACCCCTCAAGGTTAACTGGATTGGTAGAATCCTTCATGTTCTCCATCAGCCCACTCGGGATGACTGTCAACAGTTACTAGGAACTCTCTTTACTACAGAGGAACAGGATAGAATCCTCTTAGAAGCCAGAAAGCAGGTTCCTGGACAGGATGGGAGACCCACCCAACGACAGAATGTCATCGATAATATGTTTCCACTGCGCCGCCCCAATTGGGGACCAAATACTCCTGAAGGTAGGGAGCATCTATCCATCTATAGCCAGACTCTGGTAGCGGGTCTCCGAGCGGTCGCACGACAGGCCACCAGTTTGGCCAAGGTAAGAGAGGTTGTTCAGGGACTTGAGTCGCCCTCAGTATTTTTTGAGAGACTAATGGAGGCGTACCGTAGATTTACCCTCTTTGATCCTCAAGCCGAGGAGCAGAGGGCCTCATTGGTCAGTCAATATGGCTTTCATTGGTCAGTCAGCCCCAGATATCAGGTGCAAGTTACAACGTTTAGATGGATTGCAGGACTTAACTTTAAGAGATCTAATAAAGGAGGCAGAGAAAGTCTTTTATAAAAGGGAGACAGAGGAAGAAGAGGAACAGAGAAGAGAGAGAGAGTAAGAAGAAAGAGAAATGGCTAGGGAAAAATGGAGAACAAAAGAATTGACAAAGATCCTGGCCACAGTAGTTGAAGGCACCGTTGAGGAGAAAGAGAAGTTTAGGAGAGGTAATAGAGGGAGTAACCTGGGCCCACATCGCCATCCTCCTCTAGACCCAAATCAATGTGCCTACTACAAAGGTATAGGACATTGGGCCAGGGATTACCCTAAGAAGAAAGAGGCTCAGAGACGTCGACATACTGTGTTGGCCTTAGAAAATGATGACTAAGAGAGATGGGGCTCAGACACCCTCCCCGAGCTCAGGGTAACATTTGATGTGGAGGGGACGCCAATTGACTTTGAAGTAGATATGGGAGTGGTGTACTCAGCCCTTCAGGCTCCACTAGGACCTCTTTCTGGTCAAAGGTCCTTAGTCCAGGGAGCCAGTGGTAGCCAACACTACGCCTGGACCACAAAAAGAACAGCATTCCTTCCTAGTTATTCCTGAGTGTCCCGCTCCCCTAATGGGGAGAGATCTACTGACCAAGTTAAGGGCAAGGATCACATTCAATCCTAAGGGACCAGAAGTGGAATTATTAAACCCGTTGGTGAGCCAACCTGTGGTGACTGCCCTCACCTTGTCAGTGGAAGAATAATACCAGCTATATGCAAAGTCAGAGCAACCCCGAGAACATACCCCTCAAACATGGCTTGAAGAGTTCCGTTCCCTGACTCCTGGGCAGAGGTTGCTGGGCTAGGATTGGCAGGAAATCAGCCCCCAGTGGTAGTGACCTTAAAGCCCTCTGCTTCTCCAGTCCGGGTTAAACAATATTATATGAGCAAAGAAGCTCAAGAGGGAATTAGACCCCATATACAGAAACTTCTTAATTTAGGGGTACTGAAACCCTGCCAGTCGGCCTAGAATACTCCCTTGCTACCTGTCAAGAAGCCAGGGACTGGAGACTACAGACCGGTACAAGATCTGCAGGAAATCAATAGCAGAGTGCAAGATATACGTCCCACTGTGCCAAATCCTATAACTTGCTCAGTACTCTCAACCCTGAAAGAACTTGGTATACTGTTCTTGATTTAAAGGATGCCTTCTTTTGTCTGCCTTTGCATAAAGATAGTCAACCTTTGTTCGCTTTTGAATGGGTGGACCCTGAGATAGGGTCCTCCGATCAGCTAATTTGGACACGCCTCCCCAAGGGTTCAAGAACTCTCCCACTATCTTTAATGAAGCTCTCCATAAAGACTTAAGTTCCTTTAGGACTCAACATCCTAAAGTTACCCTGCTACAGTATGTAGATGATTTATTGTTAGCAACAGACACCAAAGAGGACTGTGAATATGAAACCTGAGAGCTACTGAATGAATTAGCCAAATTAAAGTACTGAGCTTCGACAAAGAAAGCCCAGATTTGTAAGAAAGAGGTGACTTTCCTAGGATACACCCTCAAGGATGGGAAGCTATGGCTCACGGAGGCTAGAAAGAAAACTGTGACCCAGATACCTCTACCCACAAGTTGAAAGCAGCTATGTGAGTTCTTGAGAGCAGCAGGGTTTTGTCAGTTGTGGATTCCTGGATTCGCATCACTCGCTGCCCCACTTTATCCCCTACTCAAAGGAGACACTGTCTTTTGGTGGGAACCGGAGCAGCAGGAAGCCTTTGATAACATTAAAAAGCCACTTTTGTCGGCCCCAGCCTTAGCTCTCCTAGATGTGGACAAACCGTTCACACTCTATATAGAGGAAAGGAAGGGTGTGGCTCAAGGAGTATTGACGCAAACCCTGGGCCCCTGGAAAAGGCCAGTGGCTTACTTGTCCAAACGACTGGACTTGGTTGCTAGCGGATGGCCACGCTGTCTAAAAGCAATTGCAGTGGTTGCCCTTCGGGCCAAGGATGCAGACAAGCTTACTCTAAGACAAAAATTGACTATTGTGGCCCCTCATACATTAGAGAGTGTGATCCACCAGCCTCCAGACAGGTGGCTGTCTAATGCCACAATTACCCACTATCAGAGCATTCTTCTAGACAAAGACAGAGTGACCTTCAGGCCCCCTTCAGCCTTAAACCCCGTTACTCTGCTCCCGGCTGAGGCCATGAGATCTGTGCTATACACCTGCCCAGAGATCTTAGCGGAAGAGACCGGAATTCGCAAGGATTTGAGAGACCAGCCGTTACCCAACTCGGAGGTAACCTGGTTTTTGGACGGGAGTAGCTTCCTCCAGAACGGTAAGAGACGAGCAGGAGCGGTAGTTAATAGGACTAAAGTCATCTAGTCCTCTGGGCTTCCAGTAAGAACATCCAGTCAGAAGGCTGAACTAAGAGCCCTCATTAAGGCCTTAGAGCTAGCAAAGGGAAAACGGGCAACTATCTATACTGATAGCCATTATGCTTTTGCCACAGCCCATTTACCAACAAAGGGGACTACTAACCTCAGCTGGCAAGGAAATCAAACACAAAGAGGAGATCCTAAGACTTTTGGCTACAGTCATGCTTCCCAAAGAACTAGCCATTGTCCACTGTGCTAGCCACCAGAAAGGCTAAGACCTAGTAGCACTGGGTAACAAACAAGCAGACGAAGAGGCAAAAGCAGCGGCACTGAGGGGCCCAAAAGAACTGTTCCTAGTAATCAAAGAATGCCAACAGCTTCCTCAAACGCCACCTGGTGTTCCACCACTAGGGGAACCAGAAGCCCTAACCTATTTACAGCAGGTTCATCAATTCACCCACTTGGGGCCAAAGAAATTACAGCAGCTCTTGCAAGATCAGAACGAACTATATCTGCTGTCAACCTCTAAGAGAAGAGAACTAGCAGATCCCCTGGCAAAGGAATGCAGGGCGTGTCAAGCTGTGAACGCCTATTCCTCCAAAATACCTGAAGGAAAAAGATTAAGGGGGACCCAGCCTGGGCAATTTTGGGAAGTCGATTTTACTGAAGTAAAACCTGCAAGGTATGGACTTAAGTATTTGTTAGTCTTTGTAGACACTTTTTCAGGTTGGGTAGAAGCCTTCCCCACTAAAAGAGAGACGGCCCAGGTCGTAATCAAGAAGATCATGGAAGAAATTTTTCCTCTGTTTGGTCTGTCGGCATTTGTGGCCCAGGTAAGTCAGGGTGTGGCCAGGATATTGGGGATTGATTGGAAAATACATTGTGCATACAGACCCCAAAGCTCAGGACAGGTAGAAAGAATAAATAGGACAATAAAAGAGACCCTAACCAAATTGGCTCTAGAGACTGGCTTGAAGGATTGGACCATGCTCCTACCTTATGCTCTATTTAGAGCCAAGAATACCCCCTCCTCTCTTATATGTAACCTGACCACCTATGAAATTTTGTATGGGACACCCCCTCTGGTAAGAGACTTGTCCCCTATTCTAGAAGCTAATGACTCCTTTCACACCCCCTTGCTCGACAGACTGCAGGCTTTAGAAAAAGCCCAGAGGTTCTTGTGGCGACAACTCTCCACCTCCTATCAGCCGGAAGACGAAGGAACTCCACATCGATATCAGGTGGGAGACTATCTATGTCCATCGGCACCAGGTACAGACCCTCGAATCTCATTGGAAAGGACCATATCAGGTACTCTTAACCACCCCCACTGAAGTCAAGGTCAATGGCATCCATCTTGGACCCATGCATCTCACCTCAAGCCAGCATCCTCACCCCCAGAGTCCCAATAGAAACTAGAAAAGACTGATAATCCTCTCAAGTTATGGATTCGTCATGTGGCTGGGGGCCTCCCTCCTCCTGGGGAAAAGTAACCCTCATTTGCCACTTGACCATACCTGGACAATTTCCAATCTAGAAACAGGGACAACCCTCATTCTAGCCTCCCAGACTGGACCCAAAATACCTTGGTTTCTGAACCTAACTTTTGATCTGTGCAAACTAGCTGAAAGATCCTGGGCCCGAACAAGTCCGACTAAGCAAGACTCTTACCCAGAGGTTCCGTAATTGGTATATATGCCCAGGAAGAAGACGAACCTACAAGTGTGGGAGGCCAGACAGCTATTATTCCTCCAGTTGGGGATGTGAGACTTCCTATACAGGGAGTCAGTAGATAACCGGAGGACCCTCGAACTTGATTAAGGTTACCAAAGTACAGAGGACCAAACAGGCAAAATAAGTTTTACCAGCCTAGGCAAGAAGGCCTCCGGGTGGGAGATAGGCAAGAGTTGGGGTTTAAAATTATATTGTTCAGCCAATAGTGATTCAGGAATATTGTTTATTTTAAAACTGCAAGAACTATTTGCAAAACCATCTGTTGCAATAGAACTAAACCCTGTACTCAAACCAAGCAATTCCCAATTCCCTATTAAGCCTCAGCCCCCTACTCAGGTCTTGGGGACTACCCTGGTACCTTCTGCCCAAACAGATGGTCCCAAGTTAATACCTGTCCTGGCTCCTCAGACTCCTGATACGAATAATTTATATAACCTTGTCTTTGGAACATACTCAGTTCTTAGCCATACCCAGAGTACCCTGACCCAATCTTGCTGGCTTTGTTTGATGGCCTCCCCACCATATTATGAAGGAGTAGCAGTTAATGAGACTTATACTGTAACCCTTAGCTTTTCCTGTGACTGGAGTGGAAATCACAGACTTACTCTCCCCAAGGTTTCTGGACAAGGGGCATGCCTAGGAAATTCCCCCAGACTCAATCAAACAGAATCTGTGCTCACAAGTCTTCCCTGTAAACTCCACAGGAGGCACTCAGTATCTAACCCCACCTCAAGGGACCCAATGCAATACCAGACTTACACCTTGTGTTTCCACCCAAGTATTCAATAACTCGGCTCATTTTTGTGTCACGGTTAAACTATTTCCTCGAGTGGTACATCACCATGGAGAAGAATTTGGGAACAAAATAAAAGATAAAACTAGACTTCAGAGAGAGCCCATATCATTAACCTTAGCCATACTTATGGGAATAGGTGTCGGGGCTGGAGTTGGAACTGAGGCCACAGCAATAGTACAAGGGTCACAGCAGATAGCTCTGCTACAGGCTGCTATTGACCAAGACTTAAAAGCCATAGAAACCTCAGTGACAGCCCTGCAGGACTATTTAACCTCCTTATCAGAAGTGGTGCTACAAAACAGGCATGGGATGGATTTATTATTTATGAAAGAAGGTGGTCTATGTGCCGCCTTAAGAGAAGAATGTTGCTTTTATGCAGATAATTCAGGGGTAGTTAAAGAACCAATGACCAAACTCAGAGAGCGCCTTCATGAGAGACAGAGCGGGAGGCACAGCAAGGATGGTTTGAATCTTTGTTTACTAAGTCTCATTGGCTCACTACACTGCTGTCTGCTTTAGCTGGGCCATTGACTGTGTTGTTTTTAGTAATAACTATAGGACCTTGTGTTTTAAATAGAGTAGTAAACTTTTTGCAGGGGCAAATTGGAAATGTCAAGCTAATGCTTGTTAGACAACAATACTCAGTCCTAAACAACCTAGACAATCTCTAGGATTAGAGACTTGCACAAGAAGTAGGGAATGTAAAGGAAAATTTGTTGAACTCTGTATGGATGTTCACCACCCCCTTCTGATAAACAAAGAGTGTGCTTAAAGTTCCAGGAAATGTACTGCCCACCCAGTTCTCGGAAAAACCGCAAAATATACGTTGACAGAACATCCGCTTATCTGCTTCTTGCATGAAGCAACACCCATGACCTATGCTTGAACTTCTTTGTTCCCTACACCCTATAAAACCCTGCTCAATTTCAGTTTGGGGCTCTCTGTTCCTGCGTGTTCAGTGAGCCCATGCATGTTTGGTGAATAAAATCCCCTTGCTTGTTGCATGAGAGTATGTCTCTTGGAGTCCTCCTTTACGCAGCGAGTTTCTCGGCCCTTATAAGTGCATCTCTCAATCCTCCAAAGAGAAACTTCTTTTTGCAGATGATGATTAAAAAAAATTAAAAAAAAAACAAAACCACAACTAGTCAAAGCGCAAAGACCAAGAGACAGACTGTGGAGTGCTCTACCTGGGACACACACACACACACACACACACACACACACACACACACACACACACACGGAGTGGGAGAGAGATGAGGAGAATTGTAGGAGAGAGTCAGAGAGACAGAGGTAGAGAGAGGGAGCGCATGTACCCTTGAGCCATTTCTCACAACCACTGTACCATATAGTCTATTGTGGTTTTCAAACTCATGCCAGCTTGTATGTTTACTGATGGCGGACTGTATTCTGCAAAGTGGCGAAAACATGTTGAAAATGTATGGCAAATTAAATCTCCCTGCTCAAACCCTTCCAATGGTGCCCACCACACTTAAAATCCAAGGCCTTTAACAAAGCTCTTCCACCTTCTATCACTTGTCACAGTTCTCCAGACACACCTTCCAGATGCTCCAAAACTACACCATGCATGTTTCCAATTAATTTGTTTTTCTTTTCTAAATTTATCTCAAAAGCTTTTTACATCAAGGCTCATGAAAAACTAAAACACAGTATCAGTCAATACAGAAACGCTTTCTTAAGCTCAACAAAGAAGTTGGCCTGAAATGAGTGATCCTTGATATAATTTGGCTTATACAAATTAAACTTAATACTTAAAATATGTTTAGCCTTCTATGTCCAATTGAGAAAACTAAATTGTTTTCAGAGCAGTATAAGACTTAGGAAGTAATTTTTGTTTTTCAAGTTCTAGGGTAAAAGGGTTATAAAGATGTGTAAAAACAATGGAGAAGCTGAAGAGTTACTTTCAAGGAAACATATATCTTTTAATAGTTCTTGAATTTTGAACCATGTGATTTTGTTACATATTTAAAATAGAAATTGGGCTGGGGAGACAGCTCAGTTGGTAAAGTAATAGTCATACAAGCATGTGGGCCTAAGTTTAGTCCTCAAACCCCACATTAAATAGCCAGCTGTGCAGTATACACTTTTAATCCCAGCTCTGGGGAGGCAGGACAGAGGTTCCCTAGGACTCAATGGCCAGCCAGCCTAGCCTAGTTCCAGGCAGTGAGAGACCTGTCTCAAAAACCGCCAAAACACAAGGCAGATAACAACTGGAGAACAATCATAATAATCATGGTTGACCTCAGGCCTCCACATACCCATGTACATACACACAGCACAACAAGATACACATTTTCAAGGATAAAGAGATGGTTCAGTAACATACCTACTATGCAAGAATGTTAACTTGAGTTTCAATTCTTAACAGTCCATAAAAAAGTCGAATGCAACTCTAGCCCTGACAGATGTGGGGCCACATCTGCAACTCTAGCCCTGGAGCAGGTGTAGGGGCACATCTGTAACTCTAACTCTGGGGCAGAGAACAAAGGGGGAGATAAAATAATCCTCGGTCAGCTAGTCTGTGTTTGGTGAGCTCTGGGCTCAGTGACAGACCCATTCTCAAAAAAGCACCAGCCTCCACAGGAATGTCC
Organism: Phyllotis vaccarum; assembly: GCA_033318265.1. Taxonomy (NCBI): domain Eukaryota; kingdom Metazoa; phylum Chordata; class Mammalia; order Rodentia; family Cricetidae; genus Phyllotis; species Phyllotis vaccarum. The sequence continues at coordinate 62,969,292 of JARWLC010000015.1, read as the reverse complement.
ACACATGTGCAATACACATCCACATGTACATATGCACACATATGCAATCATGTATTCATCCATATATATACACACACGTACACAAACTTTTAATCAGTTATATTTATAAGAACAAGAAAATGAATTTGTATATGACACTGAAAACAAAAAAACAATAAATTTTGACTCTAGGGAACAGCTTTTGATTACTCTTTAGTCCTAATTAAGAATTAGATGAACTATAAACCCATGGACAAAACGTATTCACATATAGAGATGATATCTACACAAAGTAAGTGTTCATACATAATAGTTCATGTCATATATTAAAGAGCTCTCGCCAGAATTGACTTCTTCAGCCTAGTTAGATTAACATCCTATGTATACCCTGTCAACTTCAAAGAGTTTCCTTAACACCTGTGTAACTATGCACAGGTACTCAAAGTGAGGGGGCCTTTCAGAAATCCAAAGGTTTGCAGGGAGCAAAAGAACACAACAGGAAGAGGGAAATGACAGTATAGTCACTTTTCAAACTCATTTCCAATGGCCAATCTTGTCAAAAGGTTGATCACCTAAACTAAGATCAATAATTAAATGACCCAGGGCGAGAGAGCACCCCCACCCCCAGCTCCAAATTCACTATTGCCTATTCATGTGGCCATCAAGCTGTGACAAGGAATACCTCAGGGATACTGTTCTCCCACATAAACAGAAGTGATTCTGTTTTTAGTTCCTGACCTAAGTCCCAGCACCACTACACTCTCAGGTAGTGGACCCTGTTATGCCCAGCTGATGGCAATTCAGTGCAAAGGCACACTTTAAAAGGTCAACAGAGAAATAACTAGAGAAAACAGCCCAGAACTTTGCTCTAGAGAATGAGTCTCTGGTCAAGGGTAAGGTCCAGCACCTGCTTGTGGACTAGATCTGCAAAACACCTGGACTCCTATACTGACCCTACACTGACCCTACTGTTACAGGTACATGAACACCCTGTGGGCGTGGTTAGACAACACAGGAAATGCTCTTCTAGCCTTACTCACAGAAATACATCCTCCTTTAGAAAGCATGCCCTAGATTCCCATTAACCTCTTCCATCAACACATCGTGGCCTTCCTGAAGCCCATCCTACCTGCCACCTTCATTCTAGTGATTTGCAAATACTTGCTGAAGACAGTTTTCCATGTACTGTGCCTTAGAGTCAAGAATGGTCATGAAAATACTGGTCTTAAAATATTGCTCCTTAAAATATAACATATAAACCATGGATTTTGTTAAAAATGTAAATTGTAATTTGGTGGATCTTGCTCCTGAGTACTGCACAATGCCTGATTCTCAGGAAAATGTTTAAGTGGCAAGATAAAAGGCAATGGCACCTATGTACACAGAACACCACCCCACAAAGCACAGTCCTAATGGAATACAGTTTTTTCTTTGTACAGTTTATTCTTTCTTTAATTTACACCACACCTTTCCTCTTATCCTCTCCACATCTATAATTCATCTTTCATGACGCTTGCTACTTAAAATAAATTTATTTATGATTTTGCATCCTGATGGCAGTTTCCCCTCCCAGTCCCCCCTCCTCCTGTCTCTGTTTAGAAAGGGAAGATCTTCCACGAGTATCAAGAAAGCATGGTATATCAAGCTGCAGTTAAACTAAGCACCTCTCTGTGTATTAAGGCTAGGCAAGGCCACCCAGTGTGAAAAGTGGGGTCCCAAAAGCCTGTAAAAGTGTCAGAGACTGTTAGGACAAGCATAGAGTCCCAAGCATCACGGTGTCCTTGGGTCTCTGTGAGCCCCTAGGAGCGCAGGTAAGTTAATGCTGTGACTTTCCCTGATGCCACTCGCTTTTATCTGATCAGCATCTAAATTTCCCTCCTCTGCTCTCTTTCTTTCCTATCTCCAAAGTAATATCCAAAATCATAAAAGTAATGCAGCTGAGTGGTAGAGAGCACTTGTTTACCATGCACAAAGCCCAGAATTTAATCCCCTCATTGCAAAAAAATGAATGAATAAATAATAAAGCATAAATGTGGCTAATAAAAATGTTCTCACTGTGTGTTCAAGTCTCTTTTATATGCTTTAAACAGATTTTAAATGCAGTACACACATAAAATATTTTGAGTTCTGGCAAGTGTTTAAATAAGAATGGAAAAATGAAAAATAAAAAAGAATACTATAGGATTATAAGTTTAGAAATTGGGCCTGATTTGTATTTTTACAAGGAAAAGTAAGGCAAGAGAAATGTTAATGTTAATCTACTTAAGGATCCACTTACAAATAAAATTTCTATATAGCAAAGAGATTATGTTATTCCATGGGCACTATTACCTTGCTAGTTTTAAACTATATTTTTATTAAAGATTTTTTTAACTTTATGTGTATGAATGCTTGCCTGCATGTCTGTGCACTACCTGTGTATCTATGTACCTATGAATGTCAGAAGGAAGCAATGGAGCCCCAGAAGCTGTGAGCTTCCGTGTGGGTGCTGGGAACCAAACCAGCACCCTCTACAGCAAGAGCAGCAAGCGCTCTTAGCCACTGAGCCATCTCCCAGCCAGTAAACTGTATTTTTAAGTAAAGGCAACAAAGATTTCACAGTATTTAAATGCTTCTAGTACGGAGTCCATGTCTAATCATAGACTGATCTGACGGCTATACCCTTAATGGCCACAACTAATCGTAACCAACCTATCTATTCAACTAATAGAGCTAAATTTTCACTTGAATGTTTACCTTAAGATGTGTTAACAATGGCTTAAATGTCACTCAAGGTTGGGACATAAAAGATGTGACTACAGATTCTGAGAAAAAAACTGATTTTTTTTTTTCTTTTACAGTAGGGGTTAATTTTTAAAGAAAAGGTCTCTCACTCTCTAGAAAAATATGGCCTCAACTTCAGGGTGACCCTCTGCTCCTGGTGACCAGATTACAGGTGCAGGCCACCATGCTCCAAGAAAAACTGAGTTTGGTTGGTTGGTTGGTTTGGCAGGTTGGGTTTTTTTTGGGGGGGGGGGGTTGTTTGTTTGTTTGTTTTTGTTTTAAGCGGGATGTCATGTTGCCCCATACTGACCTCCAATTTCCTCTGTAATGATGCTGCCCTGAATATATCATCTTCTGGTCTAAACCTTTCAAGTCCTAAAATTCCAGGTATGTACCACAGAACTCAGCAAGAAACTGATATTTTTTAATTGAAAAATAACATGAATAATAACATGAATGCAGTTAAGAGATGAGATTCATGGGAACCTCAAAGAACCCAGGCTATTGTTTGCTCTCCACAAATGGAAGGCGAGGCCCTTCTGCTGAAAAGAACACCTGTAAACTCACTGAAGAGAGGGAGAGCTGGTGTCTATCGAGAGTCTTCACCTCTAATGGCTAGAATTCTTGGTACTGAATGGTATTTTCAGGCTAACAGATGAGAAACGTAAACACCAACCTACAAGCTACAAGCACTGTCAACTACAGTGGTGTCCTGCCTGAATGATATCCTAGTGCAATGGTGGTACAAAGCCTGTTCCAATAACCAGCCAATATCTGATTGGCCCACTCCATGAGATGGAACCCAACATTGCTTGGACACCAAGAACCTGAGACTAAATAGCCAGGGAGCTAGGGGACAACCAAATACTACCAGTTACCAAAGGAGTGCAGTAGTTTGACTCCTAACAACATTCTGCTGTACTCATATATCAGTGCCTTGCTTAGGCATCATCAGAAAAGCTTCCCCCTGGAGCAGAAACAAATGCAGAGACCTACAGCAAGATAATATGAGAGACCTATGGTATATTCAACCTTAAAGAGGATGTCTCCATCAAATCCTCCCCCCAGGGTTCCAGGAAACCAGCTGAAAAGGAGCAGAGTGCAAAAACCAGAGGGAATGAAAATGAGAAAACGAAAGAAACAAGGCCTTCTAAACACAGGAGGACCTAAATTCAGTTAAACTCAGACCCTGAGGCAGTATGCTCAGGACCTGAGGAGGCCAGCAACAGACAGGGTCCATGGGCAGTATTCACAGGACCTGAGGAGGCCAGCAACAGACAGGGTCCATGGGCAGTATGCACAGGACCTGAGGAGGCCAGCAACAGACAGGGTCCATGGGCAGTATTCACAGGACCTGAGGAGGCCAGCAACAGATAGGGTCCATGGGCAGTATGCACAGGACCTGAGGAGGCCAGCAACAGATAGGGTCCATGGGCAGTATGCACAGGACCTGAGGAGGCCAGCAACAGACAGGGTCCATGGGCAGTATTCACAGGACCTGAGGAGGCCAGCAACAGACAGGGTCCATGGGCAGTATGCACAGGACCTGAGGAGGCCAGCAACAGACAGGGTCCATGGGCAGTATGCACAGGACCTGAGGAGGCCAGCAACAGACAGGGTCCATGGGCAGTATTCACAGGACCTGAGGAGGCCAGCAACAGACAGGGTCCATGGGCAGTATGCACAGGACCTGAGGAGGCCAGCAACAGACAGGGTCCATGGGCAGTATGCACAGGACCTGAGGAGGCCAGCAACAGACAGGGTCCATGGGCAGTATGCACAGGACCTGAGGAGGCCAGCAACAGACAGGGTCCATGGGCAGTATGCACAGGACCTGAGGAGGCCAGCAACAGATAGGGTCCATGGGCAGTATGCACAGGACCTGAGGAGGCCAGCAACAGATAGGGTCCATGGGCAGTATGCACAGGACCTGAGGAGGCCAGCAACAGACGGTCCATGGGCTAAAAAGATAAATATACAAGTCCAACAGTAAATAGGCAAGAGAATGTAAATCAACAGCATCTTTGGAGGTTGCTTGTCTCATGATGCTATATTGGGGCTTTTTTTTTTTTCTTTAGTTTTGATTCTTACTTTTATATTACTTACTTTTATCATTTTTTGTCTTTTTACTCTTCAGGTTTTGCATATATACTATGGCTTCCAGTTTTGTGTTTTTATGGGATTCCTGAATTTTCGAATAATGTGTCTTACCTATGTTTCTACATCTATATCTGTTTCTTGTGCCTTTTCTTGGGCTCTCTTCCTTCTGACTGTTTTGTCTTGTTCCAATTTGGTTGTTTTATTTTATAATATTTGATAATTAACCACTGGATGCCTGTTCCAGATGGGAGGGAAGGTGGGGAGGAATTGGAATGAGTAGAGAGACAGATCATAATCAAAGCATAGCAAGGAAAAGCTATTTACAATAGAAGAAAACACCAGCAGTAATAAGACTCAGTCAAGTATGGGGCTCACACCTATAATCCTACAACTAAGAGGCAGAGGCTGAAGCCAGCCTAGTCTTACAGATTCAAAGGAATCCAGGAGGCTAGCATATTAGGAATACATCAGGACCACCTTCCTTGCTGGTCCCAGCCTCTAAAGGCAGAAGGCTGGTGTCAATCTCAACTTTCCTTCTCCCTTCCACCATTCTTCCCCACTCCTCAACTGAAATGGCCATCAAGTCCCATCATTTTTACTAAGAGCTCTGCCAGGCAATTCTCTCCATACCCTCTGCCACACCCCCTTTTCACCTCACCTACTGCAACAGCTACCCTCCCTTCTCACTCCCCTACCCTTTCATCTAGGAGCTATATTACACACCATAGTCCTGGTAATTGTCCAATTACAAGCCCATTTCAAAACTTCCAATGACTGTCACTCATGCTTTAAAGCCCAAGCTATTTATAACAATGTATGGCTTTCTATGGTTTGAGACCTTCCAGACTTTCAAATGCTCTACCACACTGTAATCCCCTTAGGATGGGAATTTATATCCCAAACTGGACTCAAACTCAATATCCTCCTGCCTCGGCCTTCGCTGGAACTACAGGCATGCCACCAGTCCACCCAGCCCTCATGCTACACTTAAAGCCTCATGATATCAGATCTTACAGCTTGAATTCCCAACATGCATCTTGCTGTAGGTTGTTTAAACGTAGGGAATTTCTAATGTTCTTTGCTTCTTCCTCTCTGGCTTGCTGGACAATTACTATGCTTCTCAGAGATTCAGCCCACAGTTGAGGAGAAGCTCAGGCAGTGAAATGCTTGCACACGCACACCCATGAGAACCTGAATTCGCTCCTCAGCACCCATGTAAAAAGCCAGGCACTGTTTGTGACCCTGGTGCTGGGAAGGTTGAGACAGATGATCCTTAAGGTTTACTGGCTGGCCAGGCTACTCTAATAAAAATAAGCAAAACAAATTAACTGAAAAATAATAAAACTCAGCTTAGACACCAGGGAAGCTGCTAAAGACATGTCCCTTTACACCTACTAGTACTCTGTGCACTTTACAGATAACACTGACATTTAATGGGCATTTACTAAGTCCCTGCCACTGCTCTAGTCATTTTACAGAACTAAGTGATTTCATCTTCTGTGAAGTGCTACTATTACTATTATATACTTGGAAATTCAATTACAGAGAAATACCATCCCTAGCTTAGCCAAGTCATTAGGGACAGATGGAAATCCCTAAAACATCTCTATTTACATTAATGTACCCATGATAGCAAACTTCCTTCTATGATGTCTTTACTCTGCCCTGTAAGCTCCTTGAGGGCAGGCAGGATGTCTCTATCAACAGTATCTGGTATAAACCAGCTAGTGCACACATTTCTGGAATTGATTTTAAAATGACACTCCTAACAAGATAAAATTAAGAATGTGAATATGAAGCAAACTATGTTCTTTATCAAAGAAAAGGGTGTTAGAGAGCTTTATTACCAATCTGAGATCAGTCCTTGATGAAATAGATGTATGTTGTGGTAATAGTGCTTAATAGCTATAATAAATCAAAACTCAAAGAACCATTTGCTTAAGATTAACTTTTTTCCCCTCACTATGTAAGAATTCTTGTTTTTTTATCATTCACAGCAGTAAAAGAAAGCCCTAAATTTACTTTGCTCAAATAGAAAGAGGCAAATCATAGACCACTGCGACTAATTGCTTCCTTAAATCCTGCCAAGAAATGTATCCCATTAGGCAATTAAAAGAAAATACAGTTGCCTGACTAAGCATTTCACAAAAGAATTTCTAAGGTTGTGTAGACTAGCATTCCATTATTCAAATACTGGAAAAATATCCTCTAAATATAAATAAAAAATAAAACCATCAGTCTATAAAACATAAAATTTATACATTACATTAAAACATGCATAACCATTCGTTTATAAAGTTATTCTTACACCGATGATAAATGACCCCTGACTCAAACTACTACACTCAGGTATGTTCTCAGTTGTAGTCCTCTGAGATAATCTGAAATGGAGTAATCCGCAGGGACACCAGCAGCAGCAACAGCGCACACACAGTACTATTAGAGTCATCTGCTCTCTAGCTTCTAAATACTTGCGTCTCACTGAAAGGTAAATCTGCTACTAAGACACTCAAAGTTCAAGCTATAGAGTGTGCAGGCAACAAGACACCAATCTCTATCCCTAGCACATCTTACCATTTCTTTGTACATTCAACCATCAGCTCCTGGTAGGAGGCCACAAACTGGAACTTGGATGCATGTTTCCCCACTCGCTGCAGCCTCTTCCAAACTGAAGCCATGGTGACAGGTCAACAGACTAGGACAGTTCTGGATTAGCAACACAGCGGCCTTGATAAAGTGGGTGGGCCAAAGCACATGTACGTCTGTACTTTCAAAAAAAGAAAAAGCTAAAACTTGAAATGATGCTTGGAGTCCATTGGTCTTCTCCCTGTTCACAGGGTAAATCCTATCTTCGATGAGTGGCCCAGTCAAGAACAGTTGGTGTACATGACACGAAGAGAAGAGGTTCCCTCACGGAAACATCACCACTCCACCTATGACGTGTATTCTGGAGAACTGAAAAGCAAAACACAGACAAAAAGAGAAAGAAGATGAGGACAGAGCATAAGAAGTGTTAGATAAAAAGGCAACAGCCTTATCTGCATGTTTTTCAAACAATGAAACAAAACACCAGCCTGAAAAGCCAGGAACATCAAGGATGCGAGATACCGAGAAAGAGATGACAAATCACACCGAAGACAGTCAATATACCAGGTTGTCAGCGCCAACAATCGAGAGATGCCAGCCCAGCCGGGCCCTGCCTTCCCTACCTAGCATCACAGAAAGGAGAACAGGGCGGGAAAGTCAGGGATGCTGATTAATGTCCACCGCCAGTCAGAGGAGGAGTGGAGAGATTTTAAATAAACTTTATTTTTCAGCCGATAATTAATGGCCTAGCGTCTCAGAATATGTGCTTAGAACAAACTGAAGTGCAGGAGAGAAATGCAGGCTCGGTAGGAGAGGGAAATCTCACCGCAGAGGGAGGGCAAGGTCCCAGCTGGAGGCCACTTTGCCTCCCCTTCACCTTGGCTGCCAGGAGGAGGGGAATGGAAACTCCTGCCTGGGCTTGAAGCAGTGACCAGCCGGGCCAGCGGACAGTGCGGGGTGCGGTGCCTCCCTCCCCCATCAGGAGCAGCCGGCCCAAGCCTAGTCTCCACACGCACCGAGTGCAGACCCCTGCCTCTCTCCGCAGAGACAGGCGTGACCAGCCGCGGTCCCTGTCACCCGAACGTTGCCGTTGACCCTCCCCCCCCAGCCCGGTCCCCGAGCCCTGGCCCCTCCGCTCGGCCACCCCAAGCCCTCCTCACACCTCTAATCCCGCTGTCCCCTCCTCAGAGCCGCTCCTCCGTCGCCGCCGCAGCAGCCGCTGCCACCGAGTCCTCCATCCCCGCTGGAGCCGCGTGCAACAGCGAAGCCCGGCGCGGCGCTCGCGGGAGCCGGGGTCTGCAGCCTCCCGGTCGGACGACGCCCGCCCCCTCCCGGCGCAGCGCCCCCTCCCCGGCGCAGCGCCCTGCCAACCGTCCCCCGTCCCCCTCCCCCGGAGCCAGCCCTGCCTCAGCCGCGGCTCAGCGCCCAGAGCCCCCTCCCCCGCCTTCCTCGGCCGCCACCACCATCATTACCTCCCCCGCCGCACCTCTCACACTAACCCTACCCGCGGAGGCTCAACCTCTGTCCGCACAGCTACCATTGGCTGAGCCTGAGCGGGCCCCGCCTCCTCGAAGGGAGGGCCTTAGGGCGGGAGAGACGCTTCATTGGTAGATCCTCGTGCCGGTCATACGGGCTCCACCCCTAGCCCGCGAGGTATTTTTTTTTTTACTGAGGTGGAACCCGCCGGGTCTACCCTCTTTTTCTTTTAAAAAAAAAAAAAAAAAAAAAAAAAATGGAAATCACGAAGGACGATCCCGCCCATTCCCTTGAATGAATGGTTGAGAGAGGGCAGCGGGAGGAGTAAAGAGTGTTTATAGTGAACTGGAAAGCCATTGCGGAAGGTGGCTGTCCGTCAAAGGCTCCGTGGTGGCCGGGCGGGGTTCCTGTCTCCTGCTATAGGAACGGAGCTTGGTCTGGTTCTAGCTGCTGCTTGGGACACTGAGGTGCTGGGGTTTCTCTCCTCTTCTCTCCCATCCCCACTCAGGACCTGGGAGCTCCTCTCCTGCGTCACTAGCAGCCAGCGATTTTGCACACACAGCCCTTATTTCACTCTGCTCTTTCCCAGTTTTTCCTTGACCTTGCCTGGCCCCCGCCCAAGGTTCAAGGCGATCCACAGTAAGCTTTATTAAGCTGAGCTGGATATAAAATGTTTACAGTACTGTTTCTTTCCATTCTCAGCATTTCTTAGAATCTAGCATTCTCGAGTTCTTTGCGGTCTCATTATCCTCTGGTATGGGCTGTGGGTGGATTTGGGAGTGGTTGACTGTGTAAAAGGGGTTGTTAAAGGCAGGGGAGAGCGAAGGTGTTTAGCCCTATTGAGTAGTCTCTGGCAGCTCAGGATGGCCTGGAACTCTATTGTAGCCCAGTGCTGGCCTTGAACTATGACCCCTCTACCTCAACTGTACCTCCTGAGTGCTGGGATTATAGGAGTGCCCTGGGCCAAACAGATTTTTGTTTGGTTGGTTTAGTGTCTGGCTCTACATCCAGAAGTTAGCCCCGAACTCATTATTTTCCTGTTTCAACATTCAGGATGCTCAGACTGCTGGGATTTCAGATGTACATTCTTGTGATCACAGATTTGAAACACCGCCCAGGGATATGACCCCCTTTGAGAATGTAAAAGCTATGGACACTTTCTCAAGGGAGAGAAAATACCCTATCCCAAAACACAAAGGATTGTTTTCAGTCTTAGATGTTTCACAGACCTCTGGTATAGAGAACTAAGAATGAAATTATAGCCTCGGGGAACTAAACAGTAAAGTCAGATTAAGAAACTGAGATGGAGGCTAGGGATGTGGCTCAGTAGAAGAATGGTTGCCTAGGGGGATGAGAAAGAGGAGGAAAGAGGGAAGACCGGAGAGGGGCAGGGAAGGAAAAAGGGGGGAGGAAGGAAGACAGGAAGGGATGGGAAAGGAGAAAGAACAGAAGGGAACTGAGAAGGAATGCTAAAAAAAAATTAAAAATTAAAAAAACCTCAGCAGGACTGAGCAAATTGGAAATGGGATGACGGCAAGAATGAAAACGCTCAAATTGTTAATTTTTTAGACTCATTCCTAATCTCAATAAGTTGGAGACAAATATTTTTAAAATGACTTGGAAGTTATAGGGGTTCTGGGAAGTATTCTGTAAAGGAGGGGAAAGTTGGATGACGTGAGGACATCTCTATAGAATGGGGATCAAGAGAAGGGTCAGGTAGTATGCCTTCAGGAGAAATGGGAAGACAGGAGCCTTGAACCCAGTATCTAATAAAGTGATCCAATAATACCACCAAAAAAAAAAAAAAACAAAAAAACCGAGACATTTTATAGAAAATGGTAGAGTTATCACTTGTTTAATCTTAATTCTAAAAAATAAAATAGCCAAAAATGATGTATTCTTATTTTATATACACTTCAGAGTTCTCAGCTGTTTTTTCTAGGTTACTTCCTACTATCTCAGATAGTAAAATATTCTGCTCATTAATAGAGATTATGTGTATAGACCATTTTAATGGATAATTTTTAGAAATGGTCATAAACTATATTCACCTAAATTATTCTTCAAGAACTCCCATGATAATCAGGCTTTAGTTACTACTACTAAAAATCAGTAACTTTAGTTACTACTCTATCATAGATTCTCAAATACTCTAATGTCACTCTGGATTCTTTTAATATTCTTTCCTTTCATCAAAGGGCTTTACTGTAAAGAAATTAAAGAGCAATGGAAAAAGGGTGAAGGAAGGATAGGTAGATTTATAAGGATCTTCCTCAAAATTCCTGAAAATTCCAAGAGACGGGTAGTGTTTTGTTGTTGTTATTGTTGTTGTTAATTTGGGGACAGGTCTTTCTGTATACCCAAGCTGACCTGGAGCTCTTTATGAAGACTGGGTGGCCTCCAGCTTACAGAGACCTGGCTGCCTTAGTATCCTGAGTCCTGGGATCAAAGGTATGTACCATTATACCCAGCCTAGGATTTTTCTTGAATGTAAACTTACATTTTTTCCTAGTCACCAAGGTAGCTTTGGAAAGAGTTAAAATGTCTACAGAACAATGGAAAAAAATTACAAGTAAACCTTGACATTCTCCTACCAGTAAGCTCAAGTGCATGGGGCTGTCTGCTGATGACTGCAAGGAGCCGTAACTTCACCCCACAATACTTTAAAAAAAATAACCTGTCTAGTAGCTAAATTGATTAGGGACCTTTAAATATAGGCTATTCTAAGAGTGTTTGGCCTGCTTAGTATATAATTAAGTACCAACTAAATATTGATCATATTAAATACTATTAATAGTACATCAAAGTTATAATTTCTATTCTCAGAGAATTTTCAGAAAGTGGTCTTCAGTGTGCATGCAAGAAAGATTACTTAACCTCTTTGAGATGGAATTCCTAGCCTGTAAAACCAGGAAATACAGCCACCTTTTGGGGATGTCGAGAAGATAGATTATATGAACAAAAGTACCTGTCACAAAATAAGTAGTCAAGTTAATAGTGTATATTGTTATGTTTAATTGAAAACTTAAACAAGAAAAAAGTAAAACATTTTCAAGAATACTTGAGCAAATAACTACTTGGTGTGACTCATCTCTACCTGGAAAGGTAGGGGCTCACAGACAGTACATTTAGCACATTCTTCTTGCATTAACTCAGTGGATATAAATACACACCAATAATTTTGGCGGATTTTGACTTTATGATAATTACTTAGTATTACTTCCCTTCAACCCTCACACGACCATCCTTCATGCTATATTAGCTGTGATCTTTTGGTAAACTACAAGTTACTTTTTCCTGAAGGCTCCATGTCTCCTTCCTGTCACCACTAGGGGTCCTGCCATGTTTCTGCTGCCCTTTCTTGTCTCCTCTTTTATGGGGGACTTGATTTATCATCAGCTCTGTCCCAGGCTTAATTTGTATTGTAATAGACCACGGGTTGCTGACTGCAAAATTTTGGTTTTACTGAGCAGAAGAATCAATACTTTTTAAAAATTAAATTTTGCCTGTAAGTATCATCAAGCATAAAATGCAATAGGTGAGAAACACCACCCACAAATCTTAAATATTCTTTGTGGTAGAAGTTTAGAAAAGGATCAGATTATTCTCAATGGCAGTGTTTCTCATCAGAAATCCCCAAAATGAAGATTCTCAGGAAACGCAGCCATGGGCTTGCTTTACTTTCCTGGTGACAAAATTCTTATATTTGGGTTTTACATTTTTTGCAGTAAAATTGTCAGTGGTATTATTTCAGGATTTAACTAGTAATGGAATTTGTACAATAGTCATTATAATATGCTTTACTCCAGATAGCAACACTGCGGTGTTTGCATTTTTTTCCAGTTACCATAGCTGTATGCTGTACACAAAAATATTACTACAGTTTATAACTACTGATAGAACTGGTGTAAAGCCATACCCCAAAAACCACAATCCCAACTATTCTGTTACAATTTTTGTAATCTTAAAATTTCATGATGGCAAACTAATGCTTTTAAATTTTGAACCAATGATTTTTATAATTTTAAAAACCATTACCCTGTAGCATTCCTCAATATCTCACTCCAAGCTGACCTTAGCATTACATCTCCACTCCATTTAAGCTGGCCTTTGATCATTGTTTCAGGGAAGAAGTAGAATAGAATGTAGAAAATGGGATCCTTGCTGTCTTGAGACTGTAAAGACCTAGCCTTTGGAGAATAATGAAATAGAATCTAGTTGAAGACCTGTGTTGCTTTTCACAATAGCCTTTAGTCACAAGTAACCTAAACACAATGTGGCTAGTCCAAATTGGTATGTGTTATAAGTATAAAATATACAGTGTTTTCAAAGAATCTTTGTGTATAAGAGAACATAACATATACCTTATTAATTACATTGATTACACTTTGATATTATATTTTGGATATGCTGATATTAAATTAGAAGTAATTTCACATGGTCCTTTTTTATTATTATTATTCTGACTGCTACAAAACAGTGTATTTCTGATTGTTCTGTTTCTGTTTTGCAGTACTGGGGATTGAATCCAGGCCACACACTACCACTAAACCCCAGGCCCAGTCCCAAAATGTCTTTCCATATGTGTTCTGCACTGTAATGCCAACAAGGCCACACTTAAAAGTGCCACTTCCTATGGCCTACCCTGCCCCTACAGACTTGTAGCCATATCATAGTCCAGCTTCAAAAGTCCACATGGTCTATCACAGTATCAGCACCGTTTAAAAGTTCAAAGATTAAAGTCACTTCTGGGATTCATGCAATCTCTTAAATGTAATCCCTTGTAAAATTAAAATAAAAAAGCATATTACATACTTCAACATATAATAGCACAGGGTGTACATTGCTATTCTAAAGGGAGAAAAGGGAGCATCATGAGGAAATCTGGACCAAAGCAATATGGAAAAGCATCTGGGCAAACTCCAAACTCTGCATCTCCATGTCTGATGTCAAAGAGATCTTCAGACCAGCTTTGTTGACTGTAACATAGTCTCTCTCTTGGGCTGGCTCCACTTCTTTAGCAGCTTTCCTTGGCAGGTATACTGTAGGATATTGCTCTTGTAGACTGTAAAGATTTTTCACTTTTATTGGTTTAATAAAACAATTGGTCGGCAGCCAGGTAGGAAGTATAGACAGGGTAAAGAAACTAGGAGAATTCTGGGAAGAGGAAAGGCCAAGAGTAGACACAGACATCGGCCAGATACAGAGGAAGCAAGATGAGAATGTTGGACTGAGCAAAGGTAACAAGCCACATGGTTAAACATAGATAAAAATTATGGGTTAGTTTATATATATATATATATATATATATATATATGTGTGTGTGTGTGTGTGTGTGTGTGTGTGTGTGTATGTATATATATATATGTGTGTATATATATATATAAGAAAAAGCCACATAAAGATAGAAATTAGCAAGAATCTGGATACTGTATGTTATATTGTCTTTGAGGTTTTTGACTGCTGAGCAATAGCCTCTAAGAGACATTTGATTATCAATGCTTCCAGATTAATCCAACCTCTGTTTCAGTTTTCCCTGAGTTCTGCATCCAGAACAGTTTAAAGGCTGCTGATTAAGATTATCCAGCTTCACAGACTATTCTATCAGGACTTGCCCATAATTCTAAATTTTCTTTGGGTAACCATAAGACTACCGGTGCCCCCAATCAGCAGGAAACAGTCTAAAGAAGTACAATCACATTCCCCCAAAATGACTTATAAATGTTTGTCTTTTGTTTAGAGTGTTGTTTACAAGTAGTTAAGGATAATGGTTAGGGAAAAAATCTATACAAAAGAGATTGGATTTGGGGTTCCTGTTTTTAAAAGAAGAAGGGGGAAATGTGGAATAATGTTCTTATACACTGTAGAAGCAGCAAGATGAGAATGCTAAACTGAGACAAGATGCCAAGCCATGTGGCTAAACATAGATAAAAATTATGAGTTAATTTAAGTGAAAGAGCTAGATAGTAATATGTAGTCAGAAGTTTCTGACCTGGCCTAGCTCTGAGGTCTAGATTAGCAGTCCCAAATAATCACACAAAACCTTGGCCTATGGCTCAGTCATATAACGTGCTAACTCTTACACTTAAACTAACCCATGATTAGCCAGGTGGCTTAGTACCTTTTCTTAGAGCAGTATTTTCTTCTTCTTTCCTCTGTATCTGTCTGGCATCTCTGCCCTGCTCTTCCTCTTCCCAGAGTTTTCTTAGTCTGGTAGCCCCACCCACACTTCCTGTCTGCCTTCTGGCCAATCAGTGTTTTATTAAACCAATAGGAGGGACAGATATTTACCATGTACAACAGCGTAATCTCACAGCAGTAATAAGCTTGCACTACTGGCCCAGCAGTTACTATAATATTAAGCCTCCAGGTCAATTATTTGAGAAGTAGCTGCTGTATATATGAAAGTTTCTGGCCAGAACAGAAACTTCTGACTACAATATCCAATAGCTCTGGCATCTCTAACATCTTAAAGTCTCTAAGGTAATCCAGACTTCTGCTTCACAGCCTCATACAATGGCCTCTCTAGGCTTCCATGCAAGGACATCCCTGACACATGCCTGGACTCAATGTCTTTCATTAACCACGAAGAGAGATTCCATAATCCTTTTCTTCTGTCTTTGACCCTAAAGTCAGAACCACAATGCCAAAGCTTTTAAGTTCTGCTTTCTGCTGGGACTGGAACATGGCCCCATTCAATGACATCTTCACCAGATTTTTGTTTTTGATGGTTTTACAGTTTCTAGTGACCCTTTTCAAACTGTACATCTTGTAATTTCCCTTGCTTAGTCTGATACTTTTCATTATAAATCTTCACTCACAAATAGCCAAAGAAGACAGTCAACACTAGGTTGTTTTGAAATGTCCTCTGTTTAAACTGTTAATCCATGGCTCTTCAATTTAGCCTCAGGCAAATTTTTGGGAGCAAGGGCAGAAAGTAGTTATATTCTTCACGAAAACAGTCTCCAGGACACACACTAATGTCCTTCTCCTCTGAAGCCTCTTGAGTCAGGCTGTTAGGGTTGAGAAACACTCCTCGTGAAAGAAGACTCCAAGAGACATTCTCTCATGCAATCAATCAAGGGGATTTTTATTCTATGCATGTGGGACTCACTGATCTCAGAAGAACAGAGAGCCCCCAGATGAATTTGAACAAAGCTTTTATAGGGTGTTCAGACAAGGAAATTCAGGCGTAGGTCAAGGGAGGGTATAAGAATGTGGCTACGTGAAAGAATGCAGTGGGTGGATAACGTATATCCTGTGGACTAAGTTTCTGGGAACTAGGTCATGGGGGCTGCTATGTGCAGGAATGCAGGAGGCAGATATGTAGGTAGCAGATAACGTATACCTCTAAAGTCCCTACTTGGTGATTCATCAGTTATACAGAGTTTAACAAGATTTTCTCTAACATTTCCCACTTCCTCTCGTGCAAATCTCTAATCTTAGAGAATTTCTTGGTTATTTAAGACCGAATATTGTTGCCTAATAAGCATTAGTTTGACATTTCCAATTTGTTCTTACAAAAAAGCTTACTACTTTATTTAGAACACATGGTCCTATAGTTATTATTAAAAGCAACACTAGGGCAGACAGCAGTGTAGTGAGCCAAGGAGACTTAGCAAACCAAGATTCAAACCACCCCTGTTGCGCCTCCCATTCTTTCTGTCTTTCACGGAGGCGCTCTCTGAGTTTGGTCATAGATTCTCTAACTACTCCCGAATGGTCTGCATAAAAACAACATTCTTCCTTTAAGGCCGCACACAGGCCTCCCTCCTTCATGAACAGTAAGTCTAGCCCACGCCTGTTTTGTAACACCACTTCTGACAAGGAGGTTAGAGAGCCTTGTAGAACTGTCACTGAGGTTTCTATAGCTTTTAAGTCTTGGTTGACAGCAACCTGCAGTTGTGGTCCTTGTACCAATGCCACGGCCCCAGTTCCTACTCCAGCCACGACACCCATTCCTAGAAGTCAAGCAAGGGGGTGTGAAAGGAGTCATTGGCTTCATAGGTGGTTAGGTTACATATAGGAGAGGAAGGGGTATTCCTGGCTCTAAATAGAGCATAAGGTAGGAGCATGGTCCAATCTTTTAGGCCAGTCTATATAACTAATTTGGTTAGAATCTCTTTTATTGTTCTATTCATTCTCTCTACCTGTCCTGAACTTTGAGGTCTGTGTGCGCAATGTAACTTCTAATCGATCCTCAATATCCCAGCCATACCCTGACTTACCTGGGCCACAAATGCAGGTTCGTTGTCAGACCCTATTACCTTTGGCAGGCCAAATCGAGGAAAAATTTCTTCCATGATCTTCTTGAAGACAACTCTAACGGCAGTTTCTCTTTTGGTGGGGAAGGCCTCCACCCATCCTGAAAAGGTATCTACAAAAACTAACAAATATTTAAGTCCATACCTTTCAGGTTTTACTTCAGTAAAGTGGACTTCCCAGTATTGCCCAGGTCATGCCCCCTTAGCCTTTTTCCTTCCAGTATTTTGGAAGGATAAGCGTTCACAACTTGACACGCCCTGCATTCCTTTGTCACGTGGTCTGCCAGTTCTTTTCTCTTAGAGGCTGACAGCAGATATAGTTCACTCTCATCTTGTAGGAGCTGCTGTAGTTTCTTTGATCCCAAGTGGGTGAACTGATGAGCCTGCTGTAAATAGGTTAGGGCTTCTGATTCTTCTAGTGATGCAGCCTCTGGTGGCATCTTGGGGAGCTGTTGGTTCTCTTTGGTTACTAGGAGCAGTTCTTTGGGGTCTCTTAATGCTGCTGCTTTTGCCTCTTCATCTGCTTGTCTGTTACCCACCGCTACAGGGTCTGAGCCTTTTTGATGGCCTGCACAATGAACAATGGCCAGCGCTTTGGGAAGCATGACTGCAGCTAAAAGTCCAAGGATTTCTTCTTTGTGTTTAATTTCTCTGCCAGCAGATGTTAGCAGGCCCCTCTGTTGATAAATGGCCCCATGAACATGGGCTGTGGCAAAGGCATAATGGCTGTCAGTATAGACGGTTACCCTCTTCCCTTCAGCAAGCTCCAGGGCCTTAGTGAGGTCAATTAATTCGGCCTTCTGGACAGATGCCCCTTCTGGGAGTCCAGAAGACCAGATAATTTCGGTCCCACTGACTACTGCTGCTCCCGTTTGTCTCTTACCATCCTGGAGGAAGCTACTCCCATCTGAGAACCAGGTTACCTCTGAATAGGGCAGCGGCTGGTCCCTCAGGTCTTTGCAAATCCCAATTTCCTCCACCAAGATCTCCTGGCAAGTGTGTAACACTGGTCCCACATCTTCATCTGGGAGCAGAGTAGCAGGTTTTAAGGCTGCAGGGGGCCCAAAAGTTACTCTGTCCTTGTCTAGGAGAATAATGGGTAATTATTCTGATAATGGGTAATTCTGGTGTTGGACAGCCATCTATCTGGGGGTTGGTGAATCACACTCTCCAATGTATGAGGGGCCACAATGGTCAATTTTTGTCCCAGGATGAACTTATCTGCATCCTTGGCCAGGAGGGCAGCTGCTGCTATCGCCTTCAGACAGTGTGGCCATCCACTAGCAACTGAGTCCAGCTGCTTGGACAAGTAGTCCACTGGCCTCTTCCAGGGACCCAAAGTCTGTGTTAGAACCCCTTCGGCCACACCCTTCCTTTCCTCTATGTAGAGTGTGAACGGTTTGTTCATGTCTGGGAGAGCTAGGGCTGGAGCTGACAGGAGCGCTTTTTTAATGCCGTCGAAGGCTTCCTGCTGCTCCAATCCCCACTGGAAGGCAGCGTCTCCCTTGAGCAAGGGGTAAAGTGGGGCAGGGAGGGACACAAATCCAGGAACCCATAATCTACAGAACCCCACTGTCCCTAAGAACTCACGCAGCTGCTTTCGATTGGTAGGTGGAGGTATCTGGGTCACGGTTTTCTTTCTAGCCTCCATGAGCCACTATTTCCCATCCTTGAGAGTATATCCCAGGAAAGTTGCCTCCTTTTTACAAATCTGGGCCTTCTTTGCTGAGGCTTGGTATCCCAACTTGGCTAATTCTCTTAACTCTCAGGTCCCATACTTACAGTCCTTTTTGGTGTCTGCTGCCAGAAATAAATTGTCCACGTACTATAAAAGGAGCTTAGGTCTTTGAGAAGAGCTTCATCAAAGATAGTGGGGGAGTTTTTGAACCTCTGGGGTAAGCGTGCCCAAGTTAGCTGACCAGAGGACCCTATTTCAGGGTCCACCCACTCAAAAGCAAACAGAGGCTGGCTGTCCTTATGTAAGACAGGCAAAAGAAAGCATCTTTCAAGTCCAGAATAGTATACCAAGTCCTTCCAGGGTGGAGAGTACTGAGCAAATTGTAAGGATTGGGTACAGTAGGGTGTACATCCTGTACCCAACTGTTGACCTCTTGCAGGTCTTGTACAGGTCTATAGTCCCCAGTCCCTGATTTCTTGACAGGCAGCAGAGGGGTGTTCCAGGCCGATTGACAGGGCCTTAGCACCCCTAAATTAAGGAGTTTCTGTATGTGGGGTCTAATCCCTTCTCGAGCCTCTTTGCTCATGTAGTACTTTGCTCATACTGCCAATCCCAGCCCAGCAACCTCTGCCCAAGAGTCAGGGAACTCTTCAAGCCATGCCTGGGGATTTCTCCAATTTGGCATATAGCTGATATTCTTCCTCTGCTGACAGGGTAAGAACAGTCACAACAGGCTGGCTTACTAATGGGTTCAAAAATTCCACTTCCGGTCCCTTAGGATTAAATGTGATCCTGGCTCTCAACTTGGTTAGTAGATCCCTTTCCATTAAAGAGGCAGGACATTCAGGAATGACTAGGAAGGAATGCTGGACTTTTCCTCTCCCTAGGTCCATAGTCCTTTTTGTGGTCCAGGTACAATTGTGGCTGCCATTGGCCCCCTGGACCAAGGACCTTTTGCTGGAAAGCAGTCCAAGTGGGGCTTGAAGGGCAGAGAATATTGCTCCCATGTCTACTTCAAAGTCAATTGGTATCCCTTCCACATTGAATGTTACCCTGAGCTCGGGAAGGGGGTCCGAGCCCCAACACCTCTAGTTATCATTGCTTAGGGCCAACACGGCAGGTCGGCACCCTAGACTTTCTTTCTCTTTCTTTTTGGGACATTCTTTAGCCCAGTGTCCTCTTCCTTTGCAATAGGTACATTGGTTTGGGTCTAGGGGCAGACGGTGGCATGGGCCCAGATTACCTCCTCTATCGTCCTTCCTGAACCTCTCTCTCCTTTCTTTAGTATCTCCTACTACTGTGACCAGGATCTTTGTCAGATCTTTGTTTCTCTGCTTCTCGCTAGCTGTCTCTCTTCTCTCTCTTTCTCTTTGCTCTGCTTTTTCTCTTCCTCTGTCTCTCTCTTGTAAAAAAATTTTCTCTGCCTCTCTTACTAAACCTTTCAAAGACAGGTTCTGCAACCCATCTAAGCACTGTAGCTTGCGTCTAATATCTGAGGCTGACTGACCAATGAAAGCCATGGCAACTGAGACCCTCTGTTCCTCTGCTTGAGGATCAAAGGGGGTAAACCTTCGGTAGGCTTCCATCAACCTCTCTAAGAGTACTGACAGTGATTCGTCAGGCCCTTGAATAGCCTCTCTTACCTTGGCCAAATTGGTTGGGCAGCATTCTGCCACCTGGAGACCTGCTACCAGAGTCTGGTGATAGATGGACAGATGCTCCCTACCTGCAGGAGTATTCGGGTCCCAAACGGGATGGTACAGTGGGAAGAAATCATCAATGACATTCTGGAGCTGAGTGGGTCTCCCATCCTGTCCAGGAAACAATTTCCTAGCTTCTAGGAGTATCCTATCTCCCTCTTCTGTGGTGAAGAGAGTTCCCAACAGTTGCTGGCAGTCATCTCAAGTAGACTGATGAGAGAACATGAGGGACTCCACCAGCCCCGTGAGCCTGGAGGGGTCCTCAGAGAAAGGAGGGTTGTTATTTTTCCAGTTATATAGGTTAGAAGAGAAAAGGGGCCAATACTGAAGGGCAGGCATCTTCCTCCCTTGTCCGTTGTCAACTGTTGGTCCATAGGGCTGGAGAGGGATAGTCACCACCACATCTTGAGGGCTCTGGGCCCATCTGTTTTGCATCCCTTGGGCCAGCCCTTGCTCCTGTACTGAGAGTCAAGAGAAGGGGAAGGGATGGGTAAAGGAGGAGGAGGGATAGGCTGCTCCGGGGGATAGGGAGGAGGTGAAATATCTGAGTCCAAAAGGATCAGGTCAGGCTGGGAATTGGGCAGAGTCATAGATGCAGGTGGGCAGAGGCTGGGTGCCGAGGGTGCCAAAGATTGTGCCTGCGCCTTGGCGGGTAGGATTACTGTAGGTCCGGAGTGGTCTGGGAAGAGATAAGGTCTTATCCATTCAGGAGGGTCTTCACATAGATCCTGCCATACCATGATGTAAGGTTGCTGGTCAGGAAGGCCATGATGACCAGGATGGAATACAACGGCCTTAAATGACCAGATCAACGGAAGATGGAAGGATCCCTCAACAGGCCATCCTACCCCAAAAGAAGGCCATTCCGCCAAACAAAATGTCTGCCATTTTCCCTTCTTTATAATCAGGGAGAGATTATGAGCTCTATCCCTGACCTCAGACCAATGACTCAGAGTCAGGGAAAGGGGTGCTGAGGTTGACTGTCCCATGCCTGCCAAGTTGAATGAAATGAAAACACCAGACACAACACACACACACACACACACACACACACACACACACACACACACACAAACAATAAGTCAAGAAACAAAGACACAGAACGTCCTCAGGACTCACAAAACACAAATGGTTTCCACTGGC
The DNA here is from genome assembly GCA_033318265.1 of Phyllotis vaccarum. Lineage (NCBI taxonomy): Eukaryota > Metazoa > Chordata > Mammalia > Rodentia > Cricetidae > Phyllotis > Phyllotis vaccarum. The sequence goes on along the minus strand of JARWLC010000015.1, from coordinate 62,947,603 downwards.
CTAAAACCACCAGATCTCTGAACCTAAAGTTACTGAGTCAGAGTCAACCAGATAGGACTGTCCAGGCATCCCAAGGGGTCTCTCCACTCTGAGGCATCCCCCAGAGTCATGGCTTGAAGCTCCTTGACATGTCTGTCAGCCGAGGTTGGGGAAAGCATACACATCTCCCCGACAGCCACAGTCAGTCTGATACCTTAGGTGATCGCACTCCAAAAGAAAAAGGCCTTACTTACCTCAAGGGAAGCTGTTGGAGTCTCCTGTACGGGCAGAGATCTCGGTGGGACCTCCAAATGGGTCTCGGTAGGTCAAGAAACACACCACATGAAAGAGGACTCTAAGAGATATTCTCTCATGCAATCAAGCAAGGGGATTTTTATTCCATGCCCATGGGATTCACTGATTTTGGAAGAACAGAGAGCCCTGAGCTGAATTTGAACAAAGCTTTTATAGGGTGTTTGGACAAGGAAATTCAGGCGTAGGTCAAGTGAGGGTTGCTACATGCAGGAATGTGGCTACGTGAAAGAATGTAGTGGGTGGGTAATGTATATCCTGTGGACTAATGTTTCCAGGAACTAGGTCATGGGGGCTGCTATGTGCAGGAATGCAGGTAGCAGATAATGTATACCTCTAAAATCCCTACTTGGTGATTCATCAGTTATACAGAGTTTAACAAGATTTTCTCTAACAAGGTACCATAGTTCAAATCACCCTCAGCACCGTTTTCCATGCTCCTACAAGTATGGCCCATTAAGCCCTACTTAAAGCATTCAACTGCTTTTCTCATCCAGAGTCCCAATGTGTTCCATATTCTTCGAAAATAATGTTGTCAGGCTTATCACAGCAATAACCCAGTCCCTGACACTAACTTCTGTCTTAGTTAATATTTCTATGCTATGAAGAGACACCATAACCACTTCAACTCTTAAAGGAAAACATTTCTGGGCTCTGAGGTTTAGACAGACAACAGAGAGAAAGAGACACTGGCCCAGGCTTGAGCACTTGAAACCTGAAAGCTCACCCACAGTGGCATATTTCCTCCAACAAGACCTCCTAATAGTGGCACTCTCTTTGAGCCTACAGGGGTCATTTTTATTCAAATCACCGCATTCATGAAACAAAATTTTCAAATATTTTAATGACGATATCCAAAATACTAATAGCATAACAAAGACATTAATTAAAATCTATGACGGCCACAAGCCATTGTGCTATTATGAATCATCCTGAATTTAGAGAGTAATATATATCTATACCATGCTGTAAGTCCGAGTCTTCAAATTACTGGTGATAATTTCTTGTTGGTAAAGTCCCGTTCCACAATGCTGACTAAGTCAAGGTGAGTGTAGCTATTGCAGATGATTTGCACATTGTCAGTAATTGGCCAGTTCCCAAAATTATTGCAGCAAAGGTTTGAATTGGACTCGGGAGCCCTCTCTGAGAAAGATTTTACACAATTCAGTGAACTCACAATCCTATAATATTAAGTGATTCTTGACCATAACTGATTGTTCACTTCTGCTGAAGTGTCTTTGATTAGATAAACTGAACTTAGCTCCCTCTCTCCTATGTTTTCAATAGTAAGAATAAGTTACAGAGAGATAGAGACACACATATTCAGTATGTATGTTCCTCAAAATAATTCTTAGATGGTTATATTTAGTATGAACAAAATAATATAATATCTTCTGAAATAATAAAGTCAGATGGAACAGGAAAAGAAAAATGAATCTCAGATAGCCATGAAAACATTCCCTCTCCTACAGTGCGGTGTCAAATGAAAATACTTCCACACCAAACAGACCAAAGAACAAGAAGCTATGATGAAGCAGAACCTCCCTAGACCCAAAATGAGACAAGAAAAAGCAGTCCTGTTGGCAAAAAGGGTTGCCACATAGTAGACTGGTAAGAATCCAGCTTTCAGGCTGTGCCAACTAGTCTAGTTTGGCAATCTTCTGGGCAATATAATAGAGGTACAATCTCTAGGCCAAAGATGGGTATAGTGGAGCCAGAGAGTCACAATATCATTCTAAGGCCTCTAATTTATTTGTTTAATGAAAGCCACTGGATATTTCTTTATATTCCTTTGCAACCTTCTTTTAAATATCCCCAATAATTTATGTACACCATTCATCTCTTTCTCCAAGAAAAGAAAAGGTTAGGTAAGACTGAAGTTTTTTATACCACAATTCAATCTTCTAAAAAAAAAAGAGATAGAGACCTGATCTTTAATAACATAACTACAATATTCTATCTATGAAATAAGTTCATAGTCTATTTTTAAAATTGTTTTCTTCTTTTCATGTATATGTATGTGTGAGATGTACATGTTTGTGTGGGAATGCATTTGTGTGTGCTATATCTTTAAATAAAGGAGCTGGTTTGGGCCATGGCAGGTACCGTAGAATAGGTGGGAGGAGAGTCAGAGCTTAGGTGGGAGAAGCAGGGTGGAGTCAGGCAGATCGAGCGAGCCGCGGAAAGAACAACATGTAAAGAACACGGGTGAGCTACGGGCCGGGCCCACGTGGGCCACAGATTAATAGAGATGGGTTGATTTAAGATGTAAGAGCTAGCTAGCAATGTGCCTGAGCCATAGGCCAAACAGCATAAAGTAAATAGAAGCGTCTGAGTCGTTTCTGGGGACCCGGACAGCGGCGGGCGGATAAGCAGTTCCGGCGGCAGGTCTGTGGGGCCGGGACCTCTGGCGTCCCGGACCCGAGAAACCCTATACAACATGTTTGTATGCATGGTTGCATGTGTGTGGGTACACATGTGTACACAGGCCCGAGGCTGTTGACAGGAACCATCCTCCATGGCTCTTACATGCAGTCTTTGAGGTAGTGTCAGGGCCTCTTACTCAAACACAGAACTTGCCAAATGGCAAGTCTACTTAGCCAGCATCCTTGTCTCTGTTCCCAAGGGTAAAATTACAGACAGGCTACCATGTCCAGCTGGCATTTACCTAGGTTTTGGAAATCTGAACTCTGGTTCTCTTGCTTGAACAGCACTTTCAGAGCTGAAATGTCTCCCTAGCTCACAAGTTTAGTTTCTTCTGGATAACTATAGAACTGTTTTGAGCCACACCTGTGGAAATCCTTTAAAATAGTTATCAGGCATTAATTGTGTCCCATATTTTATTTCAAAAACACATGCAAGCTAGAGACACAACTCAGCAGTTACAAGCCCCATCTGCTCTTGCAGAGGATGCAGGTTCAGTTCCCAGCATCCATGTGGTGGCTCATAATCATCTCCAGCTCCAAAGGACTCGATGACATTGCCCATCCTCCACAAGCACTTGCATGCAACACACACACACACACACACACACACACACACACACACACACACACACACCTAAATAAGTAAATACCAGCCAAATGCCTTTTAAAATAGTAACTAACTACTTTCAAGTATAAAAAGGAAGTGTCTCTTTAACGCTCACTTGTTAAAAATATATACATGTGACAGAGATAATAACTTGGTCATATCTGAAATATTTGCATGTTCCTTGAAGAATGAAAACAGAAAGGGCTGTATTATTAACTGTTCAACTCTTTATATTCTTTAACACACTTCCTAGCTAGCCACAGTTGCCTGTGCCTATCAGGAGGAATATGATTCTATGTGTAATGTGAAAACAATGACTAGCCAAAAGGGCAGTTGCCACTGAGAGACCAAGCAGCATCTCTCTTCCCTGTACCTGTCATGCTGAGACATAAACAATGGCTGTGCTTCAGGCATGCAGAAACCTTGCTTTGCACACACTTTGTGGTAACCAAGAATGCTGGTTGACTTTTAACACTTTTTTTTCTACAGGTCATCTGCTTTGTCTTACTCACTTAGCCTCATGGTATCTGAATTTCAGCTGACCTTGGGAGATTTAAATCAACACAGAAACATATGTCAGGCTCTGTTAGAAGGAGTCTGACTAAGTTTGGGTTTCTATTACTGTGAAGAGACACCATGACTACAGCACTCTTATAAAGGACAATATAACTGGGTCCTGTTTATAGGCACAGAGGTTTAGTCCATTTTCATCATAGCAGGAAGCATGGTAGTGTGCAGGCAGACATGATGCTGTAGAGGAGTCAAGAGTTTTACTTCTGGATCAGTAGGCAGCAAGAAGAGAAAGACACTGGGCTTTTCTTGAGCATCTGAAACTTTAAATCCTGCCCCAGTGACACACTTCCTCCAACAAGGTCACATCTGCTTCAACAAGGCCATACTTCCTAATAGACACTCCCTTTAGGAGCTATTTACTTTTAAACCACCACAGTGTAAAATCTCGAATGGCAGTTTTCAAAGTTGTTTTGGAACATCCAAAGAGATTTGGACTTTCCTTGGCAGTGTTCTTGAATGAAAACTGTACTATTTACTAACAAATATCAGTGGATAATTTAGTAAGCTTGAGTCATGGTACAAAGCATCAAAAATGCAACACATCAAAAGAGATTAAAAAACAAAACAAAAATGTCCTGCCCTTCTGAATCACATTCCTCATCAATTAGAAATCATATTCAAACCTTCAATCTAGAAAATTCAAGTTGGTAAGAGGGGACTATACTTTGTTTCACACTGACACAAAGCATAAAAAATGTAATTATAAATGATAGCACTTTGGAATTATTCATAAATCACTTACTCAATAAAATCCAACTTATTATTGTATTTTGTATTCTTCCTTTTGTGGTTGTTTATGCAGAATCCCATTATAGACATCACTACATGATCTACAATCTATATTTGAACTGGAGTCCTGTTTGTGTTTATTTGAATTACAGTATTATATTGCTATTTTGTTACTAGTTTGTGTTTCATTAAACACTTTAGCAATATTGATACTATTTCATAAAATAATGTTTTATAACACAACATTACTCTAGTTATACAAAATACAAATTGTCATATGCCCAAACTGAATTACCTTGTTTGCAAGAAATGATGAACAACCTTTAAATGTTAACCAAAACAATCCAATTAGCACATTCTCTGGCATTCACATGCACCTTTTATGAATGTAACAGGTTTTTAGCCAGGTGTGGTGGCACATATCTGTAATTCAATTTGGCAGGTTGAGGCTGGGGCATCAGGAGTTCAAGTAATCTCTAGCTATATAGCAAGTTAAAAACCACTGTATTAATTATTGTCTATTGCTGTGATAAGACACCATGACCAAGGTAATTTTTAAAAGTTTATAGTTCCAGAGGATTAGAGTTTATGGTGGTGGAGTGAGGCAGGAGACAGGCAGCCACAGCAGCAGAAGAACTCACATCTCAATCTTCAAGTAGGAGACAGAAAACACAGTAGGAATAGCACTCCGTGTTTTTGAATTTCAAGCCCACCCTCACTAACACATCTCCTCCAACAAGGCTACACCTTCTAATCCTTCCCAGACAGTTTCACCAACTAGGGACTGAGTATTCAAACATGTGCGCTTATTGGGTCCTTTCTCATTTACCTATCACCACAGTCAGCCTGAGCTATATACAACTTTATCTCAAAAAATAATAAATTAAAAGGAAACATACTCCATTCCAATTGGCTCACCAGCTATGGTTCATAAGCTGTTAAAAAAAAAAGTGAAAGAAACCAACTACTATGATGTTTTGAGGGTCAAATGCAAGAAAAATTTCAAAAGGTTTATAAGAAATCAGTTTTGAAGTACTGCTCCAGTAAGAATACAAATGGAGACGTTTTTCATGATTATGAAGTTTTCTTTGATGTCAAGAAAAGGAAATTATATGACAAAGAAGCAAACAGGCAGTTAAGGAGGATGGAGATTCTGATGACTTTGGTTCTCACTGGCATCTTTGCTGTGTCCTTCGGAAAATAAGGAAGGAAGCAGAGAGGAAGGAAACATAATCATTTAGTGCAAATATCTTAGTAACCTTAAGATATTTGTATGATGGCACAAAGAGGAACTTGGCTCTGAAAAAGAATGTGACTCCTGCCAAATGAGAAAGCCAAAGTACTAAGAGACAGCAATAGAGTGCAGTCACATCTGTGTGTCATAGGTACCAGAATGGAGTGGTTCATCAAATTCAGTCTGTGTGCATGGAGCACTAGGGCCATGCTAACAGATCAGTTCTAATATAATAGCTATAGAAGCTTAATAAAAGGATGACAGCCCAAGAGAAGATCTGGAAGTTCATATTGACAGGCGTGGAAGATGACTAGACTATAATATTCCATAATTAAGGAGACCAAGGACCAAGGCTGGAGCCAGAAAACGCTGTCCTTTTGTTATATCGGGACAATGATGTTTTTACTCAATGGGAAGAGCTTTATATGTGAATGGACATAAAAGCCACTTGAAACACTGTTCAGCTTCCAAAAGAGAATTTTCTCTTTGAAGACCAAAAAACCATAGTTCTCACCTTTCATTCACATCAGACTGTTACCCATGGGAGATAACAGATGTATGTTCAATGAAGGTATGCTAAATTTATTCTCCACCACATAATAAGGAACACCTAATCATAAAGCTTAAAGTAAACTTTCCTGAAAATAGCTTTCAACAAACTTTTTGCTGAAAAAAAAAATTCTTCTTGGAGGTCAGAGTACAGAAGAGACTAATGAAATGGTTCATGTAGAGCTGGTGGACTTTGATCCAAATCAAGAAAGGTGGTGTCCTGAAACCAGAGATCTAGAGGACAACTACAGACGTGTTTTATCATTTCCAAGATGGTGGTCAATGTCAGACCTCTTAAAGGGCCCAGTGAATACATTCAGTGTTTTTATGTTTTTGTTTGGTTTCCAGTCTTGTGCTATGCAAACACTCTACACTATGCTGTGTATCCCAGCCCTTTAAATAGTTTTTACTACTGTAATCTTAGGCAGGGTCTCCCTGAGGTGACAAAACCAACCTCAAATTTTCTCTCTACCTCAGTCAGGCTTTGGACTTTCAGGATTACACAGCCCAGCATTGCTGGTCCTCATATACAATGATGAGAAGACTGTAATCATGATATAGCACTACTTAGCATTGTTTGTTTTAATATTAAAATAAGTAGTGTTTTCAAAATTAGATGAAGAATTAACACACATATTTAAGTCAATTTTCAACACCTGGGACCATGTTGGTGGTCAAGGGCCATGCTGCAGTTGTGACCATGCTGATCTGAGTAGCCTGAGCTACTATCTGGGGCCTTGGTGACATTGGGATCTAGGCTGCTACTGAGGATTATGTCTGGGCCCATGGTCCTACTACAGCCTGGATGTGGACCATGGTAACACCAAAAGTCCCATGGATGCCCAAGGCTAGGCAGCAAACTGTGGCCATATTAGTGTCTGAGGGTCATGTTGCCCCAGAGGCCATGCAGATCCGAGTGGCTTGTGCTGATAACTATGTAATTGTGCTTCAGACTGTGATGTTATTTTAGCTCAAATATTGTAAATTTTTGTTTGGTTGGGTTTTGTGTGTGTGTTTGTTTTTGAAATAAGGTTTCTCTGTGTAGCTCCGACTATCCTGAAACTCATTCTGTAGACCAGTCTAGCCTTGAACTCAGAGATTTACCTCCCCCCTTCCCCAGTGCTGGGCTTAAAGGCATGTGCTACCACTACCTGGCCATGAAGATACTCTTTAGCATATTTTCTCATTTCTAAAATCTTTCCTTATAGCTTCAAATCGCAAATCATACTCAATTTATAAACATGGAACCTCTTCCCTAAAATTCATTCCTGGTAGGTCTGTACTCAATGGGTCAATTGATGAATTTGGTGGCTCAAAATCATCTGTAATTCCAGTTTCAGAGGGTCTGACACCCTCTTCCAGTTTCTACAAGCACTACTCACACATGATACATAGACATGCATGCAGGCAAAACACAAATATGCATAAAATAAAAATAAATCTTTTTTATTCAAAGGGTAAGTTTGAATACTGCCCTGTTTTAGAGCCTGAGTTATTTTATAAATGTGAATGTCATGGTCTGGAGACCCTTATTTTCCTTAGTATCTTCTAATTCTAGCTCATGCCTGGCTTCTGCATGTTCATGCTTGTGCAGAAGATTCTTTTTGTTGTTTAGTATCAAGTCAGGTAGCTCAAATGAGTAAATATTTATCAAGTGTCTGCTATGTGTAAAAAAAACAGTGGATTTTTAAAAAATGTATAAGGAATGATGAAATGGCTTAGTTAAAAGTTCTGTTATACAAGTCTGGAGACCTGAGTTCAATCTTATATTAAAGGTATAAGGAATGAGCTGACTCCCACAAGTTCACATATAAGCCATGACATGCTTAGGCATACATACACACACATGCACACACAGAGGCACAGACACACATGCGTACACACACAGGCACACACATACACATGCATACACACACATACATACATATGCACACATACATACACACACATGCACCCACATGCACACATACATGCACACACACACAAGCACACGCATACATGTACACACACATACATGAATATACACACATACACACAGGCACACACACATGCGCACACACACAGGCACACATGCGTACATCCATATACATACATACACACACACATGCATACACACACAGGCACACACAGATAATAATAATATGATAAATACATATTAAGAGTACATAAGCAAAAACTAAAAGTTAAAATTTTGCAGTTAGGCAGAGAAACATATATAGATTGTAAAGGTGTGGATTATACTAAATGTGATATGAATAATTTAAATAGCAGTTTGCTATATTTTGTGTCTTTAGTGTCCTCCACAGATCTAGTATTAAGGACAGTGTATAGTCACTTTTTTCCTGTTCCCCTCCATTTCGATTCCCAGCTATTAGCTTTTGTCTCTCCTGAAGTTTGCCTAGCCTGAAGAAAAGCAGCAGGGTGAGTTGATCTTGATCAGGTACTGAAACATCCAAGACTGTAAACTAGAAGAAACCTTCTCTTGATAAGTTGATTATCTTGGGTGTTTCTCATAGTAGCATGAAGATGACTAATGTAAGTTTAAGATAAAACTAAATGATATGAGAAATCACTTATTGTTTCTTAATTCTAAAGACTCAAGTTAACTGTGGGGCTCCACAGAGAACAGAGAGGGTGAACTTGAGAGAAGTGGGTTAAAAGCACTGAGGTAATCCTGGGATGCGTACAACTTCACTGGGTGGAGGAAAAAGGCATACCTATGACTTATACCCACAAATACATAGAAGACAGCATATATGACATGATAACATGTGACATCTACACAAATATATAAAGTGTATTCCAAGCCAGTGCAGTCCTAGCAGATTTGTATCTAAGATCTAATTCTAGGACTCTAGGTAGGATTATTACAAACTGGGGCTCTTTCTTCTGGAATTGGTGCTGTTCTGCTGCCAAGGAGCAAGTCATCTGATAATAGAGGGGAACAGTGCAAGGCAGATGTAGATGTGGAGGCAGAGAAAGAGACTCTTCATCTGTTTCATCTGGATCAACTTTCAACTCTAATTTGTCAATTTTAAGAGCACTAATGTTCAAGCCTTAGTCAGATGTGAGTATAATTGAGAAAGTGGCTTTACAGTGTCTCCCAAATGGTCTTACCCAGGGAAGAGTCCACTCAGCTAGCCCTGAGGCCATATACACACAGACAACTTATACAGCCCAAGCAGGTTGTGTTTAGAATTCTGTAAACAAAGAGAAAGAGGCCATGGGATTGAAAGAGAGCAGGGGATGCAGAGAATGGCTTTAGGGAAAGAGGAGGGATTATATGATTGTACTAAAATTTTAAAAAATAAAAGATATACAAAAAAAGGAAAGATTTAAAAACCTTTTTGCCGATTTGTTTCTATTTTGATAACCTAGTCTTTGTTGCTTAACAGAAATCCCCCACTACCAAGTTGGAGATATTTTTGATGATTCTTGTCAGGCTTTAATTTTCAATTGACTAAAAATTGAAAGCTTATAGTCACAGTTTCCAAAGTGAATTTGAAGGCAAAACAAATGGCTATTAGGAACATGGAAGACATTGTTACAACATATACCATTTCCTAATTCAGATTCAACCAATAGTCCTGAAACGACTGAATATTCTGGAAGCAGAACAAAGTATAATATTGAAGGGGGGGCACTTTCCAGACAGTGCACAACAGCCCCCACCACATGATAAATATCGACAGAGCATTGTAAAAACCCCAAGATGTTTTTGTTTATTGTGATAAGATCTAACTAAGTATCTGTTTGGTCCGGAAAAGCTTTGTCTGCCAGATTATGTGGTTACCGTGGTTACCCACACAGCTTCAGGTAGCACATTCTTGACCCCCTACTTCCTGCCCTATAAAAGCTTCCCTCATTTGTAAATCAGGGCCCGTTGTTTCTAATACAATGGGTCTCACTAGTGGAATAAAGCTTTTTTTTTTCTTTTTAAGACTGAGACCTAAGACTCTGTCTTGGTTTGTCTCGCTCGCTCTCTCCAACCTTAACATTTGGAGGTCCCACCGAGATTTGAGGAGTGTGAGTATCTGGTGAGTAAGCTGGTGGTGGTGGCTGCTGAAACTGGGGTGTGAGCCCCTATCAGCAGCGACGGACAGATGTATAGGAAGTCGCGGGCCACAAGGTCTGAAGGACGCTTCAGACTAGGGGTGGGGGTGACCAGGGATGCCTGGGCATCAGATATCAGGTGGCAGAGTCTACCGTTTTATTGCCAGCTTCTGGTCAATATTGGAGGTCCAGACCATTAGATCCGTTAGATTATTTTTGCTTTTCGTGGTGCCAGTGTGTATGTGTTTGTCTTTCTGTCCTTCTCTTTTGTGTCCTTGTGTTTTCTGTTGTTCGTGAAACTCCCTTCACCATGGGTCAAACCAAGTCTACTCCCCTGTCCATAACCCTGGATCATTGGTCTGAGGTAGTGGATCGGGCCCATAATCTTTCTCTCCCAGTTAAGAAGGGTGTTCTGTTCAGCAGAGTAGCCTGCACTTGGAGTCGGGTGGCCACATTCCTTTTATCTCCCTCTTGTTCAGGCCGTGAATGCTGTTGCTTTTCAGCCTGGCCCTCATGGCCATCCTGACCAGCAGCCCTACATCTGGGTCTGGGAAGACCTCTGTGAAAATCCACCAGACTGGGTCCAGCCCTTCCTACCTCTTCCAGCTGCCTCTATCCTCCCAGCTAAGCCCTTGCCTCCTTCGCTGAAATCTGGCTCTGTCCTCCCTGAGTCTCAGAACCTCATTCTCTTTGATTCTGATGTCTCCCCACCCTATAATTCCTGCCTTGCCTCCACCTCTCCCTCCTACGCCCTCTGTGCCCCCCCATCTCCAGGACTGAAGACCCCAAGTGACCCGTGGCAGGACTTTGAAGTCACCAGCCCCACAAAGCCCCAGATGTGGCTGTGACTCTTTCTCTGTGCCCTTTCGGCCTTATGGCAGATAATGGTCAGGATGTAGAAATGCCGGCTCTCCAGTACTGGCCCTTCCCCTCCTCCAATCTCTATAACTGGAAGAATAACAATCCCTCTTTCTCAGAGGATCCTGCTAGACTAACTAGTCTGGTAGAATCCCTCATGTTCTCCCACCAACCCACCTGGGATGACTGTCAGCAGCTCCTAGGGACACTCTTCACCACAAAACAGCGTGATTGTATCCTGCTGGAGGCTCGCAAGAATGTCCCAGGACAGAATGGGAGACCAACCGAGCTCCCAAATGTGATCAATGACTACTTCCCCCTGCGATGCCCTGATTGGGAGCATCTGTCCACCTACCGTCAGACTCTAATAGCAGGTCTCAGGGCAGCCTCTCATAGACCCACCAATATGGCCAAGGTAAAGGAGGTTATTCAAGGGTCAGATGAGTCACCATCCATGTTTCTGGAACACTTGATGGAGGCATATAGAAAGTATACCCCATTTGATCCACAGTCAGAAGAACAGAGAGCATCAGTAGCCGTGGCATTTATAGGTCAGCCAGGTTTAGATATCAGAAGAAAGTTGCAAAGACTAGATGGCCTGCAGGATCTGGCCTTGAGAGATCTGGTGAAAGAAGCTGAGAAAGAATTTTACAAAATGGAAATGGAGGAAGAGAAGGAACAGCGGTTAGAAAAAGAAAGAGAGGAAAGAGAAAAGTTGAGAGAGGAGGAGAGGATTAGAAGAGAAATAGAGAATTAAGTAAAATACTGGCCACGGTAGTGGAAGGAAAGAAAGATAGGAGAGGTAGGAACCTGGGCCCACGCTGGCCATTGGGGCCCAATCAGTGTGCCTACTGTAGAGAGGAAGGGCACTGGGCCAAGAATTGCCCACAGAAAAAAGGCCAGCCCAGCCGAAGGCCTGCAATGTTGGCTCTAGAAGAAGATGATTAGGGAGGTCAGAGTTTGGACCCCCTCCCCGAACTCAAGGTAACTTTTGATGTGGAGGGGACCCCAATTGACTTTGAGGTAGACACAGGGTGGTATTTTCAGTTCTGCAGACCCCACTTGGATGGCTCTCCAGCAAGCGTTCTCTAGTTCAGGGGGCAAATGGCGGCCCATGTCCATGGTGCCATCTATCAGCAAAGAGGTATACTAACCTCAGCTGGCAGAGAAATTAAGCACAAGAAAGAAATCCTTGACCTACTGGCAGCAGTAATGCTTCCCAAGGAACTGGCTATTGTTCACTGTGTGAGTCATCAGAGGGGACTGGACCCTGTGGCAATAGGTAACAGACAGGCAGATGAGGAGGCCCAAACAGCGGCTATAAGAGACACCCCAGCAGAAATCTTCCTAGTGACTTCAGCAGACTTGCCTCCAGAGAAGAACCCACAGGGAAAAGAAGTTGAAGCCCTCACCTATTTGAAGCAAATACATCAATTCACGCATCTCAGGTCAAAGAAACTCCAGCAACTCCTAAGAGACCAACAAGAGACTTACCCCCTCTCCCCACTGAGAGGAAGGAGCTGGCCAACTGGGTAACGAAGAACTATTAAGCATGCCAGAAAGTGAATGCCCATCCATTCTCTACTCCTGAGGGGAAGAGACTGAGGGGCACTCAACCTGGGCAGTTTTGGGAAATTGACTTCACTGAGGTAAAACCTGCCAGGTATGGGTTTAAATATCTGTTGGTTTTTGTAGACACATTTTCAGGGTGGGTAGAAGCCTTCCCCACAAAGTGAGAGACTGCCTCAACTGTCGTAAAAAAAAAAAAAAAAAAAAAAACTCCTGGAACATATATTCCCCCTGTTTGGATTGCCAAAGGTAATAGGATCAAATAATGGACCAGCGTTTGTGGCCCAGGTGAGCAAGGAAATGGCACGGGTACTGGAGATTGATTGGAGATTGCATTATGCATATAGACCCCAGAGCTCAGGACAAGTAGAAAGGATAAATAGAACAATCAAGGAGACCCTACCTAAATTGCCCTTGGAGACTGGCTTAAAGGATTGGATGATGCTCCTACCCAATGCCCTCTTTAGGGCCAGAAACACGCCTTCTTCTTCTATGTGTAACTTAACACCATTTGAGGTTTTATATGGGACTCACCACCCGCCCTGAGAGACCTCTTCTTTATTTCAGAAGATGGTGGTTGGCCTGATAATTCCTTCTACACTCCCTTACTCGATAGGCTCCGGGCGCTAGAGCACACCCAGCGGCTCCTGTGGCGGCAACTGTCTGACTGACCTCTATCGACCTGAGGGTAGAGAAGTTCCACATTGCCACCAAGTGGGGAACTTTGTCTAAGTTTGCTACCACCAAGTGCAGACTCTTGAGCCCCACTGGAAGGGACCCTACCAGGGGCTTCTAACCACCCCCACCACTGTCAAGGTCCATGGCATCGCATCCTGGATCCACGCATCCCACCTCAAACCAGTGTCTGCACCCCCAGAGCTCCAGTGGAAGCTGGAAAGGACTGATAACCCTCTTAAGCTACAGGTTTGGCCTGTGGGTGAGTCTCCCTCCATCAGGAGAAGCAAAGGAGATCAATCCTCACTTGCCACTTGATGTACCTGGACAGTCTCTAATCCAGAAACAGGGACCAGACAGTGCACAAAAGCCCCCACCACATGATAAATATCGACAGAGCATTGTAAAAACCCCAAGATGTTTTTGTTTATTGTGATAAGATCTAACTAAGTATCTGTTTGGTCCGGAAAAGTTTTGTTGCCAGATTATGTGGTTACCGTGGTTACCCACACACCTACACACCTTCAGGTAGCACATTCTTGACTCCCTACTTCCTGCCCTATAAAAGCTTTGCTCATTTGTAAATCAGGGCCCATTGTTTCTAATACAATGGGTCCCACTAGTGGAATAAAGCTTTTTTTTCTTTTTAAGACTGAGACCAAAGACTCAACCTTAACAATATTATTTCTTCATCTTTTCTTATGTCTATGTGTTTGTGCCTTCATAGATTTCTATGCACCATGTGGGTGAGTGTGCCTGTAGAGGCCAGAAGAGAGCGTCAGATCCCCTCAAACTGAAGTTACAGGTGGTTGTGTGCTACCTGATGGAGATACTGGAAACCAAACCTATTTTTGGCAAGATCAGTAAGTGATGGCTCTTAATCACTGGGCCATCTCTCTAGCCCTCAATATAATACTCTAACACTAAAATGTAAAGAACTAACATTCTCTACGCTTAGAACTTTGAGCTGTAAGTTTTACTAGTTTCCTGAAGCCTAAGTTTGCATCCTGGAATTAGCACTTAGGTTAGTACCTTTTCACACGGTTCTTCTGCAGTTAAAGCACTTGGTAAGCCAGTCTGCTTCCATGTTGTACTGAAAATGAACTAGGTTCATTCCTGTTTATGGTTAAATCTCTGTTTCTCAAGGATTGGGCTATGCCCCACATGTAACCTTAACAACAAATGGTTCTGTACTGCCTGTTCCAGGAAACAACCATATCGTTGTTTAAAAGGGCTATTATTATGGCCACCAATGACTACTTTGTTATGAATACTTGTTTTTATGACTACCTGTGGTTATGAGTACCTTGTTATGACCATCTTGCAATCATGTCTTTGTTTCAGGAGGACATCATGACTAACATGTTATGCTTACATTCTGCTCTTGTAATCCAAACTATTTTGCCCACCAAATCCCCAGTTAGAAAACTCCCTACCCCTGAGCTATAAAAATCTTCTCTTCTTCATGTCCAATGCTGACCTCTTGGACCCCACCTTAGGGGAAGGCAGCGTGTGTATGGGATTTTTTTTAAAAGCTTGTTTTAATTAATTGCTTGTTCTTGTGAAAATAGAAAAATCCTGTAACTCTCTCCTCCTCGACCCCTTCCTGAGGTCCCTGAAACTAGCCAAGGTTGAGATGGCTGCTTGGGACACACCTGGAAGCCTGAGCCTGATACTTCCTGAATTCCTGAGACCCACCTGGTGAGCAGCTTGACCTTCCAAGATAAAGCCCTGGGACCACATTCCTGATCTAGCAACCTGGGTGGGGTCACCCAGGAAAGCCCTACCATGACACAATGTGCCCTGCTCCAGGAAATGAATGTCTTCAGGTGGTCCTATTGTTTCACAGGAAATACACTTGCCTGCCTGCCTGCCTGCTAGCATTCCTAAACTCTGTCCTAAACTGACCTTTGGCTCCGCCCTGTTAGCAAGCCGAGCCCGCCCATACCCCCTCCCCTCCCCAGAGTGGGGTATAAGAATTCTGCCCTGAAAATATTCAGGGCTCTAGGCTTTTCTACAGTGCCTGGAGCCCACACATGTATGTGTACCGGTATATTATTCATATTCATTAAACTCTCTTTTTCTTTAAAGTTAACAGTGGTCATTAGCCGTGGTCTTGAGGTGTCTTGGGGTGTTCTAGGGGTACCCGCCTATTACACTCTGATTATTAATTTGGTCATGGTGATTTGGGTCTGTGACCTTTCTCCTAGAATCTTTGGAATTAACCGACTGAATCAGAGTTTTTTGGTTTCTTTTCTTTCTTTCTTTCTTTTTTTTTTTTTAGTTGAAGGAAGACATTAAAAGGCCTGGAAAAATTCCAAGCAAAGATGTTGGACACTTGTGATGGCTAATCTTGATTGTCAGTTTGATTGGACTGTGAGGACTTATAAGACAGTGAAGCTCATTTCTGAGTGTGTCTGTAAGGGTGACTCCCTAGAGAGCTGATGAAGGGTCAGGAGACCCAGATTGAATGTGGGTAGCACCAGCCATGAGCCCTGTGAGCCCACCATTCCTCTCTGTGAGCTTCCCCATTCTCCACCAGCCCCCCCATGAGCCTCAGAAACCATGAGTCCAGAGAAATCTTTTCTTTCTTAAATTGCGTATGTCATGCATCCTGTCTCAGTGATGATGAACAGTCTGATGAACAGACCTCTCGATGCCCTATCTTCTCCTTAAGAATCTCAGTTTTCCCCTAGAACCATCTTTACTCAGGTAAGACCTGTCAGCCATACCTGTGCAGCTGGAGGTTACAATGTGACTGACTTTTGCCTAACTCCTCTATGTAACTTCTAGAAAAGTCTCCTCAGAGGGAGGGAGTGTGCCTTTGTTCCTGTGGGGTGTGCATGTGTTGGCTAGAGATCCCACAGCTATCTTGGACAACGAGGATGAGAGATGGTATGCAGGAAGAAGTCTAGTCTTTCAAATTGTAAAGACACTATGTTGTTTTCCTTGAACTGTCTATCACCAAACCTTTGAAAATATAAAACAGAAAATAATCACCTTTATTTTAGTCTGGGTGTCATGTGTTAAGACAGTAATCCACCAAATTTGCATTTGAAATCAGCTGAAATCAGCAAGAAAGTCCCAAACACTGTGTGTTTCTAATTTGATTCTCTTCTAGGAAGAAGGTAGAATCTTTCCTTTGAAATAAGTTTTCAGTGGGGAACTCTAATTTCTCAGTCAATCCCAGCTTCCTAAACCAAATTAAACAAATCTGTCTGTTTGGCTTAAACATTTGCTGAAAAAAATACACGAACAACCCCAAATTTTAGGAAGCTTTCTTCAGTTGGTTATGGTGGTATATGCTTCGTAAATTCAGCCCTCAATTAGCCTGTCAGGAAGTCAGATCATTCAAGGTTAGTCTGAATTACAAACATAGAGAGAGCCTTTATTTTAAAAATTTCTCAAATAAAAAATTTAAAAAAGTACACTCTTGATTATTACAATTTTACATATGGTTTTACAGTTGGATGTCATTTGTCTCACAATGTATCTCATAACAATTATTTAGAATTAACTCAATTCAAAATTCTATTCTTAAAAACATCAACCAAGTGCAATGTCCCATGTCTATACTCATAGCACTCTGGAGTCTGAAGCAGGAATATTTAGGCTAGCCTGGTCAATTAGCAGGTCTACAAAAAAGGCAAGGGTTGAAGGTATAGCTCAGATTCCAGCTCTGCAGATACAAACAACAACAACCCACACAGGCTCTTCACTCCCCGGGTGGACTCTCCTGCTACCCAAAGACAACCAAATGTCCATCCACTAAAGTTATGCCCACAGCAGTTATTAGAACTGGGCTCCTCTCAGACTTTTCCAGGTGTCTAAAAGATGGCACAGTTCACCTGTGTCTGGGCAAGGGTCTCACCAAAACTTGAAATACTACTTACAACCCACTGTGATCGGAAAGCAGATTTATACAATTTCGTTTAAGTCAAAAATTTTGAAAGCATCTGTGCAAACTATGTTAAACAGAAAAGAACATAAGACTATGAAACCTCAGCTGTTGCTTCCCCAAATTTCCAATATTTACCCTTTGTTTAGTAGAATTATAAATGTTTCCTGTACATACTTTATCATCTGCACATTAAGGATTAAAACCTCAGCTTAATAAGCAAATATGTAACAATGTTTGTTAGAAAGATCTTAGGCTTTGGTAATAAATAATGTAATCCTCAACCAACCAAATTTGGGCTAGTAAGCAAAAAGTTAAACTTTGTAGATTTCTATCTCCTTGATCTGTCCATAGCTTGCCTGTACATAGGTCTCCTAAAAATACCTTTTGTCTTTATACATTTAATATACATAAAAAAAGCATTGTCTCAAAAATGTAGAAACAGGCCTGGTGAGCTGGCTCAGCAGGTAAAAGTGATCACTGTGCAAGCATGATAACCTGTGTTCCATCCCTGGACCCCAAATGAAAAGCTGTAAGTGGTAGAAATCATCTGTAATTCCAGCACTTCTATAGTGAGATGGAAGGTGTAGAGAGAATCACCTGGAAGTTCAAGAGTCAGCTAGTCTGGAGTAGACACTAGAGATACCCTACCCTGCTTCACAACAAGGTGGAAGGTGAGAACCAACTCAAAAGTTGTCCTCTGACCTCTAGGCACAGGGCTGCCACAGATGTGCGCACACACACACACACACACACACACACACACACACACACACACACACACACACACACAATGAGAGAGAGAGACACAGACAGAGAGAATTTAGCAAATGGTAGAGAACATGTGTCTTTGCTTCAGGTCCAAGGCTAAAGTAAGTTGTGTGGAATTGTGAGAACAGCATGGAATGTTGTAAACTACTTTATATAGACATGAGAACAGAAGCATCTGCTTTCCAGGGTTGTTGTGAGAAGTAAATTATGTAACTTATAGAAGTGCCTAGAACAGTTGCTGACACCTGGTAAGTGCTTGACAAATATTGTCAATTCTTTTACACCAGATTGCGCTGCTAATACAGACAGCCAAGAGTTTTCAAGCACTGGTTTAAAATGAGATTCCAAATGAAATAAATTGTGTGTAACATCAAATATTGTTTTAAAAGCATTCACCAATCATTAAGGGGAAGCATGGGCATTCAGCATGGTTCAGCTGAAAGAAAACATTCACTGTTCTTGCTGAATTTAACTGTTTTCAGATACACAAAGCTCGGGACAAAAGGGTGACTCTGGGGACTCTATCTGCATTGCAGAGAGCAATCCAGAGATAAATTACATCAGAACTTGCCCTTAGCTCCATATGGCCTGTATTCATCATTTACTGGGTTCACTGCCCTATCTTTAGAGCTTCAGTGATCAGGACAGGAACTGCCCATTTACTTATGCTTGGCTGACCTGAAAATATAAGAAGAGGTGAGGTGAAGGAAAACACCAGTCCTGTAAGACTTGGCCCTGGAGTTAGGATCAACACTTAATCCTGTCTAGGAATGGCTGCCTCTGGCCTAGAGCAGGCAAAGTGAAGGGACACAGGTGTAGTATTTATGGGTTGCAGTCATGAATGGCGTTACACAGAGGACCTGCCTGTAGTTAACTGCAGAGCTGTCTTTCTCTTGTTCAGTACAAAGCCTCACTCACACAGGACATTTTTAGTGACATGTGATCACTTGGTTTGTGTTAGCAACTGAAGTCACTCTCAATAGACTACTTGGAAGTGAACTGATCCCCTTCCAGGCCCCTCCCTCGGACAGGAAGTAGGGAGGGAGAAGGAGACAAGTACTATATTCTCCTTGCCCCATGAAAGTGAAGTAGAAAAGGGCAAAGTCACAAACAAATCCCTTTTTGCAGAAAGATTTTCTTTTCCTTCAATTGATTGCTTCAAAAGATTGCGTAAGTCCTTCAAACTAGAGAAACTTTATCAGGGAAGAAGAAACACATAAGCTTACAACCTTGGCCCTCCCCTTTAATCAGTGTGTCAAGGATGTGTTTAGCCCGAGAATTTGAACATTTTAGCACATGTGCAGAAACTTGAGGCTCTATAGTATCTGGAAAGATCATGAACTGGTATCATGAATTGTGTCCCCCTGAAATTATGAAGTCCGGCCCTCAATATTTCAAAATGTCATTTTTCTTTGGAAATGGGGCTGTTGTAGATGTGGATGGGTGCTATTCCAATGTGACTGGTAAGCCTTATAAAAGAGAGATGTGGCCCTAGATATGCACACACAGGAAGCCCCCTGTGATGTGGCCCAAGATGGAGATCAGGGTGAGGCTTCTACAGCCAAGGTACACCAAAGATTGCCATGAACCATGAGAAACTGGGGGGTGAGGAGGAGCTGAAGCAGGTTCTTCCTTTCAGCCCTGAGAAGGAACAAACCTTGTTGATATCCTCACTGCAACAAAGACCTGTCACCTCCAGAATGGTGAGAAAACAGATTTTGTTATCTAAATCAGTCGGTTTGTAATACATTACTGTGGCAGCCCTTAGAACCTAATACACACATTTTCCCTTCCTTCTGTTCTTCTTCTTTCTTTCTTGTGCCGGTAGGTTTTGTATTAGGTTCATGTGAAAAGAATTTCAATGTTGACCTTGTTGCAATTTCCTGTTTGATATTAGAATACATCCTTACTCAAAAAGGTTATGTCAAATATTGTTTGAAAATTGCATTTCTCACTTTCAAGGTTTTGTTTTGGTTTTTTGCTGGTGACTTTTTACTCACTGTTTTACAATATGGAAATGATATTAGACAAGAAGCAAATCTCAGTGACTTTTCTTATTCAAGTTCAAAGTGGCTCTTGAGACAATTGGAAAAAGCGATGCATTTTCCCCAAGAAACACTAAGGAATATGCAGTGCTGCTGTGATTCAAGAGGCTTGTAGAGAGGGGATGAGACAGCAGGAAAGCAGGACACACAGAAAGAAAGGTAAAAAGCCCCGAGGCAAAAAGTAGATGAAGGTATAATTAATTTAATTTATAACAGCTAGTGGGATAAGCATAAAATAAGACGGAGAATTCATAATTAGTATTAACTCTCCTTGTCATAAATTGGGGCTGGCAGTGTAAGAACACCTGGTACATTTGGTGTTTCACTGTGGGACCCAAGTTAAGAAGCTCTGCTATGTAGTGAGCACTTGAGTATCTGGTTCACTACGTAGAAACAAGCTAACCACAGAGCAGGGCACCAGCTTCCTGGAGCTGGAACAGTTGAAGCTCCCAGCTCTGGGTTGAATACAGCTCTTGACCAGAGTCATGAAGCATAAGCTCTGCTTTCACTGACCCTAGAGGGGCAGAGCCAGCCACCAGAATAAAGGCACTTAGCGGTTTAAGATTTGGCTCATTCAGTCAGAAAAGGCTAGAGACTTGCAATAAAGATAGGTACATATGGAAAACAAATACAAAACAAAAAAAAACTTCTAACCAGGTTATAATGTGTTTTTTTTTTTTAAAAAAATGTAGGTAGGTTTAAGAAAAAAAAAGAAAATGAATGTAGACAGTCATAGAAAAAATAGTTTATAAATAATAAAGTCTTTAAAGAGAGAATAAAGTGATATAAAAAGAATGAACACCTAAATATGGAAAATACACAGGCCATCTTGTCTTGTGTGGTGCTGTGTTGACTTTGAATTTTTTGAATGTTGACTGGATTGTAAGAGGGGCTGCCAAATTAAACCATCCTGGAAATGTAAGGGATGCCTTAACTTTAAGATAGAAGCACACAAAATGTCTTGGGGAAGCAGGTATCTTTTGCTTCCATAGAAAACAAAAGGTTGTGGATTCATTAAAGGCTGATAGAGATCAGGTTTGATTGGGGAGACCTCCTGAAAATGTTTACAACAGGCATGAAGAAACCAAGAAAAACTACCAGACAGGTGATGTACATGCTGACTCCCCTGCATGGAAACAGTTCTGAGACAGGACAACAAATATTACAACTAGCTTTCCTAGGACTTGACAACTCTCTCAGTTTTCTCAGGGTCCCCTAAAGATGCTGATACCCTCGGACAACAGGAAGCAGTCTAGAGAATACAATGCTCACATTACCAAGAGGTGGAGTGAATAGTTTGTGGTCATTTGGTGGGTTATGTATGTTTATCATCACTTAGGAGGGGAGATATACTATTAACCTCAAATATTTTACATTGGTATGGATTTTGATATATTGATACAAATTTAGAGTTATTTTGTTATACTGTATATATGTCTGTATGTATGTTTCTACTTTTGTTAGAGTATTGTGCTTATGCAGATCATTTTAAAATGTAATGTGTAATTTAAAAAGACAGGTTGAAGACAGCTGAGGCTGTTACATAGAGAAACTCTGTCCTGAAAAGAAAAAATTATAAAATGCAGGTTGATATTCAAACTTGTAGTCATGTTAGGTATGTTTTCAAGGTTAAACAGATATATTTCAGATAGATAGATGTTCTTCAAATGCTTCAGAGACCTACAGCATATTGCCTGTTAAAGGTTTAATATTCTAAGGCTTTTCATGACATTCTGGCATCACCCATTTTCTTCATAAAAGGAAGATGGGCATCGAAGAATCTCTATATGGAGTTTTCTCTCACTGTGGTAAAGCTAGTCATAACTAATAATAAGTCTCCATGTCATGATGTGGGAGCTGGCTGGTGGCCTACAAGAAAGTCTGCTATAGGCCAGGTAAAAGGCATCTACTGGGAATAAAGCCAATATGATAAGATATATAATATCATGTCAGGGACAGAGGAATACTGACTTGAAGACCATCTGCCTCACTGTAGTTGGCAAAGCCAGTATATTTCTTTTGCATAGGACATCTTAGATGAGTTTCCAGATACTTGCCACTAAAAGCATTCTAATGATTCAAATACATCTAATGATTCTTTTCACTTTTAAAATGTCTTCTAACTCTTGCATAGTACATAACGATACTTTTTTCTTTTGTGCATTCAACTTACATGCTGATGTGCACTTCCCTAATTCAATGACTATGGGATTAGTGAATCTTTATACTTCATCTCTCACTTGAGAAGCTGTGGTTAGTTGATGCTATTCTAAAATACCCAGCAGCATTTTGCTCTAGAGCCAAACATTATGGCCTCTGTAACTTGTCACAGACTTGCTCTCTAGTTAATGGTTTGATACTGCCATTGCCATCTGACTGGTTCCTAAATGTCAGGATGATCTTGACTCATTTGTAAGTTTGTCAATCTATTTATTATGAACTTTCTGCAAATTGGAATCGAGTAACATCCTCCTTGACGTGACTTCTGTTTTGTAGCTTCTGCTTAAACAACAGCTCACAGACAGGCGCAGAGACCATCAAGGCCAACCCCGATAGAGTGGTAAGTAAGGGTACACAACCCCGATGATAGAGTGGTAAGTAAGGGTACACAACCCCAATAGAGTGGTAAGTAAGGGTACACAACCCCGATAGAGTGGTAAGTAAGGGTACACAACCCCGATGATAGAGTGGTAAGTAAGGGTACAAATCCAGTAGCTCCAGGAAAACTCATTCTCAACAATTCTGAGCAAAAGAGAAAAGTAACTATCATCACTCAGTTAGCATCTACACCTACTGACTTGGAAGGACACTGACCTCCTTATTCAGTGCTTTTCACAGTACATCTCTTTACAGAAGCAACCTGTTTTAGCTCTCCTTTGTCAAGGATATAGGTTTCTCTCAGAATGTATATGTGCTTTCCGCATCCTTCCTAAACAACCCCACCTTTTGACTGTCAAAACTATTTCCAGGGACAAAGCTCTTTGCCCATTGAAGCAGAAATCTTATCAATGGAAAATATTTCCTTTACTGAACCCCAGCCTCTTTCCCTGTGACATTAGCATCAGATTTTCACTAAGGGAAACTAAGAGATCATTTAATCCAAGAACTCTATGTTGTGCCCATGCCCTGCCTTCTGGAACAGAGTAATATGATGACATATAAATTGGGTAGGCTTCCAATTATCAATCTTGTCAGTTGAATAGAATTATATGGCTAGAAGGCACCTTCGCAGTTTTCTCGGAGCACTGATTTATTCCTGTTAGCCATGTGATCTTCTGTGTATTCAAGTTTTTGTGTAAAGTATTTTCATTTGTATTAACCGTTTATTATTTACCACTACCTTGGGAAGAAAGCAGGACAATG
This sequence comes from Phyllotis vaccarum, assembly GCA_033318265.1. Classification (NCBI taxonomy): domain Eukaryota; kingdom Metazoa; phylum Chordata; class Mammalia; order Rodentia; family Cricetidae; genus Phyllotis; species Phyllotis vaccarum. The sequence goes on along the minus strand of JARWLC010000015.1, from coordinate 62,923,962 downwards.
TGTTTTCCCTGTTCTGCAGATGACGATCCATAGTTAGGTAAAGACTAGGCAGTAACTGTAGAAAGACTGAGTCTTATGTCTCTTCATTTCACCCCCCTCGTCCTTTCTGCCCCCAAAGTCATAGGATCAGGATTGCAGTGTTTAGGAAGAGAAAAGACAGACACACTCATGATCTGTAGGAGACTCTCTTTTTTTTCTGTAATATAATTCCCAAGCCCTCATATTTAATAACTCAGGGAAAGAAATATAGAGCATTGTGGAGGGTGAGGGAGAAAATAGAGGGTATAGACACCAGCTTCAGATAGCAGAGGGTAATTCTGGAAAGTCTGTGCAGAAGTAGATCTCTAGCTGGGATTAGCTCTCTTCTGGGATCTAATGGTCTTTCCTAACCCAGTGAAAGTGTCCCTAAGGAGCTACAAGAAGATGGTGGCTTGTCTTTGGGGTTCTTCCTGGGTTTATAAAATTCATGAAGAAGAATCATCTTCCTAGATTTGGTAGGAAAAGTTTCCTTGAATTCCTTTTCTTTAATTTGGAATGGAACAATAGGAGAGGGTGGTCAGGGGTTATGGTGCTCAGATGAAGCATGCTTTTCCTTCTTGCTTTGGGTCTGGCAAGCCCAGAATATAGCCCAGGACTCAGCTCAACTATGATTTTACTTCTGGTTCTTAGACAACTGGCAGAACACACTTAGGTGGTAATGGATTGGGATTTAACTTTGCAATCAAGTTGTCATAGAAATTTTAATCCAATCCAGATAGTAGGTGATGCTATTTTAAATGCTATACCCTGCCTTAATCTTTTATTAGTGTTGAGGAATTCACAAAACACCTTCTGTAATAAAGAAACATGGGATTGTCTACAGCCCCTTGCTTCAAGAACCAGATCCTAGTAGAAAGTAAGGATAAGAAACTAGAGTGTTAGGAGAGCCAATTAGAGAAGAGGGAAGTTTAAAAATAGGGGAAAAAACCTTTCAAAACAAAATGAAATGCTAAAGTATAAAGCTGAATATTAAATAGCAAACAGCTCTTTTCCTTCTATTTGCTTGTTTTTGTGTTAATTTTATTTTATTATTATCTCTTAGAAGCATGTTTATTTTCTAATAAAAAAGAAGGGAATCCAGATGGGAGGAGAGGTAGGAAAGAGTTGAGAGGGATAGAGGGGAAATTAAATAATATGTGAGAAAAAAAGATATATTTCAATAAACAAAATAGCAAAGTCTTAAAAGTTTATTAGGTGAAGATCTTGTGACTCAAATTTACAGTAAACGTACACACGTGTGCTCATATACATAGGTGCACACACACAAGCAACCCCTCCCCCCCCCAAAAAAACCCTGGATTCAGGTTAATGCCATGTTGGATTTCCGGATAGGTTACAGTATTCTTAACCTTTTCACGGTATGTGGGTAAGGAAACAAGAAGAACAGCCCAGAGGATTCCAGCTGATAGATATGACAGAGTTGTGAGTTAAGTCAGTTTTCCATTATTTCAGCACCAATAACGTAAGTCTGAATTGTTGTGTGCTTTGTCAGGTCCTTTTTGTTGTGTTTTCTTTTGTTTTTAAGAAAGAAAAAACATTACCATGTGCTTTAGAGAATATGCTAATAAAATGCAAAACTTATGCTTCATAATGAGCAGACGGGGCTGGAGTCTTGGCTGTGTTCAGTGTTTCTCTAAAGAGTCTAATATGGTATTAATAAGTAAAATATCCTATAATTAAAAACAACAAATTAACAAGGATATGAAAACATCTTTGTGAGTAAAAATATATTTAAAATGCAGTAAGGTCTTGTTAATAGCAAACACACATGTAGTTAAAGTGTATCAATCTCACATATAAAGATAACACAAAAATAGGGGTGGGTTAGGACTCAGCTTTGAAAGCAATTTATTATATAATTTATCTTTTTACTTTATGATGTGGGAATGTCTTTCTGTATGTTGTGAATATCAATCTTTAAATAAAGGAACTGTTTTGGCCCATGACAGGCACCATAGAAAAAGTAGGAGGGGAAATCACAGCATAGGTAGGAGAAGTGGGACGGAGTCAGAGACAGACAGAGCCCGAAGCCCAAAGGAGCAACATGCAAGGAGCACAGGTGAACCATGGGCCACGTGGCAGACAGATTAATGAGAATGGGTTGAGTTAAGATGTAAGAGCTAGCTAGCAATGTGCCTGAGCCATAGACTAAACAGCATGAAGTTAATATAAGCATCTGAGTCATTTTTGTGGACCTGAGCGGCGGCTGGTGGATAAGGGGTCTGGGGCTGCAGGTCTGTGGGTCTGGACCTCTGGCTGCCTGGGACCAGGAAACCATATTGTAACAACTTTATTTGATGTATCTCTTGGCTATTTTTACTGATAATGAGAATTGTCATAATTTTTAAATCAAAGGCTAAGTTCTTAAAATATGTTGACTCTAAGTGACTTACTTTAGAGCTGAGATCAGCTAGTGTATGAGTGCGGACTGAAAACTCTAACAGGCTGTTACTGTTTTCATCATTCTCTGATGCCAACTTTACAAATCAAAAGGGGAAACAAAACAAAACATCACCTGGTTTGGGGGGAAAGACGGGATTTAACATTATTTTCACTCTATCTCCAACCCCATATTTCTTCTGGATCTTGGCTTTATTCTTCAAAAACATATGGATTCTATGTTCAACCTTCATACCCATGATAAGATCTGAGAAAAACAATAGCTAATGTAGGTAACAGGCCCCGGAACCTTGTAGGGTCACAGCTGGCGTGGGCTACGTGTTAAATGTTACTCTCCAGTTACAGAGTCAATCATTTAGCAACCATTGACCATTTCAAAATTTGAATTCTATGCTGACTCAGTAAGACATCTGCAAGTAATGTCAGTTCACTCTCCCAATGCAACTTGTAGCAGTCAAACTGCGCCTTAGTAGTACCCTGCTAGTCACTCGCTTTAAGACAACTGATATTTTATGAATGGGACACATTCAACAATTAATTATGGGATAATTAATTATGGCATAATGCCTATAATAAAGTACGGTTAAGCCATGTATTAAAAAAGATTTATAACTGTGCTTTTTGAAGAGGATAGTAGCTCTATTTTAGCCTGGTTAATTTAAGGAGTTTCAATTATTAAGACAAACAGTTTCATCCTGTCTGGAATTCACGCGCCAAGAGTCTCAGGTTAAGAAGTAACCACTCCATGGATTCATGCTTTGAGACTGCCCCTCCTCATCCTAGCACCTGGGGGTGGTTCACATTTCAAGACACAGAAGGATTTATTTTGTACTTTGGTTCTTTCTCCCTGCATTCTGGTTTTTCCAGAAATGTAAGAACATCATCAGACCCTTCTACATTTTTATATTTCAAGACTCATAATTCCACTATGCTTTCTAATTGGGAACAGAAAGTGGCCACTGTTGGCCTACCCATGAAGAGGCAACATCTAAGACTTTCTGAAGTATCCCAAGGCCACGATTTTCATGTACAGGTACTTTTAAAACCCACTTGCTTAAGAGTACTGTGTGGAGGCTGACACATTACAAAGAGCTTATACTTTTCTGGCACTGGGGTTCATGGTCAGTAAGGACAAATGGATCTCAGCTCTCATCTGCTCCTGGAAGGGTATTTTCGGCCTGTACAAATGAGGCTACTGTGTAGAGCACAGAGCAGTTCCCTTTAACCGTTTCTTTGCTATTCACACTTCAGGCTATAGATATGGTACAGACATCATTTCTTCAGCATCAGAAATCCCTCTAGCTCTGCCTCCCCTGCGCCCCGTCCCGTCCCTCCCCCCCCCTGCTTTGTGCAAATTTTCCCTCTTTATTATCTCTTTAGTTCTCTTCAGGTCCCTGACATGAATCCAGTTCTGCATCTCTGCTCAAAGATTTTCCAACCTCTTCGACTGTGGCTCACCTAGTAGGGTGAAGTGGCCATTCTGCTTTACAAAGAACTGTCATAGCAAACAGTTGCACAGAATAATTTGTGGGCATTGTGAACATCTGTCTGGTGAGATTGGCAGGGGTGGCTCCTGTGTAAACTCAATCTAAATTTGTTTGGAAGTATTGCCTTAGAAAATTTATAAGCCACAAATTGTGACAGTTTATAATGTAAAGGCATCACTTTCCTACCATGTGGTTAACCAAATAGCCAAATATGCTATGGCGGAAATAGATGAAATATGATTTATTATGAATTATCAGGATTAGAAGTCACTGAGAATACAAAGTACACACCAAACACCACAAACTTCCCCAAAGCAGAGGCTGTTGCAACCACATAGTTAATGATAGAAATGTCACTAACATCATGACCAGGCAGGCAAATTCCATTTGTTTCTCACTAAACTCTAGTTTGTTAAAATTTTATTTCTCAACACCAAATACTACTTACTTTTAGCAATTAGTAATTTTAATGACAAAGTGCGCACATGCACTTGAGCACACGCATGTGGGAACACACACACACAAACACACACACACACACACACACACACACACACAGGTTATCACAAACCATTTGCCCTTAAGATTTTTTTTTTTTAAAGACATATTTTGAGACTAGTGTGTGAAACACTGGAAGAATGTTCACGGCCTACCTGTTAGCCATGGTTGAGATGACTTGTTCAGTAGTTGGCTTGTCTTTTTGATGCAACTTCTTATAGTGCTGGTTACTCTTCCTGTTTTAAGTTTTGACACTATGGGGCAAACCTGCCCTAGCCCCTAGTCAGCAATCCAGGGAAGCCCTGATCTCTCACTGGAGTCCCTCTCTGGGAGGGAGAGTCAGATGTTACCCTCTAACTGGGCAGATGGCTGGTGACAACCCCCCTCCCCCCAGCATCTGTGATGCCATAATGGGAAAACTTGGGAGAGTCATTCTGGAGAGAAATCAGAAGACCTAGTCACAGACCATCTCTGCCTTGCCAACTGTTAGACAATGAGCAAACTACCTCACTTTTCAGCTCAGATCTCTACATAACAAAACAGAAATAGCGATAAGATGAAGGCTTTCTTGGGTCTCTTGTGGAGATTGGATGAGATCATGTAAGTAGTAAAGCATCGTAAAATATAAATATGCTGTGAAAGTAACACATCTGTGCTGTGCTTGCTAAATGACAATGTTCATGCAAGTAAAGTATCTGGACTGTCCTTTGATACCAAGTGTGACTGATTTTACAACACATGTGGATGGCTTCTGTCCTTACTGCCAACAAAGGTAAAATGCAGAGGGTCTGAGAGTCAGGGATGAATTTGCGATTCCTCAACTACATTTCTCAACTACCCCAGATCCTTCTTTCTTTTCCTTTTCATGACAGAGAGTAGGGTGCATTACAGACTGATTCCAAACACCAGAATGAAGGAGGCTTTCTGGTTATTTTCTTTTGTTTCTTTATGTTCCATCCCACTGGAGTTTAGGACTCTTGGAAGAAGGCAGGGAAGAATGTTAGGAATTCTTCCTCCACCCAGTTGGGAATGTGTCCTGCTTTGGGCTCTTGGCAGGAATGTGAGGCCTGCCTGATAAGGCCCAGAACTTGGGTTTGCACCCTGCTGCGTGGGTGTGGGTGTGGGCCAGAGCCTCCTCCCCACTCAGACCCTTCTCAACATCCCTCAGAGGCTGCTCTTACTGGACATATCTCTACAGCTAGTAAGGTGGATGTTTCAAACAAAACACATCTGGATGTTTGGTCTTTGGGGAAAAGCACATGGACATGTATTGCTGCTCTGGTTGTTATCAATCTAGGAGAGCAGGGTCTAAACATGAGGCAAACTAAAGTCCCATGCCAACTTTATTCAGAGCATCGGGCAATTTATACTCTGAAGGTTAAGAAGAGTCACCAGAGTAAAGTGTACAGTCACAAGGACAAGCTGCATGAGGCAAAACATGTTTTTATATAGAGGCACATGAATAACAACATCTGACGTAAATTCCTATCAGTGACAGCTGGGAAGAACACAGAAACACATTTCAGGAACAATTCTGGGTTTTGAAGAAACTGAGGTTGCAAGACTCTTGTTTTCCTAGAATTTTCACGTATCCGCTCAAATTCTCTTCACATGAGTCCATTCTTGGACCGTGTTCTGGCAGTCATGGTACTTGGCTGAGTCACTGTTAAGTCTCAGATCCTAGGACAAACAGCTGAGATGCCTATTTAACATATTAAAGCAGAAGTTTTCCCAGCATCCCTCAGTTCCAACCTGTTCTGGAATACTGGGCCCTGGGCCCCAGCTCTCCAGCCAGGGACTGGGCTGCCCTCCCCCAGAGGCTCTCCCCTATATAATCCAGCCATTTGGCTACCTGCCCCCTTTATACCTTTGCCCTTCTGGCTGTTGCATCTGGTTCTCCTTTCTCCCTGTCCCCTCTCACATGGCTCAGGGTCCTGTCCACTCTAGATGTCTCTGTCTCTGGCTACAATAGACTTTCTCCTCCACCAATCCGAGGAGACCACTCATGTCCTTTACTTCTTATCTCTTGTTTTTCATTTAGCCACTAAAGGTACCAATTAGGCCCCAAATATTGTTACAGTAACAGAAAGCTGGCTAACACAAAGGACAGTCTTTGAAATAGTCTGTGGGCTTGTGGTTTTTGTCTATAAAACAGAAATAATAGCCAGACAGTGATGGTGCACGTCTTTAATCCCAGCACTGAGGAGGCAGAGGCAAGCAGGTCTCTGTGAGTTCGAGGCCAGCCTCATCTACAGAGTGAGTTCCAGGACAGTCAGGGGCTGTTATACAGAGAAACCCTCTTTCGAAAGCCAACCCCTTGAAACTCAGAAATAAGAATTGTACCCATTTCTAATGGTTGTTGGATGATACAATATCTAAAACACTTATCATAGTGCTGCTCCCTAAATTCAAATTAGAAAACCAATTTTTTTAAAATTAGTCATTTATTTTTATTTTATGTGCATTGAATTTCTGTCTGCAGGTATGTCTGTGGAATCTTCTGGAGCTGGAATTAGAGACAGTTGTGAGCTGCCATGTGGATGCTAGGAATTGAACCTGGGTCCTTTAGACAAACAGACTGCTCTTAACCATTGATAGAAGCATTCAGGCAGTCAATAGCCACTTAGTCCCTATGTGCATGTGCTATGCTCCCTCTAGTCCCTTCCCCAGAGGCAGGACTCTGTGCTTTCTTCTCTCCTTCAATCCTCCAACAAACCTCCTTATTGTATGGTGTGATATCACCTGCTATAAATTACAACTGAGCCATCTCTCCAGCCCCCCAAACCCCTACTTTTATATGACTAGGTTTTAAATGACCTCCAGAACCAATATAAGTTTAAAGTATTACAGTATACAATGACTTCATATTTGCTATTAATAGATTTTCTGCCCCCCACCCCATAAGTTTCTCCACTGACTCAGTAAGTCACATCAAGTCTATTGAAAAAGTATGACAGCGGATATACTGAGCAAGGCAACTCCAGAGTGGATTTTCTTGTCCCAGACATAGAGGCCAGAGAAGTCACATGCCAGAACTAAAGCAGGAAGATTTTATAGGTTGTAGGTGAGGGTGATGACTTGTCCACCCAAGCTGGGTTTGTACCCAAGCACAGTCAAAAGCTGAGCGTTTAGGTGGCTGGAGGCATCAGGGGAGGGAGGGAGGAAGTTACAATAGCTGCCAAGAATGCTGAGCTGGGCTTCGGTGGCTTTCTTTGTTCAGAGACTCTCTGAGTGGGCAGGTTTTGAAGAGAGAGAGAGAGAGAGAGAGAGAGAGAGAGAGAGAGAGAGAGAGAGAGAGAGAGAGAGAGAGAGAGAGAGAGAGAGAGAGAGAGAGAGAGAGAGAGGAAAAGAGGGGGGAGGGGGCTTTCTGCCAGCTGGGGCTCCAACCAGTTACTTCTTCTAAGGTGGGGACCAAGTATTCAAATATATGAGCCTTGGGGGCTGTTCTCATTCAAAGTAGCACAGAGGCAAAAGCCCAAAGGCTTTGGGATTCTTTGTCCTTGAGGGACCAGGCTTCCAGTCAGGTCAACATCTGAGTCTCAAACTTTACCTGACTTAGAGAAGGTCTCTATGCACTAGACCTCTATCTGTTTTTTTCTTGACATCTTGCTTTTTTTTCTGCTAGCTTTCCTGAGGGAAAGTTTGGAGAAATTGGTCTCCATCCATCTTTATCCTCAAGTGGGTCAGATCAGAAATCCTGACTCCATCTGACGTCCTGAAGCATCAGCATTTCCTATTTCCAAAGGCCTCACACTTGGATTTTTACAATGAGAGTTTTGAGCCTATTGGTTTACATTTACATTTTTTGGCTTCCTCCTAGTACGGTGGGATTGAAGATACAACTCTAGCCAATTTCCTTGGTTCTCAGAATAACAGCCATGGATTCTAGACATGAAGATTTGTGTCTACTTAGGAAAAGAAAATTTTTTCAACCAATTACCTTAATACATTCAGTCATTAACAATCATTATTTGCCATCTACTTCATACTTCATGAATCTTAGAAATTTTGTCCTTTTACTGTTAGCAAGGATGCACTTTTCTATTGGGGATTAGAAAAGAACATTTAAAACGATTGTTTCGCTGACCTACAAGTTCTAAAGGCATGCCTAGGTCATAGCCTTTATAAAGTAGGCTGGGACCATAGACATTTGAGGGGTCATGGAGAACAGCCAGGAGAGCCAGGAAAAGGTCTGTGTGAGGAATGAAGTGCGGGGTGAGAAGGAACTTTCTTGCAAGACACTTTGGACTTGGGGCAAAGGACCAAGGCAGAGATTAAAGGACCTTAGCCATTATGTATGGTGTGGCCTGCGCCAGAACCAGGCAGGAGCTGTTGCAAGGCATGGTTAGACAGGGGATGGAGTGAACGATTGGTCAGGCTCCTGGAAGAATGGCTCCTTGTTGGAATAGGATCTGAGCCAGAGGCAGGAGGGTGGCTATGGAGGGCTAGAATACCAGAGCCCATCACTAGTTACTGTTATGAGCAGTGTCGGGCACTGTGCACAGGACACTGAAGGTGCCTCTGAGCACTGGCCTATCCCTCATCACTTTCTTTTGAAATCCTCTACTCCTTTAGTTTTCCCTGTCTTGGCAGTGCCCAGTGGATTAGCCTGGTCTCCTTTTACCTCTCCATCTGCCAGTGCATGGTACATGCATCACTGTGGTGACTTTGGTCTATGGCAAACACTACTGCTAACTAGTACCCAGTTCTTTTCTTGAGCATTATTCTTGCTTTACTTACAGTTAAGCAGAGTCCTATGACTTATTTGGGCCAAGAAAATATGAATGAAAAATTGTGTATTATTTCTGTGCAAAGAGAGTGAAAAGCTTTTCCTCAGTTTTCTTTGCATGAAATATTTCTTTTCTCTTCTATTGCGTAGAATGCAGCGCCACCCTCTAACAGCTCAAGGGTAACATATTGAGGTGGTGGAGTCCAGACAAAAGTATGCTGACTAGCCAGATAGAAGACCATAGTCTGATATCAACTTTTCTGGGATGACTCCTTGCAGATCTATTACCCCTCTTACATATTCCCATCTTCTACCAAACATTACTAACCATACTATATTACTTCTATTTACAAATATTTTCCTGGGACAATACAAAGCTAACTGGGTCAATACCTATCAGGTACATACTGGATGCTCACTTGTAAATGATGAGGTAACGTGACTTAGAGATGATGAGGGCACTCAGTGCTCACCCTTGGACACAAGATGATCATGAATTGGGATACAGATTGGAAAATTCACCTTCAGAACTCTATACTTTGACAGACCTCCACATCTAGTGGGGTTGGTGTTCTGGTCTCTAACTTCACTGTAGGCTTAACAAATGGTGGGCCTATGGTAGGAATTTAGCTTTATGTATTAGTTCAGATTGTTTCAGAATTAGATGGAGACCATGAAGAGATAATACTTTAAGTAAATTCTAGTAAAGTAGAAGCAGAGGGAAGGAGGTAGGACTTGGTATATCCTCATAGTCACTGACATCATTAATATTAGCAGTTGTGCTTAGACAGTAAAAGGCTAGATATAGCTTCAGTAGTACCCTCGGGGACCATTTTAAACACCCTAATCCACCCCTGTGGTCATATATTGTGTATCAAATAAATATTGCCTGAAGATCAGAGGACAGAGCCAGCCACAGCGTTAGCCACGGAGGTCAGGCAGTGGTGGCACAGGCCTTTAATTTTAGCACTCAGGAGGCCGAGGCAGAGATACAAAGACCACCCTGGACAGAATGAGATTAATCCAGTCCAAAAGAGTAACAGAGGCAGGCAGTGGTGGTATGCACCTTTAATTTTAGTGTTTGGGATCACATACCTTTAATCTCAGCACCAGGAAGGTTGAAATAGGAAGTGATATGGCTGGGCAGAGAAAGGAATACAAGGAGGGTGGAGACAGGAGTTTGGGGCCCTTCCATTTTGGCCTGCCCTGCACCTCCTTTCACTCCCCCTCTTCAGTCTGAAGATCTGTGGAGACTGGATCTACCCCTTTGGCCTGAGGACCCAATATTAGTGAGAAGTTTCTCTAGTGGCTTGTTTCTCTCTCTCTCTGATCAATATCTACCTCTGGGTTTTTATTATTAAGACTAATTAGTATTCGTGCAACACTCCCCTTTTACCACTGCTCAGAACAATAGCACTAAATAGGCTACAAAATGACAGTTCTTTTCAGCTTAAGAACTAGAAAGCCAGAAAGCCGAGAATCCCCTGTTGAACTCACCTGGGAGTATGCATGTCAGATAACTCTCGGCTATCACTCTCCACACAATGCTGATGTGTGTGTGGATTTGGAGTCAAATTTGCAGATATGGAATTCACAAATAATAAAATGCAACTCTAGTTGTAAGTTACTGAATATCTACCGGGTGGCACTGAACTACATGATTTATATATATGCATATTATCAAATTAATCAAGTCTTCATGCTTCAAGGGAGATAACTAAGAGTTGGTACAATGGGCACATCCTTGGAGTCATGAGATATATAGAAAGGCAGGTGTCTTATAGTCTGTGTGTCGAGGTTCTAAATTCATGACAGGGATTGGAAATTCTAGATCACATATGAGTTCTAGAGAAAGCATGCCTAGAAATGAACAGTACAACCATCCCAGCTCCTGCATGTGCCCAGACAGCATCACACAAAGTCACAATCAAGTAAGCAAAGTCAGAGGCACATATGTCTTTCATAGCACTGGTTGGCTGAATGGGGAGCCAAGAAGAGCACAGGCTCTAGACCTGCATCTTCCTCCTGCATTTCTATGCTAAGCCCCAGGGTTCTGTGTGACAGTTAGTGATGTGGTATCACTATGTGACAGCGGAGGAGGTACTTTTGTGTGTGTGTATTAACTATGCATAGTAATTTGCTTCATATGACATTTTCATTTATGTATATGTTTCACATGAACCCCCAGAACTCCCTCTTGTTCCTCCCACTATTAACAATTTTTTTCTCTTATCGATTAGTCCGCTTCCTGGTTCTTTTTGCATGCCCGTTGCTTTTTATTAGGGTTTCTTACAGGATCCTGGGTGAGGAGTTGTTTACAGGATTATTGGCTCCCTACCAGTGGCTACATAATTGAAGAAAACGTCTCTCTCCCTGAGGAGAGTTCTTGATTTCACAGCAGTTGTGATCACTAGCACAAGACCTGGATAAGATTGGACCTGTCAGTCCTGCCACGGGTTAGGGAAAGCGTGTGGCCCCACCTCACCATGAGGAATTACAAGCTCTAAGGGAGAGATTCATGAGGCCCCTCTCCCTCCTTGAGTATCTGGAGAAGAGGCCTTTGATTAGACCCTGAGTCCTAGCTATCATGGATGAACTAGACTCCCCCCCCCCCCCCCAGAACCCAAACTGGTTGGCACCTTGGCCCTAGTACTTCCAGAAGGGTTACCTCGTCCAGAGTGCTGTATACAGTCACACTATCAGCAGCTTGCTTTCCAGCCAGGACCCTCTAGACTCTGTCCCAGACCGTGTGCAGTTCATTCCTCCTCCTCATCCCAGCTGTTCTTATCAGAACTCTGTCCTCTTCTCCACTTAGCTCTCCTCTGTCTGCTGAGGCCAGTTCTGTCCGGTATCTACTAGCCACATCCAGACACCTCACCTCCTGCGACTTCCTTGTGAGTAGAAACATCATATGGACAGAATCCCTTCTAGAAGTTATCATTTTGTACCACGCAGCAGTAGGACATATATTTAAATCACGACACCCTCAGGAACAGGGAACAAATGAGCTGAAATAATTGTAAAGCATGCAAGATGGGCCTTGTGGAACGGGGGGGGGGGGGGGGGGGCACCGTGAGGGGGGGGCACCGTGAGACAGCAGTCTTGGATATTAGTGGCTTCCTCATTTTTTTTTTTTTTTTTTTTTTTTTTTAACCAGGACTCAAAAGGAAACGAAGGCCTGCTGGGAGACATGAGCTTTCCAAAGTGCTGTAGAAAGACATTTTAAGGCATAGAGCGCTTAGCCCAACAAACAAACAAACAAAAAAAGACACTTTCTTTTTCCTTGAAATGCTGAATTAAATAAACTAAGGTCAGAGTTGCAGCCGAGCTTCATTCTCAGGGAGAAACTTGAAGAGGTTCCGCAGAGGTAAGCCACTGAAATGAGTTGAATTATTAGATTCATTAAAAGTCACAATTAAAGAAACATAGCCAACAGAACTTGTCACAAAACTTTATATAGATGGTTGTTCATGGCAATCTTCAGTGTTTTGGCCTAAAGTTTGTGAAATGGACCCTTTTCAGAACTCAAATTTGTATTTAGAAAAGCTATGTAAACACTCTACAATGTGGGGCTGGAGAGCTAGCTCTGGTTAAAAGCACTTGCTGCACAGGTAGAGGACTTGGGCTGGTTCTCAACACCACAAAGCAGGGGGTGCCCCAAAACACCTAGAACTCCAGCTCCAAGGAATCAAAAAACCTATCTTTGGCTTCCACTGGCATCTGCACCCACATGGTATGCATCACACACACACACACACACACACACACACACACACACACACACACACACACACACACACACACACACACTAAAAATCTCTTTAATACAAATCTCTTTAATAAAATATGCCATAACATTTTATAGGCTTTGCTTCCCAGACCTTTTTCTGACATTAGACCACGGAGGAAGAAGACAGAAAGGCATTTGAATAGCAGCCTTTGGAATATGGCCAGAAACCATGAGGAAACTGTAAGCAGTTTCCTTATTTTTGTGCTTGAGATAAAAAAAATAAAAATTTAACTAGTATTGAAATTAGCCACAATGCCAAACCCTTAAGGCAGAAGGCGTTGGAGTACGGCAAATGGCCTAAAAGCAGCATTTTGGACAACTTTATCACTTCCCTGCTGTGTATAGCATAGCAAACAAATTAATTATTCCCAGATGTCGGGGATGAAGAATGTTGCTGGATTGTTTTGCCTCTGAAACTCTACAGTGTAAACACACACAGAACCATGTTCCCCTTTTTGGCTCCCAATATGCAAGTAATTATACACTGTGCAGGGTACTGTTGGATGGGCTCTTCTTTGAATACCAAGCAAGTTCTAGGTTCCGTCAGCCCTTTGGATTGCATGCCCACAAACATTTTTCTCTGACAGTCTTTACTAACAACTGGCAAACAAACCCAGAGCAGAGCAAGGCTTGTTTCTAAATTATTCCAATTGTCTTCAAAGCCAGACAAGCGTATTTTACCTCAAGTAGAACCGAACTCTCGTGCTATCTCAACGACAGTTTTTCTGCAATCCTTGTGGGAAAAGGGGACCAGAGTTCATAATGGTTTTTATACTTTCCTATTCCTCATATTTAGGCTACAAGTAAACAGAGAGGGGGCAGGCTATGAGTCAACTACTAATTAGAATGTGTTTAGAATTAAGCACAGATCCTGTGAGCCAAATAAAGTGATTAAAGGGTCATGTTTTTTTAAATTCCAGCCCCAGATTTTTGCACAGGAAATGGAATGTGTTTATTATCAACTACCTAGACCTTCATACTTCTTGGAATAAATCAACTCAGTAAATTTGCTCTGTGCCTTCATACAATGAAGCACAGGTGTGTGTGTGGGGTGTGTGTGTGTGTGTGTGGTGTGGTGTGTGTATGTGTGTGTGTGTGTGGTGTGGTGTGTGTATGTGTGTGTGTGGTATGGTGTGTGCATGTGTATGTGTGTGGTGTGGTGTGTGTATGTGTGTGTGTGGTGTGGGGTGTGTGTGTATGTAGTGTGTGGTGTGTGTGTGTGTGGTGTGGTGTGTGTGTGTATGTGTGTATGTGTGTGTGGTGTGGTGTGTGTATGTGTGTGTGTGGTGTGGGGTGTGTGTGTATGTAGTGTGTGGTGTGTGTGTGGTGTGGTGTGTGTGTGTATGTGTGTATGTGTGTGTGGTGTAGTGTGTGTATGTGTGTGTGTGGTGTGGTGTGTGTGTGTATGTGTGTATGTGTGTGTGTGTGTGTGGTGTGGTGTGGTGTGGTGTGTGTGTGGTATGTGTGTATGTGTGTATGTGTGTGTGTGTGGTGTGGTGTGGTGTGGTGTGGTGTGTATGTATGTATGTATGTGTGTGTGGTGTGGTGTGGTGTGGTGTGTGTGTGGTGTGTGTGTATGTGTGTATGTGTGTGTGTATGTGTGTGTGTGTGTGTGTATGTGTGTGTGGTGTGGTGTGGTGTGGTGTGGTGTGTGTGTGTGTGTGTATGTGTGTATGTGTGTATGTGTGTGTGGTGTGGTGTGGTGTGGTGTGGTGTGGTGTGTGTGTGTGTGTGTGTGTGGTGTGGTGTGTGTGTGTGTGTGTGTGTGTGTGTGTGTGGTGTGTGTGGGGGGGGGGTACATAAAAGAGAAGGGAAGTTCTGCAGTCTTGCCAACCCCAGCCCAGGTGAGAGGAAAAGTTCAAGGAAGGTTGATATCTCAAAATGAATAATAAAGGAAATTCAATGGCCAAACAATATTCAGGTCAGGTGGAAGCCCAGAGGGGGAAAACACTCATTCAGAACTGGGCTGCCCTCCTGCTTTCTCTGAAGTGAGCAGCTGCTGGTTATTGAAACCAGCCCATGTGGAGGGTCCCTGCCACCATGGCAACAGCAGCTGACAGTTGGGAACGGCCCAGGCACAATGAGGCAGGTCCACAGCCAGAAGCGCTCTGGCTGCAGATGAAGGTGGCAGTGTGGGCTTTTTTTTTTTTTTTAACCTTTTTTATGTGCATTGGGGGATTTTGATTCTTGAGTCTGAGGTTAGCTGTTGGAAACTTTTCTGCCTCTATAACCTTGACCAGAGGTGCAGATCTCCACTTGAGCAGCAACAGAGAAGAGAAGCATTTGTTCACCAGACAAATAATTTATTTCCAAATTCTTTTAATAATCTCTGACAAATCCTTTGTAGGCTCTGAGAATTTGTACCTGACCTCTTGTATTGCAGCCTTATGATGTTTTTGGAATAATGTTTAGCTTGCTTGTTAGAGCAGTAGTGTCTAACACCTAACTCCCATAGGAAAATCTTGTCTTGTGGATTGAAAGTCTTAGCTGATAATTGACTAAAGACATCAGATTAAAAATTCAGGTTATGGTTTAAATGTTATATATGCAGAACCTTAATAATCCACACATCCTATATTGAACTCACTGTTTTTATTAGCACCAAAAGCAGAAAATATTACAAAGGAAAGTCCAATGTAATAATTTCATGGTGTAACATATACTTAAACTGCCAGGATTCCAATTCTGTCAAGTTACCCACTAAATTATCTTTGGGAAGTTACTGAAACATTCTGCAACTCTACTTTCTTGTATGTAAAGTGGGGATAAGAATAACAGTACCTGTTGTAGATGTCAAGTTTATACTTTGAAGTGCTTTGAATAGTCTATGGTTCATATAAAGCCAGTGAATGAACAAAGATAAGAGGATCTTTGTGTTTGTGCTGATGGATTTGTAAGTGTGAAGGTCAATGTCTGGTGTCTTCCACTGTTTCTCAATACATCATTATTTTTTTTTTTTTAACATTTCTTTCTATTGAGATTATAATTACATAATTTTCCCCTTTTCTTCCCTCCTCCCCACAACTCCTCCTGCATAATTCCCTGCCCTGTTCCCAATCCTCTCATTCAAATTCACGGCCTCTTTTTATTTGTTGGTGGTGATGTTTGTGTGTGTGTCCCTAAATATATAAATACAACCTGTTCAGTCCATATGTTCTTCGTATGTATGTTTTCAGGGCTGACCATTTGGCATTGGATTGATGTGCTCTTCTCAGGGGAGGATTATTCCTGCTGCTCACAGTATTCCCTACTTGGCTGTCGTTCTCTCTTGAGGTCTCTAGTTTTTCTCCCTTCTGTGTTAGATGTCCTTTGGTGTCATCCTTGTTCAGCTCGTAAGTAGGCAGACAGGTCGATGAGACTTCATGGGTGTAGGAGGCACAATCTCACAGCAAACTTCCTGTTCCACTGCTCTTACAATCTTCCTCAACCCCTCATTTCCAAAATGATATCTAAGCCTTGTGAACTGGGGTTGAGCTGTAGATAAATCAGTTGGGACAGAACTCCATAACTCTGATTTTTGATCGGTTGTCTGTAATGGTCTCCATTTGTTGCCAAGAGAGGTTTCCTTGATGGAAGGTGAAGACTACACTTACCTGTGGGTATAGGGTCAAATTTTTTAAATGAAGTTAGGAACTATGCTGGTTTAATAGAGTGGTGGTTGTAGGTTCTCCTCCAAGTTCCATGACTCCACTAGTCCTGAGTAGTTGGCTAGGTTTCCAACACCAGGAATGGTTTCCCTCTTGTTGAGTTAGCCTTAAAGTGTAATTAGAGAGCCATTAGTTACTGTGAAGGTTTGCAGGACAGTCTGGCACCTGTAGGGCTGTTGTGCCATGATGTTTATAGACACCATAGCCAGGTAGGAGTATTGATTGCTTCCCTCCTTTGGAACATTGCATGGTGTGTTTTATACCTTGAAATCTACTCTTCAGGGAGGAGGTTTTCAGGCAAGAACCAGCTCAGGTCCTCTGGGTCCTGGTCTGACGTTCATGGTATCAACAATAATAGGAACTTACCTTCCACTCCTGCTTTTAAACCAAAGGCAACAGCAATTGCCTACAATGTAGACCTTATTTCTTGAGGCAGAGTTTCTCACTGAATCTGGAATTTACTGATTTAGCTGAACTAGCTGTCTAGTGAGCCCCAGAAGTCTTCTGTCTCTGCCTCTTCAGTGCTAAGGTTCCAGGAACCTGTGCCCCCACGTCTGGCCTCTTAATGGGAGCTGAGGATCCACACTCCGGTCTTGCTTATGCAGCAAGTACAAGGAAGATGACAGATTCATCTTCCCTGCCTTTGGAAAGAGAATATCTTTTTGTTTTGTTTTGTTTTCTATAGCAAACACCTTTGGAGTTCAGGACAGCAGAATGTATTTCTATACCTGTGTCCACAGCTGGTAAACATTAGACTTCTTCTCTCTATGGGGTCTAACTCTTCTGGTGTCAGCTTTA
The DNA here is from genome assembly GCA_033318265.1 of Phyllotis vaccarum. Lineage (NCBI taxonomy): Eukaryota > Metazoa > Chordata > Mammalia > Rodentia > Cricetidae > Phyllotis > Phyllotis vaccarum. The sequence goes on along the minus strand of JARWLC010000015.1, from coordinate 62,906,574 downwards.
AGACCTCTTAAGTCTGATAAAGCAAGCTGCTTATGAAATCGGCCAACTTTAAAGCACTTTCAAAACTAGTTAGTAGTTCTTCTGAGTCGGTTGGAGCTGCACTCATGCTTATGTGTTTGTTAAAAACACAGGCAGAGTGTTTTTTAAATCATAAGATCCAATCCTAGAATGGGAACCCCTTCAGTATACCAACTCATTGTTAAAACAGGTAAATTCCTTCTGGAGATAGGAAACCAATCCTTCTCTACCTCTATAATAGGGTGGAGTGTATCTTTTCTACCAGAGTTTGTTCAAAGATCTTTCCAATCATCCCAAGTTTCCATTGTTGGTCCTGAAGAGCCCACTTAGACTCAATAAGTTAATTCATGTGGTTTCCTCCCTCCCTCCTCCCTTCCTTTTTTTGGGGGAAGATTTGTTTGTTTTCAAGACAGGCTTTCTCTTTGTAGTCCTACCTGCCCTGGAGCTCACTCTGTAGATCAGGCTGGCCTCAAACTCAGAGATCTGACTGCCTCTGCTTTCTGAGTGCTGGGATTAAAGGCATGCACTACCAATGTCCAGCATGGTTTCTTTTCAAGACTTAAAAAAATAAAGCCTGGAGTTTCATTGTTGTCCACAGTGGGGTCAGCCTAAAACTGATCCTACTACATAGTCAATTTCTTGTGTTTACACTTCCCTTTTTAAATATGGGAGGAAGCATGCCATTAGGTATCAATGGTTGAAAATGTTCTCAAGAAGATCTCATTAAATGCTTTCCACGTAGGCATAGTAGTTGACCATGGAGACCCTATAACTTTTTAGAATCCTAGTCTGCTTGAGGCTAAAGGGTTAGCATTTTAGCCAGTGTTTCAAATTAAGACATACATTCAAGCTGGGTGGAGTGTCACATGCCTTTAATGCCAGCACTCAGGAAGCAGAAGCAGAGATCTCTGTTAGTTTGAGGTCAGCCTGGTAAGCATAGTGAGTTTCAGAACAGCCAGCCAGAGATATATAGTAAGATATGACTTAGGAGAGAAAGGAAACGCACACACACACACACACACACACACACACACACACACACACACACACACCAAAACTCTAAGAACAAAAACTCTAAATCACTCTAGGACCTCAAAGAAATTAATTTTTATTCAGTTTTGCAAAATGGCAAAAATACTAACTATATTTAATAAAATAATATAAGGGGATTCTCCCTGTTTTATAACAATTCCAAATGGAGTCATGTAAGTGCTCAGAGGCATGGAACTTTAATCACAAAGTTGAGTGCTTTAGTGACCAAGTCTGAAATACACAAATAAATTCATTTTTAAAAGTTCAAGGTTATGCCAGAGTTTAACACATATCCTGTTTTCTAAGAAAACAAATGTATTATTATCTCAAGTAAGATTTTCTGTGGAAAATTTTTTGGAAGCCAGAAGCAAAATTAGGGCTGTATTCCAAAGCTAAAGGAAACAGAAGCAGTCACTAGAAGCAACACAGACCCACTGAATCCTTAGTGTGGTGGCTGTTGCTGGTCCAAGAGGTTTAAATGGAAATCCTTAAAAAAAAGTCTTTCTTTCTACGTCTCACTCCAAGGTCTGAGAGAACCTCATGCAAACATTTAAAAGAAGAACCTACAGCCTGTAGGGAGAGAAATAGTCAAGAGGCTGGATTCATTTTCCACTTGGGTCCCTTGTGGGTGCATGGAAGCTACTGTCCATCTCTGGGATATTAGTAATGGTGGCAGTCACGGCAGCTGTTAGTAGTCCCGGCAGCAGAATTAGTAACACTTTCATTAAAACCATATTGATGCTTCAGAGGAGATATTATAACCTCCCTTAGCTAGAGGCTGAAGATCAGAGAAGCCAAGTCATATGACTTTGTTAGGAATTAGAAAGTTGGGATTTTGAATCTGCATCTAACTGATTGCTCTGTAGCTGGACATGATTAGTATGAAGGAGGAATTTCAAATGTTAACACAATTATGGTCATTTAGAAAGTGTGTGAGATGTAGATTCAAATGTAGGTGAACCACTGTGCTGCCTGAGACCCTGCATTTTTCATAAGCTCTTGGTTGGTGGTGTTGCTTCAGAAAGCACATTTTTGAGGAACAGAGGAAAGGAATGATTCCTGTCAGAATGTATGGCCTCATTTTACCCATCTGCAGCACAAGGAGGTTTAGTAAAAGTATTTTGAAGGTACACTGCAGTTCTAAATCCCCAGTGTCCGGGGGCCCAACATGGTATTAAGAAACCAGATCACCTGGGAATGACTCCCAGCCACAAGCATTTCAAACCCGGTTTCTGAGGAGGTCCTGGCTGATGACTGCATCTTCTTGCAGCACCTCTGACAGGTGGGGACCAGCCACCCTTACAAATGACATTATTGTTAAGCTTTAGGCTGAGCTAAAATCATACTGAAGAGTTCAAAGTACCTCTTTACATAAGCGTCTTTAAAGATTATGAATGTAAAAATAGCTTCTTTTGCAAGACTCTTAGATGGCAGGCTTTCTGTTTAATAGTAAAAATGAGAAGCCTCCAAACAGCAATGTTGCACAATACTTTAAAAAATACATTAATGCTTCATTTTAAAGCCTTACAGAAATTGAGGTTTTCTGAATTAACAAAATATACTTCGTCAAAGATGGTCTGAACGATAAAAAGCAGCAGACACCGGCGCAGCAAGACTAAAAGCATCACTTTAGCAGAGCAAGCTGGAAGCCTTTAAGGAAATCTTCCCACATATAGCTTTTCTAAGTGTAGGAGCAAGTCATAAGCTTCCCAAAACACTTAGGCCTCTAGGATGCGCAACTTTACAAGGAAGCCATTTGTAATTTAAAATGGGTGTCCTTGTTGAGATGCGATTTCTTACAGCTTCTAGTCTATGTAAGAGAGTGGCACCAAGGAAACAGGTTTTCTTCCAAAAACCATAGTCTAGGTCACCACAAGAGATGCAGGAGCAACATTTCTAAACCAAGGGCTTAGAAGAAGGGCATGCCTGGTGTGACCGGCTACAAGTGGAGGATAATTTCCTGATGGTGAAACTGAGAAACTGTAAGTGGAACCTCTAATTGAGGGGTCTCGAGAAAACACAGAAATACATTCATCTGGATGACCTAATTATATTTTTGTCTGAAGCAATCCAGTTGGGGCAGCTGTGAAGTCCATATTTATTAACCAATGCTTGGTTACCTTTGACAGTGGTGGTCAAACCTATAAAAGTCGAACCTATTTTTTTCTAAGTAATTTATGCAAATAGAATATAAAATAGAAAAGGGCTGAGCTTCTGCATTTGAAGTTTTGGAAAGTCTCCTCAGAGATGCTCTAGCTAACACAGGCTGTGCTCTGCATCAGCTGCTGCTTACCCCACGGCCAGACATGGTGGCCAATTCTTGTAAAGACAGCGTGAAAGAGGCAGAGGCAAAGGCAGGAAGGCTGTGGTGAACTCAAGGCCAGCCTGGATTACAAAGTCAGCCCCAAACTAGTTGAAATTACAGAGTGGTCATCTAAAAGCAAACAAACCCACAGCCCACCCCAGAACTAAAGGGCTCAAACTAAAACCTTATTATCTTCCTTGGTCTTGAGGCTTGAACAGATCTGGCTACAACATTCTTAATAAGACATTCCAGTTGCAGTCATGAAAGCATCAGAGAATCCCCAGGCTGGACATACAAATGCTTCTCTTGCTTCTGAGCCCTGCTTTGATGCTCCTGGAGTCTCTGTCCAGGCTGGACATACAAATGCTTCTCTTGCTTCTGAGCCCTGCTTTAATGCTCCTGGAGTCTCTGTCCATGCATTTTATCACCCACCACCTTTCAGTGTAGTTTAGGATTCTAGTAGCAGTTATTTCTGGGTACTCACATGTCTTATATAACAGCTATGGTCTACCAGGCAGGAATTGAAACTGCTAGGGCAGAAGACAGCTATGTCGAAGATCACCTCCACTGTATTCTGTTGGTAAAGAAATCATGTGGTTTTCTGATTCAAATGGTAGAAAAACAATTATCTCTGATAGGTAAGGTAGCACAATGTCATTTTGTGGAAGAGTTTATGGGATAGGAGATTTTGTTGCAGCCATCTTTGGGAAATGGTGTTTGCCACAGTTGAAGAGCATTATTTATGGTTGTTAATATGAGTTTTCCTGGAGGGAGACTTAGACAAATATCAGTTTACCTGATAGAATGTGGAGAAGAGACTGAAGAAGTAACTCCACCCAAGTCAATGTTGGTGAAGTTATGTGTTTAAATATTTCACCTATATGTATGTTTGTGTACTATATACTTGTCTGGTTTTCACAGCAGTCAAGAGGAGGGTATCAAATACCCTGGAATTCAAGTCACTAACAGTTGTGAGCTGCCATGTGGGTGCTGGGAATCTAACACAGATGCTTTGGAAGAACAGCCAATGTTCTTACATATGGAGCCATCTCTCCAGCCCTGAACTAATTAGCTTACTAGACTTATTTACAGGAGTGTCAGTAGGGGTTACTTATAGGAACATGGGTGACTCAGATAGTTAAATCACTAAAAGGTTCTTTCTAGCATGAAAGGAAAGCTACATAATTGGATCTACCCACCCAACCTGCAGGTGGGCCTCATGAGTCCTGTAAATTTTGTGATCTTCCTGTGCCTTGTAAAATCTTCTTACTCCAGGAGGAAATGTTTCAGTCCAAAGGAAACAGCTACACAACACTCTACTTCATCCTCCAACAGGTATGTTCTTTCTGCTATTCTTCTATGCTGTTCTGTAAGCCTGATAGTGGGTGAGATAGATGTTCCTGTGGAATGGTTCTTAAATCAATGATTGTACCCATTAGAGTTATGCTACTCTTGTGCCAGCAGGTACTTTTCCTTGACATATTGACAGTCTATAAACTATTTATTTATTTATTTATTTATTTTTGCCAATAATTTCCCCCAAACAGTCTGCATAACCCCTTTAGGCCCTCTAAAAGTCAGTTAGCAGGGAGGGAGTTCCTGGCTTGATTTCAGTTTGATTTCTCTGTGTCCTGAAACTGAAGCATGTAGTATTTTAGCAATAGTGTCTTACCATACAGCTCTGACATGCAATCAATAGCAATGGCAATCACTGTGGAAACAGCTTATAAGGAAGTAACTCATCCTGACACTAGGCTCTTCATTCAGTAACCCCACAGCTTCCAGAAGTGCCTTTTGTCCCCCTATGCACATGGCTTCATTCAAACTTTTAACTGTTGTTTTTACTTTTCTAGATACTTTTAAAATCCATGCTATAATTGTGATGGCTGGATTTAGAGTCACCTAGGAGATAAGTTTTTGGGTACTTCCAGAGAGATTTAACTAAGAGACCTACCGTGAGGATGGGCCACACCATCCCATAGGCTAGGGTCCTAGATTGAATAAAAAAAAGGAAATGAGTGGAACAACAGCTCTCTCTCTCTCTCTCTCTCTCTCTCTCTCTCTCTCTCTCTCTCTCTCTCTCTCTCTCCCTCTCTCTCTCTCAATTCTTGACTGTGGATGCAATGTAACTAGTTGGCTGATGATCCTGTTCCTGTTGCCATAGTGAAAGCTACTCTCACCCCCACATCTTCTATGCTGGCATCGGCGATATTCCCCAAACAAAACTATCCTTTTTAAACTTGTTATTGTCAGCCATTTTATAACTATGAAAAATGTAACCAATATAGATGATTAGTATCCAGCCTTTGCTGTAATGAACTTGATGCTGTGGTCTGTAGGCCTTTGGAATTGGTTTGTGGAAAGGATTATGGTCTCTCGGCATTTGGGACCTACTTTGGGGAGAAAATAAACAAGTTTGGAGCTATAGGCTAAAGAATCCCCAAAATGCCATAAGCAAGGGGATTTGGGGAAATCAGAATATAGAGAGAAATATCGACGGTCAAGCTGTGCTGCTGAGGTTTTAGAGGGAATCAAAACTCTATCAGGAACTTGACTAGAGGGCGTTCAATGTATAACCTGGCAAAAACTCTGGCCCAGTGTCTGTGAGGACCAGGGGTAGAGTTTTATGGTTTTTAAAAGTCATGTTTTAGAGCTCGAGAGAAGGCTCAGCAGTTAAGAACACTTCCTGCTGCTGCTGCAGAGGACCAGGGTTCAATCCCAACACTCACACGGAGGCTCACAAGTAACTGTTACTCCAGTTCCAGAGGATCCAACACCCTCTTCTGAGCTCCATAGGCACCAGGTACACATGTGTGCACATACTCAAGATTCATGGCTTTGGTTGCTTTTCTCTCTGGGTTTGTGTGTGTGTGTAATACATATATATTCTGGATGTTGGTGTTCTAGCAGATGTATATCTGGCAAAGATATTCTCAGACTTCGTGATTGTCTTCTTTCATTCTTTTTTTTTTTTTTTTTTTTTTTTTTTGATTTACAGAAGCAGAGTTTAATGAGTTCCCATTTGTCAGTTTTCGGCATTAATTCCTTAGCAAGCAAAGTCTAATCCAGAAAGTTCTGAACCTTGAAAAGCATGTCTATGTTCTCTTCTGCAGCTTCAGTCTTTTGTGCTCTACACTGGAATCTTTGACTGACTTGGAGGGTTTTTTATGCAAGGTGGTGTGTGTGTGTGCGTGTGTGTGTGTCTATCTGTCTGTCTGTGTGTATGTGTGTGTGTGTGCGTGTGTGTGTATGTGTGTGCGTGTGCGTGTGCGTGTGCGTGCGTGTGCGTGTGTGTGTGTGTGTGTGTGTGTGTGTGTGTCTGCCTGCCTGCCTGTCTGTGTCTGTGTGTGTGTTTGCCTGCCTGCCTGTCTGTCTGTGTCTCTCTTTCTGTGTGTGTGTGTGTATGTGTGTGTGTGTCTATCTGTCTGTGTGTGTGTCTATCTGTGTGTGTGTGTGTGTCTATCTGTCTGTGTCTGTGTGTGAGTGTGTCTGTCTGCCTGCCTGCCTGTCTATCTGTGTCTCTCTCTCTTTCTGTGTGTGTGTATCTATCTGTCTGTGTCTATCTGTCTGTGTGTGTGTATGTGTGTGTGTGTGTGTGTGTTTAATTTCATTCTTCTACATGTTGCCATCCAGTTTTCCCAACATCATTTATTGAAAGGCCAGTTTATGATTAGTGTGTGTTCCTGGCATCTTTGTCATGTATGAGATGGCTATAATTGTTACTCTTGTGTTTGGGTCTTCTGTTTAGGGAGAAATAAAATGACTAAAAAATCTTTAATGTGATCAGCATCTTTATAAATGAGGAAAGTGCAAATTTAAATTACTTTGAGAATTTGCCTTCCCCCCATATGAATGCCTAAGATCAAGAACACAAAACAAAATGCTGGTATGAGTGTGGATGAAGAAGAGCCCTCATTCACTGTTGATGGGCTGCAAACCGGTCTAGCCACTCTGGAAATCAGTGTGAAGAGTTCTCAAAAAGCTGAAAGTAGACCTACCATATGACCCACGCAAACCACTCATTGGCATATGCCCAAAGGACTTGACATCCTATTCTAAAGGTTACTGCTCAGCCATGTTCACTGCTGCTTTATTCACAGCAGGTAGGAAGTGGAAACCTAAATGCCCTTCAATTGATGAATGGATGACAAAAATATTGTAGAAATACACAGTTAACTTCTACCCCACTATAAAAGAAAATTTACCTAAATGAATGGAACTAAAGATAGTATACTGCATGAGGTATCCCAGGCCCAGGAAGACAAGCATCATATTCTTTCTTATTTATGGATCCTAGTCATGAATCTTTAGGTGTGAGTAGATAACCTGGAGTAATTGCAGAAGCCAGGAAAGCAGAATGGGACCCCGGGAGGAACAGCAGTGAGGACAATAGAGCACATGAGAAAACATGAGGTGTTATCCCAGGATGGGGAGGAGCAGCCAGAGCACACAGGGAGGGAGGGGCATGGAGAGGGGATACTAAGAACTTTTAAAAGCCACAGGGAAACATACTGATTTATTTTACTTAAAAATACATATATAAAAGTGTATGTTACGCAAATAGTTTAAAGAAAGTTACACCATTTGGGGTGATAATGCTCCCTCCACCAAGAGTCATAGACTCTCTAACAAAAACCTCAGTACTAGACCTAGGAAATCTTCTAGGATGTTGTTCAGGGAAGTCCAATAGACCCCCAAATCAATACTGTTGCCACTGCACTGTAATTCCAGCAACTGGGTGGAAGAAGCAGGAGGATCCTTGTAACTTCAAGGCTAACTTGGCCTACATAGCAACTTCAGCACAGCTAAGGATATGTGGTGATGTATATGCTTAAACAAAGAAAAATATTATTATATATAACAAAATTATTATTATATAAAACAAAAAAAGTATATTTGGGCATTAAAGTGTGAACTTCTGATGCCTAATCTTCATGGTCATCTGTGAGGGTGTGTCCGAAGAGAACTCTCTAAGGAGGAAAACCCATCCCCAGTGTGAATGGCCCCCTCCTCTGGGCTGAGATCTTAGACTAAATAAAACAGAGAAAGTGAGCTGAAGGCCAGCATCCTTTGTCCCATGCTGCCTTATGTGGACATCATGTGACCAGTGCTTCTTAGTCCTGGGGTACAAGCACTGCTCTCTCTGCTATAACTGCCCTGATGTGATGGGCTAGACTGTGAGACAAAATGAGTGTGTTCTCCCTCCCTGAAGCTGCATTTGTCAGGCAGAAATGAGAAAAGAAACCATTTTACAGAGAGTGAAAGAGATCTCTGAAGGCCTATTGCTGACTGTCCAGCTGCCAGTTGGTATTAGAAATCAACAGTTGGCAGTAGTGTGTGTGTGTGTGTGTGTGTGTGTGTGTGTGTGTGTGTGTGTGTGTGTGTGTGTGTTTGTGTGTGTGCATATGTGTGTGTTTTCAAGGTCAAACAATGCACAGAAAAAGAGTACATCATTTTTAACTATTATTTCCTTAGGAAAAAAAAATGCTGGGTACAGAAGCATGAATGGATGTGGTGATTTGAATGAGAACGTGCCCATAGGTTCACATATTTAAGTACATGGTCTTTTGGTGGAAGTGTTTAGGAAGGATAATGAGGTAGGTCTTTCCTGGAGGAAGTGTGTGACTGGGGGGTTGGGGAAATTTAAGGTTTTAAAAACCCATGCCATCCTTAGTGTGCTTTTCTCTGCCTCTTATGGATAAAGACGTGAGTTCTCAGCTGCTGCTCTAGCAACTACCACCAAGCCTTTACTCAGTCATCACAGACTCTAGCCCTCTGGAATCATAAGCCCAATTACACTCTTTCGTTTATAAGTGGCCTTCATCATGGTGTTTTATCAGAACAATAGAAAAGTAACTATATTTTGAGGAACATGCCCTGATTTAATTTAGTATTTTCCAATCCATAGTTGTTTTCATGAGCCACCCAGCTTCCTCATCCTGAAGAGTTGCCATTGAGCTTCCATACCTTCCCTCCTCCTAAGGACTCAGTAGGACTAACTCACACTGTTTGCTCTGGCTTGGGGCCTAGAGGAGCAGGCCTACACACTGCTAGGTCTGTCAGGTTCCAGGCTGAAGTGATTGTCATTGTCTCTCCACTGGTCACATCTGGCAACAGAAAGGTCTCCAGGACTAGTGATCTCTATCCATAGTATACAGGAGAAAAATACACAGCATACTCCATAGGATAAATGCCACCCTAGAATAAACTTAAACTTTTCTACTATACTACCCTGCTGTTTGATCTGGCCCTCACCTTCTCTGCAAACTGTTGTCAGGCTTTAAACATTCAGAGGCTCCCTAGAAGCTAATTTAGCTTCTTTTATTAATTTTTGATTAAGGAACTCCAGCTTGAAACAAATCCTGCCACACTGTCACGTGATCTCACTTCCATTCCCCCCTCCCCCGAGAGCTTTCACATTTAAGAATGTTACATATATATTAGTCTAAGTCATTGGGTCTGACAGGACCTCTCTTATCATGCAAAGATTACGTCCCAGCACCAACTCAGCCAAGCCATTGAAACCCCGAAACAATGTGAAGATCTTTATTGAGTTAATCCATTTCTTAACTCTCCAGTAGACACAGTCCTGTCCAGCTCAGTGAACTAGACATCAAATGCTGACTTTCATGAGCAAATCCCTCAATAACACTTGTCTATTTTTCTTCAAACCCCTAGCTTTAGGGGGGAACTCCGGTTAGTGATAACCAGATATACCTGTCAGTACTTCAGAGACTGATTTTCCTCCAAGTGCCTCTGATTTTTCTCAAGAAGACACAAGTAATTATGTTACATTTTCTTCCTTTTCTATAGCACTAACAGTGATCCCATCCACCCAGAGTCCCATACCTTTACAAGCCAAGTTGTTTCTTTCTTGTTTCAAAGTCTTTCCTATTTCAAGCTGTTCAGAGGCAGACTATTTCCTGATTATCATAGTTTCCTGTACTGAGCTATTGTTAATGTCCCTGCCTGTGTGTTGAATCACCTGCTTGTCCTTCCTCTGTATTAAAGGCAAGATCTGGGGGAATATATTCTGTTACACCTACTTTATACTCTCTTTTCTCACTGTCTAATTCTTCCCATGAGATGCAAGTTTTTGGATCCTAAGAAGGGATATTTAGCAGAAATCTAGCTTGGGCTCTCTTTCCCCTGCATCCTGCCAGTTATAATAAATGCCAAGCCAGCACCTCCATTTCATCTTCCTACTTTTTCTACTTTTCCTGCCAAATCAAAACTACTGCCAAGGATATCATCTGCATGCCCTTTAAACACCCTAACTCCTCCTTCCACAGGCCGGATCTTTCCGACAGTTTGGTTTCAGTTGCGTGTCTCAGAATAGGAGCTAGACAATTGCTACCAAAGCCTTCTTATAAGCTCTTCACACACAGGCACTTTCAGGGCTTGTAATACCTTCTCTAGTCCATCATTAATTTGGTGACAACCCACACTCATGCGCCAGACCCCATCTGTCAAGGAAACATGCTACTCTACACCATATAGAGGAAGACATTCACCCTAGGATCCTCCCAGGGATTCTGTACCCTCAGAGGTTATATTTTACCCACAGCAGGGACCAGACAATTGCCACCACAGCAAGGAAACACATCTCACCACATGGGAAAAGGTAGAAATACGGGAACTGCCCCATGGATGTCTCCCCCCCCCCGCCCCGCCCCCCGTCTCCCAGTCTCCGTCATATGTCTTATCATCCATGTCAGGGAATATGCAACCACTCCTCCAAGATGCATATTTGGTTCTGTTGTCCGTATACAGGTATCAATTGTAATATGTGGCTTTTCCTGAAGACACTTAAACCAGTATCTCTCCACCTGAACAGGCACTGATGGCAAACCAAAGAAGTGATTCCATCCAAGTCTAGCTTCCTGAATTCATAAGTTTATTGGCGTCTCTAACAAAAATACAGGTGACTCCAGGGCTGTCACTCAAAAGTCCTCCTCAATGTGAAAGACAACTCATATAAGCTTTATCACTGGAGTCCCTGTCCAAGCTGTAGGCAGCTATTGGCACAGAAGAGTCTTCTATCTTCTTATATAACTTAGGGTGAGGGCTCATCAGTCTTGTAAGTTTCATGAGCTTCTGATGTCTCCTAAGTTGCATTGATTTCCAAGTCTTGTGAGTTCTCCTTCCAGGAGGGAATGTTTCAATTCAAAGATAACAGCTACACAATGGTAATGAGAATTTGAGATGAAACGGAAAATTGATCTATAAGTGATCTTAGAATCCTCCTAGAAATACAGCTCTTATCAGAGATTTTAATTGTGACCTTGTACAGAACTGCAAACATTAAGTTCAGTTTTATTTTTGAATCTTCTGTATCGATGGAAATGTTAATGTTAGATGTTACTGGGCAAAATTGTGTGGTCTATTACTTCTTGTAGTAAGAAGATTGAAAAGAAAGGAGGTACAGATATTGATAGTGCCCAAATAGTTAATAAACCCTCTTCCTGCATTCCATATCACAGATCTTGAGGGGCACAGACCTGATGGAGCTCCTATTTCTGTGATGGAACACCACAGCCAAAAGAAGCTAAGGGAGAAAGGAGTTTTATTTTTTCTTACATTTTATAGTCCATCAACCCGGAAAGACAAGGCAGAAACTCAAGGCAGGAACCTGGAGGTGGGAACTGATGCAGAGGCCATGGAGAAATTCTGTTTATTGGCTTCCTTCCTATGGCTTGCTCAGCTTGCTTTCTTATATGCCCCAGGACCACCTGCCCAAGCATAGCGCCATCCACAATGAGCTGGGCCCTCCCACATAAATCATCAGTCAAGAAAATGCCATATAGACTTATCTCCAGGCCAGTCCAATGGAAGCATTTTCTTAATTAGGGATTCTTCTTCCCAGATGACCCTACCTGTGGCAAGATGACATTTAAAAAAAAAAAGTGGGCACAGAGAAATAGATAGAAAGTTATAGCAACACTCTAAAGTAAATCAGGCAGCTGGCATTTTGCAGAGTAATTAGAAAAAGAGCCACCCGCCGCTGCTTCAGCCCCCAGAAATGATTCAGACGCTATTAACTTCATGCTGTTTGGCCTATGGCTCAGGCACATTGCTAGCTTGCTCTTACATCTTAACTCAACCCATTTCCATTAATCTGTCTTCCATGTGGCCTGTGGCTCACCTGTATTCCTTACATGTTGCTCCTTTGGGCTTCAGGCTTGGTCTGTCTGACTCTGCCCTGCTTCTCCTACCTATGCTCTGATTTCTCCTCCTACTTTTTCTATGGTGCTCATCATGGGCCAAAACAGCTCCTTTATTTAAAGAATGATATTCACAGCATACAGAAAGGCATTCCCACATCACCTCCCCCTTTCTATATAATCAAAAAGCAAGGTTTTAATTTTAACATAGCAAAATTACATATAACAAAATAGCCATCAAGCAAGAATTACAGTCTATTTGTATCTAGCAAAATTAAAGAAAATACTCTATCATCTACCTTATCCTTATGAATCTAAAGTTTCATATCCAATATACCTTTCAAATGACTAAGAAAAACTATACCTATGACTATCTAATCTTCAACTACATCAAAGGCCACAGAAGGATATGTTTACCCAAGTAAACCGGAAGTGCAAGCAACTTCCAAAATCTAGAAATGACAGAGATGACACCTATCTGCCTGGACAGTCACCCAAAGTTCCTTTATAAAGTTGGGGCATCCATCTTCAGCCTACAGGCCCAGAGTCTCTTTTCATTTCAGTGAAGCAGGAAATCTGCTCTGCCCATTCATCATAAACTCATGATTATTTTTTAATGACTTATTTTTATTTCATGTGTATGAGTGTTTATCTCAGTGAACAGCACAAGTGTGCCTGATACTCGCCAAGGTCAGGAGGAGGCATCAGATCTCCTGGAACTAGAATTACAGGTGGTTGTGGGTCAACATGTGGGATCTAGAACCTGAACTTGGGTTCTCTGGGAGAGCAGCCATTGCTCTTAACTGCTGAGCTGTCTCTCCAGCCCTTGTTTGTTTGTTTTTGTTTTAATGTAAATGTTTATTTATTTCTTTCTGCCAAATGGCAAATAGCCTGCAAGCAGCTGTATGGATTCTTTTAAAGATCTGTGACTTCAGGATTTAATTTAGTTTTTTTGGGTAGTTTTCAGCTCCTTTTAATAAATTCCACTTCTGTATTTGAGTTAGTTGAAGTCACTTCCTTTTTTAAATGATCATAGAATCATAACTATTACATCAGTGTCTCGAAACTGAATCAACTATTTGAAAAGAAGGGGTGCAGGTCAGAGCTCTTAGAGGCAAACCAAAGAATTCAAAATCAGCAGCATTAGCCCAGCACTACTCAGAGAGGGGTGTATTGTTACCCCCACTACTCATCTGACCTGTGATAGCATGGATGGAGGAGAGATGCCCTCCCCCTACCTCCTGCCCATCAACACTTGAGACAGGTGAGGGAGCTAGCCCTGGGGTCAAAAGAGCAAAACAGCTGTCCCTGCCCCTCACCAGCAGTAATACTTAGGAGAGTGGCCCCTGTACCTCGCCTGGGCAACACAGTAGAGCTGGTCCTAATGGTGCAGGAGTGGGAAAGCTGACCCTGAGGCCCCAACCCTTGTTCATTGCAGCAATAAGTGAGTGGCAGTTCTGAAGAGCTCACCCTCGTGAGCACAGAGGAGAAGTGACTGGCAGACCAGAACCAGGGTTAGGACTTGGCCCACCTGGACATCCACCCTATCTGTGATCTGCTGGAGAGCATGTGAAGGGACCTGACCCATAGACCTGAACGGCAGGATCTCCACAACACAGAGTAACAACCCGGCATTGAGAGTGTAGAAAAAAACAGAGACCTGGAATCGGACCAATGGCTCTTTGAAAGTAAAGATAAATGGTCAAAGGGGTTTACAGAGTGACTCACTGTGTCACACTCAGCATCCGTGACAAGATTTAAAATCTCTTCCCTTTTAAATTGTTTCACTTTTTTCTCTTCTGTTTTATTTGGGGCATGTGTGCAGGGGCAGAGGGAAGATCTGAAGGGACAGGGAAATGAATGGGATTAAGAAATATGATGTAAAAGACGCATAGAAAAAATAAAAAGAAAAACATATAAAAGCATTAAATTATACATATTGGTGGCTGTCCTGTAATGCACACACTGTATAGTGCTTAGTTCCAGTTAACTATATCTCTCTCTCCTCAAGTGGCTGCCATTTCTTTCTGGTGAAAACTTCCAAAATCCTTCCTACTAGTTTTTGAAATTTCTAGTATATTAGTTAATTGAAATTAGAGAGGTGAGGGAGCATCTACTTTTAGAAAAACACATGAAGTAAAGACTAACTCCGTCTTCTGCGATGAGGCCCGACGATGCACAACGATGATGCATAAGGATGCCCAAGGCCCGACGATGCATAACGATGCCTAAGGATGCCCATCGGTTTGAGCAACAAGGCATTGCAGTTGATGGCCCCTCCCCCGCATCTCTCTTTCTGCTCTCTTGAGAAATCCATCAAAACTTAGTACTGCAGTGCTCTTGTAATAAACTTACATTTTCTTTGATTTATTTATTTTTAAAAAATAAATTGTTTTAAAATAAATGATAATTTTATCCTGATTGGTTTTAGGCTGGTTGCAAAATATCAGTGTGTCCTATTGGAAATGTAAATATTGAAAGGAGGATGTCTTTGTTAATTAATAACTAAATTTTGAAGAGTTTCCTGATGGTTTTAGAATTACTATAATCAGTTTAGCATTTCCTTTTCAGTTCAAACAAGAGATCTGAGCTCTAATTTAGCAGTGCTGGGAGAAGTGAACAAAGATGCTCTGGAAACTGATACACTCTTCCCGTTACCTAAAAGCTTTTTGTCTTTTGTCCACTTTGCAGGTTTAGACTAGTTTCTCCAGCTGGGTTAAGTCAAGTATTACTAAGTACTAAAAGTTTTGAGAAGACACAATTAACTTTTGAGTAATTGTTTGGCTGTTGTTTTGAGATGTTTACAGTGTTTTAGGGCTTGCAGTCTTGCTGCAGGTCCGGCGCTGAACCATGGAGCCTGGCAAAGCTCACTGCTATCTTCTTTTAACACATGACCTGCCCTGCAGTTTTTGCCTCTAGAATAACAGACCGATTTCTGAAAAAGTTTTTTTTTCCCTGCCAATGTTATACAGAATACACACAAATTAAGTCCTGAAGTTTAGAGTAATATGCTATTCTGATTAGACCTCACACTGAGGGTTGGAGTATCATAAAGTCTTTGAAAATACATCTGTGAGTTTTTGTCCTACATGCAAGGAATTGCCTAGGAACAGAGAAATAAATTAGAGATGGCACAGCTCCCCTTGCTTAACATTTCCTATTTTTCAGAGGTTTGTTTTGCAACTTTAATGTTATTAATCTACACAACCTTTGCCTTCATTCAGAATTTATATCAGAATCAAGCTAATAAATTAAAGATGAGTTAGTTCATTGTTGGATGGTTTAACATGGACCTAGTATGTTAATCCTGATGTGCTTGCTACTAGGGTTTTAAAATTTTTATTATTATTATTATTTTCTGCCTTGTAGCTGTGGTTAGGCAGCAGCAATAAATCAGAACAAAAGCATGAAGATATTGGGGCTTTAGGGAAAACATGTATTAGAAAGAAAAAATTGGCTTGGCACTAAGGGCTATATTGCATTAAGATGAATTTTAAAGATACGGGGGTAAGAAAAAGCTGACAAATAAATTGTATAAATAATCTCAGAAACAGCAAGTCTGCACAGACCTCCGGGAACCCTGTAAGCTACCATCAGCGGGACCCTCTAATTCCTGTCCAAAAAGACCAAACAGGTACACTGGACTTAAATAAGTAGCCAGGAGAAATGGGCATGTGGCTAATGCTAAGGAAGTGGGAGGAACAGATGAAGCTTTTAAAATAGCCCCAAGCATTGGCATAATAGAAGTCAGTGTGGGAGCCTGACATAGCATCTTCCATGAACAGGGCTTTATTGCTACTTCAGGACTGATATTGCGAACACATGCTAAGACAACCCAAACCAGGAGCCTCGAAGTACAGCTCCTGCCTTAGAATCCACATCTCTGATCCAAGCAATTCTCATTGGCAGCCTGAATGCAGGGACACAGGAAGGGTGTTCAAGTAAAGCTGAGTTTATGACTAGAAGATGCTTCATGGAAGGTGGTATTGATGGGAACAAGACAAGACAGCCTTAGCAGGATGCAGGGGGAACAGAATAGGAGGGCCTTCACTGAAGACTCCTAAATGGTTCCTGTGTTTTGGAAGCCCTGTAGATAGAGCCTGCCTTTGTGGGCCTTGAGCTTGCTTTTGTGGTTCACACATGCCTTCCATGTTTTTGTTACTTGAACATGAGTTGGTCAAAGCACACATCACTGTGTGGAGAGCAGACACTGCCTATTCTTATCTTTGATGTTCCTAAGCTCCTTCTTCATCTGTTCACTTGCTTGCTATTCTCTGATCTGCATCCCGTTTCCTTCAGGCCCTCATCCTCTCCGGCCCCTCCATCTCAATCACCTCATTTGTTCCTCAGTGCTGGGGAGTGAGCCCAGAGACTAGTGCAAAGTCCTCTATCACAGAAGCACATCCCCAGCCCTCGGTACCTTTGCAAATCTTTCAGGACAGGACACCTGGGATGGTGGTGACTCTAATAATGACCACATCAACCCATTAACCCTGGCTAAGCTCTGATAGTTGGCATTGGTGATGCACATTTACTACACCAGAACTTGGTAAGCCGAGGCCCAAGGGTTGGGAATTCAAGGCAGCCTGGACCATGTCTCAACAAATAGATGAGCAAAAAAGGGCCGTGTGTGTGTGTGTGTGGGGGGGGGGGGGTGTTTCTTTGGTATTGTGGTACTTGTTTGATCTCTTTGCTTTACCTCTTATTAAAAATTTAAACATTCTATTTATGATGGTGGTGCATGCCACAGTGCATGTCTAGAAGTCAAAAGACAATTTGCAAAAGTCAGTTCTCTTTTTCTACTACATGTCTTTTGTAGATTAAACTTGGGTCATCAGGCTTGGCAGCAAGCCCCCTTACTCTGAACCATCTAGCCAGCCCTGCCTTTACTTCTTAACCAGTTGAAAACAATACATGGGCTTTGACTTCAAAATTCGTGACAATCTGGGTGGTTAAATGTACAATTAGAATGTACAATAACAGGAAAAAAATTTTAAAAGTCAGTAACAGAAAATTTACACATCAGCACATGATTTCTTGAAAAATAAATTGATGCTGATTGATGCAAAAATTCTGCAGTAGCTGAGGAAGACCACGTCCAATCAAGGAGGTCGGGGGCTCCTGTCCAGCTTGTTTGTCAGGCAAAGCTGAAGATTTAGACCTGAGCTCTTATGGGGTCTCTAAGGTTCTGGCTCAAACAGAGGAAAAAGAAAATATTTTATAGCTTGGGTTTTAGGACCCAGGGAGGTGACTCTCACCCATGACACAGCTTCCGCTGTAGCCTTTTGTGTCTCTTCCTGTGAAGTGATGTGTATCCCATGATCTCGAACCCTGTTCTGGGTGAATTTAAATTGTGGAGAGTTTCTCTTGGTTCATGAATGGACGATGAGAGTCTGCAGGAGCATCCCGGGGAGAGGTCTGCACTCCTCAACCAGACTTAGCTAACATCAGACTCTTTCCAGCCTTTGGTCAAATGCTAACTTCATTTTAACACTGCACCGTCAGTGCTTTATTTATTTGTCCTCCTGCCGTTTTCTCTCCCAAATCTCTCTTGCATAAATGATTTACTATTTGTCCTAAAGCCGAAGATTTTATGCCTTGTCTCTTTCGATAAGAGGATATTGCAGCCGCTTCCTTTTGTGCTTCTGGATGGTTTTTATTTTGTTAATTTGAAGTTCAGCAGAGTAACTAGTTCAGTGAAGAACAGAAAACCTAAAGGTTCAGCCCTTGGACCAGCTAAGACAGTCAATCTTTAAGGGCCTGTTATCACCAGGACCCTGTTGAATTTGCTCCCCAATGTAAGTTAGCAAAGTGTGTTTCTTAAAATAGGTTTTTACATTTTCTTAGCTTTCCAGATGAAATGCATTTAACGACAGGGCACTTAAGGTACTTAAGATTAAGAATGGAAACTTAAAAGTCTTAAAGTATGGTTTTTTTTTTTCCATTAAAAAAAATGGAAGCAATTCTTTCTGGACGTAACCTCATGTAAGAATGTAGAGTTCTATATTTAAGACAGGATTATGAGATTTAAATGTCTCTCTAGTTTCTTTTCAGGTGGCACATAGGATATTAATTTGTCACACAGAAGGTATGGGTCAGTAGAGTATCTAGAAAAATAGGAAATTAAAACAAAAACAACCTACAGACTTACTAACTTAATTCACCTAGACAGTACTGAGGTGCTTGCTGTCCAGCCCAGACACAATGACTAACGTCTCCTCTAGACAGACTGCTGAAGTTGCAGAAAACAACTGAACCTCAAACTTCTTTGTCTCAATTTTCCCTTTGGGACCGGGGACAAAATTGTTTACAGAATGCCATCATCAATCTCAGAACATGTCACTGACATCTCTCTTATTCTAGAAGGTTCTAGAGCAGTGAGCCCAGGAAACAGCAATAGGAGAGAGGAACCCAGTTGGTAGCTTGGTGTCAGAGATACAAACTAATGACAGGCAAGGAGACAAGTGGCAGAAAAGCTGTGGGGACCCTTTTGAGGTCGGGGTTGGAGCATATTTCCTCTATTTAAATTAGTTACAGCACTGTTCAAGAAGGACTTGGTTCTTGTATATAAAACCTTAGGCCTATATTGTTTTTCTCTACAGAACATTTCAGAATAATTTAAATTCTAACAGACTTAAAACTCAAAACCAGACAGATAAATTTAGTAAAAAAAAAATTAAGGACACAAGGAATTTGGTTAACATAATTAAAAAAAAAACCGTAACTACCCTAGATGCACAGAATTTTATAGCTGGTAGATAGAAAAATGCATAGCTTTACAAAAATAAAACAAAAAAACCTCTTTACAAAAGCCAATTATGTTTTAAACAACAAAACAATCCCAATGAGATGCCCGAAGTTGAATAGCAGAAGTTACATTTTATGACATGAAATTCACCCCCCACTCTCTCTCACAAGGGCACTTATCTGAAAATGCTAAAATTTATAAGTGATGTGTCTACTGCTCCAGCTGGTGGTGTGAACCAGGAGGTGGGGCCTAAAAATGAGGCAGGCTAAAATCTCATTCAATGGCCACCTTCATTCAGAGCATCAAACAATTTACACCTGGACAAGCTGTAAGTGGCAAAAACATGTTTTTGTGTAGAGCCACATGAATAACAACATCTGAAGTAAAGGCACCCTATCCAATACACCTGGGAGAAGCAGGAAAACACAGACCAAAAACAATCTATGTTTTGAAGAAGCTGAGGTCACAAAATCCTTGTCTTGCTTTCTTGGAATTTTCTCACAAATACTAAGAGTTCTCACATGCTCCATTTTTGGACTGTGTTCTGGCAGTCATGCTTGGATTAAAAAGTGGAAAAAAGCGAGAAGATGGAAGAACATTTGGAAATGACGTATCATATACTCTTCTCATTGCTTTGCCCAAACATCTGACCCCCCCCCAAAAAAAAACCCAAAACACAGCTTGTGGCAAAGAGGTTTATTTTGGCTTGCTGTTTGAGAGAAAACAGTCCATCATGGGTGGAGGGGAGGCAAAAACCAAGCCTCAGCTACCTCAAAAAAATCTAGTAATAGATGTGTGAACACCTAGGAGACATTCTGATAAAGGCTCTTCTGCACTGCTCACCAGAAAGGTGCCCGAGATTCTTGGGAGTTTTGGCCCAGCAGAAACGTTGCCAAGGTGGAAATAAGCAGCATGAGAGAAGAAAAGGCATTCGACTCTCAAGCCCTGCAGATAGGAAACACGCTCTTCTTTTCAATAAGACAGGTAAAGAGAGATCGGTTTTTAAGCTCTAGCCCTGAGCTCTAATGGAGCTTCCTCACTGCACTTCACATCTGCGCAGGATTTATGACCCCTATTTTCTTCCTCTTTGAACAGTGGTAGCTGTAACTGTCCTATGCTTATCTCACCATTGTATTTTTAGAAAAAATAATTTGTTTTCTCGTTTTCCAGGTCCACAGACAGAGAGAACATCTACTTAAATATGGATTACAACCAGAACCTAGCCCAAACCTAGCTTAGGTAACACAGATTAAAGAAGGGAAAGGAGGGGCTTAGATAGAAAATAAAATGAGGGCTAGAAAGATGGCTCATCAGTTAAAAATACTGGCTGTTTTCCCAGAGGACCAGGGTTCAATTCCCAGTATCCACGTGGCAGCTCAAAACTGCTTGTAATTCCAACTCCGGGGGATCACACTCTCATAGACATACATGCAGGCAAAACACAAATGCATATAAAATAAAAAAGTAAATTAACTTTTTAAAGAGAGGAAAATGAGTCCAACAGGTAAGGAAAAGGTAGTGAAATCTTACTTTTTTCTAGGCGTCAGTAGCTCATGCCAATAATCCTAGTCCTTGGGAGGCAGCGATTGGAAAATGTCAGAAGTTCAAGGCTGACCTAGTCTACATAGGGAGTATCAGGCCAGCCAGGGATGCAGAGTGAGATCTTGTCTCTAAAAGTCTCTTCTACTTTTGTTAGAAGGTTCTTTTTGCAGTGGGTGGTGGTTAGTACAGACATAACTGTTGAAAACACTGAGTGTGCAGTTCTGGTGGGACATCCATCACTAGCAAGGCTCCGGGAACCCGGAAGAGGGGCCAGAACCACCAGAGAGCCCAGGAGGAGTGCTGTGGATGCTGGTCTCTGGCATGGCAAAGTCGGTGCACGCTGATGTTCCTAATTCACAGCAGCTGTGGTTGCCTGTGCCAGATCAAGCTGGTTAAAATTCCAGCACAGATAGTGGAGGAACTCACGAGGCTCTCCTGGCTAATGTGGGGTCTCTTGTCAGCCAAGGGCTGCTGAGGGTGGGAGAGCCACTCCACTTTCGGGATGTGGTTGCTGGTAGGTTGCTTGTACCCCAACGGGTGGTCACATACCCACAGACAACACTAATTGGACTCAGGGGTTTATTAATAAGAAAGAATAAAAATGAAAATAAATCTGGGAGGGAGATGGGGTTCAGGGCACCAGGGAGAGTCAGTGAGGTACTGGTAGAGGGATATGGACAATATACATTGCATAAACATATGGAGCTGTCAAAGAATAAGAAAGATTATTAAAAATCATTATCTTTATATTCAATAAACATTTGCATGCTTATTCAAAGCACTATATGTAAATATGAAGTTATTTTATTCATGTGCGTAGTAGTACCTGTTAAAGATTAGCACATATGCAAATATAAAATTACCATCTTTGCAAAGTTAGCTTTTCTCTTCAGAATAAAAGTGAAGATCTCAATAATCTTTTCCTATAAAAAGATCTGTTATAATCCTGCATTTTACAAATGTTATTCTGATCACTAATTAACATAAAGCAGTTTACATACAAACTTGAGTCTAACTTAGACTATAGGAGCTCTAGGAGACAAAAAATGAATCTAACAACATTGTCCCACTTTATAGAAGAGAAAATAGATAATTACAGTAGGGATTAAGAAAGCTTGACCATAGGAGAATCAACAATTTTGATTGATCTGGAAGAAAATACAAACTTATTGATCTCTTGCCTAGTATACTAGCTATTGTTATATATGCTTTTCATGGTCTCAGT
Source organism: Phyllotis vaccarum (assembly GCA_033318265.1). Lineage (NCBI taxonomy): Eukaryota > Metazoa > Chordata > Mammalia > Rodentia > Cricetidae > Phyllotis > Phyllotis vaccarum. Next base: position 62,884,540 of record JARWLC010000015.1, on the reverse strand, counting down.
TAAAATTGTGAATGCTCCCCATCTTTAGGAAATTAGTGCAAATACACTGAGCATCTTTAATTATATGTAACATCTTCTGTCATTTGATCTGAGCAGTGGTGAGACTTTTTAAAAGGTCCTGCTGAGTCATCAGATAGGAGACTCTAAAAGCAAAGCTCCCTCCCCTGCACAACTCGGTCTGGTAACCCCAGGCAACTGTCAGAGAACTATTCTCTGAGTCCTGGCTTGCAAAATGCTCTGTCTAGACAGGGCAGACTGAGTCAGAGCTGTTCAGTATTCCACACAGTGGTCTGCCATTCTCTAAAGTGAGATTCCCTAACTTCCCAAGAGGGCCGGTTAGTGCCAACTAAAGACATTAGAGCACACACCAGTGGAACACTTGCCAGCAGAACTTTCTAGGGCCTAGAGGCCAAAATGATCTCAGGTTATGGTATCCACTGCCTGGCTTCTGAGCCACACCCTCAGATTGAGGAGGAAATCACTGGAAGCTCAGAAGACACCAAGCCTAAAACAGGAACGCATGTGGCATAGCAAGTGTTACTGTAAAGACCCCACATCACAGCCTGGGGAAACCGCTGGATATAGTCTGAACCTGCACATTCGCAACCTATATATAAGTCATCATGCGACTATGTGATTTAAGTAAATCTTATTAAATACAATAAAATTAAAATAGTCTTGAATTATATCTGATTGAAATGCCAGATTAAAAGCAAATAACAGGATAGAAAGATGTCTCATCAGGTAAAGACACTTGTTGCCAAACTTGAAAACCTCAGTTTGATCCCCAGGACTTACATAGTGGAAGGAGAAAACTGATTCCTGCAAATTGTCTAGTCACACAATTACCATGGTAGGCACACTCATATACATTTCTACTCACACGTGTCACACACATGCATACTCACATGCACACACATGCATACACACATGCATGCATATACTGTGAACAAATGAATAAAAATATAATTATAGATATATTTTTAAAAATAAAATAAAACAGAAAACATACTGGAAACTGTAGGGTCTGATGAAAGTGGTTTTAAGAGGGAAATTTATAGTTATAAGTTCCTAATTTTAAAAAAATCAGAAAACTAGGCATGGTAGCACACACTTTTAAGCCCATCACTAGGGAGGCAGAGGCGGGCGGAGGCGGGCGGAGGCGGGCGGATCTCTTTGAGTTCCAGGACAGCCAGAACTACATAGTGAGACTGTTTCAAAAAAAAAAAAAAAAAAAATAGAGAGTCTGGAAATGGCCTGGCAGATAAGAGCAGGTACTCTCCTTGCAGAAGACCAGTGTTCAGTTCCCAGCACCCACATCAGGTGCCTACAAGCACCTAATAACTCCAACTTTAGGGGGATCTGTTACTCCTGACATGCTCAGGCACCTTTACGCACATGCACATACTCACACAGATAAACACCTATTTATATAATTAAAAAACAAATATTTTTGAAAATTATAGAAATTTCAAATAAATACCTTAATGATGTACCCTAAAGTCTTAAGGAAAACCAGAATAAGGCAAATCTCAATAGACAGAAATAATAAAGATCAAAGAAGAAAATAATGTAATGAGAAATGAAAAGAATCATACAGAGAACCAATGAAAGAGTTGGTTCTTGGAAGAGCTAAGCAAGAACAACGAACCCAAACTAGCCAAGAGAGAGAGAGAATACTCATGCTTATGAAATTAGGAGATAAAAGGAGAGACATTACAATAAAACCAATGAAATAGAGAAAACAATAGAAAATACTTTTTTAAACCTGTGTTCTAATAAATTGGAAAATCTAAAAGCAATGGTTAAATTTCTAGACATACATGATCCACCAAAATTAACTAAGATATGAGCACCTAAGCAAACCTATAAAGAGCGTGAGTTGGGAACAGTAACAGTGTCCCACAAAAGGGAAGGGTAGGTGAGTTCACTGAGTTCTACTTCTCAAGTCATCCCATACAAGAAGAGGGCTACCAAAACCACTTTATAGAATCAGTCTAACCCTGACAGAAAGCCAAAAAGAATACAAACACACAGAAGAAAAACGTGTGTTAAGCTCTGATGGCACATAGAAGCAAAATCTCTCAATAAAATACTTGCAAACATTCTCATGCTGTGCACAAATAGATTCCAAATGGGTCAAGGATCCTCTAGAAACACCTAGAAGAAAGAGTAGGGAGTGTATTTCAAGATATAGGCTCAGGTAAGGACTTTTCTGAATAGGACCCCAGTTGTCCAGGAAACGGGATCAGCAAATGAGGTTTCATGAACTTAAAACACTTCTATATTGCAAAGGAAGCACGTTTGACAGAAGAGGCAGCCTACAGAATGGATGGAAAAACAACTTTGGCTGCTATAAATCTGATGGAGGATTAGCATATAGAATAGAAAAAGAACCCAAAAAGCTAAATACAAAAAAAAAAAACAACAAAAAAAAAACCTATGTAATTAACTGTAGAGCTGAACAGAGAGTTATCAGAAGAAATAATAAGAGCGTTCACCATGGTTAGCTATCAGAGAAATGCAGATTAAAAATGCTTGAGATTTGTCTTACCCCAGTCAGAATGACTGAGATGAGGAAAATAAGAGACACAAATGCTGGTAACATGGGGCCCTCCGGTGCCATTGGTGGGAGTTGTACTGATGCAGTCACTGTGGAAATCAGTGTGGTGGTTCCTTAAAAACAAAGAAAATAAAAATCCCTTTCTGCACTGTCCAGGAATGGGTCTTTATTCCCATTGTAACTTAAAAAGAAACTTATGCAACATCTGGGACCCTGATGTTCTGCAGATGAAGTAGGAGGGTGTCCTTAAATTCCTTGCCCTCAGGACCCACTTAGATGGCACCAACCTTGACTTTCAGATGCAATACATCTATAAATGGAAAAGCGATGGTATCTACATCACAAGTCTGAAGAGGACCACGGAGAAGATGTTTCTGGCAGCTCAGGCTGCTGTGACACTGAGACCCCTACTGATGTGAGCATCATCTCCTCTAGGAACACCACTGGGCCCACTCCAATTGGCTGCTTCACACCTGGAACCCTCACTAACCAGGTCCAAGAAGTCTTCAGGAAGCCATAGCTTCTAGTGATGACAGACCCTTACCCCCTGACTGAGGTGTCTTGGTCAAGCATTGCTCTGTGTAACGCAGACTCTCCTCTGCGGTGCATGGACATTGTCATCCCGTGCAATAAAAAAGAAAGCCCACTCAGTGGGTCTAATGTGGTGGATGCCGGCCTGGGACATACTCCACACACGTGGCACTATCTCCTGTGAGCACCCAAGGGAAGTTGGGCTTGATCTTTACTTCTCCAGAGATCCAGAGGAGAGAGACAAGAGGGAGCAGGCTGCTACTGAGAAGGCCGTGATTAAAAAGGAAGTTCAGGAGGCATGGATGCCACCAGCCTGAGTTCACTGCTGCTCAGCCAGAGAGGGTAAGCCTGGCCAGAGGGGATACAGGTCCTTTTGTTCCCTTCCCTATTGAAGTACCAGCCAGCCAATGAGGACTGATCAGCAGCTTCCACACTGTAGGCCACTGTGTGGTCCTGACCTGGTCTGCAAATACTGGAACAGAATGGGAAGTAGTCGAAGGGAAATACCGTTCCGAAAAGCCGGAAACCCCCCCAAATCTAGACATATATTTACCATGTGACACAGCTATACCTCTCCTTGGCATCTATTCAAAGGACTTTCCTACTATGTGGCATATGTACGTCCATGTTCGTTGCTGCTCTAGTCACAGTAGCAAGGTCATGGAAATTGAATTGGAATTGATAAGTGGATAATGAACGTATACACATGTACTTATCCAGCTGTAATGAAAAGTGAAATTTGCATGTAAGTGGATGGAACTGTCAAGCACACTAAGTGAGGTAAACTGTACCCAAAAAGACGAGTGTCACGCTTTCCTCATATGTGTATCATAGCGTTGCCTCTTCAAATTTGGGTGTTCAACATGGAGTGCCTGTAGAGTTCATGAAACGAGAAAGGGACCATTGGAGGAGGGAGAAGAAAGCTCTCAATGGAGAGGAGATAGTCCAACACGGTGATGTGGAGAGGCAATACTGGAGTGAGGTTTATGTACAGGGAGGGGTTGGAGGGTAGGGCAGAGGAGGGGGTGGAGTGAGGGATGACTAACCCTAGGGATGCTTGAAAAAGAAGTATGAAAACATAGTATTTTATAAGCTTCCTAAGAATTATAGATAGGTATATGGTGGGCAGATAGATAGATAGATAACAGATAATTGGGGGTTTCTCTACACATGAGATAGTGCTCCTCCCCAAAGTCATAGGTTGTCAAATAAAAAGCCCTGGTAAGTGTGGGATGCCTTCTCTCAAAGTGATAGTCAGGAGTACCCTAGAGATTCAAAACCAATACAAACTATCACCACTGCCCCTTGTTGTCTATGAGGACTTTATGGTGAAGTCCTATTGTTGAAGATGCCACACATTGGTCAGAGTACTTGGAGAAATAAGGCTGGTATGGAACAGGAAGCTTCCTCCTTGCTTGCTGGCTTTCAAGGTACCAGAAGGAGCTGTGTAGTGTGCTGAAGTTGTCGTCAGGTCTTATTGAGAACTAAGGTAAGGAAAAGACCAATGTGGCATGGATACAATGGATACAATAATGACACAAATGTAATGCGAGTAACCAGTAACTTTCTGATTGCATTTAAGGACTGTTCCATGGAAGGAAATGCACATATGCTGGTACTGTAACTGCAGCCTGGAATTCTGGGGCTCATAGGCCACAGGGGTTACCTACTGATATTTTGTTAAATTAACATAATATCAAACTGTCATTTAAATTTATATCTCTATACACATAGATTAGTGTATTTCTCAGATCTTATTATGCCTTTGATGACAGTTAATACATAAATTCACAAATGGCCAAAGTACAGAGACTAAATGTCTACTGAATACTCAGTCACAAATGAGATATCTATATCATGCTCTTCCCCTAGAAGCTCAGAGACCAATGTCGAGGAAGAAGAAAGATCATAAAAACCAGACGCTAAGGAGGACCAGAGTTAAGCAGTATCTTCTGGATATGATAGGACCATCGCATGAATTCAAAGCAGCTGTTGCCTATACAAGACTCACATAAGATCAGTCCAGTCAACACTCAGGCTTGGACCAGGGAAGGGTTCAGGAGCCTCCAGCCTAGCTGAGGAGCTATTGGTGGTTGATGGTTACTGATTGTGGGGTAGTTTTCTTTAAGGATGAGGTCCCTGATAGGTCAACTATGGTCCTGGGGATGGTTCCATACATGTGAGTATTTAGACGGCACAAATTAGACTTAGTGGGTTATTTTAAGAAATACATAAAGTTCAGAGGAAGCGGGGTGAATGCAAGAGTAGTAGGGGGTAAATGTCATCAAAATACATTGTATATGTGTATTGAATTCTCAAATAATTTAATGAGACATATTTTTATATACTTACAGACCAAATTTAATAAAATATTTAAAATATCATTTGTCATGACCAAATTGGATTTGTTACAAAGATACAAGGATGGTCAAACACATAAATCGGCAAACTTGATGTAGTATGTAGGTAAATTCTTGAATAGAAATCATATTATCTATCACCTTAGTTAAATGCAGGAAAGCCCTTAGATAAAGGCTAATATCCTTTCTTAACAAATACCCTAAAGAAAGTGGGCATAGAAGAAATATATCTCAATATAACAATCTGATAGCCCACATTCTACTAAGAGGGAAAATATCTGTTTCCTCACAAGTCAGGAATGAAGCAAGGGCGTCTTCTCCCTACAAAAATGAGGCAAGAGCAAGAATCACAAGCAACGCAAATAGAATAGGAATTATTCAGTTTGCAAACTGAGATGCAGTCAATAAGAAACCCTGGGGCTGGTGAGATGTTCAATGGGTAGAGGTCCTTGCTGCCCAGCTCTCCTATGGGGAGGTGGGAGACAGAGACGGGCATCCCCAGAATCTAGCCTGCCATCTACAGTGAAAAAAAGCAAAAAGCCATTTTATAATATACATGAAGTGCTTTTTCAGGCTAATTAAATCCAACACATTTACAGCAGTTAACAATATGAGCTTATCACTATGCATTGTTTGCTATGTAGCACTGATAATATGATGAACCATTTGGCTTTATCTAAAACAAGAAGGGTGTTATTCTGGGAGCATAATGCTTGTGGTGGTTTATTCCACATTAGACTTAGAGTTATAAGCTTGGGAACTTTATAATGAAAACTATGAATTTTCTAAATAAATTTTAATGTTGCGTCAAAAACTTCCTTAGGGAATAATCTTTGTAGATTTGCCATCTTTATACTGTAGAGCCTACTTTAAAAGTATATTTGGAGTATCTTTATGTAAATCACTGTACTTGGCATCATGAAAAATATAAAAATGAATTGCTCCAGTCTCTGGACCCAACGATCTTATGTTACCAAAGCAATTTGAAGAATTTCTGATTTTTAAATTGTGTTCCAATTAATTATTTAACCTTGGAAGTCCCCTTGATTCATATTTTATCAAGCATTTAAGTCTTATTAAGATGTTTCTTCAACCTGGTCAAGGCTCTTCTAGAATACACACAGGCATATGATACCCTGGCATGCATACTTTTGCACATGGTCTGCAGTAGATCGAGGTGTTGGATTTTTTTTTTTTTTAAATGACCAAGTTCCCAAAAAAAGGCAGATATCTACAAAAGGGTAGAAGTTTCTTTTTATAATGTTCTAAGAGCTGATTGGAATTGTGGCTATCCAAATTGCTGAATGTACTAGAAATTATTAGATTCTATATTGTAACTGAGAAAATTAGTGGCTTGAAAATTATACCTTAATAACATAAATAATGGGGAATCTATAAACATGACAAAAAATGTCACTTTGAAGAGTGCATTGTCCTTAAGTTGGAAAGTATGGAAAGGAAGTGAACAGGCATTTAATAAGTTTCCATGTTTCTGGTGTCAAGCAAATTAGTATAAACAATTGTTAGTGATACCACCAACTATGCATAATGTGACAACTATTAAAATTATATTTTTGAACTCATATTTTTAGATTTATATTGTATACTTACACAAAGAACAGTATTTTTAAAAAATCCTAAAACATCCTAGATCACCTGGCATAATAAATAAGTAACAGATGAATTGATACAGTTTAGTTATGAAGTGAAAACACTGTTAGCCATTCAATAATTAGAGGTAAATTTGAAATAATCAAAGAATGTGTGGACTGTGATTTTATGTAAAAAAGATGTTTGTGCTGAAAGTTTTCTGAGTTACTGTATAAAGATTCCATCGACAGTGTTATGGGAAATTATAGGTTAGATTTTTCACATTCTACTTATATTTATGTATATTCTACAAATAATCCAATATTGAGTAACTTTTCTAATAAAATTGGTAATGATAACATGAGCATGAAACCTCTTCATCCAACTGCACCCATTGCTCATGTAGAGTTCTCTAACTTGAACATGGAACTCGAGAAGAGATCATAAGTTCTAAGTCACTGACAAGCCCAGTCCCGCACTATGAATAACTATTCATAGGTTCCAACTGAATTGTTGGGGAGATAATTCAAATTTCAAATATTGTAACTCATATTTTGCTTTTGTATATGACTCTGGATATGAACTTTTGACTATTAAAATTACATTTATTTGACTATCTTCTATACCTGGTGTGGTAGTTTTAAAAAAAACTGGCCTCCAAAGAGAGTGACACTTTAGGAGATGTGGCTTTGTTAGAGTAGGTGTGGCCTTGTTGGAGGAAGTGTGTCACTGTGGGGGGGGGGCAGGTTTTGAGGTCTCCTGTACTCAAGTTATTCCCAATGTGACTCCATTCAGTTCCTGTTGCCTGTGGATCCAGATGTAGAAATCTTAGCTCCTTCTCTAGCACCATGTCTGTATGCATGCCACCATGTCACACTATGATGATAATAGACTAATCTCTGAACTGTAAGCCAATCCTAATTAAATGTTTTCCTTTATAAGAGTTGCTGTGGTCATGGTGTCTCTTCACAGTAATTGAAACCCCAACTGATACACCTGGGAAAGGTTCTCAGAATGTTCTAGATATGCCTGCTTTCTCATTACCTTTCTCTGTTCATAATTCTTAATGCTCTAGTGGTATTTTACATGATTTTGTCCCCTGGCTACAACTGATTGAATTAAGAATAGACATTCCACCCTATATTTCTTCCCATAGGCTGTTCTGAGTTTGTTGTCTTGGATTGTTGGTTCAGTGCCCTTTCAAGATCTGGAATTGAAAAACAGTAGCCAGGACTAAGAAGTCCATAAAATTTTCCTGGGACCTTCACATGCACACTACTGTGTGAGTCATGTGATTTGCCCATGCACACTGTTGTGCGATTACCCTCTGTTGGTTTCACACATGAGTCAGACACACACTACCAGATGCCACAACTAGAATTTATTCAGGGGAATTGCTGAGTGGGCACAAGGGAGAGAAGCAGAAGAGAAAGAGACAGACTTTCACGTGGAAGCTCCTTTAAAGAGGATGGGTGGGAACAGATTTACTTAGCCACACCTAGGGGTATGCCCCCTGTATGTGGCATATTCTGCTGGTGCCGTGTTGGGTTTACCATGTGGCCATTATATGCCAGGAATTCTTATCTCACCTGGCATCATGCTGGGTTTACCATGTGGCTGCTATGTACTGTGTGAATCTTTACATTTCACCTTTTATTTATTATAAAAAGAAAGCAGGGTATATGGATTGGACCAGAACAGGGTCAACGGATCTCTTAAGGCTACTTCAAGCTTTCTTAAGGGCAAAGTTTGTCTTTTTGGAAGATGAGAGCTGTATCTTCTGCTGTCGGTCTGCTGGTTTTGTGGCTCATTCCTGCAGTCCGGGTGAGTTTAAGGCATGGGATGATGAATTCTGATTTTCTGGAGCTCAGGAAAAACTATGAGTTAGTGAGAGTGAGACCCTTGGGGAGTGACACATACAGTGAGGGTCTCTGCTGTTACGGGGTCTGGAGTCAGATTGGGAAGAGGAGAAATAGGGAGAGAAAGAAGGTTTGAAACTGGGACACGTGTAACCTTAAGTTAGGCTTTGTCTGTACTTTAAATAAACCTTGAGATATCTGTTCTATGTTTCTTCCTTCTAGGGGACTCCAGCTGCACAATAAAGTTTGTGGGTCTTTGCTAGGTCTGGGGATGGGAAGAGGTTAAAATGTCTCATGTTTTTTGTTTACGTGTTGCCAAAGTTAAGCTTCTGGGTCCTTTCCTCTGGTCCTGGGGGGTGGGGTAACAGTTTGTTTTACCTGTTATTAGCTCTAAAAATGGCTCCTGGTTCCTTTTCTCTAGTCCTTAGGGGGTGGCAGTCACCTGTTTTCTGATGGTAAGATGGCTTCTGGGTTTTTCCATTCTCCAGAAGCTGCGGCTGGAGAGTTAGTCTGTGGGGGAGGGGAAGGGCGAGGTGAAATACCTTGGAGCTTTTCATTTCCGGTAAGTGGCTTGACTTTGGCTCTGAGAAACAGGCTGGAATGGAAAACTCAGAGAAGGGAAATTTTTGAGAAAAATACTGGGTATTCCACATGTGGGGATCCGCTTGGGAGGATTGAAGAGGATATGGGGTGTCTGATGCTGACAGGCTGAGCAGATAGCAGGAGAAGCAAGGGAGCGGCTAGAACGGTTGGCAAGACTGGATTCAGGCAAATGTGGTGACTAAAATAAATGAAAGCTCTTACTTTAGCTTAAAAAAAAAATCACTTCCCATTAGGGGTACGGGGAAGGTTGGCATGACCAAAAATGAGTGAGTGATAGGGATATCTCTGAAAATACAGTTAAGTGGCGGTGGTGTCTGATGAAGCAGGAATTGTCTCAGACCCCAAAACTCTGCAGGACGGAGTATTGTGACACCAGTGTCTATGAGGAAGGAGATGAACCACCCTGATACCGTTATGACTACTCAAGGCTCCCTTTTTTTATGGCCATGGTTGAGTTAGGGCAGCCCTGGTAGCACTCAACTGCCCATGGCCAGGCCTAGGAAATTAGCAGGGGAATGGTCCTTGTGTAATGGCCCCCTGCCACGTGGAGCTTGGGAACAGTCACTTAGACCAGTGTTTCCCTTGATGGCACCCAGGACAAGGCCTGAACAGCCTCTGTGAGGCCCAGCAAGAGCAGGACCAGTGGCTAAGCTGGCCACACTTAAGGCACGTACTGGGAGGGCTAAGTCTCTGCCACAGGAGGAGGCAAAGGAGCTGGTCAGATAGCTTTGGCCAGCAGGATGTATCTTTCTTGGTGTGTTCTCTCCTGTCTCCTGTGATACACCTTAAAAACAGCACTAAGACTTCTGCCTGTGGAGTCAGTGGTCCCCTCTCAAGAGATGCACGTTTAGCTCTGATGTCAGGGTAGCTCTGGGTAAAAAAAAAAAAAAAAAAAAAAATGGGTCATGAGAAGTTGCCTTTCCTTAGGGCTCTCAGGATCTAAGTTAGTATGTTTGTGAGGCACTTAAGAAACTGGGAGGGACTCTCCTGTATATCCTGTACTATCTTGCTTTTTTTTTTTTTTCAAAATTGACAGGCTTCAGAGCAGCTCTATGCAGACTTGCCAGTAAGAAGGTCACAAAATTGTCTCTGACTAAGACCTACCTTGATGTATTGTAATTCCAGTGGGGGGGTCTTGATGTAGGAATGCCTTTCTGTATTTTGTGAATATCAATCTTTATATAAAGGAGCTGTTTTGGCCCATGACAGGCACCATAGAAAAAGTGGGAGGAGAAATCAGAGCATAGGTAGGAGAAGGAGGGCAGAGACAGGGAGACCAAGCCGGAAGCCCAAAGGAGCAACATGTAAGGAACACAGGTGAGCCACGGGCCGAGTGGCAGACAGATTAATAGAAATGGGTTGAGTTAAGATGTAAGAGCTAGCTAGCAATGTGCCTAAGCCATAAACCCAACAGCATGAAGTTAATATAAGTGTCTGAGTCATTTCTGGGGACCTGAGCAGCAGCTGCGGGCGGGCGGCTAACGGGTCTGACACAGCAGGTCTGTGGGTCTGGGCCTCTGGCTGCCCAGGACCAAGAAACCTCACTGTCTAAATATGGAACAGCCTTGGCTCCTGGAGGTGAGCTACCTTTGTCTGATGAACCTCCTCTGCATGATTTCTGGCCTGTTCCCAAACTCACCTTCACTCAAGAGCCCAATTTTTTGCCACCTGAGAAAGTTCTAACAGAGGAAACAGGGTATAAACTTACACTCTCCATCTACGCTAGCCACTTCCCACAGAGGTAGAACTGGATCAGGATTCTTAGGAGTGAGAGAGTGAGTGACTGGTGGGGTAAATGTAGGCACCAGGTTTGGAGTTCCCAGAAAGGAAGAAGTTGGAGGAGCTGCAGGTGAGCGTGGAGATTTGAAAGGTGGAGGTTCAGAGAAGGATCTGGTCATGAGACTAGAAACAGATGGCGGAAGAACAGAACAGAAAGCCAGAAGAGAAAGTTTAGAGCTGAGATATTTCCATCTGCCCATACGCTTGCAAAAGTTAGCTCTCATAAAATATCATGGTCCAGCTAGCCGTTAGGCGGCTATTTTGAGTTATGATCTAAGGGGTACTTAGGCCATTTCTTTGTGCAAAAAATGGATACACTTGGTTGTGTCTGGGTAAGGAGAAAAGCTAAGTGGCTTGAGAGTCTCAAGAATGCATCCTAGAGGTGAGGATGGGAAAGACTTTTTTTTTTTTTTTTCTGACTCATTCTCTATTATTGAGGCCCAGAGGGGAGGGATTCCACCACTATATCTGGGTCATCACCCAGCCAACGAGTGGTTCCAGGGGACAATGCTAGCTACCACTAAGTAACTCGTCAACTCTTAGCAGTAGGTGTTAGGACAAAGCCTAAAACAACACTAGCCACCATGAGAATGGGCGTAAAAACCACACTATCACTAGATGCTCATCAGAATCAATGATAGGCATCAGGGAAAAACCCAAACCAATGCTTGCCACCACTAAAAACTCTTCAGTTCTCAGGGGCAGGCGTCAAACCCAAACCCAACGCTAAGCCAACACAGGTACTCATCAGCACCTAGAGTGGGCGTTCACTGCAAGCTACCAACAGGAACTTGTCAGCACCTAGGGCAGGTGTTAGGGCAAACCTCTGGGGACAGTGTCTGGGAACAGGATCAAGCATCCAGGTTTGGCTTTAGTAGCAGGGAACAGCCGTAACCAGTGAAGATTGTGGCTTGGTGTGGTCCTCCACTAGACTAGAGTCATACCAGAAAGCCAGATAGATAATCAATGGTCTTTTCCAGAGACAATAGTTCATGTTTACACCGACTGGAAAGGAGAAGACTTCACCAATCGAAGCCAGTGGTGTTTGAACAAGCTGAGGTGGGAGAGATGGAAGGTGAGCTGGTAGTGGCCTGGGTCAGGATCTCCTGGCCTATGTGCACCTAAGCCCAGGAGAGAGCCTATCAGAGTCACGGCACCAAAATGTTAGTTTCACGCAAGAGATCAGATGCACACTACCAGATGCCACACTAGGGTTTACTCAGGGGAGTTGTGGAGAGGGTATGAGGGAGAGAAGCAGAAGAGAAAGAGAGAGACTTTCACATGGTGGCTTCTTTTAAGAGAACAGGTGGGCACCAATTTATGTAGCCATGCCTAGGTGCGTGTCCTCTGTACATGATGCGTTCTGCCGGCGCCATATTGGGTTTCCACATGGCCACTACTTGCCAGGAATTCTTATCTCACCTGGTGCCATGTTGGATTTACCACATGGCTGCTATGTACCGGGAATCCTTACACCCTCAACACAAGAAATAATATATTTTAAAGTTATACGTAAGTGGTGGTTTGAATACAAATGGCTCCCATAGGCTCATATGCTTGGTTATTAGGAAGTGTGACCTTATTGGAGTAGGTGTGGCCTTGCTGGAGGAACTGTGTCACTGGGGTGGGCTTTGGGTTTCAAAAGCTCAAGCCAAGCCCAGGGCCTTTCTCCCTCTGTTTGCCCCTGTTGATCCTGATGGAGAACTCTCAGCTACTCTCCATCACCACGTCTGTCTGTGTGCTTCCATGTGTCCCACCATGCTGATGCTACACTAAAACTGAAACTGTAAGCAAGCCCCAATTAAATGCTTTCGTTATTAGGAGTTGTCATGGGTTGCCATGGTCATGGTGTTTCTTCACAGCAAGAGAATACTGACTAAGACAACATATAATCAGAAAAAGTACAATAAATGGTAATAGACATCTCTAAGATTATGATTTTAAATGTTATGCTTCTCTACAATGACTATTTCTTACATATTTTTTTCAGAAACAGAAGTTTATAGTATAAAAACTAGAGAGTTTAGTGGTCCAGTTCTGTAGAAGCAGCCAGACATAGCCATGCAGGTCTGTAGAAGCAGTATGTGTGAAACTGAGTTATAAATATTGTGAGTTTCAGGTTAGCCTGGGCTACATAGCAAAATAGGAAACCCAGCTACCGTGACTGGATATACATGTGCTAGATGCTTCCAGGCATTGGAATAAGGTAGATGCTATTATTCTTGCTTTATAAATTAGTATTGAATTTTGTGATATTTGTCTGGCCCAATGACTAGTAAGAGGTACTGAAACATGAGTTAAATATGATCAGGGACACTATTTTATGCACAATTAAGTACACAGTATCTAGAAGTCAAAAAATATTTTTAAAGAAATGAAGAATAAAACTAGACTTTGGATCAAAGTATGTCTTTATTAAAAAATCAATGCGCCAAACCTTTGCTTTAAACTACAGTTTCGTAAGCTTTTCCTACCTTGGCCTCTTTGTACTCAAGCATTCTGGCATAATTCTGAATATATAGCTCTAGAAAATAGATATACAAACCAAGCAATTACTGATATAAATCATAAAACTCCATTAAAAACCAGTCTTTAGTATGTCTTTAATTTGGCCATTTATTAAATAAGAAAAATTATTTAAATATTAATGAGATGTGTACTTATTTTACTTTACATAAAAGGTGACAGTGTGGAATTTAATGCAGTGGAACACGACGATCATTAGTACTTTTTCAGAATTGGTCAATATTTTGATTTTATAATTATCAGTACTATGAATGCTACTTCACACAGTTATGTGTAGAACAAATGTCAGATTATGTCTAGGGTAACTTTAGAAATTGTTGGAAAATCTGTCCTAATCTTAAAACAAAATTTGTTTAATGACTTTTTAATGAACTTAAGACAGCCACTCAAACATCAGTTTTAAAATCAAGCATTCTAACCTATCATAACCCAAAGATTTGATGGTTCCTTGCTGAAGAATAGCAGATAATATCAAAAATCTGCTTTTTTAAATTGAGCCATTATGTGCCTATAACAGTAGAAAACCTTGTATATAGTACAAGTACTGCAATTCATAATATACAATGTTCTCAAATCTGAGTGGAGGCGTTTTAGGCAGCCAGCCATCATAGTGTCATGGCAGACACAATGCAAAGTGTGTGAGTGTGACTGGACCTTCAGAACCAAGGCTGCAGTGGAGTCATACACTGCCAGAAATACTCCAGGTTCATTGTGTTTTCTTAAATTAGTTTTGATTATTGTACACCCAGAGACCTTTTGCTATTGTCAGAAGTTTTTTTAAGCTCTACGTTAGGTTTCAGAACTCCATACGGGGTTCTGACTCATGACTTAAGAAGTGAGGCTTTCAACAAATGTACAGTTTATGATAAATGCATTCCTTTGTCTTTTATGTCACTCAGGATGGAGGGATTGGAAATTTAAATGAGTCATGCTTATAGAACATGAGAATGCCAGAGAAAGTATAAAGTTAAATTATGGGTCACTAAACATTCTAGCCAGTGAATTAATAGGTTAGTTAGTGAAACATAAGCTTAACAAAACTTTGTTACATATTGTTTATATTTTAATTAATATAGTGTTTGCAATAATTGCTAGGGAAATGTGGAAATCTGATGTCTCATTATAAATTCCAATCTGAATTTATTATATCATTATTTTATGTGGAGAAAACTTCACTCCTCTTAAACAGAAAACTGAGACCAAGTAGCTTTCTAGCAGCTAGCTCATTGGAACAAAGAAATTTCTTTATATTGTTACTCAAAGTCAAATTTTTCATTTATAGCTGAATAGTCTCTTAAATCAGTATGAAGTACTTTTGGGAGGAAAATCTCACACACTATAATTTTATAACAGTTACAGCAATGTCAACACCAGTCGATAGAATAAGGCCCTACACCATGACAAGCATGGTTCCAACTTCTACATCAATTTCAATAGTAACACTGTAATATTCTGAGCAGCTCTTGGCCATGAGACTGCTATTCAGAAAGATTAAATTTACAAAATGCCAATGTTTTCATGCATCCAAGTTCGGTCCTAAACTATCACTCTCCTGTTCTCTCTCTCTGTGTTGCTGATTAACTGGAGGTAGAAAAGCGCATTTTGATAAGAGGATGTTACTAGGGACGTGCCCTCTGTCACTGTTCTGATTTGCCATTGTTGAGGGAGTTCAGAAAATGTAAGAAAAGAGAAGAAACATCCCAAGAGAAATAAATACTGGGAGAAATTAAAATATTACTACTTGAAGGCAATTACTTCCATGTCTAGCAAAATGAGTAAGCCAACAACTTAAAGTTAATAGACTGGTAAATAGTCAGATTCTCTGAGTCAATGTTCTATTACTTTGAAAAGACACCATGACCAAGGCAACTCTTATAAAGCAAAGCATTTAATTGCAGCTGGCTTGCAATTCCAGAGGTCAGTCTGTTGTCATTGTGGAGAGCATGGTGGCACACAGGCAGACGATGATGCTGGACAGCTATCTGAGAGTTCTGAATCTAGATCCGCAGCAGCAGCAGGAGATGAGAGAGAGGCACTGGGCCTGGCTTGGGCTCTTGAAATCTCGAAGCCATCCCCCAGTGACACACTTCCTCTAACTAGGTGACACCTCCTCCAGCCTCCTAATCTTTCTCAAGTAGTTCCATTCCTGATGATGAAATAATCAATTATATAATTCTATGGGGGCTATTATTATATAACCACTACATCACACTCCTTAGCCCCTGTAGGTGTACTGCCACATCATAACGCAAAATACATTCAGTCCAGCTTCAAAGTCTCTTCTGAGACTCATAGCAATCTCCTGACTATAACCCCTGTAAAATTAAAATAAAAAAAGCAAATCACATACTTTCAACATACAGTAGCACAGGATATATATTACTATCCCAGAAAGGAGAAAGGAAACAAAATGAGGAAATACGAGACCAAAACAAGTCCAAACACCAAACTCCAAATTCCGCATCTTCATGTCTGATGTTAAAGTGTTCTTCAGATCTCCAACTCTGTTCTGCTTTGTTAACTGCAACACACTTCTTTCTCTTGGGCTGATTCCACCTGTTAGCAGCTGTCCTTAGCAGGCATCCCATGACTCTAAGCATCTCTAACATCTCGGGGTCTCCAGGGCAACCCAGGCTTCAACTTCACAGCTTCACAAAATGGCCTTTCTGGATCTCCATGCAGGGACAGCCCTGACACACACCTGGCCTCCGCACATTTCCTTAGTTTGGAAGGGCATTGCACAAATTCTATTTGGTATTATAATAAAAGCCTGGAGCCAGATATTGAGGGGAAAGCTGAAATATCAGAGAGACAGAGAAAAACCACAACAACTTCTCTCTTAGTCAACTCCTGTTTTCCCAAATCCTCCAACTCCAAACTGCTCAGTCCTCAGCTGAAAAGGGAAGTGCCTGGTGAAGCCGAACTGCTCCCTCCTCTGTCTCTGCCCAGCTGTCTCCCTTCTTGGTCCTGCTTCATATTCCCCAGAACTAGGAAAGGTGTGTACTGCATCTCCCTGCCTGCGCTCCCCCCCCCCCCCACACTGCCGCCATGTGGCTCTGTTCTGTTAGACAGAGATTCAGACAAATCTCTGCCTCATGAGTGATGGGATTAAAGGCATGAGTCACCACTCCCTGACCTTCGCTGCTTGGCTTTGTGGTGGCTCTGTCCTCTGATATTACAGACTATTTTTATTAAATATAAAATATATCACCACAGGAGGGATATTCTAGCCCCCCCCCCCCAGCTTTGTATTCCTGACTATAAAAGAACCATGTGGTCCAAACTGCCAAGTTCTGCTGCTTGTTGGGGATGGAACTTGACCCATAGTTCCATTACATCTGCATCATCTTTCTGTTATGGATATTTCCTTCTCTGCTTAATTTTTTTTTTCTTTCCACAAGTTGGAAGCTTAGCTGGGTGGGGGACTTGCCCTAAATTTCCATTAGCTGTCTAAAAGAAATGATTGTTTATATTTAAGGACTTAAGAACTAATCAGGAGCTTATGCCTTCAGAAATGTGATGTTTTAAAATTGTAAAACTGTAGAGAAATATATATGTTTTCTTGGCTTCTGGAATCCGTATGGTCTGTTGGATTGTCGATATTTTGTGTCGTACTGGGCCATCTAGCAGATGCTCAACAGAGATCCTTCACTTAATAGTGTAATCATTAAGGAGATGTCAGTCAATTCTATAGTACTAGGGTTTGAATACAGAACATTTCCCACCAATTCAGCTTTTGAAACTGTGGCCCCTGGCCCGTGGTGCTGTTTTGAAGGTTGGGTGCCCTTTAGGAGGAAGGGCCTTTGAAGGGAAAGCTCCCTCTTGAGCCCAGCCTGCTTTCTCTGCTTGCAGATCAGCCACAATAGGAACATTTTCTCTGTCTCATGCTCCTACTACAACAGTCCACCCTCTGTCATGATGGACTGAACCCTCTGTAGGCCCTCTCTCCCTCACATTTCTGCCTGGTGTATAGTCACAGTACCATAAGCATAGTTAATATATATGGTAACAGACACAAAACAAGGGGAACCTGGAGTCCAGTTAGTCATCTGAAACAACAAAAAATAATTAGTATGAATTAACTTCTTTGATGCATATGAACACATGGCATAAAGCTGTCTATCAGGTTTGTGATGGGCAAGTAATAAGAACAACAGGATAATTATGGAAGTATTAGGAGGTCTTGCCAAATCTACGACAGGCATACTGTTTGGGTAGGGTCAGAAACTAGCAGGCTGCATGGACTTGGTCTATGGTTTGACTCAGTCAAGGAATCTTCGCAGTTTGGAAGGGCTGAAGACCAGAATGAAGACAAGATTCTTATATTCATCAGTCTGGGTAACTGGATAAATGGTATGGTTGTGCGCACTTGCTATTTTCACAAAGAATTTATAGGAAATGACTCGTAAGTGTTGCCATCAGCTTGAAGTCATTGCTGGCACTGGGAATCAGTGTGACATCCAGCGAGGACTGCAAACTTCTCAGCAGTGTTTCGTCATGTTAATTGCAGTATCTGTGAGCACTTAAACTTGATGTATCTGCAATTTCTAAGGCCAGCAGAAAGTCTTTAAAGTCTGTCTGTGATTGTTCTCAGCATACGTAGTAAGGGAAACATTCATTTAGAGTCATTTAGTGGCAGGAAAGCCTATGCAGTAAAATGTTTTTTGCCTTATTTTCAGAGTCAACTTTGTGCAGACTGCTCATATCATTCTATACATTTTTGAGAAATCAGTAAATAAATTGATCAGCACTTATTTGGATTAGGCTGAAAACAATCATTTGGATTTTGTAAAGACCTTGTTTGACAACTTGGAAAGTGGCTTTGGAAACAGAAAACTGGCCCTAATGCTTGCTAAGGATATGAATATAAGGGGTTTCATCTTGTAAAGCCCTATTTTCACAGAGATTTGGAAATAAACATTTTGGGGGGTAGTTAGGAGCACATCATTATTATCATCATCTCACATCTAGACCCAACATTTCTGATGTCCTCCTGCCTCAACCTGAAATAATCATCCTACCTACCAGCTATGTTGAAAGATAGTTTGTCCAAGATGAGTACAATTTTTTGGCTATTATTATGTAATTATCAAACAGACTACTGGATAGGATGCATCGAACAGGATGGCAAACCATTGACTTCCTATCTGTCTACTGCAACTTTCTGAGCACAAAGAAAGATAGGTTGCTAAAACCCTACTTGTTAAATACCCAGTAATGACAGGACCAGTTTGAACTTCATGTATAACAAGTATTTTAACATGTTGGATGAATCAGAGAAACTGATATGCCAACTATTTCAAACTCTATGATCAAACTGGGATAGTATCAATATGATTACAATCTAAAGCAGCAGAATTCAATTTTTCTTGTAGGATAGAAATGTCTATGAGCAGATCCAGGTTAAGTGATTACTGCAAGGTTGATGACACACTGATCCCTAATGCCAGCAATGACTTCAGAATGATAGCAACCTTTAAAAATTGCTTCCTGTAATTTTGTGTGTGTGTGTAAAAATAATAAGCAATCCATATTGCTTGAGAATGATTTAGCTGAGGGACTCCACCCAAGGATCTGGATTTAAGAAAACCAAAAACATATTGGCATTACAAATATCTACTTTTCAGATTCAAGTTTCCCCACAAAAGACTTTGTAAAAGCAAAGCATTTTCATTCTTGTTTTGAGTATTTTATTTATTTTATGTGTATGCTTGGGTGTATGTGTCTACACCACATATGTGCAAGAACCTTCCAAAGTCATAAGAGGGGCATCAGAACCCTGGGAACTAAAGTTTCAGATGTTTGTGAGGTACCATGTGAGTGGTGGGAATTGAACCAGGATCCTCTGAAAAAGTGTTCTTAACTGATGATCCATTCCTCTGGTGCCAGCATGTCCACTGCCTTCTTAGTGAAATATATCTTATGCATGGCCAACATAGTTTAGCTGGTGAGGAGCAATGGAAGGGGATGAAAGTCACTGACAAGTTATGTTTGTATTGTGCACGTAAGATATAAAGGTTAGTACTTAGAGAGGACTTCAAAGCCTCACTCATCCCTCCATTTATTCATGTATTCAGTGTGTTGAATGAAACAGAAAATACCTTTGTTCTCATGGAGCTTACATTTTAATGAGAGAAGGAAGACAGACAATAAACTAAAAGTTACCCAAAGATAATTTCCGTAACAAAGATGTATATTTAATGAGCAAGGCAGAAGAATTATCCGATTATAGAAGAGTACTGGGAGTACTTAGGATTCTGTGGCTGGTAATAGATTTAAAAAAAAAAATACACCAGTAGTTGGCTCGCTTAGCATTGCTCTTACATTATATATAATTCATGACCCTGCTCCTAAGACTCAAAGGACTTACAATTAGAACTTTCACATTATTCCTAAAAGTCATGCAGATAAAAAGGAAAGGAAGAATCAGGACCATCATATTTTTCTCTTTAAGGTAACAATCAGTAAGAAGAAGGTTTGGGATCTTCAGGGTCTGAAGTTGATACTGTGTGTTCTTTCCTACTTGGTAAGGAACCAATGCAGTCACTGGTGTTTTCTTGGAATGTCCATGTACTTCATTCATTTTTTTTAAATATACTGTCATCAAATGGAAATAGGAAAACTGACTTTTTCAAAATTAATCAGCCATGATAAGAAAGACACTGCTGGGCCGAGATTGGGCATGTGTTTAGCCAAAGTATATGTAATCCTATAAATTTAAACTAGAGTGTACACACACACACACACACACACACACACACACGGTAGGTTTCTGGCCTGGACTTTCCAGCCTAGCCTGGTGGCCCGGACCCCCACAGACCCACAATCCCACTGAAACACACAGACATTTATATTAATTGTATGCTGACTGACCTGGGGCCCAGGCATATAACTTGCTAACTCTTTACCCTTAAACTAACCTATGATTATTATCCTGTTCAGTCATGTGGCTCAGTATCTTTTCTCAGAGTAGCATAGTCGTCCTCTGCATCTGCTTCTCTGGTGTGTCTGTGGCATCTCTGCTTTGCTCTTCCTGTTCCCAGAGTCTTCTTAGTCTGGTAGCTCCACCCACACTTCCTGTCTGCCTTCAGCCAATCAGCATTTTTATTAAACTAGTGGGTGGGACAATTATTTACAGTGTAACATAATCCCACTAGACACACACACACACACACACACATGGCAGGGCAAGCACTAAATAGCAAAAAAGCCAGAATTGCAATTCAGTTCTAGTTCAAAGTCTTGAGAAGTATTAAGTAGAGGACTGTGTCAATTACACTAGGTAAGTCCTGGACTCCAGGGGCCTGAGATCAAGGGATACTCTGAATCAAGAAGAGAGTGAACTTCTCTTCCTTTGTCTTCTCCCTGGGCCTTCGAAGGCTGCACCAAGCCCATCTACATTGGTTGAGGGAGATCTTCTTTATGAGGGTTACTGATTCAAATGATTATCGCTTCTGTAAATATTCTCATAGAAGTAATGTTTTACCTACTATCTGGGTAACCCTTAACCTCGGAAAAATGACGGCTGATGTGAACCATCCCAGCACCTTTAATAATCCTTCCTATTTCAATTTCTATTCCTCAAATGAGGTTTTCCAAATTTTAAAAAATCCTTAGCATCATATATTTCTCTTTTCTCTTGTATAGAAAGCGCATTTGCTTAGATGTATAATACATTCAGTTTTGGGGTGGTACTTAAATGACCTCACAATGAGATACAAATAGGAGTGTCTATGCAACAAGAGCAGCAAGAGATTGCTGAAGAAAACACACCCCCAGCCCTCTAGGTTTTCACAAACCTCAAGACTCCATTAGACCATATAAGCTGCTGCACGTGGTTCTTCAGGAATCAGATTCAATCATTCTACATCATATGGTTCCTCATCTTCTATTGTTCTCGTTTTCATGCTTTGGGTATAAGTACTTTATTGACTCAAATGTCTTCCATTCTTTCTTTTTTTTCTGGATTCCGAATTATAAATCATTCTGTAGTTTATGTCACACATTCCAGAGGAAAATGAGGTAACATGCAATGTACAGCCAAGTATGCGAGTTCTGGCAAGTTGACCTGCTTCTTAGGACCTGGGCAGGTTACTTAATGTCCTTGGGGCAAGGTTTCTATACTTAAAAGCACAGTGATAGTAATGGTGCCAACCTTGTGCAATTATTGTGAATCTTGAATATGAACGTCTGCCCTCAGATCTATGCTCAACACATTGTAAGCATTCAGCCATGCCAGCTATTGTTAAGGATTTTAGCATACCATTTACTGCATCTTAAAACTCAGTAAATGCCCATTCCCCACTCTTCACTCACCAAAGTGGCTATGGAAGAATAAACTCAAGTTGTAAATAATTTCAAAGATCAAGTGATTTACAACATGTTTGTCCAATGTTTCACATAAAGAATGGCAACTTACAGAATCATGAAACACTTGTGGGAATCTCTGCCTCCTGTGGGAACTGTTCATACAGATGAAAAGTTTGACCAGGTCCTCTGAAAGAGCAGCCAATGCTCTAAACTGCTGAGCATGCCTCCTTCTGTGGTCTGATTGGTTGAACTATTTGTCAGCAAGACATTTTCTAGGGCCAGCAAGGTGACTCTTAGGTAAAGGTGTTTGCTGTGCAACCTGGTTACTTGAACTTGGTCTCCAGAACACATGTAAAGGCGGCAAGAGAAATCCAACCACAAAGTTGTCCTCTGACCTCCACACATGAGTGCATGTGTGCATAAACACACACACACACACACACACACACACACACCTTCTTTTTTTTTTTTTTAGAAATAGGCATGATGATGTACTTCTAACCCCAGCACTCAGGAAACAGATGCTGGCCCACCACATCATATTTAGAATTAATATTCTTTATGTTAAAATCAGCATGATTTTTATGTACTTTAAATTAATAATTATGATTAGGCATGGATTGAGCCCATAACTACCAAAATATTCAGTAGTTAGATATTTCTCAGGAAATCATTTCCATAGTTTCAGTAAGTCCTACCTAGTAGGACTGCTTACAAATACCTAGTAGGACTGCTAAAAAATAGACAGAGTAAGTCCTAATGAGGGTCAGTCCTAGGGGCCTCTGGAGTCTTTCCTATTTTATGACATGAAGTCTCCACCAGACTGACCTTGGTCCTGCCTGTTTCCCTCACATGCCAAGTGCCTCTTGTAATATAACTCTGCCTAACAATGTCCTCAGCTGCATGCTCAGATGTAATTGAGGACAGGCTAGAAGTGCTGGGTGTAGGGATATTGTATTGTTTCATGGTAAATAATTGTCCCACCCACTGGTTTAATAAAAAGCGCTGATTGGCCAAAGGCAGGCAGGAAGTGTAGGTGGGGCTACCAGACTAAGAAAGTCTCTGAGAACTGAATGCCAGACAGAGAGCACCAGAGAGAAGCTGCAGGATGCAGAGGACAACTATGCTGCTCTAAAGAAAGGTACCGAGCCGCATAGCTGAACAAGAGACATGGGTTAGATGAAGGGTAGAGAGCTAGCAAGTGATATGCCTGGGCCTGAGGCTGATCAGCCAAAAACTAATGAAAGCATCTGTGTGTCTCTGTGGGACAGCGGGACTGCGGGTCTATGGGCCTAGACCTTGAGGTTAGGCCAGAAAGTCCGGGCCAGAAACCTCGTACCACAGCTGGGGACTAACAACTTCTGAATACAAAAGAGAACAGGTGACATTCCTCAAGGTAAGTCAAAGGCAGGCACCGAAGACTGTTCCAGATGTTTCTGGAGCTGTTGTTGCTCCGGTAAGATGTTCGCGACCACATCATTCTGACTTCTTTGGGTCACATCTGGATAAACTATGCTAAAATCTGTGCTTTGGTGTCTACTTTTTTCTACAGTGAAGTTTTACTCCCAAACTCCTAGGTCCCGTTAGCTCAATATTTGATGCCCAGAGAAATGTGAGAGGCTTGGAGATCGACAGATCTTTGGGAACTGATCTCTGCAGCCATGTAGCTCCTGTGCCCTCCACCCTGATGCATGGCAAGATTTGAACTTCACCCCAATCTCCATTTCAAATATAACAACTTTGTTTCTGGTTTAGTTTCTTTTATGTTTTCAACCTCCATTTCTCCTCTTTTATAGCTGTCCGTGGAAAAACTGACAGTCCATCCTGGGACTGAAATCCTACAGCTGGTGATGAAAATTAAATCCATGTATATTGACTTAAGAATTATGACTGAGTGGGAGGGGTGGCTCAGTGGTTAAGAGCAGTCAACAACACTCTTGCAGAGGACCCAGGCTTAGTTCCCAGCACCTACATGATGGCTCCTAACTGCCTGTAACTCCAGTCCCAGGGCAACTGGGTGCTCTCTTCTGATCTCTGAGAGCACTAGGCATGCACACGATGTACAGACATACATTCAGGGAATTAAAAATTAAAAATAATGACTAAGAGAGTACCGTGGTTAGGGGGTTTAGACTGATGTTTTGGAGAGAGTGTGGGGATAAGACCTGGTGATCAGAGAATCTCACAGGGAATGCTGGCTTCCTTAACCCAGTCCTGTCTCCTATTTTGCAGAAAAGCAAATTGACCTAGGAAGTAAAGCTACTGGTGCAGGGTCTCACTGCTTGGAGAGGTGAGGAGCCTCCTTCTTCTCTAGGTGGCTCTGCTCAACTCCCTCCCGATGCAGAACCAGCCCTACCACAGCTTTCATCCTTTGTTAGCTTTGGAATTTGCCGTGACCATTAGGCCTGAAAAATATGAGAACAAACAGAACATTCTGCTAAGTGCCTTTCACACATCACAGCAGCAGCTATCCCAAGAATGTTTTGCATATGGGGTGAAAATATTGTTTGTTCTGTTTTAGCTCTTAGGGGAAAAAAATCTAATTGCATAATTTTTTCCCCTTCAGAATTAACCATGAGTACCATATTCTTTATCCTTCTTTGGAAAAACAGAAAACAAAGTAGCCATTGTAGGTCCCCTTCTTAGACCTAGGGACCAATGACATTGCTCACCCCTCCCACTGAAGGCCACAGATGCTGGTCTCCTAGAGAGTGCTGACTGCCCAGGGTGGCAGGAAGCTGCTGAGTAAGCTTGTTCTCAATCCAAACCTGATTCCAAAGGACAATTCTTATTGTTCTTGAGTCTTATCATATCAAATAGTTCAACAAGAGCTTCCAATTTCTGTTTGGGGACTAAAAATAAAGAAGACCAACACATTCCTCTTATGTTTGTGCAAATCGAAGAGAAGCAAAAACCTGAAAAACACCAGAAAGAGCCGTTTGATCTGTAAGTCAGCTGATTTCCCACTGAAGTCCAGTCCTGAGACATGAATGAACATAACACACAGTGGTTCCCCCCCTCCACCCCCACCCCCACACCCCCATCTTCAGGCCAGACACCCAAGTCTCTTATATAAAAAGTACAGCATTTGCACATAATCCATGGGCATATTCCCACATAAATAATCTCTAGATTAATTCTGATACCTAATATCATGTAAATGCTAAGTAACAGTTATTCTGTATCTTAGGAAATAAAGAAAAGATCTGTTCATGTTGAGAAGAAATGAAGTTCTGCTGACCATTTTTGACCCGTGGTTTGTTGGGTATACAGAATGGAAACTGCAGAGAGCCTGTTCCCAGATGGAGTTGTTAGGGTCCTTGTGGCAACCTTGATACCTAGGCTCAAGCACTCATCCTCAATAAGTCAATACAACTGACAAATAGGAGTAAAACACAGAGAGCTGTCCCGGGGTGGGCGTGAGAGACAGTGCTGGGAGCCCCTTCCAGGATCCTGAGATCCAGAGAAGCTGGGGTCTCAACAGCTCCTTCAGAGTGATTGATTAATGAAATGGCAGAGAATGGGGCTGAGGAGGGATGGTGGAGAGTGACCAGAGACGTGTAGCAGTAAGTGAGGAACGGCATAATAGAAATTTTACAGACCCTCTTCAGTACGTGGAAAGAGAAGAGAGAAGAAAGATAGAATATTACTGTGGGATTATGTTCTGGTGCATTGTAAATATCTGTCCCTCTGACTGGTTTAATAAAACACTGATGGGCCAGAAGGCAGACAGGAAGTGTGGGCGGGGCTGCCAGACTGAGAAAACTCTGGGAACAGGAAGAACAGAGCAGAGATGCCAGGTAGACACAGAGGAAAGAAGATGAAATGCTGCTCTGAGAAAAGGTACTAAGCTACTTGGCTAATCATGGGTTAGTTTAAGATTTAAGAGTTAGCAAGTTATATGACTGGGCCATAGGCCAACCAGCATGAAATTACTATAAGCCTTTGTGTGATTATTTGGGGCTAAGTGGCAGCAGGGCTGCAAGTGGGTCTGAACCTCAGGGCTTGGCTGTAAAGTCTAGGCCAGAAACTTCCTATTACAAAATATTGTCCTGTGGAAACAGACACTCATTATCTTGCAGTATTTTTCTCTGGAAACTTTTGTGTTTTTTAAAGGAATGGATCTCAAAACTGTTGCATCATCAAAGCATTTGTGGTGTCTTTTATGGCTGCTTGCTGTGCTTACAGCTATGTACAGTCTAGAAGGAGCACACCAATAATATGTGCAATGGGTAGAGAAGCAGTTTCTTTCATAGGCTTACTGGATAGACTTCGTGGCTTTGTCCTCTGTTCATCCTGGAACAGACTCGAATGCCTTCCTGCTTTACCTGGGCCCATATACAGCTTCGGTTCTATTAGCTATGTATGAATGCAAAGTTGTGGAATATTAATTTAAGACGTTTTACATTTGTTTATGCTGTAGAACATTTGTTTGATGGTGAGAAGCTGTGTTGGATTCTTTTATGTAGCAATTTTTAGCTCTATGAAGCTGTGTGACATTGCCTGTCTAACACACCTGACGGTCTGTCTAATAAAGAGCTGAACCAATGGCTGGACAGGAGAAAGGATAGGCAGGGCTGTCAGGCAGAGAGAATAAATAGAAGAAGTCTGGGAATAGAGATTAAGGAGAGAACGTCAGAGGCCAGCCACCCAGCTACGCAGCAAGCCACATAGTAAGAAGTAAAGAAAGATATACAGAATAGAAAAAGGCTAAAGCTAAGAGGCAAAAGGTAGATGGGATCATTTAAGAAAAGCTAGCTAGAAACAAGCCAAGCTAAAGCTGGAGATTCAAAAGAAAAACTTTATTTGGGAGCTAGATAGTGGGCCCCTAAAGACCAAAGAACCAAAGAATAAGAATAACCAACTACAATGAAATGCAGTTAATTTTCCTCCACCACCTTATCCTGACAAGATTATCTGTCCAGATAATGCCCTGAAGAAGCCGCTTTCTTTGTGGTGTATCATCTCAAGTTAGAATTGAGGCCTGCACATGGTGTGTCGGTACAGCCATTGGAGAGCTGCATCCTGCCTCCATGTTTCATGGCCAGGGCAGTTTACCTCTCAGGAGCTAAATCAGATGATGAAGAGTATTGGAAATTTGAAGAAATACTGGAGCATGCAGAGGAATCAGAAAACCTTGCATCAGGGCTAAACTAGCAGTTTAAAACCTAGTATAGAGACTTGGTTTGTTGTTTTTCTTAATTTTGGCCTGTGCTTCTATTCCAAATCTCCCATTTGACCTGGTTAGAATAACATGTGAACACTTCCTTGGACCTTTTTGGACCTTCTTTGGTGCAACTCTGATTGGAAAAGCAATCAATAAAATGCATTGATGTGGGAATGTCTTTCTGTATGCTGTGTGAATATCAATCTTTAAGTAAAGAACTGTTTTGGCCATGGCAGACACCATAGAAAAAGTAGGTGGGGAAATCAGAGCATAGGTAGGAGGAGGGCAGAGTCAGAGACAGATCGATCCAGACACCCAAAGGAGCAACGTGTAAGGAACACAGGTGAGCCATGGGCCATGTGGCAGACAGATTAATGAAAATGTGTTGAGTTAAGATAGAGAACTAGCCAGCAATGTACCTAAGCCATAGGCCAAACAGCATGAAGTTAATATAAGCATCTGAATTTTTTGAGGACCTAAGCAGTGGCAGGCGGCTAAGCGATCTGGGATCACAGATCTGTGGGTCTGGACTTTTGGCCACCCGGGGCCAGGAAACCTCATTGTAACAATGCATATCTAGAAAATCTTTGTTATAATAACTTTCCAAAAGCACATCATGAAGCAGTTGGTGGCTTTCACCAGTGCTATCCCTCCATAGGTCCATCTCTGCAGAATCCTGGAGGCACAGCAGCAGAAGCTTCATCACAAAAGTGGGCACACCACAAGGAGAAATGTCCAGAATGTTTGAGAAGCTGGTAACTATAATTGTGTTCCTTCATCCTGGCTATCATCAATTCCATGGTGCAAATGAATCCAGCAGAACTTGAACTCAGAGGAGAAAGCAGAGAAGGCTTTTATCTGCAGAAGTTAGTATGGAAAGGTCCTGTCTTATTCTGGTAGAGCTCAAATCGGAAGGAAGCTCCCTTTTCCAGCCTGCATTCATTTTAAAACATTCTTCTGAAAGCAGTTTAGTCTATATTTTACATTGACATACTTTTCCTTTATGTGTTAACAAAAGGTCTCCACTCTCAGTTCAATACTTATTCCATTTTGTTAGGGTGGATGTGATGTTTGTTTGTAGACTCAACCAAAATTAGCCTTCTGTTACTTCTTTTACTACATATACCCACATGGTACGACTGGAGAATTCCTGCCACACAAAGCATTTTGAAGTACGTTAAATATGTCAGGCATTTTAGGCTTGTCACAAATGATTGTTGTTTTCAAAGTAATCAAGGATATATAAGTTATACACACACACACACACACACACACACACACACACACACACACACACACACACACACACACACACACATATATATAGAAGAACAGTCTTGCAGCCTCTTATTGAACAATTTAATGTGTCGTCCTTTCCAACCCTCAAAAAGGTCATATTATAATGCATTGCACACCCTCTGGGGAAACTAATCTTTTACAGTATAAAAGTATCTTGAGACAGTATAAGGAAAATTTCATTGGCATCTCACAAATGAACACTCCATTTTTTTATTCTGTATATTTAGAATGAAGTTGTGAAAAATGAAGACATCTTTGATCATGGGGGTGGAGGTGAAAAGCAGAAAGTAATTGTCCAATGTGCCCACGCACAGTAGGTCCTCTCCTGACTGAAGGAGACCTAAGTCTAAAGAGAAGGCAAGAGGTGTGTATAACCAAGTCCTGTCAAGGTGCAGTTAAGTGCCACACTGACTTAGACCTATCTAACACTGTCTGAGGTCCCAGCTCTCCTGCAAGGCGGCCTGACAGGTTGTCAGAACTGTGGGAAATCATTTCTTGGGAGACCTGTTCCTCCTCTGATAGATACCAGCTTAAGCCCTTCATTCTCCCAGATGAGACTCCTGGGAAAACTCCAGTTTCCTGGAGCCTTCTCAACAGGCTCAGGGATGAGAGGGCATGAGGATCTCTTGAGAATATCATCCATCCTGCCAGAACAGTTACACTCTTACTGTATTTACTTGCATCTGGATTTCAAGATTTGATTTTCGGTACTTTTTATGGGGCTATGAGATTGATATTCTAAGAATGAATGTCTTTTTATCAACTTCCAGCAATAGTGACTCAGGCATAGTTGTATTTAGAGCCATTAAAATACAACTTTCTCTACCCACACCATGCTTCATTTTTTGAAATGGGGCATTATTAGCCCACTTAGTGTTCACTTTAGAACAATGCAATTCACCACAGAGTCATTTAATTAAAAGCTAATTTCCCGTAATGTAAAATTTCAGGCAATTCAATACCAGCTGAGCAATCCACTGACAGTAATGCTATGCACTTACACTAATCTCATTTTCTGCATTGATACATGTTTGACTTGACTCTAATTGGGCATGTCTCATGACAGGAAACACCCTCCTCTGCAGAGAACACCGATGGGCCAGAGATGGACTCTTCCTGGAAAAACATCCTCATGGAAGCAAACCAAGTGACAAATCAAGGGAGGGGTCCTAGGAAAATAACACCATCACCTTCCTCATCTTAATGTTGGCCATTCAGCCCCATTTAATTCCATCCTCACAGACCAGATGCACCAAGAGGATGGAATCTCATTTGCTGGGAGAGAAAGTAGACAGTTCAAGCACACAGTGCACTTCAGTAAGAGTGGTGGACAGGAGAGTATGTGTGCAGAGAATGTGCACACAGGATGGCATTCTAGTAGAAGAGGCAGGAAAGTATTTGAGCAGGCCAGGCATGATGGCACACACCTGCTATCCCAGGACTCAGAGGTAGAGGGGGAAGTCATTAGTTCTAGGTCAGCTTGAACTACATAGTGAGTTTCAGGCCAGTGTTTATTATAAATCTTGTCAAGAGATGAAGGAGGAAGAGAGAAAAGAAGGAGGGGAGAAAGGGAAGGCGAGAGGGAGAGGGAGAGATATAGATAGATGGATGGATAGATGGATGGATGGATAGATAGATAGATAGATAGATAGATAGATAGATAGATAGATAGAGAAGCTATATGCCCAAGCAAACATCACTAATCTCTAATGTGTCCTTTAAAAGATGTGAGTATCCTGTTCTTCCTCCTTCTCCTCATCTCCTTCACAGGAACGGGAATTAAAGCCAATATGATCAGCATGAAGATTCTAGCAACATGAATCATTAAACTGCATTAAACAGGCTTTTCTGGGAGTATACTAGAAACTCCACTGCCGTAATAATTTAAAATCATAATAATATTACTAATAATTAACAATAATAATAATTATTATTCTCATCCTTCATCTCCTCATCAAAGCTTCTCTGGGGAGTTGTGTAGCAAATTCTACTGTGGTATACACTCTGGCTCCTAGGCTAGACCATAAAATAACCCAGGGGACCAGGCAAATTGGCAGGGCTTTTGAGACATGTTGGGCCCTGTACCTCAGGGTCAGCCAAGAGGATGAGCAGGCTAAACTCTGGTCTGGTTTCCAGACTGAACTCCTTGGCTCATGCCTGTATCAGCGAGAAAGATGGGACATATTTCCTCATGTTCGCACAAGCTACAGGCTGACTGGGCTCTGAGCCTAAGGTGGGTATATTTTTTTTTTACTCCAGAGGCAAATTCCCAGCATGAATCAGTATGCATTACTCAGTATGCACTGAGTTGTGGTTGGATTCAAAGGGGCTAATGGGGCTGGCCACTCCCTCTTCAGGAGCCCGGGACCCTGGATAAGTGTCTTTGGACCTTATCAGCTGACACCTGAATCCCACCACATCGAGTCCTTTCAGAGAGTTCCAAAACCATAATTTGGAAGTATCACTCACAGCTGAGCTGAGCACCAGTATTTGAAGGGATGAAGAGGAAACATGTAATCAAGTGCTCAGGGGCAGGACTTTGGCAAGGGGCGCTCCCATCAGACCACTTTGGGGCAGATGTCATTATAAACCCTTGCCTCTGGTCTGTCCCAGGTAGTCTTAATCTGGTGTCATTTACACAGTACCCAAGACTTGTAGACATCCAGTGTGATTGCTCCTGGCTAATTACTCCTCCTATTTAAAAGAACTTCTTGATTTTCACCTTATATCTTTATCACTCTTTATTAAGTATCATTAGGAGCTAAAGTAAAATGTCTAACAGAGCAGAGCCTGTGGTAGACAGTGTTTGAGGACGGGAACTCAGTCTATACTTACTGAGGTGACAATAATGAGGAGAACCTGAGTATGTATTATATTACACTAGTGCTTCTCATCCTTCCTGACGCTGAGATCCTTTAATAGAGCTCCTCATTTTGTGGTGATCCCAACCATAACATTATCTTGTTGCTACATTATAACTGTAATTTTGCTACTGTTATGAATTGTAAATATCTATGGGTTTTGGTGGTTGTAGGTAACCCCTGTGAAAGGATTGTTTAACACCCCCAAAGAGGTGAAGATCTATCCTATAGACTTTTACCTTGAAATATTTTTTTCAGTTTAAAATATCAGTGGATCTATGCTTCACATGACTTTTATGATAAAAGGACATGTAAATAAGCTTATACCCCAGCTGCTGCCCTAGAAGTCCTTTGTCACATAGGCTTATACCTATTCGTCAGCATGTCTTGTAATCTGGATGGCTGCATATGAGCATTTAGTAGTTTGAATGCCTCAGTTTATCCACAACTCTTCCAGTCTCAGTGGTTCAACAAAATAAAAGTCCCTTGTTTTCTCATATCAACCCAGTGTGTTAAGTCGGGAGATTCAGGCTCAGCTGTCCCATCTCAATAGATGACTCTGTAATGATGTTATCTCTGAAAGTTTCTGTTGTAGCACTTGGACTTCCTTGTCATTTCCCCTCGTTATTGCAAAGGGGACAAAGAGGTAGGTTCTCACCACATAGCCAGAAAAGAGCCCCAGTGACTGCCACTCAGGGTCCCTATAAATAGAAAATTACAAATGAGACCAAAAGAAATGGCTTCTACAATTATATGCTTGGATACCTTATTTCCAGAGAGAGGTTGTGTGTGTGTGTGTGTGTGTGTGTGTGTGTGTGTGTGTGTGTGTGTGTGTGTGTGTGGCATAAAAAGCCTTGCCTACTCCATATAGGTCACTAGATTTTTCATTTTTAAAATTATGATTTTCCAGGTGAGCTCCATTACAAGAGGTGAGCTACCCTCCTCACAGCTGGCCAGTCAGTCAAGCATCCAGGCCTCAGCAATGGGGCACAACCCGTACCAGCCAACTCCATCACAGCAAACAAGCAGGATCTCTGCAGGCAATCCTGCCCACTACCACCCATCATTGGACCATATAGCCTATAAGTCTCACTCCATCCCCCAAAACCATCTACCCCCTGGAGACCCCAAATGCCCCTGGAGATACAGACTCCACTGGCTCTGATTTCACTAAGAGGTACTACTGTTGGACCAAGGACAGTTTCCTGAAACACAGACAGTGCTTTCACTAATTGGAGAAGGATGGGTAGACACCAGTGCAGAAAGACATACAACATAAAGAACAATATGGCACCGCCAGAACCTGGCACTTCTATAAGAGCAAGACTTAGGTTCCAATATAGAAGAAGCAGAAGAAAATGAACTTAAAAATAACTTTGTGAAGATGATAGAAGCCTTCAAAGGGGAAATTAAATAAAAAATAAAAATTCTCCTAAGGAAATAGAGGAAAAGACAAGCAAAAAATTGGAAGAAACCAATAAATTCCTTATAGAAAAACCAAGAAAAGGCAATCAGGCCGATGAAGGAAACAGTGCAAAACTTAAAAATTGAAATAGAAGGCATAAAAAACCCCCACAAACTGAAGAAATGCTGGAAATGGAGAATCTGAACAAATGAACAAGAACTACAGATGCAGCATAACCAAGAGAATGCAAAGATGGAAAAGAATCTCTGGTGTGGAAGACGCAATAGAGGAAACAGATTCATCAGTCAAAGAAAACATTAAGGTCAAAAAAAATCATAGCACAAAACATCCAGGAAACTTAGGACACCATGAAAACACCAACCCTAAGAATAATGGGAGTAGAATAAGAAGAATATCAGCTCAGAGGCACAGAAAATATATTCTGTAAAAGATAACTTTTTTTTCAACCTGAAGAAGGAAATGCCTATGAAGATACAAGAAGCTTATAGAACACCAAATAGACTAGACTCCCTAAAAGTCTGCTCTCCACATAACAATAAAAACACTAAACATACCAGAAAATAAATAGATCTCCCATGGTCTTGGATAGACAGGATCAACATAGTAAAAATGGCAATCTCACCAAAAGCAATCTATAGATTCAATGCAATCCACATCAAGTACTGACACAACTCTTCACAGACCTTGAAAGAAAAATATTCAACTTTATATGAAAAAAAACCCAAAACCCTCAGGATCACCAAAACAATCCTGTTCAATAGAAGAACTTCTGGAGGCATCACCACCCCCGACTTCAAACTCTACTGTACAGCTACAGAAATGAAAAAAAGCTTGGTATTAGTATAAAAACAGACATGTGGATCAGTGAAATCAAATTGAAAACCCTGACATTAATCCACACACCTATAAGCACCAGATTATTGATAAAGAAGCCAAAAATATAAAATGGAAAAAAGAAAGCATCTTCAACAGATGATGCTGGCATAACTGGATGTCTGCATGTAGAAGAATGCAAATAGATCCAAACCTATCATCCTGCACAAAACTCAAGTCCAAGTGGATCAAAGACTTCAACATAAACCCAGCTACACTGAACTTAATAGAAAAGAAATATCCTCCAATGCATAGGAGGACCACTTGGCAGAGGAGACCACTTCCTAAATATAACACCAGTAGCACAGACACTGAGAGCTACGATTAATAAGTGGGACCTCCTGAAACTGAGAACCTTCTGT
Source organism: Phyllotis vaccarum (assembly GCA_033318265.1). Taxonomy (NCBI): domain Eukaryota; kingdom Metazoa; phylum Chordata; class Mammalia; order Rodentia; family Cricetidae; genus Phyllotis; species Phyllotis vaccarum. Next base: position 62,850,431 of record JARWLC010000015.1, on the reverse strand, counting down.
AAGGACATGATCAATAAGACAAAATGACAGCCTACAGGATGGGGAAAGATCTTTACCAACTCTGCATCTGACTGACGGTCGATCTCTAAAATACATAAAGAACTCAAGAAACTAGAGATCAAAAGCCCAAATAATCCAATTAAAAATTGGGGCACAGAGATAAGTGGAGAATTCTCAGCAGAAGAATCTCAAATCACTGAAAGACACTTAAAGATCTGCTCAGTGAAATGCAAATCAAAACAACTCTGAGATACCATCTTACATTTGTCAGAATGGCTAAGATCAAAAACATTGATGACAAGCTATGTTGGAGGGGATGTGGAGCAAGGGGAACACTCCTCCATTGCTGGTGGGAGTGTAAGCTTGTACAGGCACTTTGGTTACCAGTATGGAGGTTCCTCAGAAAACCAGGAATCAATCTACCTAATGATCCAGCAATACCATACTTGCGCATATACCCAAAGGATACAAATTCTTTCCACAAGGACATTTGCCCAACTATGTTCATAGCAGCATTATTATAATAGCCAGAACCTAGAAACAATATAGATGCCCCTCAACTGAAGAATAGATTTTTTTAAAATGTGGTACATTTACACAATTGAGTACTACTCAACAGGAAAAAAAGACATCGTGAAATTTGCAGGCAAATAAATAGAACTAGAAAAAAAATATCCCGAGTGGGGTAACACAGACCCAGAAAGACAAACATGGTATGTACTCACTCATAAGTGGGTTTCAGAATGCAGTCCACAACCCCTGAGCACCTAGGCAATGACATTCATGGATCTCCCTGGGAAGGAGAAATAGATAAGATCTCCTGAGTAAATTGGTACCTTAGGGGAAAGGGCACCTAGAAGGTGGGATGAGAACATGAAGGATTGGGATGGTTGAGCTGGGGAAGGGACAGATGGAAAACAACGAAATACATAAGATAGAGGGAGCCATTGTGGAGTTAGAGAGAAACCTGGTGCCAGGAAAATTCCCCAGAATTCACAAAGATGACCCCAGCTAAGACTCCAAGTGAAGAAGGTGCCTAAATTGACCTTCACCTATAATCAAATTGATGACCATCCTAATTGTTATCATAGAGTCTTCATCCAGCAATTGATGGAAGCAGATGCAGAGATCCACGGCCAAGCACTCGGTCAAGTTCCCAGTCCAGTGGAAGAAAGTGAGGAGGGATTATATGAGCAAGGGGTCAAGATCATGATGAGGAAACTCACAGAAACAGATGACCCGAGCAATTGGAAGCTCACTGACTCTGAACTGACACCTGGGGAACCTGCATGTGACTGAACCAGCCCTCTGAATGTGGCTGACAATCAAACGGAGTGGGCAGTGAGACCAGAATTTATTCCTAGTGCGTGAACTGGCTTTTTGAAGTCCATCCCCTACAGAGGGAATGGGGAGTTGGGGTGTGTTGGTCCTACCTCAACTGGATAAAGCAGACGACATTAACTCACCCTACATGTCCTTACCCTCTCTGAGGAGTAGATGGAGGGAGAGGACGGGAAAGAGGGGAAGGAGGGGAAACAGTGGTCAGTATGAAAAAAAAAAAAAAAACCCAAAACTTAAAAAAGAAAATATGGTTTCCCTAAAAACTCATAAAGCACTGCTAATAACCTGAGTGAGCTGGGAGGTTTTACCTACTGGTTCTGGACGTTGAAGAAACTTTGTTTCCAAGGCCATCAGTGTTTTCCATGTTTAAGTCATGGGATCAAAGGTGGGAAGATGGCTGCCATCCTATTCAGCCTGACTCCTTTTCCAACACAGGACAGGATAAGAGTGGACACCTGACCAAAGCCAGGCCAAGGCCTCTCTCTTAGGGACTTGAGGTTTGGAACAAGTTTACACTGATTAGTTTGGGGTATCTTGTGATGGTGACATAACTGAATACTGTGTGCTCTGCCTTCTGTTTGCTTTTCTACGTTTTCCAGTTTTCCCCACCACTAAATCATAGATGTATAGCTAAGTTCTAGTCAATGGGAAAGAGGCAATGCAGACCACATCTAGACTCGGATCCTGGAATCATCTCCCCTGTGAGTTTCTCCACCATAGACACCGTGGAGGCCATATATTCTAGACACGCAATTTTAGATGGAGAAGTAGGCTTCAGACTCCATAGTAAACTTGTGACATGAATGAGGAAAGACTCTTGATGCTTTGGATTTAATTCTCATTTCAGCAGTGTCCAGATTACTGGTTCTGAACCTGTGGGTCCCGACCCCTTTGAGGGAGAACAGCCTTTTTGCATTGATTGCCTGAGGCCATTGGAAAACACTGACATTTATATAACAACTCGTAACAGTAGCAAACTTCGCAGTTATGAAGTAGCAACAAAAATAACGTGAAGGGGGGGTGTCATGAGGAACTGTGTGTTTAAGGGTTGCAGCACCAGGAAGGTTGAGAACCACAGTCTTAACTAATGTGTCTGTGTCCAACCAAGAAACAAGAATAACTACTTTCTGGGCTGGCAAGATGGCTCAATAGTAAAGGGTAAACACTCGTCATCATGTCTTGTGTTTGATCCCAGGACCTATGCGAAGAGAAGGGACTGCTGTACATTTTCCAACACACACACACAGTAAATAAATAGGTAAAATTAAATTTTTAAAGAAGTAGCTAAAAAACAAACCATGCTTTTCAGAAAGTAGAAGAAAATTAGGTATATGCCCAGAGTGCAACAGAGCTGGGCCAGACCTCCTATGTCTTTCTATGGGGTTCTTGGTCTCTACCTCATTTAAAGGGAAAACTATATTTTTTGGCTCTATGACATCCCCTATATCCTTATTACAGAAAAAGTTTTGTTTTTATTAAGTTTAAGTCTAAGAGTTTTTGTCCTTTGGGCGGGGGGGGGGGGTGTCACAGTTAATTTGCCTGGTGTTTTAATGCTATACTTAGCTTTTGTCTTTATGCCACGAAGGCAGCTTCCTCATAAATAAGGGTTTGCCCAGGGTTTCTAGTTCCTTCATGCCCTCTGTTCCACCCAAGAACAGTAAGATGTATAACACAATTCAGATGAGGTCCCACACTGTAGCTCTCAAGACATGATTCCAAAATTATTGATCTTATCCATTTGCCCATACTTTAAGTGCAGGTCAAATGATCTCAGTTTATTGGTGACAAATGAGTCCACTTTTGTGATTGTAGGGGGGCTCTAGTGCTATCCAGAAAGGGTCATTTGTTCAAGAATAACTCAGGAATCGATTGGCTGCTTGGAACCTGTGCCAATTTCCTTTCTGTAGGTAGGGTGCTTTCATAGAGGGAAACCATCATCTTAGGGAGAAACTCTCTAAACTGTGAATGAGCCAAATGCAATCACAGAAACTGCAGACAAAGGAGCTTTTGATGACAGACATTGCTGATGCCTGGTGCCTTCAAAGGCATTCCAAAAATGGGTGAAGAAATAATTATGAGCAACAGAACTGAAGTTTCTCTCAGGATATTGCTCACTGGACCAATGGCTCACTTGGGAAATATGTAGGTGAGTCTGCACATAACCACTTTAGCAAAAACATCCCACATCTTCAAACCTGTTGCATGGAACTGATTAACCCCAAGAGGTAAAGGCAAGAGGGCTTTCATAGCAAAAGTTAAGTTTCGGTCTCCTTATCTATTATCCCAAACATAAATCTAATAAGAATTAAAAAGTCAAGATTAATGAAAAATTTGAGACCAGAATGAGGATGTATGTTTAGGAGGTAGAGGCAGGCAGATTATATATTTGAGGTTAGCAGGGACAACACATCAAAACTAGACTCGATCCCATGGATCCAATAGATCCAAGCCCCCTTACCCACAATTCCCGGCCGTGCACTCTTGCCCCTCCCCCTTGGTCCTGGTCACTCTCCTCTCCCTGCAGACCCAGGGTTTGGGCTCACCTGCTGAATTCCTCTCTTATCACCTGCTCTCTCCCTGCTTCTGTGCCTGCTGGTGTCCCATGCTTTCTCTCAAAATGTCTCGTTCCTCTGTTCGGCCTCTGTCTGCTCCTTCCCTTCCTTGGCTGGAGGAAGGGAAGATCTGGGCTTGGCTAATCCACTTCCAGTCCTCCAAGCCGCTACTTTGTTCCCCAGTTTTCTCCTCCCCCACCGCCATGCCGCAGGCCGGGGGTTCTCTTTTTCCCACTGGGTTGTTTCCCAGTCTCCCCTACGCACGTCTCCAAGCTCAGGTACATGAAATGTGAAAGATTCCCAGGAAGAGTTTTGTTCATCTTTCTGTTAAGAAGTCTATTTCCTATGTCCCGATGAAAATGTGTGACTGATGTAGCCACGTGACAGTGTTTCTGGCTGATTTTTGAATGCTTGATTTTAGGTGTTCCACTCGTCACCATCTTTGATAAGGGCGATCACATGGGCAGGCACCATCTTGACTAAGGTAAACAACAAAAAACAAAACAACAACAAAAACCCAGACAAGTCATGTGACTTCATTGGAAAGTTTTGTCTGTGTTTTCTGATGTGTTTATTTTGTGGCCAGCATGGAGCTGAAGCAAATGGTTTGCATATTTTTTGCTGTCTCTGCAGCCCATGGCAGCCAGTCTCCACACACCCCCACCCCCCACCCCCCCCCACCCCCGCTGCTGTGGCTGCATTTATGGTCAGGGCTGAGAATTTATCTCTGAGCTCTGGTCACTGGATTCGGGATAGCAGGTGTTCAGATGCCTTTCTGATGTAGATAATGATAAAATTGTTTATGCTGTTCTTTATTTAAGAGTCTCCTCTGGCACTGTCTGAGCCCCTGACAAAGCAGAGCAGCCAAAACTACTAGACGAGATCTAGATGAAAACTCTCCTCGGGATTTATAAGATTATCTTATTAGATACAGTTTAAAATATGCTAAACTAAAATTAATTAAAACTAACAACCCCCAAAACTGATCATTAAAATTCTATACATTGGGTAAATTTAAAGAAATCATATGACATGATTCCATTTTGGATTGCCACATTTTTAGTCAGCCACATGACTGGCTGACATTTTGCTACAGTTAGAGAAGGTGGACATCATGTGATTTCACCATCTTTGTCAGGGTTAGAAAAGATGGATGTCTAAGATTTTCCCACCATTTTGGTTAAAAATGACCACGTAGAATGGGCCCACTAAGGAGGCAACAACAGGGTCTCTAAGATATTTTGAATTGAGGTAGATTTTTGTATGATAATTCATGTCATGTCCTGAAAACAAAGTTTATAAAAGATAAAGTTTAAAAACAATGCCTTCCAAGGCCCAACTGTCCACTCCTCAGATCAGCTATTACCCTAACCCACATCCCACAGTCACCCCCTGACACAATATCTGTACCAGCCCTTTCATCCAATAGCCAGGTTCTTTCTCATTTTGTCAAGGCTCACCTTCAGGCCACCTCCGAGGACTTACAGTTCTTAAAAACAATTCCTGCCTCTTATAACATCTGTCAAAGGTCAGACCCTAATCTCAAATATAACAGCCCCTTTTCCTGCCCACCCGGCTAGGGGCTCTCTCTGGGGACTGACTGCCAACTTGATTTTACTCACATGCTCACAGTCAGATGGGTTAAGTATCTTCTGGTTCTAGTAGATATTTTCTCAGGCTGGACTGAAGCTTTTCCAACCACTAACAAAAGAGTTCCTTCAGTTTCTGATCTCTCCCTCCAGGAGATTATACCCCAATTTGGGATTTCCACCTCTCTCCGGTTTGACAACTGACCTGAATTGACCTCCCATATTTCCTAAACCTTATCTAAAGCTCTCAGCATCTCTCAGTACTTTCATATCCAGTATCACCCTCAGTCCCAAGGAAAGATAAAATGAACTAACCACTCCTTAAAAAATATTCTTATTAAAATGTCACAGAAACTTCACCTTGACTGGGCAAAACTCTTGCTTCTGGTTCCTCTCAGCTCTGGGCTCTCTCTAAGCAACCTCTCTCAATCATGCCATTTAAACTCATGTATGGGAGGTTCTAACCCCGGGCCTGTCATCCAAACCCTCACCCTGCCCAGACCCTACCCTACTAACCCCCCTACTCTATCATCTCTGTTCTTTTCTATGGAACTTTAATGATTATTCCCTACTACAGCCATGTGCCCCCTGCCCACCCCCAATCAACAACAGAGAATAGGACCTTCTTTCTCCCGCAGACCAACGGCCCTCATCCATCTTCCATAAATGGCAGGGCCCCTTCTAGGTAATTCTTGTAACCCCATAGCTGCTAAGCTTGAGGGCCTTCCTCACTGAGTGCACTTATCTCATCTCCAATCCTTCCTAATCCCTCTTCATACATTGTAACCAAACGGTCCCTTAAGTTCCAGAAGACACCGAGACCAACTGCTTTGTCTCCAATTTCAGAAGAATGAGGTTCATTCCCACAACCATACTCAATTCCACCAAACAGAGAATTCCATATGCTTTCCTTCCTGACACCTCCTCCGCATTCTCCTATCTCTATTGGTCACAGCCTGCTTCATCAATTTCCTCTCTATATGTTTCCAATAACATATTCAAAATTTCTAATGAACTGACCAGTTGTTGTTACGACTATTAGCCACGGAGCTAAAGGAGCAAAGACTATTGAATATGCCCAAGTGTTCAGGAACAGCAACACCCCAGAAATATCCACACCCTCAGACTTAAAAAGGAGACTCACAGAACAGATTTTAACATAACAGTTTATTATGGACGTCCCTCAGCAATCAACCACCTGTGTCTCCTGAGGGCTAGGGTGATACCATGATGACAGAAAAGAAAAAGGTGTTTAAGATTTGATTATGTGAAGACAGGAAATCTATCTCTCTTTTGCTCATTTACTTTTCCTCCTCAGACCTGACTGTGTTTGATGACCAGGGTACTAATAGATCTGCCAGTTAACAGCTCACCCCTTACCCCACATTAGGGAAGGTACAGAAGCCTTCCACCCTTTTGCTATGACACCAAGATATAAATCTATTACAGTTATTTTATAGACACCTACTGATTACTGTACAGGTTCACCCCTCCTGCCAGACTCCTGCCAAGGTCAAACCTGCAGGAGCCCTCCAGATAGGCCAGTCCCTGTTCCAGCTCCAAGGACACCAGCTGGGATGTATGCATTCCCAACCTCCAGGGAATCAACAGATATGATGGCTTCTGTACTCCTGGAACACATCATCCTTTGATTTAGTGTGCTATTCTTCCCAAGATCCTGGGACTACGCTCCTGCAACCTGCCTTCTCAGTTCCCTCAAGGAACTGTTGATGCATGAAGTCTCCAAGATGACAAATTACTGAATGCTTCTTCACTCATACCTCCTGCTGTGCATAACCCTGACTCCCAACTTCCTCTTCCCCACCTCCTCCCAAGTCAACAAGAAATGAAAGACCCCTGGGGGTAGGGACCCCCGAAACGGACCTTTCTTCAGGGAGAAACCCCGGGACCCAAGGAGGACCGAGCCACAGATCAGCTGCAAACAGCATGAGGTTTATTGAATAACACAGGTACCTGCGGGCTACCGAGCCACTTGGGACGGCTGGCGCGCCCAGCCCTCTGTTCAGGGCCTTTTTATAGGGTTAGGGGAACAAAAGCGTGCGTACAGAAGCAGAAGCGCAGTTACAAGGTTTTCATTGGCTGGTTTGAATGAAATCACCTGTTGAGGGGTGAGGGCCCCCAGGCTGCCATCTGGCCTGACCAAAGGTCCTGGTTATCACCTGCCCCCAGGCCTGCTGTTTGTTCTTCTTTTGTCCCTTATCTCTTCCTGGAATTCCTCCCCTGATCCGGCTGGGCCTGATCTCGTAGCTAAGTAACTGCTTCCCCTCCCTTCCTCCTCTGCCCAGCTGACATACACTGTGAAAGTTTTTATTACTAAGTTTTACAGGGATGCTGGTGTCCCCAGCACCAGGATATATGTTTTGAGAGCAGGTTTTAAGGGCAGATGTACAGCCCACAGGAGAATCAGTTTATCAGTTTATCCTTGGTTGGAGACTGTTTGGCGTCTGGCTCCTGACCACATTCCTGACCACATTCCTTTGTCTCCACCCCAGGCACCTGGTCTTAGTACTAACTGCAGTTCTTCTTTTATCAGCGAAGCTAATCTTTACTGTCCTGTTAATATGTCTTAGGCAAGTTTGCTTACTGTCCTTGCAACGTGCTGTTGCTAGCACTACTTCTTGGGTAAGAGAAATTTGCTAAAACAAGCAAAAGGGAGGAAAAGAGAGGGGGCCTTACAGAAACAATCTCAAAAACTTTGCACCTTCATTCTCTGCCCTACTTGCTATCCATAACTCACCTTCTTATAATAATCAAAGGGAGGAATGTTAGCATTCAGACCTGTTCCTGTGGGGCCTGGTCAATACGTGGGCAATACCTTGGCCGGCAGGGCCTTGACAGAGTCATCCTATGTAAAGTCCCCTTTAAGAGACTCCTCCCCCTTCCTCTTCCTTTTTTCCTTCTTTCTCGGCAGCCCCCCTTCCCTCTTTCCCCCTTTCCCCCAGAGGTTGCTCTACACTCTCTTTTCTCTCCCCTTTCCCCACTAAACCTTTCCACATGAGTGCTGCCTGCCTGGTGTGTCTGTCTCTTACTGGCTGTGGTACTCAAGGCTCCAACCACCAAGATCTTTCCTGCACCGCTTTTAAAGTACAACAGAAATGACTACAGGAACTGTTGTGGCTCAAAGACTAGCCATGGCCATTGACTAAATTGCCATCTATTATTTTAATTTTTATTGCATTCAAAACAGTTTTGTGGTGGGATTCAGGTGTCAGCTGATAAGATCCGAGGATGCTTACCCAGGACCCAGGACCCCTGGAGGGGGCGTGGCCAACCCCATTGATAAGGGGCTGCTGGGACCCTGGAAAGCCCGTTTTGCCTGGTTCCTGGCTGATGGAGAGACTGGTTTGGAATCCATCGTCCATCGTTCCAGACTCCAGTCCCTGTTCAGGCTCCACTATAAGCTGTTACCTGTATTGTGAGTGTTGGTTTATATTTTAATAAATATTAATTTTGGACTGGTGCCTTTTAAGTAAAACTCCGCCTACACAGTTTATTAGAATTTAGGCATATTTTAAAGAATAAAAATCTATTACCCATGTATTCACCTTTTAGCCTAGTAATGAGGATAAAATATTATGATCAAAATACATTATATCCATTATTGAAATATCATAATGAAGTCTGTTACAATGTATAATTCATGCTATTAAACATTTTAAAATAAATTAACTACATTTCTTATGAAAGATTTTTTTAAACTTATGAATATGTATATTTGCCACATATGTGCATGTACCTATGTAGGCCAGCAGAAGACACTGGGTCCCCTAAAGCTAGAGTTATGGATGGTCATAAAACATGGATGCTGGGAACTGAGCTCTGGAAAAGTAACAAGCACTCTTAGCTCCTGAGCCATCTCCAGCTCCAAAGATTATCTGAACAGCCCATGTTCCTACCCCATTTGTATTCTTCAGTGACCACCTGTGGTAACAGTAATTCACACTGTTATGTTAACCATTTTCTGCCCTCTATTTGCTTTGCTAACTATGCCTTTTTTTTTTTTTTTAAACTTTTGAAATTAAAGTAACTTCCTAAAGAAAGATCAGAATTCCACCACTGAGACCTCCAGGGTGAGCACAGCGCGGAGTCTTAACATCTGTTTTTCTAGAGTTTCTGAAATTCCTTTTGGGAAATTCAATGGGCCACGTCATAAACCAGCCCGGGTCACCCAGAAATGCTGCAGAGACTGGTGCAGAGCCTGCTAAAACGATGCTCTACTTTCCAGCTTGTCTCCAGCTCTCAGGTGCAAACTTAAAGGAAAGTCTGGAGAGATGAAATGAGTATCCTCAATGATCATGAAGCAAGAGTTTCTTCAGAAAGTTATCATGAAGATTAGACCTGCATAGACTCAGTCAGGTATCCAGTTTCAGAACTGAAGAGAACTGTAGTGAGGCCAACACATCTCTTGTTGAGGCCCATTCTTCTGTCTGACCCTAACTGCCTTTTATATCCAGTTGTAGATAGCTCTCTTAAAATCTCTATCATCACTATGGGAACTCCCTTTGTCTCTCTCCCATATTGGATTGTGTACCAAGGTAGAGTCTCCATAATTTGCAAACCGAAAATGCGGGGTCCATTTGCTTAAAATTTTAAGCATTTTAAGATAGTGACAACAGGGCATTAGACAAAGTGGAGGATCTTCCTATATGTGGGATCTTGTGGCAATATGGGTACTTTGGGATTTGGATCAGAGAGGAGTTCTTCCCTGGTGGCAAATTCTCAGATGTAAACACCCCCACATCTACTTCTCAAATTTCATTACAAAGCTCACTGCCTGGCCCTTTCCTATGGTGTTACCTCCTAAAAGTTTCCTCAAAAGAGCCCCTTTGGGAGGCATAGTGAACTCCCTAACTACTGAGGGATAACAAGTCATGGTATGCTGTGTCCTGCCTAGTGTAGCCGAGCCTGGAGAGGGTCGTCAGGGTTAAATCAGCACTCAAGAGACAGTCAGTTCCATCATCCAGGGAGATCAGCTGCTTCTGCTGCTCTAGCCTTTATTTAGCAAGCTTATACCCCTTAAGTTCCCCTGGCCTGGGTTCCTGTACCTGTCAGTGTGTTCTCTGGCAACGGGTGCAAGACTCCTCATCATAACAGGAAAACCACTGATTGTAAAACAGGGTGTTGATGCACACAAGGTGCATCAACAAAGATCAGGGAAGTAAACAAAAGGGCACTGACCTTGCCCAGGCTTTTTTAGCCTGACACAGAGTATATGGGTCTGGGTATGCCAGCACCCAACAATGGTATCTATGTACATCAATTCTATGTGTCCTGAGGCCTTAGCACCTGGGATTAGCACCTTAGGCCTTCATCAAACTCATTTAGCATTTACCCTGCTCCACAGCAAAGGTGGCAAATGAGAGGGGACACAACCTGCACACACACTCCCCTTGCTGAACTACAACTCTATTATTTGTTGGAAAAGACAAGTAAAAAAATGAGACCCCTTACAACAGGGACTCATGGCTTTACAAAGAAGGAGTATCCACGTGAGACAGCACCAGGTTAGTAATGGCAATACGTTCATAGATTGAAATATTTTTTTAAAGACATTTAGAAGCTGTTTTTGCTAAAGAGAAATTAAGTCCTCACTTGGGCCACAAGGCTAATGGCACAGAGATGCCATTATCCTCAACTGTTACTGGCTGGATTAAAGAATAAGACCCCAGACCCAAATTTCTTGTAAGATAAAAAGAAAAAGTTTAATTGATACACTCATGAGCGGGCTCGAGGCACTGTGGAAGCCAAGAGCCCCGAATGCATTCAGAGTAGAATTCTTATACTGCACTCTGAGTAGGGAAGGGGGAGTACATCTAGACTGGTGAGGTAAGGGGGTTGCAAGGTTGTCAGGATAAAGAATGTTTGCAATTATCTTGGGTGGTCCCACTCGAGTGATTATAGGCATGAGGTGCGAGTCCAGAAGGTCAGGCTGACCAGGTGTGTCCCAAGAAGGCAGGAAGCACATCCTGTGTGCAGCTGAGCAAGCAGCCATAAATCCTGTGAACAAAGCTTTTCCAAGAATCTGAGTTCTGAGCAAGCTGCCACTTAGTGTTACATTACAATGGGACCAAAACTCTGTAAACCTTGGCTAGTTTTGGGGACCTCAGGGAGGGGGTCGAGGGGAAAGAGTCAAACAGGATTTTTCTATCTTCACAAAACTATAGTTGCCTTGGATTCCAGAAAGAGCAAAACTACAGGACAGACTCAGCTCTCCTACGACCAGGGCAATTACCCACAGGTGAGGCTGCTTCCCAAGTACAGGACTCATCTTGTAGCAAGCACACCAGTCCCCTGAGGATGGCTGTTAGTAAGCAACAGTTAGGGACCACCTTCAGGACTGGAGCCAAGACACAGATGAGCAGGATGGGACCCTGACTAGGCCTGTTTCTTGTGCACACTTCTTACCCTTTCAATCTAGGACATGTCAGTGCCCTAAAGATGAACATAGAGTCACTGGACTCCTTGTCTCCTTGCCCAGTGTGGCCACAATGAGTCCATCTTTTCACATCCTTAACTAGAATGTGGGGACAGTTAGCTGAGCTTGGCCTGTTAGGACTGCTGGAGTCCAGGTTTTGGAGCTAAAAACTCTCATACTAACTTTAGCAAACCAACCAGGAGAGAAGAGGCCTTTGAGTGGCCACTAAAGCAAGTTGGAGAATGGAGGAAAAGGATGGGATGATGGTTGCACATGGGGGAGGGAGAAGATGGGATGGATGGTCCCACATATAGGGGAGGATAGATAGACCACATAGCTGCTACAGCCTCTATGTTACTCCACTATTTTGTAAGAAGTGTTTGATGATCAGCTTAACAGAGGTGGGAAAATCTGAATGTTATCATAAAAATGCCACTAGGGATTTAGCTGCATGTGTGTTCTTAGACTCTGAGCAAAGAGGGCAATGTTCTCTGGGTATACGGTCCCATGACATGCAAATCTCCTAGGGAGCACATGAGATGTGCTCCTGAGTTGCTCATGCAAGAGGTTCACATAAATTGGTTACTCCACACCTGAATTTATCTTAGTTTTCTTTCTAGTTACTGGGACAAAATGCCCTGAGAAAGCAACTTGGGTGAGAAAAGATTTGTTTCAGTTCCCTGTCTACAGCCCATGGCTATAGGGAAATCTCAGCAGCAGGAACTTAAATCCAATTAATCATGTTGTATCCATAGCCATGCACAGAGAGAAATGGGTCCACCCATATGTTCTCCACTTACTTCCTTACTTGTACAGTCCAATCCAAACCAGGGAATGGAGTCATTACTTTTAGGCTAGGTCTTCACGCATCGACTAATGACTAATGTAAGACAATTAATCAAGACCCTCCCGCACCTAGACACAATCCCTCACGGAGGTTCCCTTCCCAGGGATTCTCCATTGTTTCAGACACCACAGATACCCCACATCCTTTTGGGTGTGGCTCCATAGACATGAGAGAAGCTGCCTGTGCCATTGCTGACCCTGTAAGAAGGAATCTGACCCAAAGGTTCCCTAGCATTGACCCTATGTTAGCCACCGAGAGAAACATCTAAAGACAACAAGACTCTGGAGACGGCAGGGGCCAAGGAAAGCAGCCTGTTATTCTGACTTCCTGAAGAAACTGAGCGGAAAACCTGTAGCTTTGTTTTTACATTTTAAAACAAGTATTTTCAGTAAAACTGCTATTCTTGGAATGCCTAATTTGAAATATGCGAGCGTGAACATTTGGGGGGCATTTTTGGACTTGAAGTTGTGTCTATAGTGGTTGTTCCTGCTGTCTTTTCTGTTCTGCTTTGTTTTCTTTGTAGCTGTGACTTCTTAAAATTATTTTTTTTTAAGATTTAGGGCGTGTGTGTGTGTGTGTGTGTGTGTGTGTGTGTGTGTGTGTGTGAGTGTGAATGTGAGTGTGAACACCAGCCATCTTCCCGTGGCCACTCTGCACCATGACTTTTGGAGATAGGCTCTCTCCCTGAACATGCAGCTCTCTTATTGGTCAGTCAGGCTGGCCAATGAGCCTCCAGCTGTCTCCGCCACACCTCAGGGCTAGGCTACAAGCTCTCCACACCACGCCCGGCTTTCTGTGTGGGTTTTGGGGATCTGAACCCCGGTCCTGGTGCTCAAACTGAGCCACATCGGCAGCCCGCTGGCGCTGCCTCTCTTAAACAAAATCAGTTTATTCAGTGTCCTTATCTGAAACCTGATGTTCAGACATTTCAGAATTAATTTTAGAAATGGTGACTAGAAGGGGGAAAAAAAGAAAAAAGGTCTTCTTAGAACCTAGCTGTTATCTGCTAAGACGTTTGTAAGGGCATTTTAGAGTTTAGTTGTATGGATGAGTAAAGTTAGAGAGTTTCATTCATCATAAATACAGTTCAAACTCATCTCTCTATTGTTAAATATTTGATACTATTAATAAATGTATTTTTAAAGATTGATAATGAACAGAGGAACAGTTTGGGTGTCTCCTTGGATTTTTGCTAAGAATAAAGTGATTAAGAGTCTAGAATCCCAATTGACACGAACAGTTCTATATTCAGACAATAAAAAAAGAATTTGTTTGTTGGATGAGAAAAACTTTGGGGAGAGTATGACTGTTTTGCCGGTCCCCTTTTGGTGTTCAGACAGCCCTAGAGCCAGGGGCAGAAGGGGTGAGTTATACAACAGAAGCCTGTAATTGTGCTCCTGTCTTAGAGGAGAGGCATCCCTGAGCTCCACTACCTGCTGGAGTGAGGGAGCAGGAACAGCATGGGGAAAACCAACCACCATCTTGGCAAACTACCATGTGGACAGCAACTGGTCCTCCTAAGAAAAGATTCCCACTCCAGCCAGGACAGTTTTCTCCTTCTGTGAGGAGAATCCCAGCTAACCTACGGGTGCATTGGGCGGGGTAGGCTCCAGCTGCAAAGACCTCCCAGGACTTTTAAGCATGACAGAGAAAGGTTACATGGACTTTAAGGGCAGGTCCCTGATCCCAGGGCTCTGCAAATATAACTCTCAGACTATGCCAATATTCATTCAGCAACAGTTTTTGCGAAGCTGATCCCAGTGACAGCTGGTTGACAATCTCCTGGAGCTGGGGCTGCTGCCAAGTGTGCTGGAATTACCCCAGAGACACCCCATGGGCCACCAGCCCAGGGAATAGCACACGGGTTGGGGGGGGCAGGCCCATTATTCAGAGGCCCAGCAGCTAAGTCAAGAGGTCTCTGTGACCCCATTCTTAGATTTAAAGGGAGAGCACAGACTAGCTAGAGATTCTTCTAGTCAAAGGTATACAAAGCCTAAAACAGGTGTCCCAGTCTATTCGTGACTTGTAACAATGTCATTGTTTAAATCTTTTTCCTTTGGTTTTGCAGGGAGAAGATATACAAAGTGGAATTACAAAAATTAAAATTAACAATTATTTACCCTCCCTTGCCTGAAAATGGGTCTTTACCCTCTCTCAAAATGAAGAACCTGGCTCTTGGGGGTTGCTCAAGGTAATCCAGTTAATAAGTGACAAAATCGCTGACCTAGGTCTGACCCTAAGCCACTGTCCTCCTCAGAGGTGACGCCACTGTGCCTCCCACACTCTTAGCAAAGCAAAGAAGCCTCTGTCTATGTAAGCTGTCACTTACTGTGCCTGCTAAGGGACGTTTTACTTCTTTTCTACCCAGAAGATGCTATTCCCATTGTCCCCCTTGTGCCCTTGGGCTTGCTGTGTTTGTGAGCTGGGTTTTTGTTTGTTTGTTTAACTTTTTTCTGTTTGAAATCTCACTAGCCAGTGATGTGGACTCAGCTTGGCTCATGTTCAAACCAAGTCATCCAACCATACATGACTGACAGGCCCACACTCAGGTTCCAGGAGTCATTTCAGCCAAGGTTATCCAGTCCGTCTGCGGGTGTTTAAAAGAGCCTCACTGCCTTCCCACGTGCTAGCCTGTTTTCTCCTCCCGACACGGGTGGGCTTTTATGGTGTCCCTGCATCTAGAGAGTGAAGACAAGACCTGTCACACAAGTCGGCCTATGCAACCGTGGACTGGGAAACTAGAAATAAATCCAAACTCCAAAGTGCTGACTCATTTGTTTTAACAGAGTTCCAAGAGTACAGATTCCTGCCTGCCCTACATGTGCCGACAATCAAAGGATAAAATATAAATAGTACACGCTCCTCCCCACCTCATGACAAAGAGGTGTGGACAGTGTGGGCAAAACAAACATTATCAAATTCACAGTGACTAAGGCCAGGACAAGAACAATGTAAATAGTCCAGACCTAGAAGCCAACATCACCCCACATTTCCTGTGTTAAATTTGGCTGCGAGTTTCCTGGTGGCCAAGGAAAAAAGGAAAACGGGCAAACTGTATTTTGTTAGCAGAAAAGGCATCACCTACTAAGTCTTGTAAAACATTCTCAATTTTATTATTTTACCTTCTTTGTCTTTCTAGTTGTAAAATTATAGCATATCTTTTATTTTAAAAGTAAAATAGCACAAATATCTATACATCTGTATACATCTTCCTTGCCTAAATTGATTTCCCCTTCTCCAGGAGACAAAATCCCCACACTAATCATTTGTTTCTAGATTTTTGGGTTTTGTCCTGAGCAAGTAGAATAATCATGCAGCTATAATAAGGTTTGGCTTTCCCTGTTTGATTAATAAAAATATCAATGTTTGTGACTTCTGTTTTCACTTGACATAGTTCCAAGGATGTCTTTCTCTATCAATATAAACAAGCAGCTATAGATTCCATTTTAAAGTCTCTGATATTTCATTTCATGGAGATAGTATCCATTTCCCTTCTAAAGCGATTCCTGCCTCACCATCTTATAGAGAGTGCTGTGAAGCCACCTTCCCCCATAATGTTTCTATATAAGTGGTTTCTAAATGTGAAACTTCATGTTTCCATGGCTCATATATTCAAAGGTGATGAAATCACTTCCAAAAGTACCATGGACTCACCACCAGGGTGTGGACATTTCCCCACCCCTGCCATCTCTTGATAGTATCAACCTCTTTCATTTTCGGGCACAAACCTTTAAATGAAATGTCTCCTAAGAAGGTTGACAGGCTTTAATCAACAAAGACCAATGAGGTGCCCTGGGCCTTTGGCTGGGTTTTAGGTTCTATTCTGTGGAGTCCAAGAATTCTGAGTATGTGTGTGAGGATCAGAGGGTAAGACCTTGCCACTCGTGACCAAGCTACTGAGGTTTTAAAATCTGTTTTTATCTTTAATCAAATAAGATGCTGTTGTTCAAAACTGGTATGGGACCCTTTTCTTATCAAAACATTAGAGACTTGAAGAGAATCTTCAATGCAAAAGAGAAGGTGCCTCAAAAGAGTAGATCTCCAACTGTAGACAATACGAGTGTGAGGCTGAGTGGGTATGTATACTTACTGTTGCCATTTATCCTAGGCCTCTCTCCACTGTTCACCCGTTATCTTGTAGCCAATCTTAGACCTTGATTAAGCCCTAGATTTTCTCTCCTCTAGAAAGCCCCCCCCCCACGGTTTGTGGTGGTGTGAAAGAGAAAGGTTCCCATGAGCTCATGTGTTTGAATAGTTGGTCCCCCACTTGGTAGAAGTGTTTGGGAAGGTGTGGTCTTATTGGAGGAGATATGTCACCTGGGATGGGCTTTGAGGTTTCAAAAGATAGGCATTATTCCCAGTGTGTTTGGTTTCCTGTTTGTGAACCAACATGTAAGCTCTCTGTCCTGCCCCATCACCCATGTCCACCTGCCTACTGCCATGCTCCCTGCTCTGGTGGTCAGAGACTCTAACCCTCTGGAACTGTTAGCCCCAAATATAATCTTCCTTCTGTATGTTGTCTTGGTCTTGGTGTTCTGTCTCAGTAGCAGAAAAAGTAACTAAGACATGTATCTCCTATTTTCTTTTATTGTGTAAACCGTTCTGCCTTTGCTTTAAAAGCTCACGGTTCTTTAAGATTGCAGGGAGCTTCTCTGAGCCTTGGGTCCTCCTGAACTTCTCTGCCTCCTGCTCTCCCATATACACTCTCCCAGATCTATTCCTGCAGTTCTGATTCTTTGTTGGTAGCCACACATGACAGCAGCTAACTACTCCACCTAACACACACCTTCCCACACAATAGAACTCGGTGTAGACGGTGTGCTGGGCCATGCCGAGAGCAGGGGTATTAGGTTCCAAGGAGGCAAATAATTTCAGAATACACAGTGACCGCTATCAGGCCTAATTTGTGGCCTAATGATTTCTCCCTCACCTCACTGACCACACACGTCTCTTTTCAGTTAACTATCTCTAACCTCAGCCCTGCTTACTCTCTTCCATTAGGTTTGTCCTGCAACTCTTCCCCCCCTTAGGGCAAACACTTCACAGCAGACTCTACCTCTCTAGAACTCAGTAGAGACATTGCCTCTCTCAGTGTGCCCCTGGCAGAGCCTCCTCAACACCTCACTGGACTCACTGATGTTTCTCTCCTACTGGCCTCTCCAACCAATCCCTGGGTAAGTAATCTGAGGTAAAAACTCTCTCTTTCCATCATGTTTTAATACCTTGAATCGTTAACATATGCATAATAATCAATAATTATACAACTTTTAAAAATATAGCACAAATTATAAAATTGATGAATATAACTAATCTTATCAATAAAAAGCAGGAGTCAGTTACAGGGGCAAAAATCTGAAAAATCAGAGAAGCAGGAGTGTAGCCACAGTCACAACCTACCTCTTCCATTCTTCAAGTCCAAAAAGGGTTAAGATCCTCTTTCTGCCCGCCTTACAACTTCCTGTCTCCTCTCTGTATAGACCTCCAGACCTCTATGGTTAACTAGTGGCTAACTCTGTCCTCTGACTCCAAGCAAGCTTTATTTGTCAGAACACAAACAAAATATCATACAACATAAAACCCTTATAAATTACAGTGGATGTCTCCTTGAAAAGACCATAAAATGATAAACTCTTTAAAAGTTAAATCATCCCAGCATATTCTGGCTTATATTTATTATTTAGGATACCCACAGTATATCACTACTTCCTACTCCTTTATATGCCAGTCTTTAATCTTTTTAAACTTTTACCTTACCTCTTCCAAGACCGGGACACTATTTTTGCTTATTCCCATCCCATGTGGCCAGCTGTGAAGGAAATGCAGATGATTAAGTATATCAACATAATATCTTCTCTTGCAGAGATCCCAAGAACAACAACAAAAAATACTTTATAAAGTAGCATGCTATACAAGCGAAAGCCTAAAACATGCCTTAGTGAACCACTGGAAAATATCACTTAGAATTCCTACAGGAGCTTCTGTCTGCTGTTTAATTCCTAAGTCTCATGTTATTAAAAGAAGTCTATTTGTTCTTCTATATTAGACAATTTTTTCATCAAAACTGGCTTAGGTTTGGTGTGAGGAAGTAAAAACACTTAAAATTTTATAATTTCTAATGTTTGATTCTTTCCTGTAAGTTTAAGCTTATGAAGCTCAAAGCTCAGAAGCCAAATTCCATGCTGGTTGGAGACACCAAGTGTATTTCCTCCTCAAAAATATATTTGCATATATGTTTCCCTAGTCTGCTTGTCTGACTTTTGCCAAAACATCCAGATTTTTTTTTTTTTTTTAGAAAATAAAGTCTATTTAATCAAACGTATTTGGTGCTAAGAGGAAAACACAGGTTTTACTGCCCAGCTGCTGTGCAGGCTCTTCTAAGTGGAGCTAAAACACTTGGCCTGTCCACTTGATGTCTGGCTTCAGTTTGCTAGCATTACAACCACCCAGATAGATCATGTTTATACACAGAGCACACAGATAAAATGAACCAGGGCTCAGAGTACACGGTGAACTAGGGTTCATTTTAAGCAGTTAACATTGTCTTTGGTTTTTATAATAAACATGATTAATAGAAAGGAAAACATTAGAAGCATAAGCTGGACGGCTTCAGCTGTGACGCAGTGGCTAAGAGCATGTACTGAGCTTGCAGAGGGCTTAGTTCAGTTCTCAGCACCCACATCGAGATCATTTTATCATCCAAATCCATTTTGAATACCTATTCAAACTAAGCGACTTATGTAAAGATTCATGGCACATGGTAGCTACCTGGCAAATGTGCTGCCCCAGCATGGCACCACCAAAACACAGGGCATGCAGAAGGCACGGCCCTTTTATCTGTTTACATGATCAGGCTTGGCTATGTTAAGCTGTGTCCACCTGTTCCCTCCTAAGGAAAAGGCCACTTAAGAGCTGCTCTCTTTTCTCTTCCCTCTGCATCTGTCCCTCAACCTTCTTAAATAAACTCTAGTACGGGTTACTGCTAGTGTGGTCTGTTCCCTGTGTGTTATTAACAACTTACCTCTTCAGTATGCTCAATTCTATATTGGGGCCATATGGTGGTGGTGTGAATGAAAATGTCCCCTACAGGAAGTAGTACTATTAGGACGTGTGGCCTTGTTGGAGGAAGTGTGTCACTGTGGGGTGGGCTTTGATGTTTCCTATGCTCAAGCCATGCCCAGTGTGGCACAGAGTTGCTTTTGCGGCCTGTGGATCAAGATGTAGGACTCTCAGCTTCTTCTCCAGCACCATGTCTGCCTGCAGTCTGCCATGCTTCTTGTCATGACCATCGATAATGGACCGAACCTCTGAAACTGTAAGCCAGCCCCAAGTAAATGTTTTCCTTGTAAGAGTTGCCATGGTCACTGTGTCTCTTCACAGCTATAAACCCTAGGACGGGCCATGAACACTTAGCTCACCGTTTCTCTAAGGACCGACTGTTTAACCGCCACGCCTAAGGCTCAGGGAATACTGTGGAAGAGAGGGTAGAGAGTTTGCTGTGAGACTGTGTCCTAGAAATGTCAGGGCCACACTATAATGGGCTGGACCAGAACAGCAGCAGACCTGTCAAAGTAGACGGGGAGGGGGGAGTAGAGGGAGGGGAGTCAACCCTACATAAGGAACTACAAGCAACCAAGGAGTGCCAAGAGTGAGCAGGATAAACTGTCTTCCCTGGGAAAAGCACACTAATTAGTTATCTAATACCAAATGGTCAGCTCTGAAAACATATACACAAGGCCATAGTTAGGAGTGTGTGTGTGTGTGTGTCTGTGTGTGTACATGTAACAACACTGGTCATGAATCTTAAAGAGAGCAAAGAAAAGTGTGTGGGAGGGTTTGAAGGGAAGGGAGAAATGATATAATTATAATCTGAAAAAAAAGAAAGAAGACAAAGTATGTGTTTACTAGACAATGGTCATTCTGCTGTAATTACATCACATATGACTTTCTATATAGATCCTTAGCACCAAAAATTGACTTTTTGTATGTGTCTCCCCTTAAATTTCAATATTACCATTCTCATCATTTTACTGAACTTCACAACAACCTTGTATTCTAGAGCTAACAGACTAATTGTGTGTGTGTGTGTGTGTGTGTGTGTGTGTGTGTGTGTGTGTGTGTGGGTGGGTGGCTTGAACTGCCATGCAGTGTAGCTGCTAAGAATTTAAGTCAAGTCTTCTGGAAGAGCAGCAAATACTACAAACCACTGTGTCACCAGTCCTGTGTTCTAATTAACCTCATCAGGAAGCCAAGAACTAGACAGTAGCAATGCACTGGGTCAGCTGTCCAGCTTGTGGGGAGATGAGGCAAGAGTCCATGCCTGATCCTTATATTCATCATCAGTCATCCACTCTAAAGGGTCCATCTGTCATGCCTTCCTCCTTCCCATCACCCTCTCTAGCTTTCCAGTGAGGATGGAGGGACCTTAGGTTTGACCCACCTCTTCAGCTCTTCTCAGAGCCCTACTCCTGGCTTCTAGATCATCTGCATCAAACATTTCCTGGGATTGCTTCTCCTTCCAACTTGATTTAAACATCAGAAATGGACTCCTGACCCTGAGAAAAAAAGGTGACCCAGTCAAGTGCCATCTACCACATGAAGCCATTCAGAGCACACTCATTTTTTTCTTGTTTCCTCCCTCCCTCCCTCCCTCCTTCCCTCCCTCCCTTCCTTT
The DNA here is from genome assembly GCA_033318265.1 of Phyllotis vaccarum. Classification (NCBI taxonomy): domain Eukaryota; kingdom Metazoa; phylum Chordata; class Mammalia; order Rodentia; family Cricetidae; genus Phyllotis; species Phyllotis vaccarum. The sequence continues at coordinate 62,828,995 of JARWLC010000015.1, read as the reverse complement.
CTTTCTTTGTTTTTGTTTTTGGAGACAAGGCTTCTTTCTGTAGCCCTGGAACTTGCTCTGTTACTACAGTGGCCTTGAACTCAGAGTGTGGCATGCACCACCACATCCACCCAGAGCACACATTCCTAAATGCTGAGGGGAGAAAAATGGGAAGTGTTTGCTCAAGGGAAGCAGGCTTTTGGTGTGATAAAAATATTAAACATTGGATGGATTGTAACAATGGCTATAAAACTCTGCCAATATACTAAAATGTACTGAAATGTACATTTCAGCTGAGTGAATTTTATGGCCTCTAATTTATACCTTAACAAAGAAGCTTTCGAGCTCGTGAAATGGCTTGCTGGGTAAAAGCCATACAGGCCTTATGATCATCGTAGAAGAGAAAACTTTCTCCTGGAAGTTAGTTACCCTCTAGCAGCTAAAGGAACACTATGGCACATGCACACCTGCCCCCCTTCCTGTATTAGTAATAAATGAAGAAGCCTTAAAAAAATATATACATCAAATCATAGCTGTAATCCCAGCGCTAAGGAGACTGAGGCAGGAGGATCACTGCAAGTTCAAGGCCAGCCTGGGGAGTGAGTTCTACAACAGAGCTACAAACAGTAACAAAAAGATTAATTCATACATCTTGCTGTTTAAAGTCTTAAACTCTCATAAGTTTATTTTTAAGTAATTATAGATTTAAAAAAAATGGTTTATTGCAAAGTGTTTCCAGCTATGAACCCCAGAGAATCTGGCCCAAAGGTATAACAATGTGGTCTTTGTGATGAGCAGGAAGTATCCTGCACCGGTAACTGGAACTGCTCCTTATATAAAAAGGGAGGTTCAAGATATTTCAAACTGGTGATGTAGCTGAGCACTTACACACTGAGACAGTGTGCCAACTAAAGGTCTCTTAATTACAAAAAAATGACAGTACCCTGGGATGAAGAAGAAAGGTGGGTATTCAGGAAGCTTTGAAAGCTCCATGAGCAGTAGTAAACGTGGTACAGAAGGGGACTAGAGAGATGATTCAGCAGTTAAGAGCACTGGCTGCTCTTGCAGAGGACCCAGGTTTGGCTCCAGCACCCACATGATGGGTCACAACCATCTATGACCCGAGTTCCAGGATATCTGACTCCATTAGTCCTGGGCAGTACCAGGCATACCTGTGGAAAACCTGTGGGTACACACCCATGAAATAAAGCAAATAAACCTTTTAAAACATTGTAGAGATTTTGCTTTTTCTATCTGATAGTGGTCACCTATCAGCTGACCACTTCACCTCCTATGCATTGCAAGAGTACACACCTGGCTTCCCACTGTGGCCAACAAGCGAAATGCTCTGCGACTTCCTCACACATGCCATGGCATGTACACCCACCCACAAACTCATTAACAAATACAAGTAAAAAATTCAAACTAACTACGCATTGCTCTGCTGTCTCTTAGCCAGTATTTGCTAGTAGAATGTGTAACTAATGGTTATAATTTTTATTCCAAAACATGATTGAAAATTAGAAACTGAACAGATGTTAACTGGTAAGCAATGGAAGGATTTCAGGAACTGAGATAGAGCAAGAGGTCATTAGTGACATTGCTTTTCTGAGGGATGAATAAATAAGTTTGGACATTATCAATAAATACTTGGGAATTTGCTGAGTTATGCCAATTTTAAAATTAAGTTTGCCATGGTTTTGTAAATTAAAGAGTCTTATTCTAAATTTTAGAGTTAACAGATAGCTTAAGGACAATGACATTTCCACTTTAAGGACTTCCCATTTGCTTTTCCACTAATTTAAATTGCCAGAGACATTTCTAATTTAAAGGCTTTATATGTGCCACCAGTAAGAGAAATAATTTAATTAGAGTAAATTTATTTTAACCAATATTTAGCAGCCAAATGCCATGATTTGTTTAAATATTAGAAATACAGGTTCAAGAATCAAAGGGAAGAATGTCACTTTCAAAGAAACACAATCCTATAGGACACAAAGGTAAACTACTCTTCAAAGAGTAAATTACAGTTTTGGATCACGCAGACAAGCCTCCTCCAGATCTCCTCAGCTGACAGATAAAATGTTCGATATGGCAAGACAGGAGGGTCATTTGACATCAGATAGGAAATTATGTATACAATTTAGTTAATCTGGATTTCTATAGAGTATAGAGTATCTACTCCATCATGTGTTCTTATTTTAAACAGTCGCTCTTGAGATTTAAAGACAGCAAATTCAAATTTTAAAAAATTTTAGAACTGTTTATGCAGATCCTTATAATCTATATTTTTCTTAGAATCATTCATTCAAAAAGGTTATATATAAGGCATATAAACTTTATATATCTTTAAATATATAAGATATATAAACAGAAAAAAGTATCTGTTCTCTTTGTTTTTAAAATCATATATCTGATATATAAATTTCTTAAGCTTAAGATACAGAAATGTGCTTTAACATCAATTAAAACCTATTTTTTTCTTATTTTGTTATGATTATCAAAAAAGAATAAAAATTATTAAATGTAATTCTTACATTATACTCATTTACATTATATTAAAATTAGTACAAAATGAAAGTTCTACTTTTAAGTATATAGTAATTTAATATTTTCTCATATTGTAATTTCATGTACAATTTTGTACGTTGGCAAAATTCAAAGTACTTTTAACTTTAGACTTTTTCTGTGTTAGGTTTGGTGTGAGGGGGATGGGGTGGGCTGGCTAGGGAAAAATCTATGTGTGGCCCAAACATTTAACAGATTTCTCATTGAGTCTATCACTAACACTTCATAAACAAATGAGTTCTTTTATGTTAGTGACTGTCTGGTTTCTGTTTTGTTCTGTCTAAACCCCAGTGCCCCTTAACTTAATGACACTCACAACAGATAGTTTTATCCAGGTCAGGGACAGAAGCTAAACTTATTCAGACTAAGTTTAAGGTCATTTATCCAGACGGCATTACTATTAAACAATACTTGACAAATAATTATCTTAGAAAAAAGTTGATTTATTCTTGGTCTTATTAGTCGGGTATATATTTTAGGTCATGGGTGTTAAAATACATTTTCTTTGTCAACATCTTCCATCCCTTAAGAAAGACCAAAACTGAAGAGCCAGGGAAGTGCCTCCATTTTGAGCAAGTCCCTAACCCAAGCTTGAAATAGGCCTGAGTTTCACTGACATAGGTTCCAGAGACCAGAAAGGACAAAGTCAGAATGACCTAGCACAGAAGATAGCCTAGGGCCATCTGATAGCAGCTGATTAACCACAGAATGTCCCAGCACAAGAGATAGTCTATAAAAATAAATAGACAAACAAACGAATGAGTGAATGAATGAATGAATGAATGAATGAATGAATAAATAAATGGTTTGATAAACAACCCGACAAACTGAAGGCTAAGATAACAGGAATTCTGGACTGTCCCTAAAAACAGAATTGTATTCGTACTGAGACCCTAATTGATGTGTAACTTTGTGGGTTTTGCCTTTAAAAACTGAGCTTGCAGAGGGTGGGTACCTCCTCCAGACTCCACTATGGATGGTGCACGCCACAGGATCCCTGCTGTGATTTGTATTTCTTTTCAGTAAACCTTGCCTTTGCATTTCGGAGAGTTTGCATCTCTGGTGGTCTCTTCGGGGAGGGAGGGTCCTTGTAAGGAGGGCACAACAAAAACCAAATACTTTGGGCTTAGAGAGATGCTCAGCAGTTAAGAGCACCTGCTGCTCTTGCAGAGGACCAGAGCATCCAGATTCGGTTCCCAGCACCTATGCTGGGCAGTTTCCAGTTTCCTATAACTCCAGTTCCAAAGGATCTGATGCCTCTTCTGGCCTTTAAAGGCACCTGGACACACATGGCATTCACTTACACAGATATATACATACACATAAACAAAAATAAATAAAAATTAGTAATAGTAATTTAAAACTTTAAAATTATACCTGAGAATTTATACTGCATAGGAGCCTATTTTAGCAATAAAGGTAAGTGTTTAAGTTTTTGAAAAAGATAAAACACTTTTATTCTACATGGAAGCAGATCTTGAATACAGGAAAGAGAGGGGCAGCAAGTGGTATTTGTCCACAGGAAGCACGCTGGTGCACACACAGCATGTCTCAGCAGAAGCCCTGCATCATTGCCGAAGCAGACTAAACATGCTGGTGTCCTCCATTAGAGAGAGAAAGATCAAAAGGCAAGAAAAGGACACAAAAGTCATCCTGTTCGCCTTTCATTTCATGTTTGGATTTTGATTTGGGCCTTTTTGTTTGTTTATCCTAGTGAGCCTCACAACTATGTGAGGTACAATACCTCACTTTTATAGAAGAGAGTATTGGGGCTCAGAAGACCTGAGCATCCTACGATGTAGGTGGGAGCTGGTTGGTTGGTTGGTTGGTTATAGGTGGTGGTTGTTTGGTTTGGTTTGAGACAAGGTCTCTGAACCTGGTGCTCACCTATTCATCTAGGCTGGCTGGACAGCAGTCTCCAGAGACTCGCTTGTCTCTGTCTTTCCAGTTCAGGGATCACAGCTATGTGCTGCTATGCTTAACATGTTGCTTGAGCACTAAGGATCCACATTTGAGTCCTTGGGTTTGTGAGCCAAGCACCTTCAACAGAGTCGGTTTCTTCAGAGCCCATGTGTAAATCTTACCCTGTTCTCTACTTGGCAAGGCTTGGTTCTGACTTCAGGGCAGCTCACCACAGCACACTCATATTTGAGGATATCTTTGGCAGAAAAGCATCATCCACTCATTTGGACCTGTTAGTCATACTGTAAACACTACTTTTCTGATTAAAATGGTAAGCATTCTGGACAAAGCACTGAAGGCTTGGAGCAATTAAGCTTCAGAAACAAATTCCTGTGACTCTACTCATTTGAGAAGCTATTGTGTCAAAGCAGTATACTTACTACACACCACTCTGGGCCTGACTGCTCCTGTGTTCCAATATCCTTCTCTATATCTAATTTTCATCCCCATCAGGTTTTCAAGGGATATGCTTTTTTCACTAACCTTTTTCTGAAAAGGGATTCTTGCTTGCTAATAAGCCAGCTTCCTCTGTAAAAAAGCAAGCAGCTTGTGGGGAAGTAGAACCCTGGTGCTAATGGGACCACAGGCTCAGCTGGAAGCTCCATCTGAGCCATTACCTGGTGCTTCACAGGCAAACTCAGAGAGTGGCTGCTGTTGACTTTTATGAGCAGGGAAAGAATTCTCAGCAGCTTGGGGTTTACAGAGCATTTTCCTTCTTTGACTTGTCACACAAACTATGCAGCTGCAGCCACATATCCGTAACAAAGAGGATTTGGAACAGAGCTGCCTGTGACCTTTTCCAGGATAGGCAGATGATTTGGACTTGGTGCGCCACTGCCAGGTAAAACTAGACCCTTTGCCCCTCAAGGCTCAGCTGTCATCCTAGGCCCAAACGGCAATGGTTTCTGGGTGCTTTTTCCTAATTTTAAGAAGTGTGTACCTGCAGCTGGAGGAAGGAGGACCCTGATGTGTCTGGGCCTCCTGGGCAGCACTGTCTCAGGCTCACAGATACCTTCAAGTAGAATTCACTTTCTCATTTCTCAACAAGAACATGAGTGTTGTTGTTGTTGTTGTTATTATTATTATTATTATTATTATTATTATTGAATGTAGATCTCACAGAGAGATACTGATAAAGATTAAGCACAACATGGCAAACTTTTATAGAACGTAAAATCTGGGATCTCACAGAAGGTTCCCTTAGCCCCTATCCCAGCCTCTGATCCAGCTCACACAGAGGGTCTAAATTTTCTCTGATTCTTCTGGATCTTGCTTCTTCTCCTCTGACCCCATCCTACTTCCAAATCCCTGCAATCACTTACACAGGTTTTTCTAAGACTAAGCAATTTAGTGGACTCTTAACTCTCAACCTCAGACACCCCCATCCCTACTCAGCAACTCCCACCCCATCCCTACTCCACCCCCACCTTCACCCCCCACTCTCCACACCCATCACTTCACTCAGTTCAGCAAATAAAGGACTTCTTTTGGAACCAGCTAGGTCTTGCATATTGCAAGTAATTTTTCTCAGTCTCAAAGAATCTTTTCACTTGTCACAGTTCAGTTGGCTTAGCATGCCAACTCCTGCTGAAATTCCAAGGGGGTTTTCTTCAAGGATAGTTCAGCAAAAAGCTTGAACCATTCTTTAAGAGAATTGTTTTGTGTGGGTCTGAAGAAACCAAAGAATTTAGGATAAAGAAAAGATATAGTGAGATGTGTGGCGTGTTGTGTGGGGTCCTTCTGTTTATTTATTTACTGTATCGTCAGAGCTACTATTCACAGATGGAAAAGTGGAGGACTCGCTAGAGAAGTTTAAGCAAATCTGTGATGCCTAAATGCTAGTAAAAGGTACAGCTAGACTCTTAAGGCAGGCCTGGAACTCCAGAGTCCAATGTCTCTCTCTCTCTCTCTTTTTTTTTTTAATGTTCTATCATATTTCCAAACTCATCTACCATCCTACCAAATTTCTTGCCAGCTCAGAGTTGCACTATTCACAAAAACTCTTTCTTCTCTGTGGTGGGTTTGAATATAACTGGTCCCCATAAGCTCATAGGAACACTATTAGGAGGTATGGCTTTGTTGGAGGAAGTGTGTCACTGTGGAGGCAGGCTTTGAGGTTTCCTATGCTCAAACTATGCCCAATGTCACAGTTCACTTCCTGTTGCCTGGGGGGTCAAGATGTAGAATTCTCAGCTCCTTCTCCAGCACCATGTCTACCTTCAGGTTCCACCATAATGATAATGGAGTAAACCTCTGAACTGTAATCCAGTCCCAATTAAATGTTTTTCTTTATAAGAGTTTCTGTGGTTATGGTGTCTCTTCACAGCAATAGAACCCCTAACTGTCGCATGAATGAATGAGACTCAGGGATAGATCTCTGAAGAAGTTGGAGATAGTAGAGGAATAAACACCACAGCTGTCTTCCAGCTTCCTCAGCCTCGCTTCCCTTGGACTGGCTTCCCTCTGTGTTTATCCTGTCTTAAGTATCCTTTTGTAAATTAAGGCGTGGCCCCACCATTGCCTGCTTGGGAGCCTGGAATTCCTTCTATAATCTGAAGTGACCTTGACTCAGTTGGGATTAAGGGTGTAGGTCACCACTCCCAGGATACTCCCTGTGCTGGGATTAAAGGTTTCAATCACCACTCTCTGATTCTCTTAGACTGACTGTAGTTAGCACTCTGGAACTTCTGGAGCTTCTATTAACTCCCCACATAGACTGTGGGTAGATTCCCTCTGATATCTCCAAAACTTCTGAAACTTTTATTGAATTCCCACATATCCCCTTTTGTGTCAAATTTAAAAAAAAAAAAAAAAGGTGATAGCTAACATAAGAAAAACAATAAAACAATATACAGTAGGTACAATAATTATATACAATATATACAAACAATAAATGAGTAATGTCTAGTCCATTAACAATTGACAATTCCAAGAAAATATTTCATTAATTATCCTATTTTGATGAGTCCAAAGGATTATACCTAATTCATTTCCTTTCTAACTAAAAGCTATTATTTTTATGTCTCTTAAACTTATGAACTTTAACTTCAAAGTTTCTTTTCTAAAACTGTCATTAGAAAACTGTAACTATAACTATCTCATCTTCAACTACCTCAGAGACCCAAGAAGGAAATAATATTTATCCAAATAACTAGGAAGTGCAAACAACTTCCAAAAACTAGAAATGACAGAGATGACACCTATCTGCCTGGACAGTCACCCAAAGTTCCTTTATAAAGTTGGGGCATCCATCTTCAGCCTACAGGCCCAGGGTCTCTTTTCATCTCAATGAAGCAGAAAATCTGCTCTGTCCATTTTGGTGTAGATCAGTCACTTCTCCTTGTGTCCTGAAGATTGAAGTCTCTCTTCAAAGTTCTTTTCAATTTTCCTTTGCGGTTCTTGTTGGTTATCGGTCTCGTGCTGGTATTTAGCCTTAGATGGAGTTTACTACCTACTTTGGACTCCAGGAAGATCCAGGCCCAGCATGTCAGGGGCCGCTAGCAGCCTCACACCGTCCACAGGCCATCTCTGACAGTTTTCTCTGATAAACAGGAACCTGAAGGACCATCTCAACTAGTTCTGTCAAAGTTCAAAGGTCACTTTCTGAGGGAACCTGCATGTCCAGTTCAAATAGCACACTGTCAAGCAGTCAAAACAGGGACAGGTTCTTGTCCAATGACTAACTGTTGCCACAAGGAAAGTAGATTCCATATGGAGTTTCTTCAATGCCCTTTTTTCTCTTGAAGTGGATTGGGGCTGCCAGGAGCAGACCTGTCTCACTGTCCATAAAAGTCTTTAAGTTCTAAAAATATTTTAAATGCCATATTCTACGGATCTCTGAAGTTTTTGAAAAAGACCTGTTTATCTAAAATATATTTGTTTGACCTTGAAAACATATCTAATATGACTATGTCTGAATGTAATGTCTAACTACTGACTTGCATTGCTTTATATTCTAATTAATTGGAAATAAAAGCTTTCATGGGCTAGCAATTTTGATTACAATGTTAGATAAACTGATTAAGTATACTATCTGAAACAAGCATAGAAATATTTGTACAATGACACAATTAATCTCAAAATACACAATTTGTATACAGAAAACCAATGCAACATAAAATATTTAAAGCTAGTAAATCCTTTTAAAAGAAGATTCAATAATCTATCCTTATATCCTATATATCTGTATCCCCTTTTTCTTTCTATTTTTTTTTAAAACACAAACTGTGAATCTAATCATTCTTGTTTAACTTTTTTCTAACCACAACCATGAACAATTTTTAACCAATTAACCTAAACAATGACAATCATCCATAACTGATTGAACAGCCAACACCAAACTACCCCACCACTTGGGAACCAAATCAACCCACCCCACCACTTGGGAGTGTGGGCGCTGTGTTCTTAAGTTTACTTCCTGCTGACTGGGGGCAATGGCATCTTTTGGGGATCCTGAAAAGAAAAGTTTTGTAAAATGTCAAGGCCTGAGATATGTAGCTGTGTCATTTGTTGTCCAGTCTCTGCATAATAGGAAAGCACAGGGATTATCTCAAGTCCTGGCTATAGTAGTCTGTGAAGCTGGTTCATCTCATCGAGCGGCTACAAAATTGTCATGAGCAGTTTGTAGTGAAAATCTGATCTTTGATTGGTATTTGTCAGCCTAGTGGCTTTGTCAGAGTTCATGTGAAACCATCGTTGTGGCCCCATCTTCCTTTTGGATATTTCAAGTTTGCAATTAGGCCTTGTCCTGGATCACTGCAGAAAACTGATAAGAGACTAAAACCCAACACAATGTACAGGAAACTAAACATATAACAATTTATTGAGCATAGGATTAGTAACAAGAGAATAGTCCCTTATTTTTTGTTATTCTTCTGTCCCATATCTGGTGGCTCTTCTGATATGATAGAGACTTTTTTATTTTCCTTTAACAAGTATGCTTGAGTTTAGAGAAGGAGAGAGCCACAATCCAACTCTAAAATCAGCTTTAAATTATAATTAAACTGGGACTTTAACTAATAAAAAAATTTTGTAAAGGTTAAGCAATGAGATTTTTACCCTATGAAGTATACTGGTACCAATAGTTACCATATTCTTTTGTTTGCAGATTTTCCTGGATATCCTCTCTTTTGCTTTAGATGTCTAGATGTCCAAGGCCTTTTAACTTCTTGAAGATGGGTATTTCCAGTTTCCTGTAAAGACAAAAACATAAACCTGCCCCAACCCTTTGTTTTTTCTTACAACTGAAAGAATTGTAATATGGGTTGATGAGCTATCAATTCTTAGTTTCATGAAGTTTCTCTGGTTCGGTTCGAGTCTATTAATTTTGATGGCATCCATAACTTTTCTTCACCTGTGGAAATAAATGTAAAACCCCCTTCCCCAACATAGCACATAACCTGGCTTCCATTCAGAGGTTAGTACATCTTTAAGTAAATAGGCTGATTTAGTTCAGCTGTTTTTTTCTATAGTCCAATGCCTTTCAGCAGTTGTTGTTGTTCCTTTCTCATTAGCGTTGAGAAAATTCAAAGTTAACAAAGCACTATGTACTCTATCTCTGGGGGTCTTTGTTATTCCTTTTTGTTTATTTAACATATCCTTTAGAGTTCAATTTGATCTCTCTATGACTGCTTGCCCTGTAGGATTGTGTGGTATTCCTGTAATATGCTTTATATTATAATAAGCAAAAAATTGTTTCATTTTACTAGAGACATATGCCAGAGCATTGTCAGTCTTTATTTGTACAGTTATTCCCATGATGGCCATAACTTTTAGCAAATGTGTGATTACAGAATCAGCCTTTTCTGAACTCAAAGCAGTTGCCCATTGAAATCCTGAAAATGTATCTATTGTATGATGGACATATTTTAATTTCCCAAATTCTGTAAAATGAAATACATCCATCTGCCAGATTTCATTTCTATGTATACCTTTAGGATTACTTCCTGCTGGCAACCGAGTTTGGTTATAGAAAGAACAGGTGGGACATCTTTTTATAATTTTTTTGGCTTATTGCCAAGTGATAGAGAAATCTTTTTTTTAATCCTTTGCAATTAACATGATGCTTTTTATGAAATTCTGAAGCCTATAGTACATTTCCTATTAATAAGTTATCAATTTCATCATTATCTTGTGCTAAAGGACCTGGCAGACCTGTATGGGATCGAATATGTGTTATATAGAAGGGATGATTTCTAGTCCTGATTATTTCTTGTAACTGAATAAATAATGAAGTTAATTCTGATTCATCATTAATAAAATCAACTGTTTAATGTGTAGGACAATTCTTTCTGCATACTGAGAGTCAGTGACTATGTTAAGTGGTTCTGTAAAGTGCATTAACACCATCATGATGGTATATAATTCTGACTTTTGAACAGAATTATAAGGGCTTTGAGTCACTTTACTTATATGTTCTGATTTGTAACCAGTCTTTCCTGATTTGTTTGCATCGGTATAAAATGTAGGAGCTCTGGAAATTGGTTTATCTCATACAATACAAGGGAGAATCCAATTAGTTTTCTTTATAAATTCAATTCTTTTGCTTTGAGGATATTTGCTGTTAATATCTCCCAAAAAATTACTGTAGGCTCTTTGCCAAGGTTCACTTTCTACCCATAATTGGTCAATTTCTTCTAGTTAAAGGTACAACAATTTCTGCTGGGTCCATTCATTCCTGTCAATTGACAAAGTCTTAATTTTCCTTTAAAAATAAGTTCAGAAATCTTTTCCACATATGTCTTTAACTTCTTGCTTGGTTTATGTGGAAGAACTATCCATTCCAATATAGCATTTTCCCTTTGCATTAAAATTCCTATAGGAGAATGCTTAGATGGCAAGATAACTAGAATGCAATTGAGGTCTGGATCCACACGATCCACATGTGTCTCTTATAATTTCTTTTCCACCAAAGCCAGTTCTTCCTCAGCTTCAGGTGACAACTCTCTCGTACTATTTAAGTCCTTGTCACCATTTAATGTTTTGAACAAATTATCTAGTTCATCATTTTTAATTCCAGTAGTCGGTTGTAAGTTGGCAATGTCTCCTAGTAGTCTTTGAAAATCATTAAGTGTCTTTGATCTATCTCTCCTGATCTGAACCTTTGGGGTCTAATTTTTTGTTGACCTATTTTATATCCTAAATAATTAATGGAATACCCTCTTTGTATTTTTTCTGAGGCAATCTGTAATCCCCAAGCAGGCAAAATTCTTTTCACTTCCTCAAAAAGTTTTTCCAATGTATCAATATTTGAATCGGCCAGCAAGATGTCATCCATGTAATGATAAATTATAGATTGTGGGAATTTCTTGCGTATTTGTTCTATTGGCTTTTGAACAAAATACTGGCACAGAGTAGGACTATTCAGCATTCCTTGAGGGAGGACCCTCCACTGGAATCTCTTTACAGGCTGAGAATTATTATAAGTGGGCAATATAAAGGCGAATTTTTCTTTGTCTTGCTCTTGTAAAGGTATTGTAAAAAAAAAAACAAAACAAAACAGTCTTTTAAATCAATAACTATAATAGGCCATTCTTTAGGTAACAGAGAAGGCAAAGAAATCCCAGACTGTAGAGAGCCCATTGGCTGGATCACCTTGTTTATTGCCCTTAGGTCTGTTACCATTCTCCACTTTCCAGATTTCTTCTTAATAACAAATACAGGAGAATTCCAAGGGCTGGTTGATTGTTCTATATGCTGAGCATTTAACTGTTCTTGTACCAGCTGCTCTAAGGCTCGCAATTTCTCTTTTGTTAGAGGCCATTGATGAACCCATATATGCTTCTCTGTTAGCCATTTTAGAGGTAGTGCTGTGGGTGTTTTTGAAAGATCAGCAGCTATTTTGCCTTGTTTCTCTATAACCTGAATGGTCTGTGACTGTTTCTCATAATACCTTCTGATATTTCTTCTGAAACCATGTGCTTGCTAGTTTATGGTTTATTTCTGTATTTGGAGGAATATTAATCTGCATGTTCCACAGTTGCAGTAAATCTCTTCCCCATAAATTTATAGCAATATCAGCCACATATGACTTTAATATTCCTCTCTGTCCTTTTGGTCCTATACATTCAAGCCATCTTCCTTATCATGAGAACTGTTGCAACTTCCCCTATCTCAGGAGCACAGATGTACCCCCTCCCCTATCCAGAATGCTGTATAAAACCTCTGCCCTGAAAGCATTCGGGGCTCTTGGCTAATCACCGTGCCTCGAGCCTGCTTGCAAGTGTAAAATAAACTTTTCATTTACAAGATATGTGGTCTAGAGTCTTCATTGGTAACATCTTGGAGGTCCCACAAAGATCCGAAGACTCCTGAGGACCCCTCAGTTGGTGAGTGAAACTGGCAGTGGCTGCTGAGAAGGGACGTGAGTCTCTCTTGGCTGTGACCGACAGACGTGTCAGGGATGTCACAGGTCACTGACTCTCAAGGGACGCCTCGGAGTGTGAGGGGCGACCAAGGACGCTTGGAAGCCCATCTGCTGTCTTAGACAGAATCTGTAAATTGTTGCCAGTTTCCAGTCAAGCTCAGAGGTCTGGACCGTTAGATTTGTTTTTATTTTCATTTTGCCATTCACGGCACTGCAGGCTTTGTCTGTATGTTGTGTTTCCGGTTTGCGGCACTGCCAGCTTTGTCTGTGTTTCTGTCAGTCTCTGTTTTGTTGGACTCTGTCTCCTTGTTGTCGAAATGGGTCAAAAATCCTCAACCTCATTCTCACTTACCCTCTCCCACTGGTCTGAAGTCTCAGACTGGGCTAATAACTTATCTCTCATTGTTAAGAAAGGCAAATGGCAGATTTCCTGTGCTTCTGAATGGCCGACTTTTGGTGTGGGATGGCCTCTTCCCATGGGCAATTTCCATCTAGACACCATCCAAGCAGTCAAAGCCATTGTCTTCTATCCAGGTCCCCGAGGACACCCAGACCAGCAAGTGTACATTTGGGTCTGGGAGGACCTGGCTAAAAACCCTCCTGATTGGGTGTGGCCATTCCTACCTCCTCCAACAACTCCATTAGGCTCCTCTGCAACTATGCTTCCTCTTAAATCCCCCTCCAAGCCCTCTGCCCCATCCCTCTATCCACCTCTGCCTATGCCCATCTTACTGGAGTCTCAGACAGATCTTCTCATGCTCGATGGGACACCTCCTCCCTATCCTATAGGATCCCCAGAGGCTCCCCCTGCCCAGGCACCCCCAGCACTGTTGGGAGTGAAACCAGTGCAAGGGACCTGGAGCCGGAGAGCCCAGCCACCTGAGAGCATTGACGTCACGCTCTGCCCTCACGGGCCAATGGTGGATGATGGACACCTTTCTCGGAGGATCCTGTTAAACTAACTGACCTTTTGGATGCCCTTACGTTCTCTCATCAGCCCACTTGAGATGATTGACAACTCCTAGGAACTCTCTTTACCTCTAAGGAAAAGGATCAGATCCTATTAGAAGCTCGGAAACTGGTCCCCAGTCCAGACGGCCGCCTGACGCAGTTGCCTAACCTAGACATCCCCAAAATACTCCTGAAGGTAGGGGACACCTATTACTCTATAGCCAGACTCTAATGGCGGGTCTCTGGACTGCAGCACGACGCCCAACTAATATGGCCAAGGTAGGGACCTGAAGAGTCCCCCTCTGTGTTCTTAGAGAGATTGATGGAAGTATATAGGAGGTATACTCCTTTTGACCCTGAGTCAGAGGAGCAACGGGGGACTCTGGCTATGGCCTTTATAGGACAGTCATCAACAGATATTCGCAGAAAGTTGCAGAGAATGGATAGCTTACAAGATATGGCCTTGAGAGACTTAGTTAGAGAGGCTGAGAAAGTGTTCTACGAGAGAGAGACAGTGGAAGAGAAAAAGCAAAGTTTAAAGAGAGAGCAAGAAGAGAGAGAATGAAAGAGAGAAAAATAGAAAGAAAAGAAAAGCTGAGAGGTAAACTAAGGATTAGAGAATTAACTAAAATCTTGGCTACCGTAGTCGACAGGCAAGGGAGACAGAGTAGAAATCGGAACCTGGGCCTGCGCCAGAAACTTGGATCCAACCAGTAGTGTGCCTACTGCAAGGAGGAAGGACACTGGGCTAAAGACCGCCCCAGGAAAAAGAAGCCAAAACCTGCGTCCAGTGCAGCCAGCCTCCTTGCCCTGGATTAGGGACGTCAGGGTTCGGATCCCCTCCCCAAACTTAGGATAACCTTTAATATGGAGGGGACCCCAACTGACTTTGAGGTGGACATGGGAGCAGTCTATTCGGCCTAACAGACCCCCTTAGGTTCCCTCTCCAACAAGAAATCATTAGTCCAGGGTGCCAACGGTGCTGTCATAGGGCCTGGACGACTAAAAGAACAATGGACTTAGGAAAAAGAAAAGTACAGCACTCTTTCCTAGTGATTCCTGAGTGCCCGGCCCTGCTGCTAGGGAGAGACCTGCTTACCAAATTGGGGGCAAAGATCACCTTTAACCCCCAGGGGCCCAAGGTGGAATTCACTAACCCTCTAGTCAGCCAGCCTGCTGTAACCATACTTACCCTTGCCGCTGAAGAAGTCAGGCTTTCCCAGAGGCATGGGCAGAAACAGCTGGACCAGGGCTATCTATCCAGCAGCCCCCTGTGGTGGTAAATTCAAAACCTTCAGCCACCCCTATGCGGGTCAGACAGTACTACATGAGCAAGGAAGCCAGGGAAGGGATTAAACCCCACATTAAGAGGCTACTGGAGCAGGGAATCCTAAAACCACGTCAGTCAGAATGGAACACTCCATTGCTGCCCATTAAGAAGCCTGGGACGGGAGACTATAGGCCAGTCCAAGACCTGAGGGAAGTCAACAGCCGGGTGGTAGACATTCACCTAACTGTCCCCAACCCATACAACCTCCTCAGTACCCTCAGCCCTGACAGACAATGGTACACTGTCTTAGACCTGAAAGATGCCTTCTTCTGTCTGTGTCTCCATGAGTCCAGCCAGCTTCTGTTTGCCTTTGAGTGGACAGACCCGGAGAACGGGTTCTCAGGACAACTCACCTGGACTAGACTGCCCCAGGGCTTCAAGAACTCCCCCACCATCTTCGATGAGGCTCTGCATCAGGATTTAGGACTGTTCTGGACAACTAACCCTGAGGTAACTCTATTGCAGTACGTTGATGACTTATTGCTTGCAACCTCCACGGTGAAACAGTGCCGAGAAGGGACTGAGGAACTGCTCATTGAACTGGCCAAACTAGGATATCAGGCCTCTGCTAAAAAGACCCAGATATGCTGGCCGGGGTGGTGTTCTTGGGATATACTCTTCGTGGAGGTAAAAAGAAAAAAAAATTGCTGATGGAGTCCAGAAAGAAAACTGTCACTCAGATACCTCCCCCTGAGAGCTGGAAGAGCCTGAGAGAGTTTCGGGGAACTGCTGGATTCTGTAGGCTCTGGATTCCGGGCTTCGCAGCCTTGGCGGCCCCTCTACACCCCCTATTGAAAGATGAAACTGAGTATAGATGGGGGAAAGAACAGCAGGAGGCTTCTGATCAGATTGAGAAGGCCTTGCTCTCGGCCCCGGCTCTAGCCCTTCCCAATGTAGAAAAGCCTTTTGCCCTCTACGTAGATGAAAGAGATGGAATAACCAAAGGAGTGCTGACCCAGTCCTTAGGACCCTGGAAGAGGCCAGTGGCCTATCTCTCTAAGAGACTGGACACCGTGGCCAGGGGATGGCCTAGATGCTTGTGGTCTGTTGCTGCAGTGGCACTCCTGGTGAAAGACACTGATAAGTTAACCTTGGGCCAAAAATTGACCATAGTCACTCCCCACACTCTAGAAAGCATTATTAGACAACCACCAGACAGATGGCTGACAAATGCCCATATCACCCATTACCAAAGTGTCCTGCTAGACAAGGATAGAATCACCTTCAGCACCCCAACAGTGCTGAACCCAGCCACTCTATTACCCAAAGAAGGGGAAGAGCCAGTCCTCCACCAGTGCCAGGACATCTTGGCAGAAGAGACAGGGATTCAGAGAGACTTAAGAGACACCCCCCTACCACACTCAGACTTAATTTGGTATACTGATGGGAGCAGTTTTTTGCATGAGGGGAGCCGCAGCGCTGGAGCAGCAGTAGTAGATAAAAACAAAGTGATTTGGTCTGAGAGACTGCCAGAAGGAACTTCAGCCCAGGAGGCTGAATTGATAGCTCTGACCAAGGCCCTAGAATTGGTGGATGGAAAATGGGCCACTGTCTATACAGATAATAGACACACCTTTGCTACTGCTCATGTACACGGGGCAATCTATAAAGAAAGAGGTTTGCTGGCATCCGCAGGTAAAGAAATTAAAAATAAACAAGAAATCCTCGCCCTACTAAAAGCCATTCTGCTCCCCCATGAACTGGCCATTGTGCACTGCCCAGGACATCAGAAGGGCCAGGATCCTGTAGCCAGAGGAAACAGGAGGGCAGATGAGGAGGCTCGAACAGCGGCCATAAGAAGATTTACTGAAGGCCAAAGTCCCTCAATACTGGTGACTGCAGCACCAGACCCTCCAACAGGAGACATTCAGAAGTACCCACAGATGGCCCATTAGCTCACCCACCTTGGAGTCGAAGAACTGGAGATAACAAAGACCTAACTACCAAAGAGAAGAGGATGCTGGCTGCGGCAGTGGTCAGATGATGTAGGACCTGCAAACCTTTACCAACCTTTACCAGCCTGAGGGAGACAGAACCCCACATCACTACCAAGTGGGAGACTTTGTCTACGTCTGGCGGCATCAGCACTGGACCTTGAGCCCCGCTGGAAGGGACCCTATCAAGTCCTCCTGACAACAGCAAGTGCAGTAAAGGTAGATGGCATCGCTGCCTGGGTTCATGCTTCTCACCTTAAGCCTGCACCTGCTCCTGATGACAACTGGACTGATTTAAAGGCCATAGAGACTTCCATAAAAGCCCTAAAAAAGGTCTCTAACCTCTTTGTCTGAGTTCATGTTGCAGGATCGGCGGGGCTTAGACAGAGACTAGATAAAGGGTCAGATCTCTAAGGTTAGAGATATGCACAAGTAAAAGGGGGGAATGTAAGAATGGAAAAATCCTGTTTGACTCTTTCCCACTTGACTTGTTTGCCCACCAAGCAGAACCCCTCCCCACCCCCCCCCCCCCCGTCCCTCCCTGAGGCCCCTGAAACTAGCCCAGGCTAACAGAGTTTCAGCTTCTTTGTGACGAAAACCTAATGGAGTGAAGTAACTGTTTGCTCAACACTCAAGTTCTTGGGAAAAGCTTTGTTCACAGGATTTATGGTTGCTTGCCCGACTGCACACAGGATGTGCTTCCTGCATTCTTGGGACACTTTGCCTGGTCAGCCTGACCTCCTGGACTTAACTTGGGTGAGACCACCTAGAACAACTGCAAACATTCCTTATCATGAGGACTGGTGCAACTTCCCTATCTCATGAGCCCAGATGTACCCCCTCCGCTACCCAGAGTGCTGTATAAAACCTCTGCCCTGAGAGCATTCGGGGCTCCTGGCTAATCACCGTGCCTCGAGCCCACTCTCGAGTGCGAAATAAACTTTTCTCTTCATTTCACAAGATATCTGGTCTGGGGTCTTCACTGGTAACACCATATCATATCTCAGCACCTAGCACCTTGACAAGCATATACAGGAGTTCCATACAGATTTGCAGAATTTACCGCAATGCAACAACAGCAATGCAGGCATCTAATTCCACTTTATTTATGTACAATATAAACTAACTGCTAAAGAAAAAAATATCCAGTTCATTTTCTGATAGGCAAACATTTTGCCAACTTACACCTCCAGTCATCATTTTCTTTTTAAACTTCTCTTTAAGCAATAGAATGTTTTTCCAAATGAAACCTGTGTTAGGCTTCAGTATATAACAGTTTATATACAGTGCCCCAGAATAGGCCTTTCTTAGGATCAGTCTCAATCTTAAGATTCCAAGGAGTCATGAGAATACCTAGAACTTTATTTGCAAACTACTAACCCAGCCAATCCTGCTCAACACACAGACACAGTCACACTATTTGACACATGCTATGGAATACGACACACGAAATATGAGGCGCTTCCATTAATAAGATCTGCCTCAATAAAAAAATTAAGGAGGCTAAATGGTGCCATTGAGTCTATTTTGACTTTCTTGATGCTGTTCTTCTGTTCTGAGAAAAGACATTTTCTCAAAGATTTAAAGATTCCAACTCTGTAAGGGCATAGACAATACATGGAAGATGTTTCTATACAAGGAAAAGCATAAGAGGATTCACTCTGGTGCTCTCTGCTTCATTTGGAGCCCAGAATCTATAAGAAAAATGGGGACTGACTCAGAGCCCGGGAGCATACTAGGTGGCAAGCATTCTTCCACTGAGCTGGGTCTCCAGCAACATGTGCAGAGCTGTAAGCCTTGTGCTGTAGTATTAAAGAAGCATTTCGAGCAAAAGACCCTGAACCTCAGTTCAAAACAGGTCTGAGTTCTGCTGAAGTACAAAATACAAAATACAAAACAGAGAGACAGCCTAGGGCTATCTGATAGCAGCTAATTAACCATGGAATATCCTAGCACTGTAGACAGCCTGGGGCCATTTGATAGACACAGAATGTCCCAATACAGGAGATAGTCTGGGAAGGAAGGTTTGACAAACAGCCAGCTAAGATAAAAGGGGAAATCTAGAAAGTCCTCCAAAATGAGCTAATCAGAATTGTATCGGTACTAAGACCCCTTATTGATATATATAACCTTGTGGGTTTTGCCTTTAAAACCCAGCTTGCATAGGGGCAGTTACCTCCTCTGGCCACCTTATCATGACTTGCATTTCAATAAGCCTTGTTTTTGCATTTCAGAGAGTTCCCATCTTTGGTGGTCCTGGAAGAGACACAGGGCACAACAGTATTTTTCCTAATCTACTCAGAACTGAAGTCCAGTATTCTTAGCCTTACAAAGTTTCTCTCTGTATTGTGCCAAAGAGAACCAACTTGCTCCAGACAAAACAGTGCTGTAGAAAAGCAGACACACAAAGGACACTTGTGAATAGGAACTCACAACCACTACACACTTTGAAGTGTTTGGGAGAGTACAACAGAGGCCCACAGAAGACTGGGTGAGGCTGTCCTAGTTACCATTCTGGGAATTGAAACAGTGTGTTCAGATGCTCAGGGCTCTGAACCTCTGGACATTTCAGCCTGAAATTCAGCAAGCAACTGCTTCCTTGATATATTGCAGAAGATGAGAGTTTTTGAAATTCATAAATTGTGCTTATTTTGGCTATAACAAAGCTTGAAGTATGAATAAAATCCCAGTATTTTAATAACCATATGATGGGGGGGCATGATTAGGCAACAGTGTTATTAAAATTTCATTTCCTTTTATTGACTGCAATATTAAGAAAGAACCAATGAAAAGAGCTTTTGTAATAACAGTTCAATTTTGACACTAGGGCCTTTGGGGGAAAGGTATATTCTAACTTGGTTTATACTTAATCCATTGTGACACCCAGTAAACGCAACATAATTTTGTAAAAAAAAAAAAAAAAAAAAAAATGAGTTTTTACAGAGGCAGATGAAGCAACTATCTGCCTGTTTCCTTAAAAATCAACAGAGTCAGAATACAAGGACCTATAAGAAAAGTCAATTCAATTCTTCACTGAAAAGCTACAATCTAACCTTTGGTCTCAGAAATTAGCAAGAAAATGGAGACTGATCTAAAGCAGAGTTGCTATGGTCCTCAGCAGAAGAGACTTAGCAAAGCAGTGCCCTGAGGGGAGGCTTCCGGCAGGTCACACCAGAGCTGAGCCTCAAGGGTAAATGAGATTGAAATGAGAGAAGGGGGAAGAGTTCTGGGAGGGAATGGCAGAATCCGGAGCAGTGAATTGCTCACTTGCTAGAATACGAAGTGTTTTCAGGGGAGTGGCCACAAAGGATATGAGGGTAGGAGGAGTGTGAACAACCCCCTCTCCAGAAAAGCAGTTCTCAACCTTTGTGTTGAGACCATCAGAAAACACATATTTCTGATAATCTTAGGAGCTGAGACATCACTCGGTAGCAATATAGCTATGAAGTAGCAACGAAAAGAATTTTATAGTTGGAGGGATCACCACATGAAGGACTGTATAAGGGTCACAGAATTAGGAAGGTTGAGAACCACTGCCCAGAGGATTCTGGGATTTAAGCAGGAAAAGAGTATGATCTGATAAGCAAGACTAAAAATAATATATTAGTGGTATATTGCCAAGAGATAATTTTCAGAATGAAAAGCATGTCACATACAATAAAACCCATCATTTTGTATGTCCTCTTAGTTACTATTCTACTAATGTGATAGGACATCATGACCAAGGGAACTCATAGGAGAAAGAATCTATTTGGGTCTTACAGTTCCAAAGGGTTAGATTCCATGACTCTCTTGATAGGGAGCTGGCAGCAGGCAGACAGGGTACTGGAGCAGTAGCTGAGAGCTTAGGTCTTGATCCACACCATAGAGAGAGAGAAGAATGGGAATGATGGGACTTTGAAACCTCAAAGCCCAGCCCTAGTGACACACCTCCTTCAATAAGGCCGCATCTCCTAATATTTCCCAAACAGGTCCACCAACTGGGGACCAGGTATTCAAATATAAAAGCCTATGAGGGCCATTCTCTTTCAAACCACCAATTGTACTAATGTTAAAAAAAAAAAAAAAAATCACAGCACTGACAATAAGCAGCAGGTGTGCTTAAGGAGGCACAAGCAGTGAGGATGCTCAGTGGTCTGCTGAGAAGCCTGGTGACCTGAGCACTTCCCAGGACCCACTTGGAAGGAGGTGAGAACTAACGCCAGGAAGTTGTCCTTCTGAACCAGCAAGTATGCCATGATACATGTTAATACACACTAAATAAGTAAATTAAAATGTAATTTTAACAAAAGTTTTTTGAAAAAAGCACAAGCAAAAATAAAAAATCACAAAAACAAAAAACACCCCCGCACCTCTTTTTAACTTAGAATGAACTCTGGTTGGCAGAATTATTGTGGCTAAGAGACAGGCTCTACCCACGAGGGGTGCTCCCTGGGTGACTTGCCAACCTCCACTGTTCAGTGAACCCCATAAGCTCACACCAGGTTGCCATGCTCGCTGTTTGTTATAGGGTAAGGAGTTCTGATTACAAAGGAGGCTGGCATGAGTGTTCTTGAAGTGAGCCAAGTCAATCAATAGCATACTAAAGTAGCAACACAGAGAGCCCTGATAGGAATCATTTCAGAGAAGCACAGGGTAATTTGTATACAAGGACACAGCTTTAGTTATCAGTGCTGTCTCCTTAAATCTGGAAGACTGTATGATAACAGAAGCTTTGTTAACTACAGCTACAGAAAAGCCAGGAAGTTTGGGGTTGTGATCATCATCTCCTCCAAATTTGAGAGGGATATGAAAATCCCGTCTAAGCCCTTGCAGCCTCTCTGCCTCCTCT
The DNA here is from genome assembly GCA_033318265.1 of Phyllotis vaccarum. Lineage (NCBI taxonomy): Eukaryota > Metazoa > Chordata > Mammalia > Rodentia > Cricetidae > Phyllotis > Phyllotis vaccarum. The sequence continues at coordinate 62,807,075 of JARWLC010000015.1, read as the reverse complement.
ATGTGGTATTGTTCCACTGTCAAGGCAGCAAGTGCTGATTTGCCGTGCATCCTCACCCCTGGGTGATTCCAAGAGTGGTGGCTCTTAGAACACTGGCCCTGATACGGTTCCAATGCTGATCATCAGCCCAGTCTGCTGAGCTTCACCGCTTCACCTTGAGTGGTCTTCTGGCCTGGAATACAAAATGTAAGCTGGAAGCAACTCCCTGTGCCTCAAAACTGTGCCATAGACTTGGTTCCTGAGCAGACTGAGAACCTTGGAAGCAGCCTTGAAGATGCTTGGCTCTTTTCATCAGAGAAAGATAGAAGAGTAAGTGATACCCTTCGTCATCCTCAAGAGTTGGATGTGTATCTAATGGAGTTCCGTATAGAAGAATGACTGTTCCCTTCTGCGTTGGCAGAGCCAGAGGAGTCATTACTTGTGAGGGAATGCTTTCTTAGCAACTCAGGATGAGCTCCTTGGAAGGGCATAGGCATTAGCAAGCATCGGGGCCACAAGGGAAGACTTCAGAAGTTGGCAGACCTTGAGCAAAGCTTTCTGGAGATACAGCAGTGGGAACACATTCTAATACATAGCCTGACTTTGAACCGAAGCACAAATTTAAAGTAACTTGGGAATGGTTACAAAAACTTACTGTAGCAGTTTGTAATCAATTCTTCTTTCTCCAAAGAACAGTAAAATAGCCACGGCTCTCTCTGCAAAGCCGGTGGGCACAACAACTGTCCTCGGCCTAACTGAAGCTAGAAGCATTATTCTTTTCCTAGTCTCTAGGCTGCTTTCCTAATGCATCCCAGCATACCTTGTCTATTCCAGTCACTATACAGAAACAGACAAAGTGGGCCATTTGAGAGGGCACCTACAGGGACTGGTTTAGGTGTGAAATTCTCAGCTCCAAGAGACTGTAAATGGTGCCTGCTGGGGATCTGTAGTTCACAGCATTGGGTAGTAGTCTGATTTTGGCCGGGACACCAGGCTAAGGAAGTGTTGTTTATACATTTGTTTGGTTCTAAAAAAGAGTACTTGTATATTGATGGGGAAAGTCATAAGGCAGATAGAGGTTGTAGGGTATGTGTGTGGAGGGGAGCATGGTGGAGAGCAAGAGGCTTCTGGGTAGACTGGAACAGAATATACTGACTGGAGTATTTAATCATAAACAAAATAGAAAGTTCTACTTATGGTAAAATGGGGGGAAGGAAGGAGAAGATAACAGGATCGTGGTACAATTAGAGTAGTTTTCAGGAAGGATGTGGATGTAGATGAGGATGGAGAGAAACTCCCATACCATGAGAAAAGACAGTACCTACAGACTGGAGAGCGGACTCGGGGAGAGAGGGACTTCTGGGGCGTTTCCTTTAGTTTGCAGTTTGAGGGGATACAGTTCATCTCAGCAGCAGGAGTGCGGCAGCCGCTCACATTGTACGCACAGTCAGGAAGCAGAGTGAACAGGAAGTGGAGCCAAGCTCCTCAACTTCAAGGCCCGCCCCCAACGGCCCACTTCCTGAAGTACTTTCTAATTTAAATTAGAATACATTTTAGAAGGAAATCCACTGAAGAAGATAAACTTAAGATGGCGTCTAAACAGTGGCAACCTTGTAGGGCAGACACCAAGACGTTTTTCACAGAAACTTTACTTGCAAAAGGACTGTGAGATTATTCTAGTTTGGAATATAACTAGCCTTTAGCTGGTATTGTGGATAAAGTTTGCTTTGGGAATAGAATTGTCTAAATTAACTCAAGTTTTATATTACATAGAACCCACAGGACACAGTATGATGAACTGAGTTAGAAATCTATTCACTTCACTTGTTCCAAAGTTCTCCAGATTCCTGCTGGTCACCCATCCACTGTTAAGTCAGAAACATTAAGTGTTCCTCGGTACAGTTCCATTAGCTGTTCATCCGACTGTCACCCTGCACCCCTGCTAGATTTTCTTCTTCTATAGGTGTGTTTTCTATTCTGAAAAGTAGCTTTTACCAAATATTGAGTATGTATCAGAAAAAATTAAATTTAGACAAAAAAATTGAAGAATAACGCAAAAACAACCAAATACTCAGCTCTGTCCTTCAAATATATGGGCCCATAAGCAAATATTTTTGTGAAATATCTGTCCATAGAAGTAATTTTATTTTTTAAAAAATCATAAAACAGGGTATATAGACCAATATGAGGAATTGTGATTTATCAATACAAATTTAAAATTAATTATAAAAACATATAAAGCTGCCTCTTTGTATTTGCTGGGGATTGGTTCAAAGATACTCAAGTACATTTTCTACAGTGTTATAGTACTTGCATATAGTTTAGTTATGTCCTCTTAAAATGACTTATAGTCATAGTGCAGCCTAAATACTCCAACATAGTTGTTATATTACACTGTTCCAATATCAACAAGGGCCAAGTTCACATGCAGCATAGACACAACTTAAATACTTTGTCTGTGACTGAAGTTACACGCAATGCAGATCTCAAGTGTCTCCCCAAAGCTCATGGTCACTAACGCAGCAGTCTTCCGAATGGCTCCTTTGAGAGGTGATTAGCCTTATGAGTAGGTTAGTCTATTGATGAGTGGATGGACGTCAGAAGGAAGCACAACTTTAGGAGGTAAGGCTTAGTTAGAAGTAGGCCTCTCTGCCTGCCCCCTCCTTTCTTCTCCCTCTCCCTCCCCCCTCATTTTCTCTCTCTCCTTGCTCTCCCTCCCTTTGCCTCCCCTCCCCTCCCTCTCTGTCCCCCTCTCTCCCTCTCCCTCCCTCTTTCCCTTTTGCCCTCTCCCCATCTTTCTCCTAGACACTATGAGCTGACAGCTTTGTTCTCTCTCATGTTTCTAGCATGATCCTCTGCCTCATCAACATCCCAGAAAACATGAAGCCAAGTGATCACAAAGGGTGAAACCCTCTTCCCCCTCTAATGATTTTCTCAGGTATTTCTTCATAGTGACAGAAAACTGAGTGACCCATCACTGACGCAGACAGAGTGAGACTCACAGATGTGGAGGGTCAATTACTGTCGGTCCTTATTTATTTATGATTTATTGTATCCTTGTTTATTTTTGGTGCTCAGGTTGAACTCAGGGCCCTGAGCTACATTACTTTGTGTGGCAAAAGAATATTGCTGATAACATTTTAAATTGGGGTCTTGAGATAGATGACCCTTTATAAAGAAAGGTAGAAGGAGCTATAAGTACCGAGAGCACAGTGACACTGGAACAGGGATGGGGTGACACAAGGAAGGAGCCATAACCTCAGGCAAGCAGGATGCCCTCAGGAGCAGGGAGGAAGAAGGGAGGCTGCCCTCAGGAGCAGGGAACTCCCCCCTCCAACCACAGTCTTGCCCCAGTGAAACTAATTTTAGAGTTTTAATCTTCAAAACCACAAGAAAATAAGTGTAGAATGTTTTTAATGAGCAAGCATTTGGTAAAATTGTCCTAGCAATCAGAAGTGTCTACTTCAGGGTAGAAAATACTAAAACAGTTGGGATGAACAGAACTGCCTAGGGAAAGTGAGCACGCAGAGGAAGGAGGGGGAACCCTTCAGGTCACAGTGGTCCCCACCTCTAGAATATGACAAACTAGACATCCAGAGTGACCTCCTCACTGATAAACAACACCCAATAGCCAACAAGATGTCCCTGTGACAAAGTACCACTTGACATTTTTTAGTAAAATACTTTTTATTATTGATATTTTCAATGGCGATTACAAATAATAAAATTGTGCTTATTTTCTTGTTTTTATTTTCATATAAGTATATACTATCATGTGCAATACAAAACTTTTTAACTATGTGAGTGTGTGTGTGGTGTGTATGTATGTATGTATGTATGTATGTATGTGTGTGTGTGTGTGTGTGCTGGTCATACAACACACTCACGCACACACACACACCATATGACACACACCCTCTCTCTCACACACACCCTATATGATACATACTCACACACATACCATACAGCACACACACACAGAGGCATTTGCACGTGTGGTTATAACCATGAGTGTAGCACCTACACAGAGATCAAACCTTGGGAGCAGGAATTGAGATTGTGAGCAGCCTCAGTGAGTGCAGGGAAAGGAACCAAGGTCCTCACTCTCCCAGAGGAAACAGCACAAGTTCTTAGGCTGAGCCATCTTTCAGCCCTTGGAATTTACCTGATCTGACTCATTTTCTTTGGTGTTGCTACTTCCTCGTGAGAATATTTAGATTTTTTTCCCCCAGAATTTATCTGGTTTTCTAGATGGTTCATGATCCATCTTATTAGCATTTTAATGTGTGCATCATAGCTGCTATGGTCTCTCTTGTGTCCTAGCCCTTATAAATAAGAAAATCACAGCCTCCTCATCATTTATGTGTATTGCTTTTATTTTTATTTCATTTTTTATTTAACTTTTTGGTTCAATAGCTGTTAGCCTCCTGCTTTTCTAATAATATTTGTGGCTATCAGTTCTCAATAAATCTTACTTTAGGTGCATCAGATACGTCTTCATTTATAGTGTTTTGCTGTCAGATTTTCAGTGTTTCTAACTTGCATCATGTTTAACCCCGGGTTATCTGGAGAGGGTAGTACCACTCCACACAGATTTGTCATTACTCACTTCTAACTTAATTGCACTGTGATCAGAAACTCTGGTCTACGTGATTTCAGTGTCTTTAAAATTACTGTGGATGACTTTATAGTCTTAGAAATATGATCTTTAAAAAAGGACTCATGTTAGCTGAAAGGGTGAATAATCAGTCTCCTGTTGCAGGATAGAGTGTTCTTGTCACTTCGGTTCTCATTGAACTCTTACTGAGCCAGGCATTTCCCCGAGGGCTCTTTCTTTCTTCCTGAAGAACTGACTCTTAGGAAAATGACTCCCTACTTCAGGACAGTTTGGGCCTAAACACTATTTTGTCTGATAATATGTTAGAAATACTAACTCCTTTGGACTCTTCTACAAAGTATAGAGGATGGTCATCGTCTTCTTCATCTTCTTCATCTCCTACTTCTCCTTTTCATTCTTGTCCAATTTTTTTGACTCCCGAGCTAAGAGAGGCAGTCTATCTCTAGCTGCTTAAATTTTTGATATTTTTTAACATTAGCTCCACCTCTTTATTTTTTGTGTTTTTAAATGAGTCTTGAATCTTCCATGTTTTATTTTACTCTCTTCTCGTCTATTTTTGTTTATGCCCCACTTTTCAGTTTTCCTTTTTTGTGTGACCTGCATGTATGCCTGCACCTTGTGCACACCTGGTACCAGCAGAATCCAGAAGAGGGTGTCACATCCCTTTGACCTTAAACTCCTACATGAACACACCTTCAAAGTTTTCTTTCATTTTTTTTTTCCAGTTATTACTTGAATCACTGCTTGCCTTCTCCCTTCTTACCCATCTGTATAAAATTTCAGACAGATGATTCTCACAAATCTCATGTTGTATAAATTCTTTTTCATATTTTCCATCTTTTTGGGCTACATTCTGGGCTTTCTTGGCCCTGTCCTTGCCAGGCTATCCTTCCACTGACGGTATTCTGCTCTTAAACCCATTGACTGTGTTTTCACTGTTTATATAATTTAATGTACACAGGTGTTTGCCTGCACGATGACTGTGCACCACCTTCCTGGTGTTTGCCTGCACGATGACTGTGCACCACTTTCCTGCTGTTCCTATAGGATGACTGTGCACCACTTTCCTGGTGTTTGCCTGCACAGTGACTGTGCACCACTTTCCTGGTGTTTGCCTGCACGATGAGTGTGAACCACTTTCCTGCCTGCCAGCCATGGAGGCCAGAAGACGATGATAGATTCCCTGGAACGGAGTTATAGATGGTTGTGAGCTGCCATGTGGATACTGGAAATCAAATCCAGTTTCCCTGGGAAGAGAAGTCAGTGCTCTTAACCTATAAACCACCTCTCTAGCATCTTGTTGGTGTTTAAATTCACATATAGTATCTTAAACTTCTAGTTTTCTTCGAGTCTGTCAAACCTCCTGGTCATGCTTTCTGAATATTTTTGATTTTCATGTATTTTTCAGCATAGTTAACATAGTTATTCCATATTGGTGCCTCCTCATCCCAATAGGGATCGTGTTCTTTCCACACCCTGCACTTGGTACATTATTTCCTTTCACGTTTTCTGATTTTGACCATGTGCTCTTGTTTCTTTAGAATTTATCAATGATGAGTAGTGGAATCTTCTGTTGAAATGGCACTCTAGAATAGATTTAAATTTGTTCCTGCCACTTTCCTGGAAACTACAAATTAATGTTTACTTTAAACATATTTCTTGACTTGAGTTTTTTTTGGACCCCTGGGTAAAGTATAAATTTGGACTGCAAAACTGTAGAGCTGGCTAGCTACAAATCTCAGGCAAGTTTTTTTGGTAATTTAGGAGAGGACAGGCAATTCTCTTGTAATGGTTGTTAGGACAAATGATAGGCACGAAGTTACTTGTGGTTCATCCCTGAACAGCTGCAGACTCAGCTTCAGGCACAAGAATCCCTATCACCCATGGTTGGTGTCCACTTTGACTACCATGTATGTTCATTGAGACAACTGATCTCTAGCAAAAGTTTGCAAGAGTACATGCTCATCTTATGGATTTCACTTGCATTAAAGTTTAACCTTTAAAGATTTTTTACTTTGCCATCGTAGAAATGTAGTTTAAAAGATGTAAAAGTAGATTTGAAGAACTAATATTGTCAGAATATTCCTTATCAAAAGTAATCTCTTGATTCTGTGCAATCCCAGCCAAGGGTCTGGGTCATAGGTATAGCTCAACTTGTAAAGTGCTTGCTATGCAGGCATAAGGACCCAAGCTTTATTCCCCCCCCCCCATATAAAAAGCCCAAGGGTGATAGAGCAGCTTATAATCCCATGGATGCAGAGGCAAAGACATTAGGTCCCTTGGGTCCTGTGTTATGCAGCATAGGCAAACTCGTGAACCACAGGCCTATGGGAGACTCTAGCTCCAAACACAGATAGAACTGAAGAAAAATAATGCCAGAGATGTCCTCTGGCTTCTATACATATTAGCATACATGTTCACAGGTACGCACATACTCACATACTAAGAAGAAAAGGGAAAAGAAACATAGGATAATATCAATCATAATCCCAGCATTGATATTCATAGAAATATAAGAAATAATCATGCAAGGTGATAGTGGTGCTCGCCTTTAATCCCAGCACTAGGGAGTCGGAGGTAATCTGATCTCTGTAAATTCAAGGCCAGCTGGGTCTATAGAACAAGTTCCAGGACAGTTACGACTACACAGAGAAACCCTGTCTTGAAAAATCATCAAATAATAGTAATAAAATCGTGACCATAAAATCCATAGGAAAGCACAAAAAAAAAAAAAAAAAAAAAACAAACAAATAAAAAACCCCTGGGTTAATGGCCAGGGCATTTCAGAGCAAAGATAATACTGTTAAAGGAATCCCCATACTCGATTTCAAATTATACTACAAAGCCATAGTAACAAAAAGAGTGTGCTACTAGAATAAAACCAGACACATGGATCAGTGGAATGGAAGACCCAACTATTAACCCATACATCTGCAGCCACAGGACTTTTGACCAAGATATAAAATGCAGATGGGAGAGGAAATTTCTACAGACATTTCTACAAACGGTTCTGGAAAACTGGATATCCAGATGGAGAAGAATAAAATCTCTCCCTCTTTATTATCCTGCACAAAAACCATCTCCAAATGTATCAAATATATTAAAGTATGACCTGGAAAGTCTAAGACTGATAGAGAATAAAGCAAAAGTACTTCAAAGTATAGGCATAGGCAAGGACTTTACAATGATTGGAAAATAATACCAGAATTGACAAATGAAGCCTCATGAAACTTAAAAAGCTTTTGTACTACCAAGGAGACAGTTAACCAAACCTACAGAATGGAGAAAATCTTTGCTGCCTAAAAAATGACAGAGGATTAATATCCAGAATATACAAAGAGCATTAAAACATGAACAACAAGAAATTGAAGAAGCCAATCAATAAGTATGCTAGTGGAATGAACAGATATTCTCAGAAGATGAAATACAAACAGTTACCAAACACATGAAAAGAATGTTCAATCTCAGTAACCATCAGAAAAATGCAAATCAAAACCATAGTCTATCTTAGCTCAGTCAAAAGGAAGCCATTAAGAAAGCAAGTGCTGGTGAGGATGTGGGGGAAATGAACCTTTATACACTGCAAACTAGTAAGCCAGTAGAAAAGTATAGAGCTTCCCCAGAAACTAAAATCAGACCTTTCTAGGAACTAGCTCTGACACTCCTGGTATTTATCCAAAGGTCTCCCAGGCAGCACATTACAGAGATCATTATGACATGTTAACCTGTAGTGGGATTATATTACATTGTAAATAATTGTCCTGCCTACTGGTTTAATTAAAATGCTGATTGGCCAAAGGCAGACAGGAAGTATGGGCAGGGCTACCAGACTAAGAAAACTCTGGAAATAGGAAGAACAGGGCAGAGATGCCACAGAGATGCCAGAAAAGCCAGCAGATGCAGAGGACAACTATGCTGCTCTTAGAAAAGGTACCTCGGTACACATGGCTGAACAGAATAAGAATCATGGGTTAGTTTAAGGGTAAAGAGTTATATGCCTGGGCCCTATGCCAATCAGCGTAAAATTAATGTAAGCATCTGTGAGTTGCTGTGGGACTTCAGGTCTATAGGTCTGAACCTGGAGGCTAGGCCAGAAAGTCCAGGCCAGACACCTCATACAACATTCACTCTGGCACCATTCACTGTGGCTAAGTCAGAGGACTAACCTAGCTGTCCAACAACAGAAAAATAGATAGAGAAATGTGATGTATAAACACAATGGACTTTTTTTTCAGTCCAAAGAAGAATGAAGTTATGTTGTTCGGAGAAAAATGGGCACAAGTGCATATAAATCATAATGAGTGAATTAAGCTCATCTCAGAAAGAGTAAAGGCAGAGAAAACCTGCATTGAGCTTTTGAATCCTCTAAGCCCACCCCCAATGACACACTTCCTCCATCAAGGTCTACTCCCTCCCTAATAATGTCACTCTCTGGTAACTAAGGATTCAGATATATGATTCTGTGGGGATACTCTTTTCAAATCACTGCAGGAGGATAAAAAAGGAAGGGCAGGAGTTATTGAAACTAGTGAACCCACTTTAGTCTAGGAGGACTGACCAGGTCTCAGGCTGTGCTGGGACTCCAGCTTCCCTGCAGGTGTTTGCTGCCAGCTAACAGGCTTTTGAGCAGTGACTGAAAAACAGGGGCTCTGGTCTCGGCAATGGATTGAGCCATTAATGAGTTTGTAAGCTGATGGCATCATTAAGGGGTAGGAACTTTTAGAGGACCTACTTGGAGGAAGTAGAACACTGGAACATGTCCCTGGGAATCTAGTTTGTTGGGACCCCATGCCCATTTTGTCATGTACTTCATCACATACTACTAACCATGATGCTCAGCCTCATTTCATATGGGCCCATCCATAGACCAGAGCAATGGAGCCCAGCATCCATAGACCAGAACAATGGAGCCCAGCGTCCATGGATTGAAACCTCTGAACTATGAGCCTCAGAGCACCCCTCCTCCCTAGAGTTCTCTATGTTCGGGCATTTTGCCACCACAACAAGCAACTGACTACCATACTCACTCTTCTTGCCCAGAAGTCTTTATTGTCTTTAACTTCTTTTTCTACAACATTTCCTTGATGTGGGAATGCCTTTCTGTATGCTGTGAATATCAATCTTTAAATAAAGGAGCTGTTTTGAGCTGTGACAGGCACCATAGAAGAAGTAGGAGGAGAAATCAGAGCATAGGTAGGAGAAGCAGGGCGGAGTCAGAGGCAGATCGAGCAAGCTGCCCAAGGAGCAACATGTAAGGAACACAGGTGAGCAGACAGATTAATAGAAATGGGTTGATTTAAGATGTAAGAGCTAGCTAGCAATGTGCCTGAGCCATAGACCAAACAGCATAAAGTTAATATAAGTGTCTGAGTCATTTCTAAGAGCCTGAGTGGCAGGCGGCTGGGCAGCTAAGGGGTCTGGCGTGGCAGGTCTGTGGGTCTGGCTCTCTGGCTGCCTGGGACCAAGAAACCCTACTACTACATTTCCTCAAGACCAGAAACCTTTGTGATGAATTAAAACAAAAATTCTGAAGACAAATAAACCTGACACAATAAATAAATAAATAAATAAATAAATAAATAAATAAATAAATAAATAAGTAAGTAAGTAAGTAAGTAAGTAAGTAAGTAAGTAAGTAAGTAAACAAACGAATGAATGGATGAATACATGAATAAGAAATTAAAAAAACCCAAGGGAATATTCCCTAACTCATATTTGAAAGTTAGTGTAGTTGACGAAGAATAATCTTGCTTATGAACATAAATAGAAAAATCAGAAGAAAAAAATACTAGCAAAGTAAATGTTCAAATGTATATGAAAATTAATAAATCATTGTCAAAAATTTATACTTCAAAGATTCAAAGATGGGTTAATATCAAAAATCTATTTGATGTGGGATGTCTTTCTATATGCTGTGAATTATCTTCAGATAGTAAAGGAATTGTTTTAGCCTGTGGCAAGGCATCTTAGAAGCAGCAGGAAATCAGAGCATAGATAAGAAGAAAGGTGGGGTCAGAAGAGACACTGCAAGCTGCCTCCTAGAAAACAAAATGTAAAAGTATAGGTAAGCCATGAGTAGATTAATAGAAATGGGCTAACATGAAAAAGCTAGCTAGCAATAAGCCTGAGCCCAGGTCAAACCGCATGTAATTAATATAAGACTTCGTATGATTATTTGGGACTGCTGGTGAGAATCTCAGGGCTAGCTGGGCCAGAAACTCATACTACTTCTATTAGTGAAATAAATTAATATGTTAAAGGAGAAAAACATAGAATCACTTCAACACATAGAAAAAAATGTTCATTCCTATAATAACTCAAACTCAGAAGGATGTTTTCCTAAATTGCTAAACCATATCCACCATAATAGCAAGCATCATGCTTGATTGTGGTTAGGATATTTGTACACTGCATGAAGGTATTTTGCTATGATTAGTGTAATAAAAAGCTAAATGGCCGAGTTGCTTTCTGAGACACAGCCTCTGGAGAGACCCACCAGAAGAGATGAGTTACCCTCTTCCCAGCATGTCAGCCAGCAGAAGAGCTCCGGCTGCAGCTGCTTCCTAAGACACAGTCTCAGGAGATCCCCATCACAAGAACTGCTCTCTGAGACACAGACCCCAGAGAGCTCCTTCACAAGAGTTACATCTACAGATCTCAATTTCTCCCTGAGACACAGATACCACTGCCTTCAAATTCTCCAAATACTCCAATTGTACCTAGAAACCAGCTAGCTGAAACACAGACAACACTTTCACAGATCAGCAGAAGAGATGGGTAGACACCAGTGCAAAAATTCATTCAGCAACATGAAGTACAGTATGACACCACTAGAACCTAGTATTTCTACAACATCGAGACATGAATATTCAGTATAGAAGAAGCAGAGGAAAAGGACCTTAAAAATATCTTTATAAAAATGATAGGAGCCTTTAAAGAGGAAATTAAAGAAGAAATGAAAACCTTCTTTAAGAAAATAGAGAAAAAAAAACAAGCAAAAGTTGGAAGAAAATAATAAACTTCTTAAAGAAAGACTAGAGAACCAAGGAAAAAACAAATGGGATGGAATAGACTTACAAACTGAAATAGAAGCAATAAAGAAGACACAAACTGAGGAAATGCTGGAGATGGAAAATCTGAGGAAATGAACAGGAGCTACAGATGCAAACATAACAACAGAATGCAAGAAATGGAAGAAAGAACCTCTGGTGTGGAAGATTCCATAGTAGAAATAGATACATAAGTCAAAGAAAACACTAAAACCAAAAAAGCCATAACACAAAACATCCAGGAAATATAGGACACCATGAAAAGACCACACCTAATAATAATAGGAATAAAAGGAGAACATCAGCTTAAATGCACAGAAAATATATTCAACAGAAAATATATTCAACAAAATGATACAAAAAAACTTCCCAACCTAAAGAAGGAAATGCCTAGAAAGATACAAGAAACTTACAACACCAAATAGACTAGATGCCGCCCCAAAAAAATCTGCTCACCACATAATAATCAAGCCACTAAACCTACAGAACAAAGAAAAAATACTAAGAGCTACAAAGGAAAAAGGCCAAATTACCTATAAAGGCAGACCCATCAGAATAACCCCAGACTATTCAATGGAAACAATGAAAACAAGAAGGTCTTGGTCAGATGGTGTACAGACACTAAAAGAGCATGGCTTCCAGCCCAAACTACTATATCCAGCAAAACTATCAGTCACCATAGATGAAGTAAGCAAAATATTTCATGACAAAACCAGATTTAAACAATACCTATCCACAAATCCAGCCCTATAGAAAGCACTACAGGGAGAATTCCAACCTAAGAAAACCAGATAAATCCATGAAACCACAAACAATCAATAATCCCACAGAAGAAAAACCCAAAGAAGGGAAATATGCACAAGCTACCACCAAAAATAATAGAAACTAACCATCATTGGTCATTAATATCCTTTAATATTAATGAACTCAATTCACTTATAAAAAGACACACCCTAACATGATGGATACAAAAACAGAAACCACCCTTCTGCTACATACAAGAAACACAGGTCAACTTCAAAAATAGACACAGGATCAGGGTAAAGGGGTAGGAAAAGAATTTCCAATCAAATGGTCCTAAGAAATAAGCTGGTGTAGCCATCCTAATACCTTGCAAAATAGACTTCAAACTAAAATCAATCAAAAGAGACCAGGACGGACATTATGTATTCATCTCAGGAAAAATCAACAAAGATGAAGTCTTAATCCTGAATATTTATGCCCTCAACACAAGGTCACCTACATTTGTAAAATAAACACTACTAAAGCTTAAACCTCACACCAAACTCCACACACTAATAGTGGGAGATCTCAATATCCCACTTTCACCCTTGTATAGGTCAACCAGACAGAAACTCAAAAGAGAAATAAGGGATCTAACATATGTTATGACCCAAATGGACTTAATAGATATATACAGAACCTCCCATCCAAACACAAAGGAGTATACATATTTCTCAGCACCCCATGGAACTTTCTCTAAAATGACCACATACTTGGTCATAAAGCAAACATAAATAGATATGAAAAAATGGGAATAACTCCCTGTCTGTATCATATCAGACCACCATGGTCTAAAGCTAGAGTTCAGCATCAACAATCACAGAAAGCCTACAAACTCATGGAAACAGAGCATCCCCCAACTGAACCACCTCTGGGTCAAGGAAGATATTAAAAAAGAAATCAAAGACTTCTTAGAATTTAATGAAAATGAGTCCACAGCATACTCAAACTTATGAGACACAATGAAAGCAGTGCTAAGAGGAAAATTCATAGCACTAGACTATATGAAAAACCTAGAGAAATCTCACACAAGAGACCTAACAGCACAGCTGAAGGTTTTAGAACAATTAGAAGCAAACTCCCCTAGAAGGAGTAGATGGCAGGAAATAAAAAAGCTTAGGGCTGAAATCAATACAATAGAAAGAAAGAGAACAATACAAAGAATCAATGAATCAAAGAGTTGGTTCTTTGAGAAAGTCCACAAGATAGATAAACCCTTATCCAAACTAACCAAGAAGCACAGAGAGAATATCCAAATTAACAGAATCAGAAATGAAAAGGGGGACATAACAATAGACACCCAGGAAATACAGAGAATTATCAGGTCATACTTTGAAAATCTATACTCCACTAAAATGGAAAACCTAAAAGAAATAGACAGCTTTCTGGACAGGTACGACATTAAAATTAAATAAAGATCAGATTAAAGACCTATAACTCCAAAGGAAATTGAAGCTGTTATTAAAAGTCTCCCAAGTAAAAAAAAGCCCAGGACCAGATGGATTCAGTGCAGAATTCTACCAGACATTCAAAGAAGAAATAATACCAATACTCCTCAAACAGTTCCATACAGTAGAAACTGAAGGAACATTGCTGAATTCTTTTTATGAGCAATCACCCTGATTCCCAAGCCACTAAAGGATGCAACAAAGAAAGAGAATTACAGACCAGTCTCCCTCATGAACATTGATGCACAAACACACAATAAAATTCTGGCAAGTTGAATTAAACAACATATCAAAAAAATCATCTACTATGATCAAGTAGGCTTCATCCCAGATTTGCAGGATTGGTTCAATATATAAAAAAAAAAAAAACAAAAAACAAAACTGTGAACATCGTCCATTATATAAACAAACTGAAAGGAAAAAAAAAAAACACATGATCATCCCATTAGATGCTGAAAAAGCTTTTGACAAAATCCAACACTCCTTCATGATAAAAGTCCTGGAGAGATCAGGAATACAGGGAAAATACCTAAATATAATAAAGGCGATATACAGCAAGCCAAAAGCCAACATCAAACTAAATGGAGAAACACTCAAAGCAACCCCACTAATATCAGGAACAAGACAAGGCTGTTCTCTTTCTCCTTATCTATTCAATACAGTTCTCAAAGTCTAAGCTAAAGCAATAAGAGAACAAAGGGAGATTAAGGGGATACAAATTGGGAAGGAAGAAGTCAAACTATCTCTATTTGCAGATGAAATGATCGTATACATAGGTGACCCCCAAATTTCTACCAGGGAACTCCTACAGCTGATAAAAACCTTCAGCAACATAGCAGGTTACAAGATTAATTCAAAAAAATCAATAGCTCTCCTATACGCTAAGGATAAAAGGGCTGAAAAAGAAATAAGGGAAACATCACCCTTTATAATAGCTGCAAATAGCATTAAATATCTTGAGGTAACTCTAACCAAAGAAGTAGCAGACCTGCTTGACAAAAACTTTAAGTCACTGAAGAAAGAAATTCAAGAGGATATTAGAAAATGGAAAGATCTCCCATGCTTCTGGATTGGTAGGATCAACATAGTAAAAATGGCAATTTTACAAAAAGCAATCTACAGATTCAATGCAATCCCCATCAAAATCCCAACACAATTTTCACTGGCCTTGAAAGAACAATATGAAGTAACAGGAAACCCAGGATTGCCAAAACAACCCTATTCAATAAAAGAACTTCAGGAGTAATCACTATCCCTGACTTCAAGCTATAGTATAGAGCTATAGTAATAAAACAGCCTGGTACTGGCAAAAAACAGACTTGTGGATCAATGGAATCAGATTGATGACCCCAACATTAACCCACACACCTATGAACACCTGATTTTTGACAAAGAGGTCAGAAATATTCAACAGAAAAAAGATAGTATCTTCAACAAATGGTGTTGGCATAACTGGTTGGTAAAATGTAGAAGAATGCAAATAGATTCAAACCTATCACCCTGCACAAAACTCAAATACAAGTGGATGAAAGACCTCAACATAACCCCACCTACACTGAACTTGATAGAAAAGAAAGTGGGAAATACCCTCCAACGCATTGGTACAGGTGACCACTCCTTAAATATAACATCAGTAGCACAGACACTATAGTAGTTGGGTTTCTTGGTCTCAGCAACCAGAGGTCCAGACCCAGGACCTGCAGTCAGCCCCAGACCCCTTAGCTGCCCGCCGTTGCTCAGGCCCCAAAAATGACTCAGACGTTTATATTAACTTCATGCTGTTTAGCCTATGGCTCAGGCACATTGTTAGCTTGTTCTTACATCTTAACTCAACCCTTTCTCATTAATCTGTCTGCCACATGGCCTATGGCTTACCTGTGCTCCTTACATGTTGCTCCTTTGGGCTTTGGGCTCGGTCATTCTGACTCCACCCTACTTCTCCTACCTATGCTCTGATTTCTCCTCCTACTTTTTCTATGATGCCTGGAATGGGCCAAAACAGCTCCTTTATTTAAAGATTGATATTCACAGCATACAGAAAGACATTCCCACATCAAGACCCTAAGAACAACAATCAATAAATGGGACCTCCTCAAACTGAGAGGCTTTTGTAAGACAAAGGACACAGTCAATAAGACAAAATGACAGCCTACAGAATGGTAAAAGATCTTCACCAACCCTATACTCTGGACAGAGGGCTGATCTTGAAAATATGGAGAACTCAAGAAACTATAGCCCCCAAACCTAAATATCCAATTAAATAATGGGGTTCAGAGCTAAAAAGGGGAATTCTCAACAGCAGAATTACAAATGGCTGAAAGGCACTTAAAAAATTGCTCAACATCTTTAGCCATCAGAGAAATGCAAATCAAAAAAACTTGGAGATACCACCTTACATCTGTCAGAATGGCTAAGTTCAAAAACACAGATGACAGCCTATGCTAGAGAGGATGTGGAGGAAGGGGAACAGTCCTCCATTGTTGGTGGGAGTGTAAACTTGTACAGCCACTCTGGAATGCAGTATGGAGGCTCCTCAGAAAACTGGGAATCAATCTCCCCAAAGATCCATCAATACTACTATTGGGCATATACTCAAAGGATGCACATTTGTACCCCAAAGGCATTAACTCAACTATGTTCATAGCAGCATTATTCATAATAGCAAGAATCTGGAAACAGCCTAGATGCCCCTCAACTGAAGTATGGATTAACAAACTGTGGTACATCTACACAATGGAGTACTACTCAGCAGTTAAAAAAAAGACATCCTAAAATTTTCAGGCAAATGGATGGATTTGGAGAATATCCTCCTGTGTGAGGTATCACAAGCCCAGAAAGATAGGCATGGGATGTACTCACTCATAAGTGGGTTTTAGACAAAAAGCAAAGAATATCCAAGCTGCAAATGACAACCCCTGAACAGCTTGGAATCATAAGGAACTTAAGAGAGACATCTAGAGATTGCCCTAAGAAGAGAAAATAGAGAAGATCTCCTTAGCACATTGGGGTCATAACAGGCTGCAACCAAGAAGAGTTGGGAACAAATCTTGAAAGGAGATGGTTGAGTGAGAGGAGCTAAGAGGGTGATGGAGGAAGATGGATATCTCAATAGAGGAAGCCAATGGGGGTTTGGAAAGAGACCAGGTGCTAGGGACACCTCCAAGAACTCACAGGATGTCCCTGGCTAGGTCTTCAACCAATCAGTAGTGGAGGAGATGCATAAACAGGACTTTTCCTATAATCAAATGAGTAACCACCCTAAGTCTCATCACAGAACCTACATCCAACAAAGTATAGAGGTGAAGGCAGAGATCCATGGCTGAACACTGGGCAGAGCTCCTGGTCCAGCTAGGAACAGGGAAGGGGTGTCTATGTGAGCAAGGGGATGGGAATTGTGAGGAGAGTCCCCACACTGATAGCTGGCTGGAGCTCTGGGGAGCTCACTGAATCAGGAGTGGCCACTGGCGATCCATCGGGAAAGGGAACTGGGCCCTCCAAGCATAGGCAACTGTCGGCTGGCATGAGCAGTATGTGGATCCTTGAGGGATAGAATCAGACTGTTCCTGTGCATGGGCTGACACCTTGGAACCCATTACCTGCAGAGGAATACCTATCCCAGTCTTGACTCTGGGATGATAAAATAGAACTTGCCTGGAGTAGATGTGCTGCACTGAGCTGACCCACCTTGGGACTTCTTGCCCTTTTGGGGGAGGGGATAGATGGATAGGAAGGGGGGAGGCTGAAGGCTGACTGGGAAGGATTGGGAGGAGGGAAAGGAGGGGAGCAGGAGGATATATAAATAAAAATGACATTTTTTAATAAAATAAATAATAAATAAATAAAAGACGTGGCAGAAAAGAGATCAGTGACCTCCTTTCTCTTCTTCCCCTATCTAAAAGGGTTCATGAATCTTTCTAAGCTTCTCTCTCTACTACTTTCTGTGTCTCTCTAAATATATTCTTCATCCAAAAGAGAAAACAATAACAACAAAACCCCTCTATGGCCAGTTCCAGTCAGGCAGTTGCTAACTCCACACCCTGATTAAAGATTAAACTTTATTGGCAGTCTCAGAGTGTCCGTGTATATCCCACAACATATAATTCTTATTTTAGGGTTTCTTCTTCTTACAATGTTTAATAATTGTAAATTGTCTGTTAATGGCCTTTATATTAATTTTTGAATAAACTATGTTTATCTTTCAGTTATTAAAAAAAAAGAAAACAGGATCCATCCTTCTGCTGCATACAAGAAACACTCCTCAACTTAAAGACAGACACAAGCTCAGAGTAAAGGGATGGAAAAGATTTTCCAATCAAATGGACTCAAGAAACAAGTTGGTGTATGATGTGGGAATACCTTTCTGTATGCTGTGAATATCAATCTTTAAATAAAGGAGCTGTTTTGACCCATGACAGGCACCATAGAAGAAGTAGGAGGAGAAATCAGAGCATAGGTAGAAGAAGCAGGGTGGAATCAGGCAGACCGAGCAAGCCGCCCAAGGAGCAACATGTAAGAAACACAGGTGAGCTACGGGCCACGTGGTGGACAGATTAATAGAAATGGGTTGATTTAAGATGTAAGAGCTAGCTAACAATGTGCCTGAGCCATAGGCCAAACAGCATAAAGCTAATATAAGTGTCTGAGTCATTTCTGAGGGCCTGAGCAGCAGAGGCAGGCTGCTATGAGTCTGGCGCAGCAGGTCTGTGGGTCTGGGCCTCTGGCCGCCCGGGACCAAGAAACCCCATTGCAACAGATGGCGCCCAATGTGGGGCGATTATCCACTTAAAGCCTGATAAAGATTAAAAAGGGTTCTAGATCACAAAAACTGACCGAAGGCGGCTTCCAAATTGTGTTTAAAGATCATCTATCTAAAGTATATCTCTGTACAATCTTGAAAACATACCTAATATAGCTACAAATTTGATTATTATAGATGACTAACTGTTAACTTGCATTTCCTAATTATACATTATAATTTTAAATGAGCTTCATAAGCACAATATCCAAAACAAGAGTAGAAACATGCATACAGTATAACAAAAATAACTTTAAATTTGTATCAATATACCAAAGTTCATACCAATGTAAAATATTTGAAGTTAATAGTTATATTTTTATTCTATACTTTCCATATTACCCCTAAACAATGATAAGCATCCATAGCCTTTTGAATGATGAAGAATCACCCACCCTTCTCTTGGGAATGTGGAATTGTGTTTTCTAGACTGCTTCCTGTTCTGTGGGTGAAGGTAGTGTTAGGGAACCTGAGAAAACTGAGACATAGTCAACTCCTAGAAGAAATTAGCCATAATATTTGTTGTCTAGTCTCTGTACAAGGTGAAAGTGCAAGGCTTATCTGAAGTCCTGGATAGTATAGTCTGTGAGGCTGGACTATCTCAGCTAGCAGCCTTTAAGTTGTTTTGAATGTAGAACTCTGAGGAAATTGTAACAAAGGCACTCTGGGAGACTGGGTCACCTGAGCCACCTGTTTTCATTGGTGCCTGGTTCCCTTCTTCTGAAAACATACAAACTTTCAAAGGTAACATACTTATCTGCATTAACATATGCATGGACTATGTATTGTACACAAGGCAGCCAAAGATGATTTTTTGCTTTATGTTTGAGCAGGTAAAATATATGCCACCTGTTTTATAGTTTTTCTATGTTTATCTCTTTATATCTGTAGCCAAGATTTTGGAAAGTCTTTCCCAATCATACCTAATCTTCACAAACCTTGAACAAATCTACAGCTTTTCATTTCCTGTGGAAACAAAAGTATCACCTCTTCCTCAATGCAATACATTTTCTGACTTCCACTTTTAAAAGATATGCTTCTACGTGCGTGCCAGAAGAGGGCATGAGATCTCATTATAAATGGCTGTGAGCCACCTTATAGTTGTTGGGAATTGAACTCAGGACCCTGCAAGAGCAGCCAGTGCTTGTAACCTCTGAGGTATCTCTAAGGTATCTAGACTAGTTAATTCAGCAGTCCCCTTTACTTCAATGTCTCCTAGCAAAGACAACACAAAGCCACAGAGGATTCAGATTTCCTATGTATTTTTCATCCTTACATGATTTTTTCCCTTTATATTACTTTATTCTTTCTTTAAAGATTTTATTATTAATAAACTATTTACTTATTTTTATGACTGTCTATATTCATTTTCCTTTTTTCTTAAACCTATACACATTTTAAAATGAACTGTAGCTTGTTGAGAGTTTTTTTCCCATCTGAATCTGCTTCTCTAGGTGCCTGTAGCTGTGCATGAGCCAAACTTTAAGTTGCTATGTGGCAATGGCTAGGCCCTCTGCCCACAGCTCAGGCATCTGGCCACACCCCCTTCTCGAATCCATGAAAGATAAGCTCTATGCCCCAAGGGTCTGGCCAAGAGCTGCCCTTTTTAAAGCAGGAACTGCCTTCGATTGCCCCAGTTCTGGGATGTTGCTGCCTGTGCTGTGGCAGGCATCACTACTCAGCACACTCTTTCTACTTAATATTCTGGCCTTCCTCCTCCTCCTTCTGCTCTTCCTCCTGCTCCTGCTCCTCCTCTTCCTCCTCCTCCTCTTCCTCTTCTTTCTCCTCCTTCCTTTCAGCTATCTCAGGCTCTATGTGGAGATTCAGGCCACATGTTGGAACCACAAATATATCAGCCTTTCTTCTGAGCTACCAACCCAGATCATGACACAGAGACTTACTATTAGTTATCAACACTTGGCCTTGTTTTAGCTCTCATTTTAATGTTTCTCTTTTTCTTTGTTTTGCCTTGGGGGTTTTTAGCTTTCTTTCTTTCTTCCTTCCTTCCTCCCTCCCTCCTCCCTCCCCCTCCTCTCCCCCTCCCTCTTCCTTCCTTCCTCCCTCCCTCCTCCCCCTTCTCTCGCCCTCCCTCTTACTTCCTCCCTTCCTTCCTCCCTCCCTCCCTCTTTTTCCCCTCCCTCCTCCTCCCTCCCTCCCTCTTCCTTCCTCTCTTCCTCCCTCCCTCCTTCTCCCTCCCCCTCCCCTCGCCCTCCCTCTTCCTTCCTGTATGCCCTACATCCTGCTCTCATGTCTGACTGGCTGGCAGATGCTGGCTTCTGGCCCCCAGTGTGTCCCTCTTTTCTCATTCATTTTCTTCTATCTTGTTTCTCTCTTCAGCCTAGATTTCTCCTCCTACTTATTTTTTCTGTCTTCCAACCCTGCGTATCCCTCTCCTGCCTAGCTATTGGCTGTTCAGCTTTTTATTAGACAAATCAGGTGCCTTAGGCACCAAGGTGAAACAGTAACATCTTTACATAATTAAACAAATTCAGAATAAACAAATGTAACACATCTTCACATAGTTAAAGTAACATTCTGCCACATAAGCAAATAAAACACACCTTTGCCTAGTTTAAATAATATTTCACAACATAGTGTGCTTTATTTTTAGCAAACAAAACATTTGAAGGCCAATTACTTGATGGAATTTTATTGGTTCTTCTGACTTCTTCTCAAAGCATCTCTATTTTGACAGCTCTCTTCCAAAAGTGATCCCATGGGTCCCCTTGGAAGGAAGCCTCCCTCTGACGACAAGGGACAGTCTTTGGCAGCGATGCACACCAACTTTTTCCAGTTGTTCCAGAGCAGTGGATTTGCTCTACTTTCATCTGCATACAGAGCCCTAAAGTTTTTTTTTTTCTTCTTTACTCCAAGACTTGAGATCAAAGAAGCTCTCTTTCTCCATCACCTAGGAGAGTCAGGCAGGCAGAGTAGTGGCCAACACCAAGATAGTCACTTTTATAATTAAAGTTATAAAAGCAGAGGTTTCAAGTCATTGGGAGTTTATGAGCCATTTGAAACCTCATACCAGTGTTTATAATGAAGATTAAAAGTGTAAAGTTCTTTAAAAATGGGAAAACCTCATATAAATGGGTGGAATTGTTGTAATCCAAATCTGTAAAGATACGTAAGACAAACAACACTGATAATTTGCTCATACAGCCCCGTGAAGTGAAAGCCTGAAAATGTTTTTCTTTAAAGTCACAGAATGAATTAAAGAGACATTCCTGATGAGTAACATGAAGCAACCTATCTACTCCAAGACTAGAAAAGTGGCCCTTCCTCCCTGAAACCCCAACTCTGCACTGCTGCCGGAGAATGCTGTTGGGACCACTGCCTACCACTTAGGGAATGGAATCTCTTTCCTTTGGAGTCTTTAGACCTAAAAACTTCTGCCAAGCATTGGTGCAAGCGTGAATAGCACTGGACCATTCAAACTTGATCTGTTTTTTTACTCCAAATGTTAACTAGAGTTGTCCTTCCTAAAAGAAATGGCATTGTTTTTAAGGAATAAAATAAAGTAAACCCAAACTAACTAGCTATAACCAAGCAATTCGGAAGTCTAGTTACATTTTGAAAAGAAAAAAATCAAGAGATCATTTTCTCACTGGACCCTACTCTCTCCTCTCCCCAACCCCTCACCCGGTGCCCTGTGTGACTTGAGAGAAGCTTGCAGGCAGTAAAAGGTTCAGAAGCTCCACAGAGCCTTTAATGCCCTGCCCACTCCAGTAGGGCCTAGAGCCAAAGAGACTAGGCATCAAGGCTAAAACAGTTACCAGGTCCTCTCGTATTCCAGATTTACACACGATGATAGAAGTACATACAAATGTGATCATTATTTCATTAACTGTTTACTAAATATTATATTTCAAGCACACCCAGAGAAAAGCTCTTCTATTTCTTTGCTATTGGAGCTCAAAAAAAAAAAATCCTATAACTCAAAGTAAATGCCTGAGAGTCACATCTCCACACAGCAGTTGTCATCCCCCTGCCACACACATATCTTCTCTAGTCTGTCTCTTCATCCCCTTTCTCCCAAGGGAAACAATAGTGATTATTTTCCGCTGAAAGACTGCACTTCCCATTTTCCTGTGGACAATAGAGGTCATTTCCATTCCCATAATGGGCCGCACTCCATCATTCAGTCAGTGACAAAATGCTCCCCTGGGAACAAACGTGGTCTCACCTAAAGTCAGAGCAAGCCTCTCTTTCTTTCCACCTTCTACCCCTCTGCAGCTGTCATTGGTGATCTAACACATAGACACTAAAATTTCTCTTCCCCGAGGTAGATGACCAAAACTAGAATCCTTTCCCCCAAAGTAAGACTTACAAGGCCTAAAACCATAAGCCTTTCCTTCCTAGCTTTCTGTGTGGCAGAGATTATAAGGAAAGTCTGCTAACTCTCTGCCTGATAGTAAATCACATGCTTCTCAGTTCTGAAGGCTTCCTGCTCCACACACAGGGAAGCCTCCTGCACAGAGAGGCCAAGAAGAATCTGGACAGGCCTTGATGGATTTCCCAATCTGTCTGTTAGTGTGACGCTTCACCCTTGTCAGTTGTCATCTTTCTACATGGTTGTCTATAATTAATCAAATGTAAGCATAAATACAAAGGAATTTCCCTGCATCTTTAGGTTTTCCATCAGAACATTCATCACATCTCCTGCAAAATTATAATCAAGAAGACATGCTATGCTTTCCTCCTGCTAATGCCTTTCCCTTATAGAGATGTCAGCCATGATGCCAACACAGAATCCTATCTCCCCCACAAAATAACGCTACAAGCAACTTGCCCCTGGCATTTCTGACATCACTAGAACAATTACAATAATAACCATGGAGGGTTTCACCAGAATAAACACGACTAAGATGATTAATCTTGATTATCAATGAGATTGGTTTGGCAAGTGCCCAGAATAGTAAATGCACACTTCTGACTGCAACTGTTTGGGCATTTCTAGACAGGATTAACTAAGAGGGAAGACCCTTTCTGACCATGGCTGGTACCATCCCATAACCTGAGGGCCAGGATGGAACCAAAGGGAGATAAGAAGAAAGGCCATTGTGGTGGTGTAAATGAGAATGACCTCCATAGACTCATATGCTGGAATAACTGGTCTCTAGTTGGTTGAACTGTTTGGGAAGAAGTAGGGGGTGTGGCCTTGTTGGAGAAGATGTGTCACTGGAGGGCAGGCTTTGAGATTTCAAAAGACTTAAGCCATTCCGTGTGTGTGGTGTGTGTGTGTGGTGTGTGTGTGGTGTGTGTGTGTGGTGTGTGTGTGGTGTGTTTGTGTGTGTGTGTGGTGTGTTTGTGTGTGTGTGGTGTGTGTGTCTGTGTGTGTGTCTGTGTGTGTGTGTGTCTGTGTGTGTGTCTGTGTGTGTGTGTATGTGTGTGTGTGTGTCTGTGTGTGTGTCTGTGTGTGTGTGTATGTGTGTGTGTATGTGTGTGTGTATGTGTGTGTGTATGTGTGTGTGTATGTGTGTGTGTGTATGTGTATATGTGTGTGTGTATGTGTGTGTGTATGTGTGTGTGTATGTGTATATGTGTGTGTGTGTATGTGTATGTGTGTGTGTGTATGTGTGTGTGTGTGGTGTGTTTGTGTGTGTGTGTGTATGTGTGTGTGTGTGTGTGGTGTGTTTGTGTGTGTGTGTGGTGTGTGTGTGTGGTGTGTGTGTATGTGTGTGTGTGTGTGTGTGTACGCGCATGCGCACGTGCGTGCGCGTGTTCACCTCCTACTTGTGGATCAAGAAGTGAACTCTCATCTGTTTCTTCTTCCATGCTTTTATTACATCAGGGACTCTAACATTCTGAAACCATAAAAGCCCAATCAAATCTCTCTCTCTCTCTTTTTTTTTTTTACAAGTTGCCTTGGCCAAGGTGTTTCATCACAGCAGTAGAAAAGTAATTAAGACGGCCACAGAGCTGTTTCTCTCTCTCTACAATCCAACCACCACACTTGGTTCTGTTCTGCTGTAATTTCTCTAACAAGACAGAGTGAAATTTCTGAATCCAGGAGTCAAATAACTCTTCTTCTGGAATTATTGTCTCAGCTATTTTGGTCACATTAGCAAATAGATGACAAACAAAATGGTTATTCATCCTTACAATATATCTCAAAAGGTAAAATAAGGAAACGTTTTAAAATAGTTCAATGAAATGTTTGCTTGATCTTGGTGGTGATTCATTTCAATGCTCCTTCCATTGTTAGCTATAGTCAGCAGTAGCTACTGACAGGAGACTGGTTTTAGAGTAGCACCAAGATGTACACCAAAACCGGAGAATGTTCACGTCCCTTCCTAAAGATACCCCAGTAGTTGCACATAACCTTTACACATTGTCCTGCACACTTTCTATCATCTCTCACTGACTTCAGTACCATGGAACCATGGGGCTACACTTGAAGGCTGGCTCTACTTAAGGATAGACAGGCATCTCTGATTATAATACCATGGATCTGAAGGCTGGCTGTACTTAAAGAGAGTGTATAGATCTTTTGATTTTCCATCAGACATCAAGCTAAAGGAACTAGATCTTTGGATCTGCCTCTGGCGTGACATACCGTGGTGACTGACAGAGCACCTTCGCAGTCATGATTTCCTTCCGTTAGTACAAAAGCAACTGTACTAACAGCATAGGTAGGTGTAAGGATGATTGGAGCACACTCAGACTCCCTCTGCCCCACGTTTCCTGGGGTAGATGAACACAAGAAAGGTATATTATAAAGGATCTAATGTAAGATGTGTTCAGATGTGAAGAATATAGAAATCTTCAAAAAATCATAAAATCCATATTTTTAATAAACAAACACATGCTTGTCTTTGCAAATAACATGATTTTAAGTTATAATATGCAAGGTTCTTTCTTCCAATGATTCTAACAATGTTGATGGATTTTATAATGTGAATATGAGCCCTGCTTCCAGACTAGTTTCTTATATATGGTAATTATTATTTACTGATGACAAAGCTCAGTAGATGTGACCCAAGTGTCAGTGACATCAAGAAAAGCCAGTTTAAATGATCTGAAACAGGGCCACAGCTGTAACTTAGCTCTGGCACAGCTTGTCAAGTAAATAGCATGGTCTTTTCAAACACAGATGCATTACTTTCTTCCTTGGCATTTGTAATTTGTTAAACTTTCAGTCTGTGGATCTTCCTTCCTCATAACAAAGGCATATGTCCAATCTCTGTTCCTTATCTCTTGCACACACAGTACTTCTATGCATATTTCATCTAGTTTTTATATTTAAGGGAAATACATGCACAATATACATATGGGCACAGCTTCAGACTTTAAGCACATCCTGTGACTGCTATGAAATAATTTACTCGGTGGTACAAATGCAAACTGCTAAATCAAATAATTCTACAATACAATATTAAAATAGCCCAAGATCAACTACTTGTTCTGAAAAAACAAAGCCGCTATGCTTTGGAGAACTGCTATTTGTTTTGCAAGGCATAATATATGTGGTATTTATAGGCTTAGTCTTATGCCAAAGCCCCAGGAGTGTCTGGTTGGGATCTCTGCCATTGTCTACCAACCTGTTTGTACTTTACTGCACATGTATACATCAGTTTTCTATTTTGAAGTGATAGGTAGGTTTTCAGTAACTTTTTCTGGTAATTTAAAGATTGGATGTTGAAGAAAAAGCCACTTAAGTATGGCAAAGTATATGATGATGTAATTAATCCCTCTAGTTTCTACCGTTCTCCAGACAATCTCAAAGTCGGAGGAAACTTTAATGGCACTCAAACCATGGGCCTAAGAGTCAGCATTTTAGAAATGGAGTGGTAGACCTGAACTCAGGTTTGCCTACTTACCACCAACATGGTAACAGGCAGTTTTCTCGATTTCTCTGGTCTTCCTTTTGACTGGCTCAATGAGAAAAAGAGCATTTCTTGTGTTGGTTGCTATGACTTAGTGGCTGGGTAAATCAAGTACTCAAGACCTGATCCAGCCTTGGGGAACCCCTGAACATTGCCAGTACGTGGTCCAGTCTTTGGTTAAAGGCTTCCAGTGACATTGAATTCTCCACCTCTTTAGACATGTTTATTGCTATCACACTGACTCTCCATCTCTGTCTTCTCCTTCTGTTGGCATTGGCTCTGTTTCCCCACCGTGAGGGGGACAAGGATGAGGATAAGCACTGCTCTGCACCACAGTTCTAAATCAGACCAAACAGACTAGCTTGGCTCTCAGCCTCCATCTTGTCTTTCCAAGGTCAACTATTTCCAAATCCTTTCCTGAGATGTCATGTTTTCAAAGTACTCTCCTCATCAACCGACTACTCACCATACAACTTTATCAGTTTATTTTCCCAGCATTCCTAAAAACTGGTACACAAAGCCAATGAAATCCCCCAGTACTTAGCAGAAGTTAGGTATGATAAAATCTCAACTCTGAGTAAAGACCCTCCCAAGATTTTATTTCCTACTTTTAAAACTTTTAGCTCTTTTCCCCTTCTTACCTGTTTCAGAGCTGAATCAGAGAGAGGCCAGTAGCAGATATCCTTATTGGAAATAGACATGTGGCTTGGAATGCCAAGACGTAAGTGAACAATCACAGAGCTGGAAGTGATCAAGTGTGACATGACAGGCAAAACAGTGGGAATCTCAATTATTACAATGAATATAGATACATGTCAAAACAATACATTATGAAACAAAAATGCATGCTTCAAAGCTGTAAGAAATTCATTTCAGAAAATGGTTGAGGTGTTTAATACATGAAAGTTCTTAGCAACATTCAAATAGATATCCTATCTGAAAAAAAAAAAGACATGCATATAGATTTTCCAAAGCAAAATCAATATACATATTAAAAAGTCCAACTTCACCATCATTTACAGAAAATTATGATAAGGCAAGATTCTAACTTATGCCATAAATTTGACTAGAAAATTGAAAAGCATAGAATCCCCTAATAATTGAGAGAATAATGTTTGATTTGGAAAGATATTTATGATTTTTAAAATTATTCATTTATTTATTTTATATGCATTGGTGTTTTGCCTGCATGTATGTTTGTGTGAGGGTTTCAGGTCTCCTGGAACTGGAGTTACATTCAGTTGTGAGCTACCATGTGGGTGCTGGGAATTGAACCTAGGTCCTCTGGAAGAGCAACCAGTGTTTTAACCACTGAGCCATTTCTCCAGCCCAATACTTATGATCTTTTAGCAAAACAAAATTAGAAAATGAAAGAGCAGAACCAACACCATCCTGAGAGCATGCTTCCATGGTGATGGGGAGCTGAACTCAAGCCCCCAAAATTTGCTATGACAGTAGAATTCAAAGCAAACATCCTGGACACAGTCAACAGGAGGCATGGCAGTAACAAGAGTCAGATGCTTCTGCAGACATCCCATATCTTGGAACAAATCCTGTCAGGGTTCTCTAGCCATTAGCAATTTTGCACCTATAGCCTGACCAATATTTCAAAAGATTACCTCACCCTATGTCCCCTCACCCAATCATAGAACCCCTTTGTATTTGCATTGGGAAGCTGGCTTCACAGTGGTCCTGTTTGGGCCTTGCCACATGGGCGCAACAAAAACAGTACTGTAGTATGATCCTGATAGAGTGCCCAAGTAATTACGTCAATTAAAACAAAACCATAATATAAAATTTAATGTTATAAAATACTTGTGATCATAATTACATTTTTTGCAAAACAGTGAGAAAGAAAACAATGTAACAATGTCTAACTTTTTATTTAAAAGTTTTTTTTTAACATACCCACCACTGTTCCCCTTTCCTCCCCTCTTCCCAGTCCCTCGCTCCTTCCACCCCATCCACCCATCCATTCCTCATTCCTCAGACAGGGTTAAGGACACCCAGAGTGAGTTAATGCAGTCTATTACATCAAGTCCAGGAAAGACCATGTCGTTGCGTGCCTCCCCCAAATCCCTCCCCTTTTCCATATCAAGGCTGAGCAATGTGTGCCCAAAGACCATGTCGTTGTGTGCCCCCCCCCAATCCCTCCCTTTTTCCATATCAAGGCTGAGCAATGTGTGCCAAGGCTCCAAGGGGCTCCAAGAAGCCAGTTCATGCACTAGGAATAAATTTGGGTCCCACTGCCAGAGGCCCCATAAAATGCCCGTGCCATTCAGCTGTCATCCACATTTAGAGGGTCTAGTTCAGTACCATGGAGGTTCAGAATCAGGTGTCAGTTCAGAATTAGTGAGCTCCCAATAGTTTGAATCATCTGTCTCTATGGGCCTCCTCATGATCTTGACCCCTTTGCTCATATAATCCTCCCTCTCTTTGCCTGAACTGGGAGCTCAACCCAGCGCTTAGCTGTGGATCTCTACATCTGCTTCTGTCAGTTGCTGGGTGAAGGTTCTATAAGGACAATTAGGATGTCATAAGTTTGATCATAGGAGAAGGCCAGTCTAGGCATCCTCTCCACTACTGCCTGGAGTCTTAGCTGGGGCCATCTTTGTGGGTTCTTGGGTATTTCCCTAGTACCAGGTTTCTCTCTAACCCCACAATGGCTCCCTCTATCAAGGTTTCTCTTTCATTGTTCATTGTTTCTCTGTCCCTTCTCAACTTAATCATCTCATTCCCTCATGTTCTCCTCTCACCTCCTCCTCTATAAATTTGATAAGCAAATGTAAATTTCAACACAATTTGTGATAAAATTGTTAAATATGACAAGACCAAATGGAGAACTTTACTTTTAAAATGAGCTCTTCCCCCAAGATGGAGCAATTCATTAATGTACCTAGAGCATAAGCATTACTCCACTTTTAATTCATGTATTTGCTGGGTCACATTACAAGACAGCTTTCCAATCACATCCATAGAATTACATCATTTGATGGAATATGTTACTGAAGACCAGAAACACACTTGGTGGATTCATCAACTTTGATTATAAAAAATAAAGACTCATTCAGTCCAACTCAGACAACTGGTTTTCCAAGGCTCTGTCTGCACTTGCACTGAACAGCTTCCAGGAACAGGTAGTGTTGTGGGACTATGCTCTGGTACATTGTAAATATATGTATAAATATTTATACAAACACCGATTGGCCAGAAGGCAGACAGGAAGTGTGGGCACGGCTACCCGACTAAGAAAACTCTGAGAAGAGGACGAGTCAGAGAGAGACACCAACAGACACAGAGGAAAGAAGGCCAGGATGCTGCTCTGAGAAAAGGTACTAAGCCACTTGGTTAATCATGGGTTAGTTTAAGAGTTAAGAGTCATTAAGTTATATGACTGAGCCATAGGTTGACAATCAGCATGAAATTAATATAAGCGTTATGTGATTATTTGGGGCTAAGTGGGGCTAGGCTAGAAAGGCAGGATGGCATGGGAAATGTCAAACATCCATGAATGCAGGAACAAATAGGAAGGTCAGGCAGTGTGCAGCCAAACCTCAAAGGGGGCTGGCCACACTCCTACAGGGGTCCTTACAAAGCCATGTCTAGGTCTTGCTTAAAAGTGCCTGAACCTCCTATTTGCTCTTTCTCTCATTGCCAACTTGGTACCTGCCTTAAAGTTGGCTGTGCTTTCCTTTGTTACTGGCTGGCAGTTCTCACCCATTATCCTGCTCCAAATCACAGAGAGCTGAGCTTCCACTGGAAAAAGAGTAGCAGGGCTGCTTCTCTCATCAGAGGGCCTCGGGCAAGCGGGTACTTACAAAGAGGTGTTGAGGACAGTCAGCAGTGTAGCTGATGATGCAGAAGGTGAGTTCAGAGGGACAGGATTTGTTCTAAGCATACACTCTGCCAAAGCATAGATGGAGAGAAAAAATGAGAGGAAATACATTTTTAAAGTTTAAGAGACCTATTTAATGCAACAAAGGGCTTACTTTTAAATGTAACAGAAGTTGCAAAAAATAAAGAGAAACAAAACAGAGGAAGAAGAAGCACTTGAGTTTGGGGATTTTTTCCAAAAATCCAAAATAAATCAAAACACAAGATGTACAATGTAGATCAAGAGATCGGTATTAAAAACAAAACGAAACACATACACACAAACCCCTGTGGCTGCGAGGGTGGCTCGGTCAGAGGTCAGTGCAGTGCTTGCCTTGCAAGCATGAAAATGGAAGTTTAATTCCCCAGAACCCATGATTTAAAAAAAATGTGTGAGGGCACCTTTGTAATCCCAGCAATGAGGAGGCAGAGACAGGCAGGTCCCCAGAGCTCTCTGGCCAGCCAGCCTAACCCACTTCTCAGATTTCAGTAAAATACTGCCACACACACAAAATGACAGACTCTGGGGAATGGCATCTGGGGTTGCCCTCTGGCCTACATACACTGTAAAATTCATTGAAAACATTACAGCTAAACACTGGAACCCAGAGACAGAGTAAAACTTTCCAATCGTCAGAAAACAATTCATTATCTTCAAAGAAACAAGGACCACAGCTGATCGTATCAAAAATTATGAGAGCAACTCAGTGGACTATCTTTAAATAAAAGAGAAATGAATGTCTATGAACCTAGAATTTTATGCCCTGTGAAGTATCCTTCGAGAATGAACATAGAATGAAGACATTCTAGATGATAAATAACTGATGTTTTTCAAAAGAATCTGAGAGGGTCTGTTGCTAAAAGCTGTCTCTGAAACAAAGAGGAACAGAATCCTAGAAAGGCTCAGAAATGGGAAAGAATCTGAAGCAGTGACAAGGTAAAAACCAGAGAAGATAATAATGACATGTCACAGCATTTCGCTCTGGGCAGAAGTAAAACATCCAACATTCACACAAAAGAAAGAACAGAACAGGTAGCACATTCAACTGTAACGGTTGCTATGGGGGTGGAACGATATTACTTTGTATACAGACTCTAGAGAAAATATGAAGAATAGTAAAATAACGAGTACTTGATGAGAAATACGAGAAATATAAAATAATTAAAATAAATAATAAAGAAAGGGGGAAAGCTGAGTAACAGAGATGTAAACCCTGAAGAAGAAGGAAAGATGTCTTTAAATGATCTAATTATTTAAGTAATCATTAAAAGTAAAATGCACCAAATTGTCAACGTAACTGAAAACACACTGACCTATTGAGTACAAAGCACATCTTAAGGAAACAGAGAACTTGAAGGTAAAAGGAGGGACGGCAGCAGTTGTAAAGCACAATGAAAACCATCTAAAGGGGGGTGGATATCTCTAGGACCACAAATCAATACTTTGCTCTTCTGTAGGGCAGGCCTCAAGAACACCAAACCAACACTGCCACTAAGCCAGACTTCCATCCCAAGAGATAAAGCAAGATGCTTCATGATACAAAGGACCAATTGATTAGGAAGGGACAATTTCAAATACCTTAATTCCAAAAGAATATCACAAATAATATTCCTAAAAGAAATGGACCTATTCAGGATCAGAATGGAAGATTTGGCAGACTTCTGTGACTGATTGAACAAGCAGATTAAAATACTTGTATATGTATACATATGTGTAGGATACAGTATGTTTGTGTGCACGTTAGAATACAAGAGACTGAAAAACAGAATTAAAAAATATGAGTAAATTAAACATACATAGAAATTACATCTGACAACCAAATAATATATGTTATTTTCATGAAAATGTAGACAATTTAGAAACGGATCATATCTGGACAAGTTTCAACAAATACCAAAGTGATGGAGTTCTACAGTACATGTTCTCTAACTGTAATGGAATAAAACTTGAAACTAAGTAACCATTAACTGCTTAGTACACACACACACACACACACACACACACAGAGAGAGAGAGAGAGAGAGAGAGAGAGAGAGAGAGAGAGAGAGAGAGAGAACACAAATTACTATGAATATAGAAATAGAGGGCCAATTTAGATCCTTTTCCATTAAAAGTGTTATAACAAGGGGAAATTATAAACAATCTCATTCCAAGAACGTATGGATTCCTAGACATACACAGATGTACTAAAGAGGAAAAAAGAGGGAACAGAAATTTGAATTGCCCTACATTCACAAAAATAGTTTGCCCACAAAGAAAATCACAGGCACAGATGGATTCTATTACAATTTTTTTATAAGTTCTTTCTGTCAGGAAAATTATCAATCTTACACTGTCAGCCAGAGTACTGAATAAAGGAAAACATTCCAAAATTTCTATGAGGTCAATGCAACACTGATACAGAAACTTGGCAAAAACATCACAAAAAATAAAATATACCTAATCTCTCATTAAAAAAAATATGAAATATTAGACATCAAGTTCAGGAGCACTATTGTTTTTTTATGAGTATGGGTATTTATTTGCCTGTATGGGAGTACCACATGGGCACCTGGAGACCAGAAGGTTTCAGATCCCTGGAACTTGAGTAATAGACAGCTGTGAATCGAACTTGGTCTTCTGGAAGAGTAGCCAGTGTTCTTAACCACTGCACCACCTTTCCAGCCCCAATAGCACTTTTTATAATAGCCCAAACTGGGGGGGGGGACATAAATTATGAATTGTCACCACCATTTGTGGTAATAAAACTCTTAGTGAAGCTAAACGGCAAAACAACCCTGAAAATGAACAGTCTACTGTTGTGCAAAACAACGAAATTCGTAAGTGTAATGGTGGGTTGAAAGTAATAAACACAAAGCATGTAATGCACGTCTTTATATAGGAACAAACTCAGGCAAAGTTAATCTGCATATATGAAAATTGGGATAATAGTGACTTGGGGAGCAGGAGGGGGCTTTCCACTGAAAGGCCACATAAGCAAGAACTGGCCTGGTTTGCTTTTCTGTTGCTGTAATAGACACTAACCAAATGCAACGTGAAAGGGGTTATTTTGCTTACAGGTTACAGTCGGTCACTGAAGAATGTCCAGGTAGAAACACAAAGTAGGAAGCCAAAGGCAGGAACAGAGGCAGAGACCATGGTACATGCTCACTGGCTTGCTCAACTTGCTTTCTTATACAACCAAGACCATCTGCCCAGGAGTGGGCTGGGCCCTCCTGTAGTAATCAGTTTCTGGCTGGCACTTTCAGGCCTAGCCCTGAGGTTCTGACCTGCTGTCCCACAGAAACACACAGACACTTGTATTAATTAAACTCTGCTTGATGATTGACCTGGGGCCCAGGCATGTAACTTGCTAACTCTTTACCCTTAAACTAACCCATGATTCTTATCCTGTCAGCCATGAGGCTTGGTACCTTTTCTCAGAGCAACATTTCAACTTTTTTCCTCTGCATCTGCTGGCATCTCCTCTGGAGTCTCTGGTGGTGTCTCTCTCTGCTTTTCTTGTTCCCACAGTTTTCTTAGTCTGGCAGCCCCGCCCATACTTCCTGTCTGCCTCTGACCAATCAGCTTTTTATTAAACCAGTAGGCAGGACAAATGTTTATAATGTACCAGAATATACTACAATATACAGCACCACCTCCCACATTAATCATTAATCCAGAACATGCCTTGCAGATTTGCCTACAGACCAGTCTGGGGCAGATTTGCCCAGATAGGGGCAGTTCCTCAAATGAAGTTCCCTCATCCCAGCTGGCTCTAGTTTGTGTCAGAAACAAAGCAACAAGTATTTTTAAGACACTGGTTCTTGGCAATGTTTCTCAACCTGTGGGTCACAATTACTCTGGGGTTGAACAACCCTTTTATAGGGGTTGCATATCAGATATTCTGCACATCATATATTTACATCATGATTCATAACTATAGAAAATTTACAGTTATGAAGTAGCAACAAAAGTGGTTTTATGGCTGGAGGTCACCATAACGTGAGGAACTGTATTAAAGGGTCATAGTGTTGGAGGGACGGTGAGGACCGCTGCTCTGGGGTTTTCTGTCTCTCTGTGTGGGTGCTGATTGTACAGGTGGCAAAGCAGCTGCTTTTCTGTTACTGTAATAAAATAGCATGACCAAAAGCAATTATGAAAGAAAGCATTGACTTTCGTTTACAGCTTCAGGGGAGCATCCATAATGGCAGAGGAGGCACGGTGGCACGCAGCCAACAGAGAGATTACATCCTCACCCTCAAGCAGGAAGCAAAGAAAAGGAACTGGGATTGGGTTGAGGCTCCAAACCCTCAAAGCCCACCACAGTGACTTTCTTCCTCCAGCAAGGTTCTGACTCCCAAAGTTTCCACAGCCAAATAGCCCCACCAGATGGGCACCAAGGCTTTACATATGTGATCTGAATTTGATCAGCACAGGTGATTCATGTGGTTAAAATCCACAAAATTCTGTTCTTATAACCTATGCACTCTTTTGTCTGTTATGTGTCAATTAAAACAAAACAATTTAAAAAAAAAAAAAAACAAAGCCATTCTTGTGCTGGGATGTGAGTGGATCAGTTGGTAGAACGCTTTCAGGAAGGCTGGGTTTGCTTACCAGAATTACTACATAAAATGTTGGAGTGCTGAAATCCGCCTGTAACCCCAGGACTCAGGGAGGGCAGAAGGGGATCAGATCATAAAGTCATTCTCAGCTACATAACCTGCTTTAGGGCACTCTAGGCTACAGGAGAACCTGTCTCTAATTAATAAAGTAAAACCATTCCTGTTTAGGTTGGTCTTAGTCTTAACTCTTCAGAACCCATTGCCAACAGTCAACACTCTATTGTGGCTACTTCTTTGGGGACCGGTTTATGGAGTATAAATATGAAACTGCTAATACTTCAAATCGCGATACACAGAGACTAGCCACACCCATTTTCTTTCTGGTGTCAGATCTTTTAAACATATTTTTTTTTACTTGATTTCATTATTAATCTGTCTCTTCGAGTTATTAAAATCATCTCATTCTGGTTATATTAATTTCCAACTTAAGTTTCAAACTGAATCTCAGGTTATTTTTACCTCGGGCCATCACAGTGGCTCGGTGTGGATGGGGGAAGTGTGCTCTATTCTGTGCCCTGTGTGCTCCTCTGACTCGGGAGGAGTGGGCTGAGCATGTCTCATAGGCTTTCCCTCCTCACAGGGTGCTTCTCTAGGAAGTCTGTCCCGATGTTTCTGTCCCCATTTTGCAGGGATGGAGTACTGTGGTCCTTGCTCTCTCCACAGGTAGGCATGAGCTGTCACCTATTCTTAGCCTGTGGATTAGCTACTTTCTCATTGTCACCCCATTGTTGGTTTCGCACGTGAGAACAGACATGCACTACTAGCTGTCACACTAGAGTTTATTCAGGAAAGTGCAGGAACAAGGGAAGAGAAGCGTTAGAGAAAATGGAACGACCTTGCAGTGGCTTCTCCTTATAGGAGAACAGGTGGGCACAGATTTACCTAGCCATGCCTAGGGGCGTGCCCTCCGTACGTAGTATGTTCTGCCGGAACAACGTCAGGTTACTTGGACTAGCACGTTTACCACATAGCTGCTACGTGCCAGGAATTTTTACACCCATATCTTACTGAAACAGCTTAAGTAGCAAAGGCTCTTTTCCTCCACGATTTCTCGGGACAGTCTTGTCACACTAAGTGGGGTCCAGCAGGAATATGCAGTAGGTCCACATTCTGACGAGTCAGAAAGAACAGCGCAAGCACAGTCCAAAAGCATATCTGACTGGAGAGATGGAGCAGCAGCTTAGAGCACTGGCTGCACCACCAGGGATCCTGGGTTTGTTTCCCAGCATCCACATGGTGGCTCACAGCCAACCATAGCTCCAGTTCCAGGGGATCGACACCCTCCTCTGGTCTCTTGGGGGCACCCATGCACATAAAATAAAAATAAACCTTTTGTTTTTAAAATAAGACTCTAAGAAATTATGACCTTTAAGGCCCAACCTCAGCAACCCACTTGTGCTAGACAGGCCACAGCCCCAAAACTCACGCAGCCTCCAAAGCAACCCCACCAGCTGAGGACCAAGTGTTCAAATAGCTGAGCCCACAGGGACAGTTCCATTCAAGCTGTGACATCCTGGAAGTACTAAGCCCTCTGTTGGCCCAGGAGTGGTGGGATGTCAGAGTCCCCACTGGAACAGGGAGGAGTAAGCGTCCCTAAAGGTAATGAGCAAGTCTCTTGTGGCCTCTCTAGACTTGGAGGGGAACAAGTGCTGGTACTTCCTTTCTTGGAGTAGAAAGAATATCCTTGGAACAGATAACTTCTTCTCTCCCACACTTAAACTCCAGGGAGTCTGAGGAGAGTAGATGGGGGATCTCCTAGGCATGGCTTGGCTGGGCTGTTTACCCATGTTGACATTTCTTGGCAGAATGTTGGGACCTTCATCAGGACCTAGCCAGGGCCAAGAGCATCCCTGCTGCTGCCCTATTTCACTGTCTCCATGTCGCGCGCACCCTTGCCCGCAAGGACGACGGGACACCAGGCTCTTCTTTCAGTGGTTTATTCAGGACCTTGAAACTTCTTCTGCCTCTCCTCTGCCTCTGCTGCCTCTGCTCTGCCTCTCCTACTGCCTCTTCTACTGGGGAAAACCCGCTCCCAGCTAAATACCCTCTGGACTGCTAGTCACGAGGCGCCACGTGGGCCATGCCAATAGATCCAGGTGCACGGAAGCAAGCCACACCTGGAAGCAAGCCACGAGCTTAGCCTTAGCCAAATGAGGAGTTGTTTATCTCAGAGAGCTCTCAGGTGGAAGGTGGAAGCCAGCACCATCTTTAAGGTGCGGCCACGCGGCTCTCTACATCTCCAGTCACCAGGGACTGTTATCTTCACAGCATCTGTTGAAAGGGGGAAAGGACTGAAAATATAATGCAGTGGGAAGAGATCATAACTATCTATTTTGCAAAGCAAATATCTTAAAAATTAAGAGAATTGTGTTACTCAGCAACAGAAATACAAATAATTGGAGCTTACCTGAACTCTACATGTGCGTAAGCCTCTCATTTTAATATAACTTGTCCATTGACAACATTTCTTGCAGCCTTAATGTGATTGATGATCAAAGAAATAAGTCTAAGCACTGCAAAGGATGCCCTTGAAGGCAAGGTAAGCTGTTAAAGCAAGGGGAGGGAGCAAGGGTTAAAGGGTCAATACTTAGTGGGAAAGCAACATTTTATTACAGTCAGTAGCAGCAAAGAAGACTTCTCTCCCTGAAAGAGAACATGATTCATACTCCACACCGTGCAATGGAAAAGGCAAAGATAGGTCAGCACTGTGACTAATGGGACATAGTCACTAAAGTTACCGTTTGCTTCTCACAGCTCAGTGTTACGTGACAGATCCGAGATTTCTTTAAACGGGGTTTTGCTTTTCTGACCATTTCCCTTTGTCTTGCCACTCCTATCTCTCACTGTGTGTGACACATACAGCAGCCATCTGGCACAGAGATGAACTGTGTGCTGGGCTGACACAAAGACATGCTGCCCACAGATGTGTGTGTGTGTGTGTGTGTGTGATTTTAAACAGAAATTTTTTTCTTAAAAATACTCAATGGTGTTGACTCTGAAGACAAAATATTCATCAGCCTTGAAAT
This sequence comes from Phyllotis vaccarum, assembly GCA_033318265.1. Classification (NCBI taxonomy): domain Eukaryota; kingdom Metazoa; phylum Chordata; class Mammalia; order Rodentia; family Cricetidae; genus Phyllotis; species Phyllotis vaccarum. The sequence goes on along the minus strand of JARWLC010000015.1, from coordinate 62,769,070 downwards.
ATCCCTCCATATAGCATAAATTTCCTTTAAGAGATAGTACTTTCTCTGTGATTCATAGAGGACTCTTTTTAATGCCTTTGAAAAGTTCTGTGAATAGATTGTATGAGGGATTCAAAGGCTTTGATTATCCATTAACAATGGAAGATTATAAGATTAGATTTCATGTTATTTAGAGCAAGATATTTATGTGGAATCATATCTGAAGAATACTTGTGCTCTGTGTGAAGATATTGTTGTGATTGGTGTAATAAAGAGCTGAAAGGCCAATAGCTGGGCAGGGGGCATGGGTGGGATCTCTGGAGAAAGAGGAAGCAGAGGAAGAATCTAGATGCACAGAAACACCAGGAGACAAGAAAAGGAAACAGGAGGTGCAAGATGGAAGAGAGGCTAATGCCATGCAATAGAACATAGATGAACATAAATGGATTAATTTAAGTTATAAGAGCTAGTTAGGAACAAGCCTGAGCTATAGGCCAAGTTTCATAATTAATAAGAAGTCTCCATGTCATTATTTGGGAACTGGCTGGTGGGGCAGAAAAAGACTCATTATGTATACTTTATCTTTAAAATTTATATTTGTGGCAATCTCTTCACAGTTTATTTTAAAGCAAAACACTGAATGACATGATCACTATGGTAACATCATCACCTAAGATATTACTACTAAACCAAAGCGGAAATAATTCACATCTTTCTTATCACAAGGAGAAATTTTATAAAAATCACCCACAAAATCAGTTTCTTGTCACACAAGGTAACACCAAATAACATTGCCTCTTGTAAAAGAGGAGTAAATTATCATATTAGGCAGACATTTGTATGAAAATAAATAAGTAAAATCACACATGTAATTAAACCTCAATGAAATACATTAAGCAATCATTGAAAAGGAAGTGTTTCTCTGAACAACACTGATATAAGAGCCAGTAGCTGGACCTGGAGAGATGGCTCAGAGGCTAAGAGCACTGGGTGTTCTTAAAGAGGACCTGGGTTCAATTCCCAGCACCAACATGGTGGCTTACAACTGACTGTTACTCCATTCCCAGGGGACCTTCTGACTCTCTAAAAGTACTAGGCATATACATGTGATGAACAGACATATGTATGTATACATAGCATCCATACCCATAATACATAAATATACAAAGTTTCCATATACATAAAATAAGTAAATAAAATTAGAACTTCATCTCTGTAAGACTTCATTCATCTTGCTGAAATTACCCCATGGTTTTAAGAACAGACTTCACACTTCTTTCTGGATTTTTAGTGAGCAGTTGACTTACATTTTTGGGAAACCCAAATTCCACAAATTTCTTGATTCCCTGAAAGTGGATGTCTTTCTGTAGCTCAGAAGTCACATGTATGACTACCTACCTATAAGACACTGTGACATCAGTAAACTAAACAATATTCTGAAAGGCTTGAGCCATTTGGACCATTTGTGAAATTAGCAATGCAGGGTTATTCTAGCCTGTACTGCTGTCCCATCAAATCTTACCCTATTGCTTCAACTTTGCTTCTTTCTCTCAATTTTTAAATAATATTTCTAGGCTATGAAATGTGTGTTCATCCTAGGAAATTAAAATAATAAAAATAGGAAGAAAACTCACCCATAATTCTATTACTTTCTTCCTTTAGGATTTTGATTAAATACTGAATAAATATTTATAAATATATTTATAAATACTTATAAACTGAACAAAGTATTTCATATCTTTTTTTTCAGTGTGAGAGAGAAAATGTGTATTTTTTTAATCATTCAGACTGTACAGAAGTTTGGTTAATATACATAAAATGCTTTAATAGCTAATTGCATTGTGAGGGCTTCACTAGAAAACAATAGGCATGGTGCCCAGCAAGTATGGCTTATTCCGGAGACTAAACACTTGCATTATTTGACTCAATATTAAATGTTCATTTTTTTTATAAATAGGGGTGTGATAATAACTACCAAGTATATATAAAACACATTCTATGATACAACCTTTGTATCAACCATGACAACCACTTACAACTTTAAAACAAGGTCTGAAATTCATTGCTGTTGGGTGATTCTACAAGTTTAATGAACTTGAACTTCATCTTCTCTGTCTCAACCGGCAAGACTAGTTATTCGAGGGTCTCAAAGAGGTGCCACCTGAAATACCAATGGGGGTAAGAGAGAAAGGAGACCAAGCACGCAAAGAAAGACAGAGTCAGTCTAGATCATGTCAAGGTCTCGTTTATTGAACAAAAGGCAGCACTATTTGCACCCTAAGGGGGGGGGGAATGCCCATGCAAATTAGGCATATATGTGCATGGACCAATAAGGGCCTAAGGGGAGAAGCTCCCAGTGGGGAGGGGTTTAAGGGAAAGGCGGGAACACGTCTTCTTTGTTTTGTTCTCAACTCAGTCGCCTCGCCATTTTTTGTATTTCACACCCTTACAATCGCTAGCCAGGAAGGAGCAGGGAGTGGTAGTTGCAGGGAGGGGTGAGTGACTTGCTATTTTTGGCCACTGTGCTTAACAATACCAGGAAATTGCCTAAAAAGGACATCTTGTGGTTCTTTAGAGAACTGCCTTTAGCAAAACCAGGAAAGAATCTCTTGCCAGCAGTGCAATGTGCTTAAAAACCATGAAAAGTTCACTGCTTTATACGATGCCTCCAACACTTCTCTGCTTCCAGAGTATTCCAGCTGCCCTGGGTATTATTATCTGATCAACCTGGTGATGTGGTAGAGCTCTTGAAATCCTTATTTCTTTCTCTTTCCAAAAATTACATCAGTAATATTGAAAATAACATGTAGGTGTTTTATTTCTTTACTTATTTTGTGCAAGAAGGGTTTTTATTTTTTGAAATATTCCATTAAGAATAGATTCCACCTGGTTTTAATTCACGGATTATTATTTCTACAGAATGAACTTTACACACCAGCTGGAGAAGTCTTTGAACTAGGAATAGGAAGCGGTAGAGAAAGTGATAAGGCTAGTCATCCATCTGACACCGTAATATGAAAGATTTCAGAGAGTGGTAGGTAAGAGAGGCAGACACATAAACACATAATTATAGGGCAGAAGGGTCAGTGCTATGGCCAAAGCAGGCGGGAGATTTTGTCAAGCACAGAGGAAGCAGCTAAAGAAGGTCCTAGAAGCCTTCTTGAAGATGCTGGGGCCAGAGTTCCATCTTGAACTGAAGCAAAATTTACCCAGCTATTCCCAGCCATCCCTGCCTAGAATTTATCTGTGGACTTTGACCAGAGAAACTGGCTTTGTATCTCCTTGGCCTCTATGTGTCTCATTGGGCTACGTGTCTTGATGCAGATAAACATTGCTTCAAAAAACCTACCTACAAAGACATTTCTGTTTCTTCCCCTTGACAATCTTTATGTGGATTTCCCCTTTTGATTTTGGGGACTGATAGTTCCTGGGAAAGCCACCCCTTTCTTAAACACTCTGCAGACTGAAAGAACAGAACTTCCATGATTGTTAGTTGCAATGTTGCAGATTAAAAGCCAAAATTATCTTGGACTTCTTTGCCTCCTGGATGTCCATTTACCAGTCACTTCTGTCTCTTGTCTAACATTCTTTTAACTACCAGGTAAATCTTGTGGAATCTGTTAGTTTGGCTGATTGTGGACTTCCACCATCCAGAAAGCTAAGAATGCCCTCATGCAGCATGAGACCTGTGTGCGGCAAAGATGTGCTGCTTTGCTGTGATCTGATTACCTGTCATTCCTCACTAATGTATTTAGGAGATGCATTGATTTTATGGCTGCCTTGCATTCTCTGATAATACAGATTCATATTTTGACTTGGATCATGGACATTAGGACCAGCTTGAATCCATCCCCAGGCTAATGGAACTCATTTATCTCAGAATAAATTTCTTTATACTCCCTTTGGAATGAGAACTGTGGTTCATGACAACTATAAAAAATTATACTGCTTGCCATGCTTTTAATTTTTAGAATTGGGTTTAATTTTTGTGTAGCTAGCCTACATTTTTGTTTGTATATCACATGTATGCTTGGTGCCCTTGGAAGTCAGAAAGAAGTATTGTTAGTCCCATTTATTAAGAATAAGAATATTACCACAGTTTAAAGCCAAATTTGAAAGAAAAAAAAAAACTTTAATTAAATTCTGGCCAGCTGGATGGGCTCTGGCCAGGTCCATCTCTGGGTTTCCAGAAAACAGCCCTGAGTCACAGTTTGCAGTGACTTCAGTGTTTTCCATCAGGTCCAATCAGACGCAAGTGTTGATCCTGACATACCTCCAGCCTATATCCAATCAGGGGCAAGCATACATCCTGAGGTATTTCCTGCCTTTGAACTGCCCACTCACATGTGATTAAGCACATCCAGTGCAAATGGGTTAAACAAGCTTGTTTAGGGAAATGAAAACCATGTAGCTTGTGATATCCTGTAAACAAAAGCCTCCAGTATTTCAGAAACTATCTGTCCTCAGGCAAGAGAATTGCAGATCAAAGGCATTTTTTGTTTCATGGATCTCGAAGACATAATAACCAAAACTTGCAATGTAACTTTGCCTCTCAAAGTATCTGATGGAGTCACAGATGGTTGTGAACCACCATGAGGGTGAAGGGAATCAAACCTGGGTCCTCTTCAAAAGCAACAAGTGCTGGGAACTACTGAGACATCTCCAGTCCCACCACACTTTACCAGAAATATTAGAAAGGGGAAATGGAATATATGTGTTGGGAAAGCACATGGAATGATGAGGTGTTCATATATAGCTGGAGGTTAGACAAAATGGAAAAGTGTTGGCAGCGCCTAATAAAACTGGTCTTACACAATGTTTGACTCAGCACGTCTACTCCCAGTACACACTCAACATAAACCTGTATGTTCACCAACAGGCATCTTAACCAAGAGTGGCACTGGACCTGCTCCTAACTACAAAATACACAGGTGCTTACCAAACAGCTTTTTAATATGATAAGCTTGTTGGTATGATCATAAACAGGAAGAAAATTCATAAAATGTTGATGGCAAAGAGTCAACTTTCTTTTCAAATTCTTACTGTGCTATTAGTCTGTTATTAAGTATTAAATGGGCCAACTGTTCCATTAGTCACTAAAAGCAACTGAAAAAGAGTAGCTCCTGTGGATGTTCATAAGGTTGACTGACCTAATACATCTGGTTTGCTTTTAGTTTTTTGAGATTTTGCAATATAGCCCAGGCTGACCTCTAACTGAAGATCCTAAGTGATAAATTGTAAGATAAAGTAGGAAAAGGCTGGTTTTTTTCCTCAAGTTTCAAAATCACCCACAATCCAGAAACAACTGCTCTCAATATTTTGATTCATTTCCTTCCCTTCTGAAGCAGGCACACATGGTCTACCCTAGCCTTAACCCATATATACCCATAGAAAATCTACTAGGTCAAGGGCATTATTTAAGATCTGTGTTCATTCTAGAAATGGCGCACCAATTTACAGACTGGTATGATATGAGGGCTCCTTGGCGCTCAGCCCAGGCCCCAGGTGACTTACTACTTGTGATCATTTTATATTTAATTATCTATGTATTATTTTTACTTTAATGTGCATTGGTGTTTTGCCTGCAGGTATATCTGTGTAAGGGTCTTGGAACTTGTGGTCATTTTTAAGTCCTCCGGGCTTAAAAGAGCAGGGTTAAGGAAACCGCCATCTCCTGCACCACTAGGCCACGTTCGGCTGCACCCAGTTGCCTCTGCCTCCTCTGGAAGATTGTGGCGGGCGCTGGGCGGCCTGTGCACCAAGTCCGGAGCGGCAGGCTCAATCCCGTTGCCAGGGGAACCGCTGCACGCCGCTGCGCTCGCCCATTAGCGGGAGTGCGAGTGGCGAGGCCAGGCAGGCCCAGCATGGAGCTGCCGGACCCTGTTCGTCAGCGCCTGGGCAACTTCAGCCTCACGGTGTTCGGCGACTCCAGCCGCACCGGGCCAGAGTCCAGAGAGGCCGCGGGTGAGTGGCCGGGGCGCAGGCTCGCGCTGGGCTGAGGCTCGCGGGCCGCCGCACGGGCCGTGCCAGGGTGAAAAATGGCGGCTTCGGCTTCCACCGTGGCACTTTTCCCCGGGCGGGAAGCTGCGGGCCTCCGGCCGACCCGGGCACCCGTGGGCTTCAGCCGCGCTAATGCATCCGGCGTCCCTGTCCCGGAGAGGATGGGGATGGATGTAGGGCGGGAACGCCTACCCCACCCCGGCCCCGCCGCGTCCTGTTCCACCCCCACTCCCCTGGAAAGCTTTGCTGTGTCCAAACCCTCCTGGCAAATAGATCCCCGCCACCCCCCAGACGGGTATAGGAAAGGGGAAAGGGTTTTGTTTTTTCTCACTAAATGAGCCTTTTTAAACCACTGTCCACTCACGGCGGCTGCCAAACCAACACGACCTTCCTCTGCCTGTTGCCTCTTTCCCCTTCGAGCTAATAGCGGAAATACCACCGAGCTGACTTCAGTTTCAGTCACTCCAGCAAGTAGAAATCTTTACTCTTGCTTGGTCTGGGCTGTTTTTTAAAATGAAAAATTGAAATGCAAAACCACTTCCCATTGTTGCATTTTGTCACCCTGGTCATTTGCCTAATTAAGGCCATGTGATGAAAAGCCTGAAAAAAAATCTGATTATTCAAGGTTTCTGAGGACAGAGGGTAGTTACTGAAAAAGATGGAGTAATATTTGTTCTGTAGTTCTGTAGGCTGCTGCAGAGCCTCAGCAGTAGCCTTAGATAGTAATTGTATGGATGTCAACCTAAAGACATGGAAACTGGAAATTCATATGGTTTTCATGTGTCACAAAATATTTTTTCCAACCATTCAAACGTAAGAAAAAGTGTTTAAGTTCAGTGTCTCTGCCAAGACATGCAATTAATTGGTCAGTAAAATTTGCCCATCCAATTATATAATCCTTTAATTTTATCTCATAACAGAACACATCTTGAACTTTTCTAAAATTTAACGAATTCACATCTTGCACCTCACTTATATTTTGGCCTGATTTTTTAATTATATAAGTTTGATGTGTTGAAGTATGACACTACATAAATAATTCTACCCAAGCTACATCCCCATAGCTGTTAAAACAAACATCAGTGACAAATTTATTTTGTTGCAATGCAATCGAGAAGTGGCTGGGCTATCCTGAAACTTGCTATGTAGTCCTGACTATCTTTGAACTTGAAATACTCCTGCCTCAGTCTCTGCAAAATTTTGACTAGTTTCTGCTCTAAAGGTTCTAAAATTGTCATCTTAATCAATGTCTAGTTATTCCTCTGTCTTCTTGGTCAGTCTGATGTTAGACAGACTGACTTTAAGAAGTTATCACCTAACTTCACATCTACCTCACCTCACCTCCACATACCTCACCTCCACAACAACACACTTCCACAACACCACACCTCCACAATACCTCACCTCCACAACACCACATCTCCATAATACCTCACCTCCACACACCTCACCTCCACAACACCACACCTCCATAATACCTCACCTCCACAACACCACACCTCCATAATACCTCACCTCCACAACACCTCACCTCCACAGCACCACACTTCTACAATACCACACCGCCACACACCTCACCTGCACAATACCACACACACTTCCACAACACCTCACCTCCACAACACCTCACCTCCACAGCACCACACTTCTACAATACCACACCGCCACACACCTCACCTGCACAATACCACACACACTTCCACAACACCTCACCTCCACAACACCTCACCTCCATAGCACCACACTTCTACAATACCACACCGCCACACACCTCACCTTCACAACACCACACACACTTCCACAACACCTCACCTCCACAACACCACACTGCCACAACACTTCACCTCCACAACACCTCACTTCCACTTCACCTCACCTTCACAATACCTCACCTCTACCTCACCTCCCATCCACAACACTTCACATCCATAGTCTTCAGAATTAACATATTTTGAAAATTCATTCTTATTTTAGGGATAATTTAAGAAATTAGGGCAAGCAAAAACATACCACAATGGTCAGACATGCTCTTAAAACTTAAAGGAAACTTGTTGTGGAATAGAATATTTTTTAATTATATAAAGATGTGTTGCATTTGTTTTACCATACCTGGCTAAGGCACCTGATTGGTCTAATAAAAAGCTAATAAAGTGATAGGTGGGGTTGTCAGGCATAGAGAAGAAGTAGGAAGAGTCTAGGTTTAAGAGAAAAGCAGGAGGGGAGAAGAAGGAAGGAAAAGAGGGAGACACCAGGGACCAGGCAGGCATGGAGAACGTACAGAATGAAAGAAAGTGAAAGTCCCCGAGATAAAACATGGATGAGGAGGAACAGTTAAAATACGTTCCAAGAGCTAGTGGGACAAGTCTAAACACAGGCCGGGCATTCATAACCAATAGCAAGTCTTCATGTCGTGATTTGGGGGCTGTGGTCCAAGAAGGCCTGCCAGAGAAACTTTATCTTCTAGAGGCCACACACTTATCTCAAAAGTATTAGATGTCAGTTAACAAAACAAAACAAAACTATGCAGATAAAAAGAAAAAACGTTACAAAGTAATTTATGTAAATATCTTTCTAAATTCTTACATTTAGAAAAACCAATTTAAAATAAGAATGTAGTTAAATTTATAATGTATTTTTTTCAGGCTCAGTTTTTAAAATTAAATCCTTGTTGAGGGACCTTTCTCTTATACAAAGGCAAAAGATACTGAGTAATCAGTCTGACAAATGGAAATCATGTATCACACATGACTATATGTATAATAGTATGCATTTGAAAATTTGTTCCTTCCGCTTATGGATGCTTGCTATTCACAGTGTATATAAAGCAAGATTCCGAATATAAAATGTAAGTATAAATCTGTGCTTACACTGAGACTGTGTGTATAAATAAGAAAAGAAAATGGCACTGTTTGTTGAGTACCCATAGTGCAACAGGCACACTAATCAGCATGAAATAACATCACAAGAGCCTTTGAGTGGTCTTCATGTTATCTTCCCAGAGATGATTAAATGGATACTCAGAAAGATGTAATGATGTATCTCAGCTCTAACACCTGATTCCCTTGATTTCTGTCTTAGCTAGGGGTTAGATGTTCTCTGTGAAGAGACATCATGACCACAGTAACTCTTATAAGGAAAACGTTCCATTCGGGCTCAGTTCAGAGGTTTAATCCAGTGTCCTCATGTCAGAAAGCATGGTGGCACATGGGCAGACATGGTACTGGAGAGGTGGTTGATTGTTCTACATGTGGACCTGCAGGAAGCGGGTCTGGCTTGAGCATCTCACCCCTAGTGACACACTTCCTCCAACACAGCATACCTCCTAAGAGTAACACCCCCTGTGGGCCTATGGAGGCCATATTTACTAATCACAATAGTGTCTAAAGCCGTCACAGTGCATCTTAGATGAGAAGAGTATGATTCTTGGCCAGCTCTTCCTTTTGATTTCCTATTTGGTGTGTATGAGTGTATCCCTGAAGGTATGTGTGTACTGCATGGCTGGTGTCCACAGAGGCTAGGAGAGGACAGCATATCTCCTGGAACTCGAGTTACAGATGGTTATGGGCCACTGTGTAGGTGCTCTGGACCACTGGCCAGCACTTCCTAGACACAGATTAGACTGACAGACTCCTAGAGGGGAAGATTTCCACTGGCCTGCAGGGATTTAATCAAGGAAGGCTCTGTAGGGTAAATGGCACTAGATTGGCATTAAGGAATGTGCAGGATTAGGATTTTCTGAAGGGAATATTTTTATAATTTGAGGTTAATTATTTTATAAGAGTCTTATTCATTAATTTTATAGATCTTTATAGAGATCCTACAAAGAAGGCAATAGAATTTCATATTCACATTGCTTTTTAGAATTTTCTGGGACAAGGTCATATATGTAGCCCTGACTGGGCCCAAACTTGCTATTTCCCTATTTCCGGGTGTAGGGTGACAAGAATGTACTACTGTACCAGCTGATAGTCCTTTGCTCTTTTCCTTTTATGACTACGAAGCTCATGCTGGCTGTAGCCCAGGCTGGCCCTAAACTCACAATGCCCTGGTCACCCCTGGGATGAAAAGGGTGTGCCGTCATGTCTATCTTGATAATCCATATTTAATCCAAACCTGCAATCTGGAAACTGCCAGCAGATGTAGAAGCAGATACTGGAAGGACATGAAGCATACCCCCAAGCAACTAAGTCTGAGGTAAAAGGTGCAGATGATACTGTTAGTGATTACATTAGGCCTCGAATGTGGAGTTTTATTGAACCAGTGTTCATGCTCAGGAATATGAGGGTTGCTAGCACATTGGCCGGGATTTAAAATTTGTTCCTTTTCTATTTCTGCAGATAATGAGATGGTCTCCAGCTTGCCATTGCAGATGTCACTGTATTTCAACTCCTACTTTTTTCCACTGTGGTGGGTGAGCTGCATTGTGATGCTTCACATGAAGGTGAGTCCATATCACCCCGCTCTGCCCTGACTTCTCCACATTCCCAGCAGAGGCTCTGAGGCCCTCTCTACCCCACTATGTGTCACTTGATGAAAGACTTTGCGAGCATGCTCTGCCTTTTCTTTTCAGTATTCTGTCTTGCCCGACTACTACAAATTCATTGTGATCACCATCATGGTCCTCATCACCTTGATGGAAGCGATCCGGCTGTACCTGGGCTGCATGGGCAACCTGCAGGAGAAGGTGGGCTCTCCCCCGTGTCTAGCCTGTGCTAAAGACAGTTGGGGTTTCATGCATCTGATGGCAGGTGGAAGTGGCACCAGCCTGGGTTAGGGACCAGCTCTGCCGTGCTTTGGTTTCTTCATATCCTAGATGAGGAAAATAATACATGACAAGAACTGAGCTGAGTTGCCGTGACTCCTATGAGGTATCTAAGCACAGGACACTGCTAATGCTTCTCTCCTCAGTCCCAGAAGTAGAGAAGGAGAGTTGGGGGACACGGGGGGGGGGGCGCACGGGACTGGGGTGAAGATGATCTAAGTACATGTTGTACATGTGTGTACTTTTGAAAAATAGTTAAATGTCTGTTTGGACTTTAAGAAAAATTGTAAATTCATGTCCAATGCCAGGCCCTTGTTTTCTGAATCATCACTCTGCCTAAGAATTTACAGTTTCTAAAGTCTTTACATAATTCTGTGGTTTGCTAAGCCCTTCTTAATAAGCCCCACCCAGCACATATTATTGGGTTTTGTTGTTCGTGTGTTTGACCTAGTCATGCTGGTGCTTCATGGGTGGAGCACCCCTCCTGTGCACACCCTGGAAGTCTCCCTAGCTGACATTTGATCTCTAAACCTTAAGATGTTGCACTTTGGGATTAAGCAAGTGAGAGCTGTTTCACATTAAGATGGTTCTAGAACAATGGCTATGCGTATTTCGGAATTACTCGTGGAGTCCATACTGTAGGCTCTCTGTAGTGCTGAGTCCCTGTCTGTATGTCTAACTGAGACAAAACTGTATTTCCCTAATCTTGTAACTCTTGGTACGTCTCCCTGCAGGTTCCTGAGTTGGCTGGCTTTTGGCTGCTGAGTCTGCTACTGCAGTTGCCTTTGATCCTGTTCCTGCTCCTGAACGAAGGCCTAAGGACTCTGCCCCTGGAAAGAGCGATACATATCATCTTCACTGTCTTCCTTACTTTCCAAGTCATCTCAGCCTTTCTGACCCTGAAGAAAATGGTCAATCAGCTGGCCACCCGTTTCCACCTGCAGGACTTTGATCGGCTGTCTGCCAGCAGTACAGCTGTGAGGAGGAGGAGGCCATGTGCAGAAGAGCTCTGATGAGTGCTCAAGAGTGGACCTCTGAGAGACACAACACCTGCGCTCAGGTCTGAGGAAGAGCACAGGGCTCTGGGTTGTGACCTCCAGTCTGAAGTCCTGGGAGGCCATGCTAAGACTCGCCATGGTGCATGAAAGCAGGGCATGGCCAGCAGACACTAAACTTCTTGTTTCTGATGGTAACTTCCAGTCTACTGGTATTTGTAATCTACCACTTTTTCTGTAATGTTTCTAGCTATAATCTGTAACTAGAAATATAAAAAAATTCACGAAAAATCAGTTTTTGGCCAATGGAATCTCACTGGGTATGCCAACATACTCCTGGGCCACATGCAGAAGCAGTTGGCCAACACAGATCAAACTCAGTGGTATTTTTGTTTCATTTTGCTTTTGTTTTGGCTTTGGGGAGGGGTCTTATTATTGTGGGGGGATCTTATTGTTACGGGGTAGGAAGTTGGAGAGGGAAAAAGGAAAAAACATGCACAATATATGGATAAAGAAAAATTTAATAAGAGAAATGTTTAGCATCTCCTTTAAACTTTGAGTTAGCTAATGGGCTATTGTTGGGGTTTGGAGCATAAGGAAATTCCTGCTTATCAGCATGCTCATACAGCAGATGGTATTTTAACCGAGACAAACTGGGTGTGCCAGCACTCATTCCTGGTCTCTTCTCAGTTGCTGTCCTGACGTAAGGAAAGTGGGGGTGCTGTGGTGTTTACAGAGTTTATCCTGAAGCATATTATGATATTTAAGGAATATTTTGTCATAAAACCATGTTCAGTATTTGTGATGGAGGCACATAACTTATATAAATGTTACCATAAATCATAAGCTACTTATATTAAAATATATGCAGCTCATACTTGTCTTATGCAGTTCTTTTGAACTATGAAGTTTGTGGGATTTTTTTTAACTCTCTTTTTTTGTTTTTGGTTTTTCTCTGTGTAACCCTGGCTGTTCCAGAGCTCCATCTATAGACCAGGCTGGCCTCAAACTCAAAGATCCATCTGCCTCTGCCTTCCAGTGCTGGGATTAAAAGGTATATACCACCACCACCTGGTGCACCTGGAGCAAGCCCTTGCATGTGTGTGCATGCGTGCGTTGAGCGTGTGTGTGTGTGTGTGTGTGTGTGTGTGTGTGTGTGTATGTGTGTGTGTGTGTGATGTGTATGGGTGTGCTTTGTCTGCATTCTTGGTGCCCATGGAGGCCAGAAGAGGGTATGAGACTCTGCAGGACTAAAGTTACAAAAGGTTGTGACCTACTATGTGAGTACTGTGAATCAAAGTTGGGTTTTCTGAAGAAATAGCCAATGCTGAACAGTTGAGCCCGTGAGTTTGCTTAACTGGAGTTGTGATGAGAGAGCCTCGCATTTGGCAGGCAGAGTGGGACTTTGGGATCGTTCATATTCTTTAAAGAACTGCTACATAACTATTAGATTGACATCAAAGCCTGGCTGGAAGACAGTGGCTCCTGGTTTTTTACACTGAGAGCTAAGATTGGGAGTTAGGACAGCCAAATGGACTACTGTATTCATGATCCTACCATGAGCATGTTCCCTGGTGAATAAAAGGAACCTATCTAAGGAAATGTGGTTAAAAACACAGTTTCCTGGGTATAAGTGTTTATTTAGACTATCTTAAGGGACAGAGAGTATTTTTCCCTCAGACTTTATTCTTTCCTATAAAGAAATATACTTCATAAGTAATACATTTTACAGAGGGAAAGGTTATACATACTATATTAAAAACATTCTTTTCTTTTTTTTTTCCTTTATAGCCTTGGCTGGAACTCCCTATGTAGACCAGGCTAGCCACATAGAGAGCCAGCTATGCCTCCTCAAATCTGGGATCAAAGGTGTACACCACCATGCTGGCCTTCAGTTTTCTGTTACTTCAATTCATGCTCATGGGATTTTCTTAGTAATTCTTACATGGCTTACTTTTTTAAAATGTCTGAACTTGTCATTCCTGATTTTGCCTGAGCTCATAGCTCAAGTGTCTGACCGGGCCAGTGAAACCCACACAACAACCCACAGACAAAGGCAGAGGTATAAGTCCATCATGGATGAGTCCTTGGCAGCTGTGCATCTCCAATCATGTCCAAGAACTTAGATCCTTCATCAGCCTATAAGCATTCATCCTGCCTCCCACTGCAGGGAGAGGCTAATGGTGATATTAAAGGGGCTGCATGCTCCCGTTGCCTGTACAAACAGGAAGCTTTCTATCTGCTGGGAAGAACTAACAAGCAAACTGGGGCTCTTACAATGTGGGCTGGGAACCAGGATTTACAGGGGAGCAATATCTCAAGGGACAGGGATCTGGAAAGTGCTGCAGAATGAGGTGACACTTGACATTTGAAGAGGGCCTACTACATTCAGCATTAAGAAATAGGTTAATGGGGCTGGAGAGATGGCTCAGCAGTTAAACAGCACTGGCTGCTCTTCCAAAGGACCTAGGTTCAGTTCCCAGTACCCACATAGCAGCTTCATGAGAGAGGATGAAATGGATGGTCCCACATAGGGAGGAAGATGGGATAGGTGGTCCCACATACAGGGAAGGATGGGATGGACACATGGTGAGGGTTGGGGGTATGAGCCCACATGAAGGAGGAAGGAATGATGGTCCCACATATGGAGAAGGATTGGGGTGGATGGTTCCATATAGAGGGGTGGATGGATAGCTGGTCCCACTAGGGGAAGGACAGATGGATGGTCCCACATATGGGGGAGGATGGATGACCTCCTATTGCCTTCAGAGACTCATCTTACATTTGAGGAGGATACAATTGAATCCACCACTATTTGGTGAAACGTAAGTGTACAGACTCATCAACCCTAGTTGGTTCTTGTTTTTATTTTTAACTAATTCTCATTTCTGAGATTTGTCTGACAATATGTACAGTTTCTTTATCTTTGTGGCTCTTTTGAGTCTTTCAAGCCTTTTAGGTGACTGCTGTTTCTCTGACAGATCTTGTCTGGAGGGCCCTCTTGAGCCAATCATGGAGTCTGTTAAATTATTTAGGCACCTAACATTTCTCCAACAGGTCTTGAATTAGGGGATTCTTTTGAGTAAATCTGAGTTCACCTCAGCTTTTGGGACATCAGCTAGTATTAGAAGGTATTAGAGAATATTGTTTTAATAATGTGAAGATGTGTGACATTTGTTTATATTATAAAATTTTACTCTTTACTGTGTAAAGATGTGATAGTTTTGTTTATGCTGCAATTTTTTGGTTGTGAAAAGATGTATTTCTTTCACCTTGCATGACTAACGTGCCTGGTTGGTCTAATAAAGAGGCAGAGAATAAATAGGAGGGGAAATCTAGGTTGAAGAGGAGAGAATGAGAGACACACCCAGGGCAAGAAGCCAGGTGGCCACCAGCCAGCAGATGTAAAGAAGCAGCGAATGTGAGATATACAGAATAAAAAAGGTATTAAGTCCTTTCCTATTGCACAGAGACTGGACACAAATGTTATGGATAGTTTTTTAGGGCTTGCCTAGTATCTCAGTTTTCTCAGGTTCCCTAATGCTGCCCTCACCCACAGAATAGGAAGCAGTCTGGAGGAAACAATCCCACATCCCCAAGAGAAGGACGGGTGGTTTTTGTCATTGAGTGGGGATATAAGATAAAAAAGACAACTATTAACTTCAAATTTCTTATATCGGTTTGGACTTTGGTATATTGATACAAACTTAAAGTTAATTTTGTTATTCTGTATGTTTGTTTCTATTCTTATTAAGGTATTCTGCTTATGCAGCTCATTTAAAAATGTAATGTACAATTAAATGCAGGTTAGTAGTTATGTATAATAATCAAACTTGTAGTCATGTTAGATATCTTGTCAGGGTTAAACAGATATATTTTACATGATTAAATGATCTTCAAACACTTCAAAGACCCCTGGAATATGGCATTTAAGATGCTTAATAACCTGAGGCTTTTCATGACAAATGAGATGCCTGTTCCTGGCAGCACCAATCTACTTCATAAAAGGATGGTGGGCACAGAAGAACCTCCATATGGAGTTTGCTTTCATTGTGGCAAAGTTGACCACTGGACAAAGAAGCTTCTTGCCTTGACTGCTGGCAGGATGCTCTACAAACTGGACAAGCAGACACAAAGGAAAAAGACAGTCAAACTTTGCCAAACAAGGCAAGACAGTCCTTCAAAATTCCTGATTTGTAGAAGAGTCTGCCCAATATTCTAGGCCTGTAGGCCAAAGATTGGATGCCCCAACATTGCATAACTTTGGGTAACTGTTCAGACAGCCAAATGTCTGACATTTCTGTTGTTTTGTAAGTAGCTTAACTGTACTTCCTGTTTACTCAGATAAAACTATATTTTTCCGGGGTTTTTGATGGAGTTGAAAACTAGATAGTTATAATTAATAGTTTCCTCATGATAGAAGGTAAATTACATACAGAGGTTTGGACTCATCAAAAAATAGAATATGTGATAGAGTGATTTCTCCTAATTTTCCAAATGCAAAAGGCCTGGATTTTGTAATGTAACAGTTACTTGGTAACTGTTTTCATTGTATATAGTCTTACTAAGTTAAAATCCTTCCTTTTTAGACAAAAAGGGAGAAATGTTGTAGAATATTATTTTTAACTATGTAAAGGTGTGATACTTTTTTTTCTGCTGCCTTTGCTTAATGATGTAAGGATATATTACATTTTTTTCCTGCCTCCCTAAAAAATCTGATTGACCAATAAAGAGCCTAATGGCCAGTAGCTAGGCAGAGAAAGAACAGGCAGGGCTGGCAGGCAGAGAGAATGAATAGGAGGAGAAGAAAAATCGAGGCTCACAAAGGGAGATCTAACCCCAAACACTTCGGCTTGGTTTCTTGTTTTAGCCAAGGCAGTTCTTCTGCCACAGGGTTTAAGACCAAAGAGAACCTGCACACGGAACTTTGGAAAACAACTGAATAGCTTCACTTTTACATTTTCTAAAACATTTTGTGGGAAAACTGCTGTTTTTGACGTGTTTAACTTGAAACATATACAAGTGTGAGTATTTGGGGGACGTTTTGGACTTGAAGTTTAGTCCCTCTGTCCTTTCACGCTGTGTCTTCTCGGCTTCCTTTTTCTGTCATTTATGTTTTGCTTTATGTGGGGACAGACGCAGCTTCACGTATGTGATGAGGCCTGAGGTCAATGCCAGCCATCTTCCCTTGGCCACTCTGCACCATGACTTCTGGAGATAGGCTCTCTCCCTGAACATGCAGCTCTCTTATTGGTCAGTCAGGCTGGCCAACTGGCCAATGAGCCTCCAGCTGTCTCCGCCACACCTCAGGGCTAGGCTACAGGCTCTCCACACCATGCCTGGCCTTCTGTGTGGGTTCTGGGCCCAAAACTCAGGTCCTGATTCTCTGTGAGTTTGAAGCCCGCCTGCTTTACACAAGTCCCAGGCTAGCTAGAGCCATAACAAAAATTTTAAGCTAGTTTAATAAGGAAAATTATGAATATTTTATTAAAAAATAGTTTTGTCCAATATTTTGTTAAACAGTGTGTCAAATGTAAATCTATGCACAAAACTGAAACTTACTTTTCTGTGTTTAAAGCAGCAAGGCTGGGCATGGTGGCATCTATCTTCCTAAGTTTGAGGCTAGCCTTATCTACACAAAGCAGCAAGGTTGAGCATGGTGGCATCTATCTTTCCAAGTTTAAGGCTAGCCTGATCTACACAAAGCAGCAAGGCTGGGTGTGATGGCATCTGTATTCCTAAGTTTGAAGCTAGCCTGGTCTACACAAAGCAGAAAGGTCCTCCTCCAATCCTGGTCTACTCCAAGTAGAAATAGTTTTGTCTTATTAACTAACATAGTTTCTCCCAATTCCTGCTCATTTTCTCAGACATTCAACTACTGAGAAAATTTAGTCCTGGTTCACTTACATATTGATTTGTGTGAAAGCTTTATAAAATAACCACTTTATAAACAAGTATTAAGATGATTCCAGCACATTTTATAGCCTATATGTCTATGACAAGAAATGTGTAGAGATGTGAGCCTACACCTTATTCAGATGTCATGAAGTTTACAGTTAAAGGCCTGTGGACACAGGCAAAGTGGACAGTAAGCACCAGCTTTACACCATGTACTTCACATCTCAGTTTCCAACATTTAAAATCAACTTGAGAATCTGTTGATATATTTGAAATGCAATTGTACATCAACAATTGAATAACGAAGCTTTATGGATCTGGTCACTAGTATTGTTCATTCATTTATTTATTGTTTATTGGCTAGTGCTGTAAACCAAACATCCCACCAAGCCAAAGAAGCTGAATAAAGGACTTCTGTATAGATGGAACACTAATAGTTTTGGGCTTGTTTATATCTTGAACATTTATGTTCCTCAAGTATTCATGCCTCCTAAAATGTAAAACTTAGGAAAACATTTCACCATGGTGCTATTCTCCAAAGCTAGAGTCGTAGTGGTCCTAACCTTTCCCAGGCTTGTGCTCACATGGTCTTACGGAAAGATAATTAGACATTCCCAGACACCAGACTTCTAAAGAGTCCCTCAGTGATAGTTAACATGTATTAGGCATTGCTCATCTAAGGAACTTATGTAAAAAGTACATCCTGCTTTATTTAGGAAACATTTTTATTTATTTTTAAAAGACAAAATTTTTAAAAGACAGAATTTGTATAGAAATAAAACATTATTGACAAATTGTTCTTTAAAGTGAACAAAAAATTGTTATCTGAAAAGAAAATTAAGACAGGTTGATGATCTGACATTATATTGTCAGTTGTAATAATTATCTGAAAGTGCCCTGTGAAATGAAAATCATTAGACTGTCAGTTTCTAAACTTTCTTCAAGTTTTCTTTTTTTCCTAAGCCAAACTGTATCCAGATTTATTAAAGATACATTCCATAAACAATCATGGTTTTTTTGAGCAAGACATGCCACATGGGCAGACAGTCATTAACAGTATAGAAGAGTTCCAAATTCCCTTCTTGTATAGACTACCAAAACCAGAACATCACCGTGAAACCCCTCGGTTTTCATTCCATGTTTTGGAGTGGAGGGCTCAGAGTGAGGCTGGAGGAGGGGGGCTCAGAGTGAGGCTGGGGGAGGGGGGCTCAGAGTGAGGCTGGGGGAGGAGGGCTCAGAGTGAGGCTGGGGAAGGGCTCAGAGTGAGGCTGGGGGAGGAGGGCTCAGAGTGAGGCTGGGGGAGGAGGGCTCAGAGTGAGGCTGGGGGGGGAGGGCTCAGAGTGAGGCTGGGGGAGGGGAGCTCAGGGTGAGGCTGACATTTCACACTGAGGATGCTGACACCTCTACACAAACTGACCCTGACTCTCAGGAAATGAAGTGAAAATGGCCAGAACTATCAATCTGAAGAAGCACAATCTTCTATAAAATGAATAACTGCTCTTTTGAGGACATTTGGTGATTGCTCAATAGAATAGAAAAAACAATTATGGAGTCAGGTTCCAACAGGTATCTGGTTTTTAGGTCTATGTTGATGGTCCAGGGGGAGGAGGATATAAAAATGAATTTAGAGTATTCCCACCCACAAGGCATTTTGTGTCGTGGTGCCACATATGTCAACATCAGGACATCTCTCCTCAGAGCCAAGAGTCTTTCAAAATTATCAGGGAAAAATGGTTTCCATCAACAATCATTATGCACCCAACTTGGGAGACATTTTGTTGGTGCCACATGTCCCTCCCCTCAAAACAATGCAGTGTTCTGTGTGCTAACAACACAGCTTTAAAAAATAAAACAAAATTCTGCATTTTTATAAAACTTGACTTTTAAAAAAAGGTATTTCAAAACATACAGTTACAAGAAACATACAGTTATTAAAAATGTACACATTTCACTTGGCATCTCCAGCACTGCCAGCTCTCTGTGCTGGTCTGTTTTAGTGTCTCCGTTGTCTGCAGGATTATTCATGTCCTTACCAGCTCTGGCTTTGGAGGAGCAGGTTTAGTACACAACCTTGCAAATCTTCTCTGGGGCTCATCCTTCCTTCACCTTGGCTGTATCCCTTTAGTATCCCCTCAGCCTTTCTTTTAGACATGGGGCGTGGGCAACTATTCCAAGTCTTTTGTCATCCACAGCTCTCAATCCTTCTGGAGAAGCATTTACAATCATTTCCATGGAAAGTGGCTCTTCTAAGTACTTATCTTCTTAAACTGATTATTCTTTAAATATTCTTACCAGTTGTGTTTTATAATTTCTGGGAAGAATTTAGCAGCTTGTCTGTCAACATTCTATAGAAGTACAACTTCTAACAATGTTTTTGAGATGATAGGTATCTTAGTTACTGTTCTATTGCTGTGAAGAGATGCCATGACCAAGTAAATACTTATAAAAGAAAGAAAGTATTTACTAGTTGGCTTGTTTACAGTCTCAGGGTTGGTCCATGACCATCATGGTGGGAAGCAGATGGGTATGGTGTTGAGCAGTATCTGAGAACTTTACATCCTGATCTACAGGCAGTAAGGAGAGAGAGAGAGAGAGAGAGACTGGGCCTGGCATTGGTTTTTGAAACCTCCAAAACCCCACCCCTATGACACACCTCCTCCAACAAGCCCACACCTCCCAATCCTTCTCAAATAGTTCCACTGACTGGGTCCAAACATTCAAACATATAGCCATCGGGGCCATTCTCATTCAGACCACCCCATAAGACAACATTAGCCACGGGAATGGCCTCCAAGTTTAACCTAAGAGCCAATCCCTCTACTCATCTTAATTGCTTGAATTTGGTCAAAAAAGGGTTTAACAGGACTGACCCCTGTCATCTGTCACTTCTCCCTGACATAGGGCAGATTTCATCCCAGGGATAAAGAGCAATCAAACCCAAACCACAACATGCTCATGCGTCTTCAGAAGCAGAGGAGAAAGTTGTCAGAATCCAGAGAAAATCATGCTGGCATGGCGGTACACACTTGTGGTCTCAGCATGTGGAGGCTGAATCGGGAGAATAATGAAATTAAAGCTGATATGAATAACATGTGAAGCCCTGTCTCAAAATCAACTATTAAAAAATGGAGTCATTGTATGAAAATGTTCTTCTTATCTTGAAACACACACCATAGCACACATGTCCTCTACTCTCCACCAAACTGAATCAGAAATCATATAAAGCCAATTAGCCAACACCCAGTTTCAAAGCTGAGCAGTGTCCGAGCCCATGGGAAGACTTAGAAGACATTTTGACTAAAAAGTGCTGACTTCTAAACTGAGTACACACAAAGACATAGTGTAAACAGATTTCCTGTCCTGACCACCTGGTCCCAAATAACAGACTCAGAGGCTGAATATGAATTATAAAGGTTCAGATGACAGCACAGGGTTGTTCCTCTTACATTTAAATTAACCCATAATTTTTTATCTGTGCTTCTCTGCATTTGCTGGTGACTCTCTGACTCCACCCCCTTCCCAGAATCCTCCTAGTGTGGCTCTTACATTCCATCTCTTTTTGCCCAGCTATCAGCCAATCAGCTTTTATTAGCCAACAAGAGCAATGCATATGTATACAAAGGATCCTTCCACAACACATACCTCCCTTTTGTCTAAATATAAAAAGAAGGTTTTAACTTTAACATAAAAAATTGTATACAATAAAAAACAATTATTAAGTAAGAATTAAAGTTATAATATCTAGTCTATTTGTATTTAATAAAAATAGAGAAAATATTTTATTATCTATTTTATCTTGGTGAGTCTAAAGTTTCACATCTCATCTACTTTTTTATCATAACTAAGAAAAACTATAACTATCTAGTCTCCAACTCCATCAAGGACCAGGAGAATATAATATCATCTGAGTAAACAAGGATGTACATAGCAAGCAACTTCCAAAATTAAGAGAAATGACAGAAACATTTCCTGGCTGTGGGGACAGTTCCTTTGTAAGATTATGGCATCCAACTCTGGCCTACAGGCCTAGCATATCTGAGGCTGTCCTGTGAAGCAGGAAGTTCTGAGGAATTGTCCTACCTTGTCTTGGCAAAGTTTATCAGTCACGTTTCTTGTGCCCTTTTGGTCCAGTTTGAACAGGATATGGCCAGCAATTGAGGTAAGAGCAGTTTCTTGTCCTAATGGCTAGCTTATGCTGCAAAGAAAGAAAACTCCATATGGAGTTTCATCAATGCCCATTATCTTTTCTGAAGTAGATCAGTGCTGTCAGGACCAGACATTTCTCCTTGTCATGAAAAGCCTTGGGTTCTGAAATATATTAAATGCCATATTCTGTGGGTCTTTCAAGTACTTGAAGACCATTTATGTATCTAAATATATCTGTATGTGTCCTTGAAAGCATACCTAACATGACTATAAGTTTGATTATTATAGATGACTATTATTTTGTTTAATTATACATATTTTTTAATGAGCTTCATAACACACAAAGACATAGTATGTGTTACCTAAACACAAATACCCTAAACAAAAGTAGAAATATACATACAGTATAACAAAATTAATCTTAAATTTGTATTAATGTGCCAAAATTTATGCCAATGTAGAATATGTAAGATTAATGTGGTTTTTTTGGATTAAAGTAGATTCAATATAATTTAATTAATTATTTAATTATCATTAATACTATCATTTCTATATCCCCCTTCTTTTTCTTTTCAGAACAAAATCTCTGAATCTAATCTCCTATGTTTAGATTTTTCATGACCATTATTCATAACAACTTGTAATGAATCCCCTCAAAATAATGACAAACATTCATAATTTAATTTGGGAATAATTATTTAGACTATTTCCTATTGATTGGTGGCACTGGTGATCTTTGGGGGACCTTGAGAAAATTCTGGATTATGGTCAATTCCTGACTGGAGTATTGTGTGAGGCTGGATCATCTGAGCCAGCAAGCACCCTAGAGCTGTTCTGGATGTAAAACTCAGAGGACACTGCAACAGAGGTACTTTGAAATCTGGGATCATTTGGGCCATCTGTGCTCTTTGGAGATTTTTCAGGGAGTCTTCCTCAATTAGACCTGATTTTTCTTAACCTGGAATAAAGCCATAGTCCCTCATTTCCTCTGGGAACAAAAGTATAACCTCTCCCCTAAAGTAACATTTGACTTAAATTTTGAAGTCAAGATAATTTAAAATATATAGAATGGTTTAATATAGCAGTTTTCATAATCCAAGCTCTCTTAGCAGCCAAAAATATTTAAAGACAATACAATAATATACATAATCCAAGTTCTCTGTGTATTTTCCATCTTTATATGGCTTATTATATTTTTATTAGTCTATTCCTTTTTTAAGGATTTTTTTCTCTCCTTTTACTTCTCTCTCCAAAGCCTACACATATTTTAAACACACAGTAACCCATTTAGAGGTTTTTTTTTCTGAATTTGTCTCTATGTGTATCCTCAATTCTTTTTTGACTACATGAGTCTTTAAACTAACTGCTAAGCAGCATGGATAGGACCAAAGTGGTGGCTTTAGTGGCTGGCTTTACCCTGCTCAGCTTCCTGAGAGCCCAGTTTCATGGCAAAGGCACCAGCAAAAGCCATGCTTACTGCCTCAACTCTGGGAAGCTGTTGGGTCCATGCTGCCACCAATTACCATGTAGCCCACTCTTAAACCCCATTTAAGTGCTTTGAGGCAGGAGCTCCCAAATGAGCTACCCCTGTTGCCAGTATGAACCAGGAAGCCACATCTTAAAGAAGCCATGCCTTTGTTCACCACCAGCAGACCCACTGGAGGAAAGGGGGCTACCAAGAAGCTGTGCTTGCTCTGTTCTTGTGTGTCTAGAATCCTTTTTTAAGCATTGTCAGATTTTATATGGAAATTTCAGCCATACATGGGAACATCATATGTGGATGGATGTCTTCTGTTTTTGGTCCCAAATAACTAACTCGGAGGCTGAATATGAAATATAAATGCTTGGCTGATATCTGAGGCTTGTTACTTTCTAACTCTTAAACTTAAATTAACCCATAATTCTTACCTATGCTTAGCCACATGGCTTGTGGCTTGTCAGCTCATTTTTCATACATCCTGCTTGCTCAGTGGCTGGCTAGTGTCTCTCCCGACTCTACCCTTCTTCATCCCAGTGTCCTCTGTGTCTGGCTCTCCCATCTGTTCTTCCTGCCTGGCTACCACTATCAGCTTTTTATTAACCAATAAGTTTATTATTAGCCAGTGAGAGTAATACATATTGATAGTGAGCAAAAAGATTGTGCACAGCATACAAAGACATAAAGATAGTCACCTTTGAGTCACCTTGGACTCCAAAAGCCAAACCTCACAGAATAGACTCCCCTCTCTGATCATAAGGACAATTACCCACAACATAGGGCTGCACTCTGGAACAAAGGAATCATTTCACAGCATGTATCCTCCCTTGAGGATGACTGGCTCACCAGACACTGGCACACACTTTTAATCTCCAGAAGACAGGGGTAGGCAGATCTCTGTGAGTTCAAAGCCAATCTGCTCTATATATCACATTCCAAGCTACACAGTGATGCCTCTAAACAAACAACAATAACAACAAAGCAATTTACAGACTGCCTTGTGGGTCTGTGGCTGAGACAATGGTAGGAGGAACCACACTCTGGCCAGGACTGCTTAATCGTGTATACCTTTTGCCTTTTGTTTAAACCCCAAACTCATGTAGGTATCTCAAAGATGAGCTGGACCTTCAGTATCTCTTCCTTTTCCTAATGTGGTTGCATTGGCTAAATGTCCTCTCTCTGCTTCCTTAGTTATTGCCTCGGCCTAGGCTATCATCGCTTTGGGAGTCCTGTTTTTTTTGTTTGTTTGTTTGTTTTTGTTTTTGTTTTGTTTTTTGTTCTAAAACCACTAAACACAATTCAGTGAAACTGGCTTTAAAAAGAATGTCACAGAATAGAGTATAGATGCTTAGAAAGTGTTAGAAAAAATAAACTTGAAAATGAAGAAATGTATAATTATGAGGGCTTTAATGCTCTCTCTCTCTGTCTCTCTCTCAATCCCCCCCCCCCCGTGTGTGTGTGTGTGTGTGTGTGTGTGTGTGTGTGTGTGTGTGTGTGTGTGTGATGCTAAGGAGTAGAGCTAGCATACACTACTCTGCATTTGGATAAAGCAATTTCCTGATGTAAACCACCACATGATTTGAAGCAGGCTAGACTGGTCTCAAATTCTCCATCTTCCTACAAGTACTGGAATTGTATGCAAGCACCACCATCCTCTCCTATCTAAAGCTTTAATTGGTTTCTTTAAGATTTATTTATTAACTTTAGATTTTGTGTATGAATGTTTGGCCCCTTGTATGCAAATGAGCCACATGCTTGTAGCAGGCGCGATAGGAATTCTAGGAATCAAACTCTGGTCTTAGAAGAACAGTGCACAGTGCATGTTCAAAGCCCCTGAGCCATCTCTCAAATATTTATTGGATGATTTCTGTGGTGATATGTTTCATATTTAATAAAAACCAGTCTGAGATATCAGAGGGATCTACTCACAGTCAATTCAGAAGGATCAGAGAGTGGTAACTCACACCTTCAATCCCAGCACAGGGAATATCGGGAGTGGTGACCTATGCCTTTAATCCCAGCAGATCTGAGTTTGAGGTACAGAGGGAGTTCCAGGCTCCCAGGCAGGCAGTGGTAGTGCCAGGCCTTTAATCTTAACCTGGATGCAAAAGAACTGGGTTAAGAAGATATTTAAGGCAGGCACAGGAAGACAGATTTGGGCAGTAGAAGCAGAGAAGCAGAAGCCAGGCTGAGGAAGCTGAAGACAGCTGGGTGAGATTTGACTGTGGTATTTCCTCTCTTTGATATTTCAGCCTTCCCCTGAGTTTCCTTTATTTGTGCAACAATTTCCTTTCTTAGGGGTGAGGTAATTTTCTCTGGTCATGACATGACCATGCTCTCACGAAGCAGAAGTCTACAGAAGGCCTGCCTTAGAGTCCTGGCCATGAGATAGGCAAAACCATACAGAGACAGCCAAATCTGTGCTGGAGTAATGGACTGTTAATGTTCCCTTGAGGGACCAGCACCTGAGATTTCCAGCTGCTACCCTTTCCTGTCCTGTCCCCCAGCTGTAGAGGTCTTGAGAAATGCTAATAATATGGAAGGCAGAAGTTAACTGAAGGCAGGACCCTATGATACTGCTTTGATGAGCCCATCACCTATGACCAGACAGACAGACGGATGGACAGACAGACAGACAGACACACACACACACACACACACACACACACACACACACACACAGTCCTATAAGTTACTCCTCATCCATGCTTCTGTACCTAAGCCCAGTAAACTCACTGGTTCACCTAGGTGAACTTGAATGGAACTGCTTCTTTGGTTTACCATTGGTGCCCTATCTGGGGTGAATGGACATTTATTCCTATAGACCCAGAAAAAAAATAATACCCTAATTCATCTTTTTAGGATGACAAAATAGCATACAGCATTATTGTCCCTTCCCATTTATTACAGTTATTACGCTTAAGCAGAACTCTATCCAAAATAGTTTTATATAAGTTATATTTGATATAATCTACTGCTGTGAGATCACTATGTCAGAAATGTAAACCTTCTCTGTTGTTTTACAGTCAGAATTTATGGAATAACAATAAATTCACAAGGTACGTTTGCTTCACTGGCAGCAATTTGCCCCATACTCCTTTCTTTGATGAACGCTCCAACATACACCAAAGCAAACACAGGTTCTTTCATTAAATCTTAATTACTATTGAAACTCTCAGATCACGTGTCACACAGTAAATATATCTACATACGTATATATTGTAGGTCACTAAATGCCTATAAGGATTAAGCAGCCATAGCAGAGGTTTAGAGGTTTCAAAAAATCTCCAGAAACAGATAGTAATGTAAATAGAGTCCCTAAGGATAAAATGATGAACTGAGCTACAAGGCAGAAGCCTGATAGCTCTCAGTAGCTGGAAATCTGGCCACTGGAAGTCAGGAGCAAAGCTGCAGCTTTGAGTCCCGCTCTGGAAGCAGGGTGTCAAGACCAGATCTAGATGAAGAAACAGGAAGACGGATGCAGGGCAGCTTCAGAGCGGCAAACAGGACAGAAAGGCAACAGTTAATCAAACCTCATCAGCAGCAGGACATGAGCTGAAGCTGCGAGATTTGGGAGTTAGTTCTCTACCCATCGAACCTTGACATGAGTATCAGGTCAGATGATAGCTTGGGGGGGGGGGGGCATCACCATTGCAGTGGTTGGCATTCGCCTCTGTGTGGCCCAGGTGAGGGTTATACCCATCCCTCAGTTTGGTGTGTTTAATAAGTTCTTGGGTCTGGTTTTCTTACTATGATCTAAATATACCCATTGTCCCTAGTCTCCACAAATACCTTTAAAAGGTGGCACCCACCCTTTCTCTCCCAGAATAGGTCATCTATCAGTCTGTACTACATGGATGGCACAGACACACGGTGCCACTTGTTATGCCCAAGTGTAAAGTTTCTCAAGGCAAGGCACAGTCAGAAAAAGGCATTTTTACTCAATATGAAGAAATTTTTGGAAGGGCGCAGCCTAGTCTCCAGCTTCTACTTAAATGAGTCTTTATTTGAATCGGTAGAGATTATATATTTTAAAAACTTAAATAGAATCACAAGATTTTGAGAATAAAGAAAAGCTATGTAGACTTCTATCACTCTAAAAATAGCTAACATTGATTGTCAAATGTCTTGTTTCCTTGAGATTTTTAATGCTATTTTAAAGCATAGTTGTGGGCAGAAGAGATAACTCAGTAGATAAAGGAATGCACTGGCAAGGCTAATAACCCTCCTCTGATCCCTGGGATCCACATCCTGTCCACCAACACACACACACACACACACACACACACACACACACACACACACACACTAATTAGAATGGAATTATAAAAATAATAATAAGAGCTGGGCATCCTGAAGACTGTGGCACCAGGACCTACATGGTGTGTGGGGGTGGGGGGGCAGAAAAGACTCC
This sequence comes from Phyllotis vaccarum, assembly GCA_033318265.1. Lineage (NCBI taxonomy): Eukaryota > Metazoa > Chordata > Mammalia > Rodentia > Cricetidae > Phyllotis > Phyllotis vaccarum. The sequence continues at coordinate 62,741,399 of JARWLC010000015.1, read as the reverse complement.
TACAAATCATCCTCTGACTTTGACACAAACAAAATGTGTATATGTACACAGAGACAGACAGACAGACAGAGAGGTTAAAATTAAATTCATTTAATTAAAAAGAAGTGTAGTTGTGAAGCCTTGGAGGGCCTGGGCAACAGGAGAGTGAATACAGCCTAAGCTATGTGGGGAAACCCTTTCCACCTTCCCCCCACAAAAAAAGTATGATTTTAAAAACACAGTTCACACCTTTAATCCCAGCACTCAGGAGGCAGATGCAGATGGGTCTCTGTGAGTTTCAGACAGCCAGGGCTACACACTGAGGCCTGTCTCAAAACAAATAAATCGTGCTGGGCAGTGGTAGCACAGGCAGAGACAGGCAGATCTCTGTGAGCCCAAGGCCAGTCTGATCTAAAGAGAGAGTTCCAGGACAGCCAAGGCTACTCAAAGAAACCCTGCCACAAATTAAAAAAAAATAAGTAAATAAAGTGAGCTAAGTTTTTATCCACAGCCATTGCCACATCATCGAGGAGACAGATATAGCAGGACTGAAATTCTTAAGGCAGCCTGGGAGGAACTGGTTCAAATAAAAACAGACATGTCATTTAGCAAATCAGTGATCCATAATCCGGAGCACTTAAAATCTTGCACCGTGTTCTTTCGAAAACATAAGTAGAAACCTTATTACTTACTACTCTACTTATTACTATAATCATGTAAGCATCACCTTCAATGATTATACATTATTTCACCAAGTAAATGGGTAGTAATTTATTGCATCTCTTTCCTGTTGTTGAATGTTTATATTGTTTCTTTTTCTTTTGCTCATGAATCACTATAATGGATACCTTGTCTACACAGATATTTGCTTATCTTAGGTGGTTGTAATTAATAAGCCAGATTCTCAAGATCAATATTTATACAAAATTATGTATATTTTAAAATGTCTCCTTTAGTCAATTTAAGTTGTCACATAAAAGGCTTTATTTTGACATCTTCTTACGTAGTTTTTCTTGAGCTTTGCTCATATTTGTGCCCTCATATATTTACATATGGATCTAGAGTTTGTGATATTTTGCCTTAGATATGAACATTATCATTATCAAATTATAATGTATTTTTTCTTTTTTTTCTATCATTTGTTCACAATTCTAAAAACAGTAAATGAGATTTTTGACAACAGACTTAAGGATTTTAATTGTCTCCTTATCTTTGTGTTGCTGAGTGTCCGCCACAGAAGCACTGAGTCCTGCGGAGGTGAAAGCAAACAAACAACCCAAAAGCTGAGAAAAAAAGAAATACAAAGAATTTTTTTTTAAAAAAGAGTTTTGAATTAAGGGGAAACTGATAAGGGATGAGAAAAGGATTAGGCGAGCTGGTCACAGTAACAGACAGTGAGATGTGACAATAAAAACTGGGTCATCAAGTTGGGACAGCCGTAGGACATAAAAAACTGAAATGAAGCAAAGCTCTGGATTACTTTGTTCTTGAATATTGAATTTTTTCAGAAGCACAGAGCATGAAATATTATTGTGATAAGCCCAGATTGGAAACAGAGCCAAGAAAAAGAGGTCTTTAAGGGATTGTTTAAAATGTGCTGAAGGAATGATTTGATTTGGTCTTGAACGGCTCAAAAAGAAAATTGACATAAAGCTTTTGCATAGTAGAATAGACACGGAGATAGAAACAATGAGGCCAATGGAGCGGTTTGAGCCCAGCCCCCACTCCCAGCTAGTCAGACTAGCCACAAGCTCTCAGAGGAGAGAGCATTGCTGTGTCTGAGAAGTTCAGGGAACCCTAACCTGTTAATAGGTGTGAATCCTCATTCTCATTCCAAACTTTTGTTCGGAACCTTTATGTTATAAAAACACCCCCTCCTCCTCCTTTAAGCATTTCAAACAATTGGGCC